>OX596029.1:64443204-65643204 GCA_951394125.1 Epistrophe eligans | reverse complement strand
ATTTCCCTTGAGAATAAATACCATCTCGGTTTCTTCGAGGGTAGTCAGTGGTATGTCCAAAGTCTTATACAATAATTAATTGGTTATAAGTGATCGATAGATTTTAATTTATTTGACAAATCCTTTTGTTCCTGCATTCAGATGAATTTGACGAAATTTTTCTGAACACTGTCAGATGCCGGAAGTAAATTTATGTACATTATTTATTTTATACACAAACACATATGTAATTAGGTATTATAAATAACCTGGAATGTATTGAAAGAATGTTCTAGTGTAAAAATACCGTTTTCAATAAAAGAAGTTGTTGATAAAATTCTGTAATGTTTTATTCCAAAATTTCACACATCTCACCACGATTAAAAATTAGTAATTATGAAAAATCGAAATCTCGCAACATAAAAATTTCCTAATTAAGCTAAGTACGCAGCTGAAGCGAAACGAAAATGTTCTTAGGTCTCTAAATTATCAGCGAAAACTTAAACGAAAAGACTACGGTCAAATTATTAATTGAGAGTTTTATCAGATGATGCGTAACGAAATTTGTTTGTGGTCTTACTTTTATTTTTAATTTTATTTTTTAGTTTTATTTTTTAGTTTTATTTATAAAATTTACTTTTTCAAACGCAAAGTAGATTTCTATATTATAGAAAAATGCATAGGTACGTTCTAACTCGTCTACTTCTTGGTAGTCTGTTCAACCTTTGCCTTCTTGGTACCACGGACCTTCTTAATCGTGTTCCTGCGTTCCTTAGGCTGTTTGCGGGACTGTTTCTTTTGTTCAAAGAGATTACGATGGGCCAGACAGTGCTTGGGTTCGAACTTCTTGGTGAAGTCCAAGGTGTCGTAGATCAAACCGAATCCGGTAGAAGTTGGTTCTGAAACCGAACACGAAGTACACATCTAGGGTTACTTTGTACATACTGGCGAGTTTCTCGCGGATGTTTTTCTTGTTGAAGGACGCGAGTCCAGGGTGGAGAACATCGCAAACCATTTGCTTCCTGCAAAGCAGGCGGTTTGTCATACATTTTCTGGTACGAATTGTGGCAGTTGTTTCGGACATTTTGAAGGATCTGTTGAAATACTAAAAAAGTATCTAAACACGTCTTAAGTGCAAACACAATTTTTAGAGAAAAGTAAATAATTTAGTTCGAAAAAGGAGCTGAGACTTCTCCAAATAATCTGCTATAATTATCAATAAATTTCGCTTGTTGAACAGCGTAGTACTGCAAAAGCAAAACGTAGAGCAGAACGAAATTTTTCGTTTATGATTTCGTTGTGTCATTTTCTTTTCGCTTTAGCTGCGTATTATGGTTTCATCTTAAAACGTTCGTCACAGAATTATAGTTGTTCTTCAAAATCCAGTTTTTTAATTCTGCTTTACAAAATCCTACTTAATTCTATTTCGTTAAATACAGAAGGTTGTTAGATCTGACATATCGTTAGGTCCACTATTACTCTGACAATGGTCGCATTCGGTGATCAATCCAAAGCTATCCGGATAGGTTTGTGTTGTTGTAATCTCTTGTGACAAAACAGCTGATGCAACAATAACCCAACGTATCTAAAAATTTTTGGGATAAATGGATAGCCTATCTGATAGTTCCTCGAATGCAAGCAGCTGCTTCTGCCAATGAACTGACAATGGCCGCGTTCAGATTTTTATCCAAAGCGATCTGGATAGCTTTTTGTTGTTGTTAGTTTAGCTGATGGCTAACAGTTATTGCTAAAAAATATCTCAAGCTATATTAAAAATTCTATTCTATGAGAAATGTCAACAACGGCTGACTTGCGTTCAGACACATGCATGGATACTCGAGTATCTTCACAGTTCACTCAGGCGTCCCTCAAGGAAGTCACTTGGGTCCATTTTTATTCATTCTTCATTCAAATGATGTAATATCATGTATACATTCTAGTGAAATTCTCATTTTTGCTGACGATATGAAGATCTTTAAGACAATAAAGGCTTACCATGACCATGTTCTTCTGTAAGAGGATATTGAAAGATTTACTGTTTGGTGTGGGAAAAACGGTCTGTCTCTCAACCCTTCCAAATGCCAAACAATTACGTTCTCAAGAAAACGTGTTGCTAGTGCATTTGATTATTCTATTTCGCTGCATAAACTTGACCATGTCTTTAGCTTTAAGGAATTAGGTGTTCACTTCACCTCTAATTTAGAATTTACTGAACACATAAACTACATTGTTAACAAAGCGAGCTCCATGCTTGGTTTCATAAAACGTAGGGCAAAGGAATTTAATGATCCTTATGTTACTCTATCATTATACAATTGTTATGTACGACCTCATCTTGAGTACCTACGCCTCACAAGTATGGACACCGTTCTATGAAATTCATAATAGCCGAATTGAATCAATACAACATAAATTCATTCGCTTTGCTCTGAAAGGTCTGTTCCAAAGTCTGACAATTTAATTTTTTTTTTATGTTCAGAAAACAGAACTGTAAAATATTAAACAAAATGTAAATAAAAATAGAACGACTTCCTTGCTTGCAACTATTTTGACTGCATACGTAATAAAAAGCAGTGACGATGATGTTTAATGAAAAATAAACAAAATTAGAAGAAAAATAGCACCAGTTTGTTAAAACTATCAAAAGCAAAACAGAAAAGTACAACTATGTTTTCTATGGAGTTGACAGTTGCTTATCAACTTCAAGCGTTCAAGGGATAAAATTTACATCTGAATTTATGTGGTTGAACGCAAAAAACAAACTAAAATTTCAGTCAAAAAGTTCAATTTTATGTGAAGTACCTATATTTCAGCTACTTTGACATTTCCCCCATCTTGATGAAACGTAACTAAAAGTCATATCTAACTTTTTATGACAGCTGGCCAATCAGAAATTCTATAAAATTGAGATGTCAAACGTAATAGATTGAATTCCCCCATGGTCTAACAATGGGCTGACAATGACTTGTATTTTTTCTGCAAGTATACATATATTCGCTTAAAATAAAAGTGTACTAAAAAAGGCACATAACCACTTATGAAATAGCAAATTATATATTTACATATAACTATTCTTACATCTCTATTCTTTGAGAAAGTGTTGAAATAACGAAGTAGCAGATTTAATAGCATTATGGATTTTGTTGAGTGAAAGTGGAAGTCAGAGAGAGATTCTTCCTTTTTAATATTTGTACCTGCATGAAAATTGTAGGAACCTCACTTCCTTTTTACACGTTCACAATTTTTTTTGAATATTACTTATAATGTCAATTCTATTTTAACTATGAAAATAAATTAGAGTTTATGATTAATTATATGCGAACCACAGTTTGTAATGTCTTCATAATGTAAAAAAAAATGTCAAATAAAAAAGTGCACATTAAGGCCATGTTATTGCAATGCAATGTACTTTTATAGTAGGTATATGTCTCCGGTTAAAGTTATTTTTTGATGGCTTATAAAAAATAAAAGTTTTTATCTTTTGTGCATATTACACCCGTGAATATAGAGTTTCAAATTGCATTAGTAGCCACACCCAGGATATTTCATATATAGCAACTAACTGTTAAAGATTTGATTTTGTTTGTTTTTTTTTTTTTGTATGGCTAGGTAAATTATATGAACATTGTTTAATGCCATCATTAATAAAGACATTTGCTCGTTTAGGTACACTTCTCACGGATTTATGTTACAACAAAAAAATTTACTTAAATGTCAACAAAGATTATAAAGCATTTTTCAAAAAATTGCATAAGTGTGTTATGTAGACCAACCCATAATGCAAAAAAATATAATAACAATAAAAGATAATAAAAAGTAATAAAAAGTAATTCATCAAGACTGATTCACTATACTGGCTAATAATGCCGGCTTATTGTTAAATTGAGGACTGGCTGAGTAGCTTAGAATTTGTTAGATATTTAAAAAAAAATAATAAATTTACCGAAATAACTGGATGCTTATGTTAAAAAAATAAGAAGTCGTATATTTAAAATCTATAAATCATGTGAAATAAATTAAATTGTAGAACATATTTTGAGTTCTAAATTTTGAGTTCTAAATTAGTTTTGCATGCTATTTAAACTTTTCAACTATTTTTTTAAATCAATGATAATGTATATTTATTAATTTTTGTTATTTGTTTCTCTTTTTTTATATTTTTTATTACATATATTTGTAAATAGATTTGTTAAATATTTAAATTAATTTTTTAAAATTTAAAATTTCTCAATTTTGCTGTCAAAACTCTGAGGATAAAAAATCTTGGATTAGCTTGCTCACCGTTTGAGTGAGAAAAATCTCTGAGATTTATTTTTCTAAACGCGCCAATTTAGTGATTTTTGCTTACTTTTTTTGCCGGAACTGTCACTTTTTAGGCGTGTTCAGCCAGAGTTTATGACGATTTTTTTTTTTAATTTTATTTTAAATATCAATTTTAAATTTTAAGTATCATACTGTTTTTTATATGCTGTTTATAATTTTGTGCCAATATTTCCACAAAAAATTAATCAAAATCGTTTAACTCGTCGTCGAAAAAAATTGAGAAAAATACAAAATCGTTGTATGCGACAGCTTTACCTTTTCCAGATGAGATAATCAAAAAATTCAAATTTCTGTTTAAGAGAATTACATAAAAATTCTCTGTACCAAAATCTAAAGAAAATTTGTTTTTCAGCTCATCAGGTCGGTGTATTTTGTAGTTACCCCTGGAAGCACAGAACAGACTACCAGACCGATGGCGCCGGTCGCCGGATGACACAAGCATGGGTATGACGAGAACCACTGTTTGTCTTTCCATCATTGTTAATGTTAGATTGCATTAATACTTTAATTTTTATTTTCACACGATGCAATCACTATAAAGTATGAAATGTACCTACTTTAGAGAAGTTTTTCTTGGACCAATAAGTGAAAATTGATTTTTTAAAAGGGGGATATATGTACAATTAAACATACATTGTATTAAATCATTTTTTAGAATTCAAAAAATTGAAAGCAATCATACTATATTATTTGTTTTATAAAATTGAACAAAGAACATATTTACGTCATAAAAACGTTTTGAAAATCTTATTCAAAAAAAGCATACCCTCTTTTACACCCCATTGTAATGCATATCATAAATTGTTTTATCCCCTTTTGTAGAAACGTATTACAGTATTAGCCCCTTTTATTCCAAAGTATCTTGTTTGTGTTCCCTCTTGTTATGATTTGAGAAGAATATGCAAGATTGAAACAATTTAATTGACTCAACAATCAAATATTAAATTAATCTGGTTTTGTTCGCTATTTGCTTTTAATTTTAATAAAATAAATCAAATTGTAAATTTTACAAGTTATTTATTATTCAGATTTATGTATGTAGTTATAATTTTCACATCAGACACACTATATACACCCCCACAATTTCAAAATAAAAGCGTGATGTTTTGACAGTTGTTTTTGTTACAGTTTTTTAATAAATGGGAATTTTGTTGTCGTCATTATTGTTGAACAATAAAGATATATTATTGTTGAACCAATAACAATAATGTGTCACACGTACATATGATACGATATGTAAACCGATATCTGGTACTCGGGCGCACGTTTATGTTTACACATCACTTGATACTCTAACATTTTTTTTACTTGCGATAAAGGTACTGCAGTCCAACTTTTGTAATCGACCGTTTTCAAAAACGTCAAATCAACGTCAATTCGATTGTCACATGAATTTAATTTTTTGATGCAGATATTTCTATTGTCTTGTCAATACGTAGGTACATAATTTAAATTTCTTCCCACGCGCTTCACGTTTACGAATAGCGGAATAGGTACTTTCTGATTTTTCAATATTTTTTTTTGTTATCAAATCGATTTTTTACAGCAGAGTTGCACCGCAAATAACGTTATCGTACATAACGTTATTGAAGATAATGCTTCTGCAAACAAATTTCGTTTTGGTTTTTCGAATAGTTGTTTTCTGCAGTTTGCGTTTAATAACATGCATTTTTGACACAAATAAAGTTTCCGAAAACGACCTGGAGATTTTAATGAAACCTGTGCCTATACGTTCTGTAATTCTCGCATCGATGAAATTGGTCGAGAAACGTTGGAAAATGGAAAAAATCTTATACGATTTGTTTTAATTTTCATCTTTTCTCGACTAGTTTTATCGATGCGAGAGTAACATAACGTAGTCACTGATAGAACAATGATATAATGATTCTCTGGAGGCTAAAATAACAGTAATTGCCATACAACCGTTAGAAATTATTTGTCTCAGAAACGCCAACTTTTCGCACAGAAATTGTGAAAAGTGAAAACTGTTGGGTTTCTGGAATTTTTTTTTTTTGCAGTTGGTGACACTTTCAATGTGTAATTTTCGATTTAGTTTTCATAAGCATTTTCGTATTAGAAACCACAGGAAAGTGTACAAGAACAGGACATAAATTGACAGAAGAAAAGTCCCAGAAGATTTTGAGAAGCTGTGTTGTAGGAAAAAAAAAACGAAACATAATTCAATATTGTCTGGAAAATATGTGGCCCATTAGCTCAGTTGGTTAGAGCGTCGTGCTAATAACGCGAAGGTCGTGGGTTCGATCCCCCCATGGGCCAGTCAATTTTTTTTTTTTTATATCCGGCAATGACGAGACTATATGCAAATATTTAATTAATACTAGGCATTAATCTAAAGCCATTTTCAATGGTTATTTCTTCGCGTGTGGTTTCCGTAAGCATTTCGCTGTCAAAATGAATTGGAGAGTGGAGAATTAAAATACATAATTGCATAATATAGATTTTCAAAAAATATATTTTTTGGAACAGACATCTAAATTCTTGTTTGAAAAATCAATATTTTGAAAATGTGTTAATGAATTTATAGTAAAGGTTTTTGTGTTTTTTTTTTTATTAAAAACTTAAAATTAATATAATTAATAACAAAAATGATTAATTTCTATTTTAGTTTAATCTCAAAAATATATCTTTCGATAATCCAGAGTTAGCTCAACAAATTTTGTGGGTTAAAATTTCAGTTCTTCTAACTTCTCCTCTTGTAATTATTACCAAATCATGACAAAAAAACATTGCTCATTTTTTAAAAGAACTAGTACTCGAGGGCGCAATCCTTTGTCAGACAATAAAAGAAAAAAAATAAACCACCCATTAAGCTTTTTCTGTGCAACTGATTTTAATACCTATAAGCATTTCAAAAATCTATCCCTATTACCCTATGTTTGGCTTATCTTAATTGAAGATAGAACAAAAGAATCGCACAGATCTCTATGAATATTAAAATAAATCTCCAAACAATAGAACTTTGAAAGTACCATCATTGTATAATAAATCAAGCTTTAATTACTTCAACAAAAACACAAATTCACTCATCTATTCAAAATAGAAGTCATCAAGGAAGCGATTACCGCCAAATCACTGCAAAGATCCGTTGCTCGTTTATATATTTGAAGTTGCACTATAAGCGGTTGTTTACCTTCACTTCCATCTAACCCCCAAACCAAATGATCCTTTGTCAAAAAACGTCCCTATGAATATAGTATATGAGCCAACATACATAGTCTACTTAGATAAGTATATACGATTATTTATTGCCTCCTTTTGTGGTGAGAAAACTCGAATGTCCTTTTGTTTACTTTCTAACACAATCCATTAAAGTTTGGTGCTATTCATTTCTTTGCAAAAAAATGTTTTTTTTATTTTTATTTTATTTACAGACAAAAACGAAAAATCTCTTTGTTTAGTTTCTGAAGATACATACATATATACAAAAGGACAATCACATTATTTTTAAGCAGCAATAATCTTTGTCTGCGATAAGACTTTCTTGCCGATGACGATGATGATGATGGTGTGTGTGTTGGTCAGAGGAATTATTGTCGTCATTATTTTGCTGATTGTTGCTGCACATCAGAGAGTCTTAAGAAATTATAAGATAAAAATGATTCCCATGGGGTGTGATATAAAATTTCTAGATGAATAAAAGCAATATTCCTCGAGCAAGGGATGATGTCCTAGGTATTTTTTGACAATGACCGAAATGGCCTTAATTAAAAAAAAGAAAAGATATTGAGTAAAAAAATAATATGTACGTATTTCAGAAGTAAGAAAAAAAAACGGATGAGCAGGTAACCTAGGGTCGTCGAAAATCCTTGTTCCAACTGAAATGGGCCTCCTTTTGTTAGTTTTTAACAAAAATGTAAACAAAGAATAAAAAGATCCCTTGTATACAAAAGGAATACGGAATGTGAGCTCCTTCTCCATCCAATGTTTCTCGAACTCTGCCTTCAAAGGAGAAGTTTTATCAGCAACACGTCCGAGCTTAAAAGAAACATACAACACACAGAACAGCTCATCCTCAGGTCGTCCTTTTTGTTAATGGGCGTAATTAACTTTGCATGAGGATTAGGGTAGCACTCAAGTGGTGTGGCAGTAGCTTAAAAAAAAATAATAACAACATGGCATCTATCGTAGTTTTGTGCTATGTTTTGATTACACTTCCTTTTTTGAAACATAATAAGCTTTTGTAAAAGAAGTGATGATTAGAGAGTCGTCCCCAATCCCCAATCCCAAGTCAACCAACAAACATTCTTTGAAGACAATTTAATATTAAATAAGTTATAAGGATTGTTGTTGTGTTTGTTGATATACTTTGAGAATAATAATGTGTGTGTTATAGGACAGATCCGAATTCCCCACCTACTAGTCAGTCGTATTGTTTGTTTGTTTGCTTGACCTTTTTATGGGGTGGAATGTTATGTTTTTACTATACCTACACCCGGCCTAGTGTCCTACTTTAATGCTTAAACTTATGTGTAAGGCCCCCTGTGGATTCCTTTTATGTTAACTAAAAAAACTCTTTTCTTTTTGATTTTTTTACTGTTGTGAAATTTTTGGTTGAATGAAACTTAACAAGTAACTTTATATAGGTACTTGGTAAAAGAGATTTTTTTGAACGACCAACAAGTTTAAACTCGGAGATAACAATTATAAGTGCTTATGTTCTTCCTTTATAAATGGAATAGCCGAAGAAATATGGAATGGTCTTTATAATAAACGTTTGGTAGTTTTGTTTTGAGACAATGGGAAGACTTTTTGTCACTTTATAGAATTTTTCGTGAGGTTTTTATATTTTATTTTGAAAATGCTTACTTCATTAGGTTAATTTCTTTAGTAAATATTCAAATGTTTAATGTAATTTGTAGATAATAAGGGTATTCAAGCAATGATTTATAAAACACTGCATAAGTTTACTATTTTGGTTAAGTTTACCATTTGGTAAATGTACTGTCAAATTTTGAATGAGGAATGATTTAAACAATTTGGTTAAAATTCTCCAAGGATTTTGATGCGGAAATTTGACCAAAAGTTTTTGATAAACTTAACCAAACGTCATTTGTGACATTTGAACTAGACGTGTTCAAAAATATGATATAATAGGGGTACTCAGTACTCATGCAACGTCGTAAAGTCCTCGTAAACGTGGTAAACTGCGTAAACCTGTCAAATGTTCATACAAATTTGACAGGTTTACGCAGTTTACCATGTTTACGAGGACTTTACGCCATTGCCCCTAATAGGTATCTTAGAGAGAGAACTAAAATAAACTCTGCCCGTGTTCTGTAACTATCGCATTGAGATTAGTTAGCGATAAAAGTTATGAATAAAAACGTAGTTTATAGTTTATACAAAAAAGGAAAAATCAGGACGTCTACATTTTCTGACTATTATTGATCAGCATTGTTTATTTACACTCACTGCCGTGAGTTTGCGACTATTACAGTTCTACATTTAGCCCCGAAATCGTTTTCTCATCTAATTCCCGTCAGGCTTAAAAAAAAAAATTGTGACTTTTGTGGTGTATCTTACGTTTTTTCCGTTCTGAGATATTCGGCTCAGATTTTATGTTGGTTTGGGAGAGGTTCTCCATTTAAAAATAACTTCGAAATCTGAACACGCTTATATACATATGTATACATATTTTGAAAATTATTTTTTGACGTTTAACAAACAGCTGATTCAATTACACAGCATTTAACCAAGAAGAACTTATCAGATAACTATGAATACGATTCAATCATAAGGGCCCAGTTTTAGCTGTCATTGAAAACCATCATTGGAATTTTTGTTTTTAAATTTTGAGGCAATTACAAAAAAACAAAATCAGGAATTATTTTGTTGCTTAATATAAAGCTGATTATTTAAATATTAATTTTTGCCAAAAAAATAATTAACTTTGGCCCAACCATCGACATGATATGAATTTCATTATTTCAATGATTGAACTACCTTACCATTGATCATTGAAAACTTATAAATAATAATTGAGTCATCAGATTTATATTGGCATCCAAACAATCTCTTATTTTGCTTTTTAAGTGCCTCAAAACTTACAAAAACAAAAATTCCAATGATGGTTTTCAATGATAGCTAAAACTGGGTCCTTATGATTGGACCGTATTCATAGTTATATGATAAGTTCTGATTCTGTCACTTATTAAACACGTGAGATTTATGTTTAACTTGTTTGTTGTCAAACGTTAAATATAAACACACAAGATTAATTTTTCCACGCGAGTGTTTTGATTTTGGTGCATTTTTATAAAATAAAAAAAGGAGCATTTTAAACGGCCTGATGTTAAGGTATGATACTTCTTAAAAATTTACTATCATTAAAGCTCTTGAGGTGTTTAGTTTAAAACATTATAGTATCTAACACTTTTAACCTATTATCTTAATAAGCTCCATCTAAACACGCCTGAAAAAGTGAAATCTCATGTAAAAAAGATGGCAAACATAGACTGCTTTTAGACGACTGCAAATTTTAACGGCGTTTCTCTTTAGAACTTCTTTTGGACTGCATCATCCATTTGAACGCTGCAAATTTTAATAGCTGCAATTTTTGTTAAATGAGAAGGAAATATGTCTCCACACTCTTTACTCCGCTTATGTCTCAAACAATAAGAAAAAGCACAAAGAAGAAAGAGCGATAACTCTGCAATTATTTCAACCTCTGCAACTTTGTTTAC
The DNA here is from genome assembly GCA_951394125.1 of Epistrophe eligans. NCBI lineage: Eukaryota > Metazoa > Arthropoda > Insecta > Diptera > Syrphidae > Epistrophe > Epistrophe eligans. The sequence continues at coordinate 65,632,198 of OX596029.1, read as the reverse complement.
CCCGGCCACCGCATACGTCTCCCGCCAACATGCTTAAAAATTGCAAGGAGTAATTGCAGCGTTTAAAAGCAGTCTATGCGGTATTATGCAGAAGTGTGATTTCTATAGTGTCGCCCTCTCTATTTCGGTAGTGTTTTGACACATCACCTCTGTCAGAAATATCTATTAAGTTAATCCAGAGTTAATTCACCAAACTCAAATTCGATGAGTTAACTTGGGATCTAAATTAACTGAAAAACATTATGTTTTAATCTGCGATCATCTCGTACTCAAGTTTTAATTCTTCAATTACCTTGAAAATTTCATCAAATGCAATTAGTTCCAAACTTACCTGCAAAAAAAAAAAAGAAATAAAAAGAAAACGTTAAAAATATGAATTTAAGTTTCAGAAAGAATTTAAATAGAGTAAAAAAAGCGGGTAATTGTGAAAGATTTTACATTCGATGTGTCCATTAGACGCTGATTACACGATTCGTTTTTTCGTTCGTTTCGTCTTTCGTCTTTTTGACAGGCACGTATCCTCGTGATTACATGATTCTTTTTTACATTCGTGAAGGCTCTTTCGTTATTTTGACGTTCAGAAACTTTTCGGTGGATTTATTGGAAAATAAACAGAAGAAATAATTAAAAATGTTTTTTAATCACTTCTTATTCATATCTACAGCTTATTTAAGTGTGAAAAATCGTTTTACAGCTCGAAATTAAAAGTTTATAAGTTCTTCGCACAATGCTCTGATTTGAGGGATGGGCGATTAAATTTTTCGATTAAAATCGGTGGGAAAATTTATCGAACATGAAACATCATGTTTTCCAAATCGATGTAATTATTTCTTTTTTTTTTCTATTTTGATAGCCAAATACGTTATAATATGTAAATTTACATCAAAACGTGTTTTTGATTTAGGGCCGTTTGTTCATAGTAGGTTTAATCTGTAATAAAGGTTCCGACTCTGGTTCTGATGATTAAAATTTCAGATTAAGGATTCATTTAATCGATTTTCTCCTCTAAGAAATTCCATTAAAATGATCTGTGGCTACGTTCTGTAACTCACATCGATAAAATTAGTCGAGAAATGTTGGAAATTGAAACACATGAGTTTTAATTTATTTTTTAACGTTTCTCGACCAATGTTATCGATGTGGGAATTATAAAACTTGCACTGTACGATATTTGGAGCAAATCGGTCCACCTGTTGAACCTCTGTCTCAAATGACCTCGTATAGTGCAAAGAGCGTAGAAATCAACGGTAAAACTACTTTTTTATACTTCTCCATGTTTACACGAAACCAATATTTGCCCTATAGAAAATGTAAAAAGAAACAAAAATTTCCACCCTACATATTGTTTTATCAAGTAAATTTTTAAATTTACTTGGTGTGAACATTTTATCGGGATTAAATCTTAAATGACCACATGAATTCTTAATTTTAAAAACGAAAATTATACACAAAGAGAATTACTGTTTATAAAATGAGTACAGAAGAAATGAGAAAGGAAAGTAGATATTAACATGTGCCTACGTTCTGTAACTCTCGCATCGATAAAATCAGTCGAGAAACTATGAAAATTGAAACAAATCGTATGAGTTTCATTCCACTTTTAAACGTTTCTCGACCAATTTTATCAATGCGAGAGTTACAGAACGTAGGCAATGATTTGGAATACTTTATTTGTAACTAGTTATTACCCACTACCTTTGCTGAGACCCCCCAAACCCCTTGTTGCATGAAAAGTATTCATATTCTTTTCCTATGAAATAATCGATTTCCAAAATCCTTCCAGCGAAAAAGCGCAAAAAAAATGTACTTTCACATTTAATATTTATAAGAATGATGTTTTTTTTTTAGAAAGCACACATATTTGAAGTTGCTTTCTTTGCATTTTAGTTACATATACCATTTTATTTGCATTTTTGCAAATTTCTGTAGTCGATGTATTTAATCTTAAAATCGATATCTGAAATCGATGATTTTTCTCTCAACTACGATTTTTGCTGACATCTGCCTATCGCTCATCTCTACCCTGTTGTCAAACCATAAACGTCAATGTTCAACCAGAAAAAATCTTCAAATTTTCATTCCTGCTTTCGTTACTTCATTCCCCCTACATTTCTACGCCCCTCACCCAAGCTGTCAAAAGCACGAAAGACGAAACGAACGAAAAAAAGACTCGTGTAATCAGCGTCTTATTCATAGCAGTTCTGAAAATGAGTCACAACTGTTTCAATATTCTGTAGTCAACCAAAATGTCATCCTTTGATTAGACGATTAGAAAGAGGTAAGAGGTGTGGAAAGAGGGAAATAGTCACACTATAACTCAGGTCCGGTGAATAAAATATTTTCCTCATCTCACAATCAAATTGTGCTGTGAGTTATTTTCAACTGTTCTCCAACCATCTACCAACAATAATAGGCGTGTTTTTTTTTCCAAGTCCATAAAGAATTGGACGAAAAAAAACGACATCGGAAGAAAGCAAATTTACACGAAATACAAGAACAACTTAAATCCATATGGACTAAGTGCAGATAATTTTTGGACTGTATTACTGGCATTAATTATCTATATTTTTTATGGAAACGTCAAATTATCTGAGTCATTTAATGGATATATGTACATATTTTTTGTATGTGTGTAGTTGTCATGGAATTTAGTTTGTTATTTGCCTATAAATTACTTGAAATTAAGTTCTGTTTTTATTTAATTTTATTTCATAAAAAGGAATCATTTTCCATTAAGTTTTTTTTTTTTTTTTAATGTGGTATGGTTGTTTAGTTTTTATTTTGCATGCTTGCCAAAAAGCTGAAAGGGTAGTTATGGCATTTTTTTTTAACAGTCATGGGCTTGTTTGCTGTGATGACATTGGGAAGTCCCGATGTCGTTTTTGTGTCCAACTCCATTTTGAGTTATAAAAAACACAGCTAATATCGCAAAAGATCCTAGAATCTGTTGAGGTTTCGTATAGTAGTTCTAATCATTCAACTAAAATTGACTTTCTGATACCTTTGTTGACTGTTTTGACAAAATTTTCAAAACAGTCAGCAAACCAGGAAAAAAAAGACAATGAAAAACACAAACTGGGAAAAAATTCTGACAAAGCTGAATATTAGTGGAGACCTCTGATTGGAAGTCTTAACAAAAATCCTAAATACTAAATTTTAAAAACAGCTCTTAATTTTTTTGATGCAAGTTGCTAAATTCAATTTGTTTTTCTAAATACTTCGAAAAATTCGGTTCCCTAAATTTTTGTCAAGGAATTTTGATTTAGTTTGGTTAAAGAACAAAGTAATTTTTTTTTTTGGAAATTGCTCGAAAAACATCAGTTTTTTTTTTTGGAGGAAAACGCCAAGACACAAATTGTATAGCTTATAAAATTCTACACAAAAAAGATGCTAACATTTTTAAGAAAAATTTGTAAGAGAAATAGATTCGGAGAAAAACAATTTTGGCGCGTGCAGAAAAATAAGGTCTCAGAGATATTTGCTCACTCAAAAGGTGAACAAGCGAATCCAAGATTTTTTTTCCTCAGAGTTTTGAAATCAAAACTGAGAAATTTTGCTGAGGATTCCTGTTCATGTAACTGAGATATCTGAGATCTCCGAACTCCGAGATCTCATTTACCTAAACACGTCTATTTTAACGTTTGTTAGAATATCAGTTTTTTGTTTAAGTGTACTTTTTCACATTGCTGGGATTGAAGATAAGTGAGTGTATTGTTAGTCGGGAGAATTGGAAGGGACCTATAATTTTCTACCGAATCCGAATGGTGTGATAGATTTTCAATTTATTTTCTTATAGTGAAGTCAAGGATATGACAATCAGTGACTCCTACGTAAAAATAAAGTCAAAACAAGAAAAATCTTGTCCTCATAGTTCATTTACTTTAGCCAATTGAATATAAACTTTTTCAAAAAAAAAAACGGATTCTTAATTGAGATGAATGTTAACTCATCATAATAGAAACTACTATGACGCACTTTAGTTAAAAACTATATACGCTATCTGTCTGATGGCCATGGAAGTCTGACGCCTAGTTTATATGAATATATACGTTGCGTTGTCTGTTTTGCATCAAGTGCAAAATCACTAAAGCGCAAGTTATTGATTCAAACTAATGATTCTGCTGCCACAAATGAATAAGAGCCGGAATTTAAACTCATTACTATGTGATATATACCATAAGCATAAAATGTCAAGATCTTATAGTTAATTATGGGTTCACCACCGATCAGCGACCACCACCGCCGTCGCCGCCGCGCCACCACCGCAGAGCTTATAATAAAATCATGACATGGCAGATGAAGATCTCATGCAGATCACCTATAACGAATGTCTGCAGCCAAATCTCTTCTTCTGATGGATCTGATCTTGCTAAACGAAAATAATTACTCTTCATAAAAGCCAGAGATATACCTACAGATACGCAGCCAGATACGGATTCCGATGGATGAGTCGAGAGCCGATGAGAACATTAAACTGATAAACGATCGATGATCAAAGATTTATTGAGGATCGGCTCTGACGTTTTTCTGTTTTTCAAGAGCAAGACTCCACCCTCTCGCCTTCGTCTGTCGACAAGGAGCGACGTTTACACTACACTAATTAAACGTCAACATTTATAGCTTGGGTGTATTGTATTGTAGGTTTATAACTATATCGTAGTGGCGAAGCCCGTGGGTATCTTCCTCAATTGCCTTATAATTATTATTGTCTTATTCTTCGGCATCTTGTTGTTGCTTTTGTCGATGACTGTTATCAAAGGATATTTCGTGGGGAATTGTTTAGGTTATCCTTCAATAAATCGATAGATTGATTATCTTTTTACAATGGAAGGGGCTATGACTTTCTCAATAAAATATATCGTTCAAGAGATAGATGTAGGTACACATACCGGTGCGGTGTGTAGTGTGGTGTGGTATCTGGCTCACTGATGGTGTGCTTCAACGTAAACAATCTCCTGTGTGTGGAATAACATTCGATGGTTTTCCGGTGGTTATTCTCCTTGTTCTTCGTCTCGACCGTTTGTCATTTTCATCTAGGATGAATAGAAAGGGATTCAGTGCGGTATTCCAATACCGGAATTGTTTGGTTGAACAAAATAAACACAAAAACTCCAGGGATAGATAAAGGAGCAATGGCAATGTGGTTAACGAAACGTCAACTATACTTAAGGCGTATAGGTAGGATCGGCTTTGGCTCCAGTTGGTATCGCAGTGCGAATGAGATGTCTCGTTCAACGCGCTCCTGGAGTTCTATTTCTGGTTTTGTTTTGTTTTTGTTGTTGTACTCTTCCACTTATGGATTTCTCCTGTTTCTTTGGTATTTGAAATATTTTTTTTTTATTTTTTTCTCAAAAAAAAAAAACACAAAACACAAAAAAGAAGGAATGCATCGGTTAATTTCAAATTAATTCTTGGGAGGGAACAATTCAGCTACTGATTGTTTATCTTTGGTTATATTGAGTTTGGGAAAACTTAATTAAGAACACAAATTTATGTTTCGAGATTGAAAATACACCTTTCTTCTTTTCTTGAGTGGTTGGTGGATTTTGTTAGATGCGGGATTACAGTTTGGATGCGTTTAGTGGTTTTAATATCGAAAATTTAATATTTCATCGTTTTTAGTGATGATTATGTCAGAAGATGATTTGCTGCATTATAGGTACTCACATTAGATATACAGCTGGTAGTAGTCGATGCGGTCAAATATATTCTCAGAAATAATAAAATCCAATGTTTACCAAGACGAACTCGAATTGAAATTCGATACTCAAGAAATGAAAATTAATTATTTATCTTATAGAAGATTTATTTATTTGTTGTTAAAACATAGAGAAGGAAGATGCAGTAGTTCTATTATTTGAGGTAGACACTATAGACAGGTTATTTATTAAGTTTAATAATTATTATCCCTTTGAAAATTGTTTGTACATACATATTAACTTGAATTCAGACTACGAATCATCTTATAAAGGGTATTTTGCATAAGACGCGACCTAAGGCTAGGTTGGGTTAAGACATGAAAAAAATAGCATATCAGAGGGGTCTTTTTCTTTTGTTTAAGCAGGAAAGACATTTTTCCAAAAAAAATCGATTTGAAATAAAAAAAAAATATTCAAACCAACGGCCAACTTGCGATATATGGCAAGTTATGGATTGGTAAACAAAAAAACAAACCCCAGATTTTGATCAAACTTGGCATAACTATGATAGCAAAGTCGAAAAAGGTGGGTCTCGCAATTCTGTCCTTCTGTCTGTCCTGTCCTGTCCTGTCCTTTCGGCTGCAGCCTAAACGGGTGGATCGATTTTCTTTAAACTTGGTATTTAACGGTTTTTGGGCATTCCCCCCACACTTTTTTTTTCATTTTTTTAAGACCAAAAATAACGGTACTTTCCGTAGAAATTTTTTGACTATGAGAATCTCATTTGTCTTAAAAACGTGCCTACAACTTAAAAAAAATCAGTAATTTTTTTTAGAAAAATGTTCCATTTCATAAAATTTCTTTTCGGAAAATGGTTTTAAATGGTACCTCCCATAGAACCATTTTTTTGTTGATTTTCACAAAAATAGTTCAACCGAATTTGATCAATTTTTTATAGAGAACGTATTTGAATCCTATTTTTGTGGGTTTCAGGTCTTTCTTTCTTTAATTAGGTATGTTTATATTTTTAAAAAAAGTTTCAAAATTTTTTTTTGAGAACTTAATAATTCGAAAACCACTTGGTCGATTTTTATTAAACATAGCACCCAGCAGTTTTTTGGCATTATCTAGCAGATTTTAGATACAATTTTTTTTCTTATAATCAAAAATAACGGTACCTCCCATACAAATGTTTAAATACCGGTATTGAAAATCTCATTTTTTCTCAAAAACGGATCCTACGATTTTTACCATATCATTGGGAAAAAAATTTATCTAGGTATCGTTTAAAAATGGTACATCTCATTAGAACCATTTTTTGGCTTTTCGAATATCTATCTCATTATCAACAGAGCCAATTTTAATGAAATTTTGTAAACAAAAGCTACTAATAGGTTTGAATAATATTGCATATCAAAATTTTCAAAAAAATAACAGATTTTGGATTTTGAAAAAAATTTCAAAATTATTTTTTGAAAATTCGAAAGTGGGATGATTTTTTTTTTTTTTCAAAATTAACTTTTAAACTCTGCATTAATAAAAACTTAAAAATGACATACCAATTTTTTCATAAAAATGTTTTCAAAATTGTATATACATATACAATACATATATGTTTATTCTATGCATGCATATGTATGTGCAACACGGTGCTACACATATTGTTCATATTTATGTATTCACATAACTAAACTACACTTTTGACAGGTTGCACAAAATATAGGTTCCCATAATTAATTTATTTCTTTTATCAAATTAATAGTTTTTAAATTTTAAAATATTAAGATTTTAAAACCACAGTATGATCGCACATAAGAACAAGTTTGTGCGACCCAGTCGTGCATTTTATTTTAAAATCCAGAAATCCATGTTTTAATTCTGTTTTTAAATCAAATTATTTAAGTGAATAGTTTTGGAAAAATGTATTCTCAAAAAAATAAAAAAATGATTCAACTGATTTTTTGAGAATATTTTTAACATTTTAAATTAAATATTCTATTGTATGGACAAAATAGAAAAATGCTATTTTATAACACTAACACCAGTTTACCGCCATTAAAAATGAGTGTGCATTAACGCCCTTCGCGCCAATTAAAAAATTCTAGGTGATGCACAAACAGTTTTTTGCGAAGTACTTTTCTAGAAAAAAAAAAACTGTTATAAATTTGGCAGAAAGAGGAGAATATACTTGTCAACCCGTTCCAGCCCCATTTTCAACTATTCTTCTTTCTAATAAAAGAAGGAGGTAGTCATCAAAAACTTATATTTTTTATATATAAGTATAGGAGGTCGATTGTAAATTTATTTATAAATAAAAATTATTCTTTTTAATCATATTTTTTAGTGGGATTCCGGGATATTTTTTTTTAAAGAATACATTTTTCAATATCATTTTAAGTCCACAAAATGTAATTTTTTTTTTTAAACAAAATAAGAAAATGAAACGACAGAGAAGCAATCATGTTTGCCAAGGAGCTTTGTTCTGAATCTTATTTAGGAAAATATTTCGAAAATTTCTTAGTCAATTTTTATTAAACTTTGCACCAAACGGTTAGTGAGCATATTTTAGAATATTTTAAGCGAAAGTTATTAATATGGTCCAAATTAACGGTACCTTCCATACAAATGTCTAAACCCCGTTAAAAATAATTTTATTTTGATCGAAAACAACTCCTATGCAATTTTGAATAAATTTTGTACATATGTGTAAATCTACATAGTATTTTACATTTAATAAATATTAACAGTACCGTTCATAACCATTTTGTTTTACTTTTCACCACTCTTTCAATATCGAACAAAAGCTTCTTCCTAAGTTTAAATGTTATTGCATATTAATATATTTTAATATTTTTAATTTTTTGTATCTGTTCGATATTTCAAAATCGAGTAGATAATTTTGTTTAAAATAAAGTTTTATCTCCATATTAATAAATACTAAATATTGACATGCATGTTTTTATTATTTATTTATTTATAAATATTAACAATAAATTAAAATCTATCATTAACAATTTTTCTAAGACCGCTAGCATCAAATTACTTTCAGCTCTATGCATATTTGTTTCCTTAAAAATGTTAACAAAACTGTATTTATAAAAATTATTTAAAAAGAAAAAAAATAATGTTTGTCTCAAAAATTAATATTTTTTAAAGAAATTTAATGGTATTCATTGTCAAAAAAATTTCAGAAGTTCTTTAATCAATTTACATATTTCTATATTATATTTATGTTAATTTTTAACAAATTTTTAGTTTTTTTTTAACTTCAATTTCCAATCATGTACATTGTACAATGTACATTACGGCGCTTTTTTGCTTATTTGAATGAAATCTCATTAAATTACCTAAAACTCAATTATGTGCTTGAAAAGTGAAATTAACGGCCATGTTATTCAATCGATTCATCCAGATTAATACTAAAATCCTGATTCCAAATTTAATGTAAATACATCCGGATTTAAGTTTTAAACTGGATGTACCGAGTGAATAACTGCCTGACACACAATGGAAACAGAGCTGCAACTGCAACTGCAACTGTAATAGCTGTCAAAATATTCATTACACACAAATTCAATGTTACGAACACAAAACAACGCAACTACTGTCGGTGTTGCAAGAATTCACCAACTTTTAACTTTTCAGGTGCAGCACTTTTGACGTTTTAATTTATATATCAAGAAAAAAAATAGCCGGAAAAAAATACTGAAGCTTTTTGTGCTTATTTGTTTCGCGAAAATTATTATTAGGGGGATTCATGCAACGTCGTAAAACACTAGATAAGTTTATCTTTTGGATACATTTATCTTTTGGTAAATGAACTGTCAAATTTTGTATGGGAAATGGTTTACGCAAATTGGATAAAATTATCTAAGGATTTTGTTGCGGAAACTTATACAAATTTATTTGGATAAACTTATACAAATGTCATTGTGACTTTTAACGTGACGTTTAACGAACAGCTGATTCAATTACGCAGCATTTATCCAAATAAATAAAAAGGACGTTCACGCAAACTTTTGCGTAAACTTATCTTTTTACACAATTGGTAAACTTATCTCGTTGCATGAATACCCTTATTAATTAAAAGAAAATTATGGGAAACAAAAAAAGTGAATAATGCGACCGTGATTGTTTTTTTTGTTCTTTAAAATATGAAAAATGCTGTACAGCTGCATTGTGGGTACATAAAAATTAGCACGTACGACACTTTTTCACAGCTGTTGCATCTCCAGCTTCAGTTGCAGCATTCTTAATATGGCGGTAAATAAAAGCCCCCAATACACATTAATAAATTATTTCTTTGAAAGTCACATAAATAGCTATTGTAAAAAAAGGTTTTATTAAACAACTTGTTATCGTAAATATATACAGCAATTACTTCTTCTGACCCAGTTCTACATTTTAATTTTAATTTTCTTCCTCATTAACCACTTGACCGATTTCCATCAAATTTTTATAAAGAAGATTTTAATAAATTTATTTTATACTGTACATCAAAATTTCCAAACAATTTTTGGAAAACCAGTTTCTGATTCTCAGTTCAATGGAAACTCCTTAAGTCCATTTAAAAAAAAAAATTGAAATACCTATCGTTATGCCAAAATGTTGTTTAGAAAATTAAATTATAAACCTTGTAACTCTTTTCATTAAGATTTGTTTACCGCTAATTAAAAAAATATTGACAAAAAAAAAATCAAAAGACATTTTCAACAATTAAAATAAATTTTATACTGGGTTTTCAATCAGATTATTTTTATGAAGCTGGCCACCAGCCAGCAGTGGAAAGCTGAGCTATTCTGTGCTCATGCATCCGTGTAGAACGCAAACACTTAAAATAATATCAATCTCATTATTATAAGCTTCAGGGCAAAAGTATGTTATTAAAATTATATTAAGGCCACCATCATTACTCGAAAAAAGACGAAAACAGAGTAAACAAAGATTTTCATTTACATCGCTAACAGTAAGTACCTACCTTCGGGATTATTATGATGCTCAAACCAAACTTTCTAACGCGTATATTCTTACTCGTCCGTCACCGTAATAGCCCGCACGCTACGAAAGAACAACAAAAACAACAACATCAACAACAACAATAAGCAAAAAAGCAAATCCTTTGAAGAGGTATAGCTATGTACCTAGCCGAGTCGGCAGCAAATACTTTTCACTTCGCAGCCGGATATCAATGTACCAATCTACCTGTGAAATATTTTCCGTAAACAAAGAGAATTTTTGAAATTATATTTTCCAAATGAATACAGGAAAAGTAGAGCGGACCGGTTGGGTCGGGTCGGGTGAGGGTGCAGGTCTCGGATGTGGTGCTGGGTTGAGCTGAAGAGTGGTTGTGCGGGAGCCGAAGACTGTACCTTTACCTTTCTGTTTCTTGCCAAACAAAGCGTAAAGTACTGAAGTGCGCTGGCCGTGAAAGTCCCATGGAAATATTAAATTCTTATTATTGTGCCATCATTTCGCCCTCTTATAATGTACAGTACATATATAGCATCACTTCTTCAGGAAAAGTAGATATATATGTATGTATGTATATAAAGGATCTGAGATTCAGTCATTTCAGCCGAAAAGGGACGAAGAGCTTCGACTGGGAAACAATCAGTGTGCACCTTTTTGCGGTGGTGAGCTTTATAATTGGATTGGAGGATGGGATGTTGAACTGCATTATCGTTATTAATAAAATGTTGATTATTATTTCTTTCGACCCTCGCTGTTATAGAAGACCGTTGCCAGTTTTCGCATGAAGAACTTTTCAAAATTTATTTATTAAACAGAGAAATATAAAAATGGAGAAATTCAAATCAAAATAAGTTTGCTTCGGTGAATTTGACAAAAGAAGGCACGTGTTATGCCAGGAGAAATAAAAATATTCTTTTTATCTATACTTAAAGAAAATATGGAAAATCTAATGGCATAGAAGGTATCTAATCTTTATATATGTAATAAACTATATATTGTTAGGGTGCCGTAACCTGTATAAGCTTCTGGGTAAGGTATACGTATTTCAAAAGTTTTTTTTTTTAAATTCCATTATGCTGATATTATAGAGCTCTGAAGTAAAATCTTTATTCTGTTGACTTTAACCGTAAGTAATGTTGAAATACTTTTTAATTATTTATCTATGAAATTAAATTAAAGTTTGTAATCATTGTGATTATACGATATATACCTGTTATCAGTACTTCTTGTGTCTTGCAGCTTGCTGTATTGATTTCGTGAACATTAATTAATGACACGTAGTTAGTGGAGAACCAGGCTTTAGAGACTTAAACTCTCAACCATTCATGTGCAAGTCTTGTTAGTCGACAGAAATGCATGGTATCTACAAATTTTTTCCGAATTCTGACGACTTAGATGAGGAAATTGGTTCATGACCCTACTCTTGGAGAATATTTCACTTACTATAGCAATAGGCAGTAGAATAAAGGCTGGATTCGAAACAAGTCCAATGCATTAACCATTACACCAAAGGGTACCTACTATTATACAGGGTGTCCGCCGGGAAGGTATACTACTTTGTTTTGCCGCCATTTTGGTAAACATTAGTCTTGACAGTTCATATTTGGCAGTCGTGAAGTAGACACGTGGCAAATTTATTGTGGAAAAATATTCGATAAACCAACGTGTTTTAATCGGTAAAACATTTTATCAAAATCAATCATCGATTACTGTGACGATGAGAAAGTTATGTGAAATTTTTGGGAGAAACAACGTGTCAACAAAACGCACTATTTATGATTTCGAAGAAAGAGGGCCTGTAGGTGATAGGCCCAAGCATGGACCACAACGTACTGCAAGATCGGCTGAAAACATTACTGCTGCTGAAGGAAGTGTTCGAAGCAATCCATCAACCCCAATTCGACGCCGTGCTCAGGAGCTTGGTCTTCAAAGAACAACTTTGGCCACAATTTTGCATGCTTTAGACTTGATTAACATGTGGTATCAATAAGACGGTGCCACATCGCATACAGCCAGGATTACAATGGAATTAGTAATTACTGCGAGACCTCTTTCCACAACAATTTATTTCAAGAATTGGTGATGTTGATTGGCCTCCACGGTCGCCTGATTTGACTGCTCCGGACTTCTTTTTGTGGGGATATCTGAAAAGCAAGGTTTATGCAAACAAACCAGAAACGCTTGATCAACTTAAACAAAATATTCGTGAGGAAATTAATGAAATACCGCGTGAAATGTGTGAGAATGTAATGAAAAATGTGCTCAAAAGGGCTCGCATTTGTGAGACTAACCGAGGTGGACATTTACCTGATATTGTATTCCATACATAATTGCCGACATTAAATAAAACATTTACCAATATAAGATCCATTCTCTTTCATTTAATCAAAAATTATAAACAAACAAAGTAGTATACCTTCCCGGCTGACACCCTGTATAATGCCTGTATAAACTTAAGGAAAAAAATAGGACCTCTTCTTTTTGGATTTTGAAAACATTTATCAGATTTTTTTTTTAAATTTTGACATGGTCCGACTGGTGAAGCTAGCATTAAAGCGTATTTCTATAGCTAGCAAAATAAATAAATGCAAATATTAAAATTCTTGTTTCTGGTTCTAAATGAAAAAGTATGTGTAGCTGTTATCTGCCTCATATATAGGTGTAATTATGCATAAAAAGACCTGAAGCCCACAAAAAAAGGATTCAAATACATAAGGTATTCCTATTAAACATACATATCTTTGTATGTACGTACATTGTAATGGGTGATTTTTTAAGAGGTTTAGAACTTTAAAAAAAAAAAAAACACAAAAAATTCAAAAAAATGAATGAAATATTTATTTGAATCGATAGTTTGAACCTTGCAATTTAATGTTTAAAGATAATTTCATGCAAATGTTGACCGCGGCTGCGTCTCAAGTAGCCCATCCGCTGAGTCCAATTTTGGCATACTCTTTCACACATATCGGCCGGTATCTCACGAATGAATGCATGGATGTTGGCTTCCAGTGCGTCAATCGAAGCGGGCTTGTCCCTATAGACATTAGCCTTGAAATACCCCCACAAAAAATAATCTAATGGTGTCAAATCGCACGATCTAGGCGGCCAATTGACCGGCCCGAAACGTGAAATTAACTGTTCACCAAACTCGCCTCGCAATTGCGCCATTGTTTCGCGTGCTTTGTGGCATGTGGCACCGTCTTGTTGAAACCACATATCATGCAAGTCAAGAACTTCCATTTCGGGCAAAAAAAGTTTGTTATAATCGCTCGGTAGCGTTCACCATTGACAGTAACGCTGCGATTCGCATCATCTTTGAAGAAATATGGCCCAATAATGCCGCCGGCCCATAAACCGCACCAAACAGTGGCTTTTTCGGGATGCATTGGTAGCTGTTGCAATGCTTCTGGCTGATCTTCACTCCAAATGCGGCAATTTTGCTTATTTACGTACCCATTCAACCAAAAATGAGCCTCATCGCTGAACACAATTTTTCGAACATGAACATTTCGAACCGAGCACGAATTTTGATAGTAAAATTCAATAATTTGCAAGCGTTGTTCATTTGTAAGACGATCCATGGTTAAATTGCAAACCAAACTGAAGCTGTTTGACAGTGACACAAGGTACTAAACACACGTCAGCTGTCAAAACCAGTGTTGCCAAAACCAAACCAGCCAAAAAATCACCCGTTAGATCTAATTAAACAAATAATCCCATCCGATATGCTAACTTGTGCACTTCATTTAGAATCACCCTTATAAGCTTCCAACGCACTTATACAATGTTTGTTTTGTTCACTTCTTGATGAGCTTTCAAGAGAGTAACCCTTGTCAAATCAAGAGTATTTACAATAACATCATACTATTCATTAAGATAACTCAACTAAACATGTGTTTATATTCACCTTTAACAAGTGCGTCCTGCAAACATGTTTTCAAATTAATTAAACAAGTACCTCAAAGTGGCAGAAGATGACGTACCCAGCTAAATAAATAAGTTGGTACTTTCTTCTTCTTCTTCTTCTTCTTCTTCCATTTCCGGCCTGCCGCATATAACAATAGCCGGAAAAAAAAAGTGTTGAAAATAATGAAAATAGTTTCTGATGATGGCAAAAATTGCGCACCCTTATTGCTGATGTCTATCGCCCCATGAAAGAATGTTAAAAAAAAAAAATGAAAGAAAATGTTAGTTGAATGTTTACTTTATGTTTCGATAAACATTATAAAGACAAGCACGCCCTCGCGCCCGCCAAAGGTCAGGAAAAGTTATGGCTTTAATTGTAATGAAAAATTCCTTCGATAAATTGTTCCTTATACTTTGTATTTTTCATATTATTGAAGAATGAAAGGTAAATAACTATAAGGAATAACGAAGAGTATAGCCCTGATGGTCCATGATATGCGCGGAATTCAGTTTAAGTTTGCTTGTGTTTTTTTTTTTTTTTTTTTCTTACTCGCACCGTGTCTGAAGAGGGTTGGCAATCGCATTCAAATGCAAAAGGGGATTAACCCAGTGAAGCGGTAAAATGACGAAAATATTTATTTGCCATCCCTTCTCCGATATTGTTGGTTGTTTTGTGCGACGTCGGGGGAGATCAATTTCTATTTGTTTTTTTTTTTTTTTTTATTTTTTTATTTTTTTCATTTCCCTGCTGTTGAGCATATCATTGGATAACAGTCAAAACCTCGTATTTGAATTTTATTACTTTTTTTTTTAGAGTTTCTATATTCCGTTTTTTTTTCAAAATTTATTGCTCTTACCAACAAAAAATTAATTATCTTTGTATGTTGAATTTCAAAGCTACAATTTGTGTCCTTACATTTCTTAAAAAAAAAATGATAATTTTCAAGAAATTTTGAAAAAATTAAATTTTGTTTTCACCCCATAAAATCAAAAAACCGCATCATGTTTAAAATTAGGGTACTTTTTACGAAAATCTTAACACATATATGTAAATATAGCTCTCCAACATAATTCACAATTTTTTCTTGTAGTGAAAGTCTAAATTTTGCAATTACATAATTAAAAAAAAAATATGAGAGAAAAAATTTCTATAGTCAGTTTACTTCTGGACAGTTTACCACCGCAACTTTACCTCCGGCGGTTTCCCTCCTAGGCCTCTACGAATGCCTGAGTTCAGAGCTTTCTCAATCCATTA
Source organism: Epistrophe eligans (assembly GCA_951394125.1). Lineage (NCBI taxonomy): Eukaryota > Metazoa > Arthropoda > Insecta > Diptera > Syrphidae > Epistrophe > Epistrophe eligans. Next base: position 65,616,427 of record OX596029.1, on the reverse strand, counting down.
ACATCGAGGCCATCTTCCGCTGGAATTCGACACTTTATAACTTGACAAATGGTGGACGAACTATATTTTCACGTTTGTAGACCATTTAGTGCAAATTATTTCCCAAAAGCACTGAAACGGCGTTTTTCCCGAGCTAAATTTAATGCTTGAAATTATGTTTTCAATTAGTCCCTATGAAAAAGAATGACGCGAAAATCAAATTATACTACCTCTTATTTATTGGCACTGATTTATTACACTTTCAGAGTAAATTTCTGCACTACGATAGAAGCACCCTGTAAGCAAAAAAATTGGTAGTTCTACGTCACATTTCACACTACCTGAACTGCTCTCGTGGTAAACCGGCGCACTGTGGCGCCTTTTTGCAAAAGTGCTTGCAAAATTCAATTTGCGTGTATGCTTAAAATCCAAAACTAATATTTTTACTGGATAAGAAAAGGCAGTCAACACAAACAAAACTTAAATGGTTCTTTTTTTTTTCCTCTACTGTTTCACTTGAACTTGAGTTTTTAAATACTCTGCAATTACTGCAAACATTAACATTTATGTTTTATTTTAAAGGAAAATACTACTTTTGCCTATTTGGATAAAAATATTTTTTTTAACATGAAATTCTGGAATACCCTGTTAAACATTTTCTTAAATTTTATTATTTTATAGCACTTAATTAACTTTCTCTATACCTTGACTTAAAATTTATCACTTAAGTAGTATATTTTCACTCTAATATGCAGTTAGTTACATACATATGCAGAAGTATCTAAACAAAATTATTGTTTGTTTACTTTTATGCACCACTGTGACTTTGTTTGACTTTAAGGCACCCTGTTTTTACTTCATTTATTTACTATTGACATTTTTTGAGGTAAAAGATTAATTCCATTCCCTATTGGGAGAAACTCGTATTTCAGCAGAAAATTCTGAAACATCCTGTAAGTATTTTTTTCTTAAAATTTACAAAATTTATAGCCTTGGAAATTTCCTTCAAGTCGAAAAAAAAAAATTATCCCGATATCTTTATTCGTTTAAGAGCTATGATTTTCGCAACCAAAAAAGTCAATTGGCGCCCCTGTGCGGCGGAGATAAACTGACAGAGGTAAATTGGGCGGAGGTAAACTGGCAGAGGTAAATCGGCGCGGCGGAGTTAAACAGTCACGTACCAGAAACCAAGGTAGTACAGTACTGAATACTTTCAACAGTTTTAGTCTGGTGAAAGTCTTCAGTAAATCCAAATAGAAAGTTTTCAGTAAATTAACTGCTTATTTTAACAGCACAGTCACAATATTAGTATACCTACTGGTTCCTGACTGTTTATTTTGAAGTCACAGTTACAGTATTAACTGCATTAAATTATTATATGTTAATTGACTGCGAATAGCTACCTAGCTAGAACTGTAAAAGAATGCAGTAATGCAGTCAGTAAGCATTACTGCATTCTTTTACAGTAATGTGAGTCAGTAAGCATTACTGAATTCTTTTACAGTTCTGATACCTACCTAGATATTCCCACCAATATTAATATTTTGAGATTTTGTTATTTTCATGAAAAAAAAAAAAAAAATAGAAAAAGCAGTATGGATATTTCTAATATTTTTCCTATAAATATTTCCGGGGAAATAATCCAGCGGGTATGAAATCCAAACAAAAAACAGTGAAACGGTGATATTAACCTCAAAATTAGTCAATCGCAGAGTATTCAAATAATTGTGAAATCTATTTTAAATAAATTCGTAATCTTTTTGACTAATATTAAAGTATACAAAATATGACACATTCTGAAATAGTTGATGGTTTCTTTAAAACACCCAATTTTTCAATACAAACATATGTGGTTTTGACTGTTCGGTGACGATATTATAAAACTTCATTATTTTTTTGTTTTCATTTTCAATTGAATGTTTGCGTTGAGATTTTCTAAACGCCAATGATGCAAAGGAAAAGGATAATAAATGAAGAATAGAGGAGTTATACCTAGTCCTATATAGTCAGTGCTGATGGATGTTTTGGAGAAATATTTAAATTGGAAAGTCCGCAGAGTCCAAAGTCCGACGTATACTACCTACTTGTTGTTCGTTGAATAAATATAATGAAAATAAAACAGAAAACCCTTTTTTATAAATTTATTCAGGATTGAAAGGACAGTCTACCTATAATAATAATTGTCGAAGTTACCGAGTTCATAAGCATACAACAACAATAATACAAAAAAAAACACACACACACAATTCCTCCTGAAGCAAACAGAGGCGTTGCAAGAAGTCAGACTTCTTGTTTACAGATTTTGTATTCATTTGTTATAACTTCCGGGCACAATTGAAGTTTTGTTAATGTTTTTTTTTTTTTTTATTTTTTTATTTTTTCGAAGTATGTACTTTACCTATCCTGTTCCTGACAGTTTTTGCCTGATGTTTTTTTTTTTTGTGAACTTTTACCTGCCGTCAAATTAGCGCAGTGGCTGCATTTAATAAGTGTCCGAGAAATATATAGTTAAAAGGGAAGGAAAGGACAAACTTAATGAAGGTTTCTTATACGCTGAAGAGGTAAGTACTTATAAGTGAATAAAAAGTGGACGACTACGAAAAGTAAGTAAAACAAATTTAGGGTGGACAAAGGTCTTTTTTGTGTTGTTGTTTTATTTCACTTAGAAGTAAAAGTTTGACTGAACTTAAGTTGTCGCAAAAGTTTTTTTCTACGAAAGGGGTAGGAAGGTATTTTTAGCCAAAAGGATCAATGACTTGCAACAAGTGCAACATTAAAAAACAAATTTTGTAAGTGTTTTTAAAAAGTTTAATAGTATTTAAGGTTGAGGAAAAAAACAAAAACTTTTGAGAGACAAAAAAAAAAGAATCAGTCTTATAATAAAAGCTATACAAATAATTATAGTTTTAAGCCTAGTACCTATAGCTGAAGCGAAACGAAAATTGTCTTTGGTCTCCAAATCGATATCGATATCGAAAACGTAAACGAAAAAATATTAATGGAGAATTTTATCAGATGATGCGATACGAAATTCGTCTGTGTATCTAAAACTATAGTAAAATCCAAAAGGAAACCACAACGCAAAGCTACCAATTGAAAGTGTCACTAATTGATAAACAAAAAAAAAAATAAAAAAAGCTACAATTTATTAATTTCGCTCGCTGAACAGCGTACTTCAGAACAAAAATGAGAACGAGATTTTTCGTTTATGATTTCAATTCAATGTTTGTTTCAATTTTTCTATGAAAATTTTCGTTTCGCGGTTTAAAGTTCTTTTCATTGGAAAATAAAATATCAATAAGGTTATCTGTCTGGCGATTGAGTCTCGAAACCTCTATAGTCTTTTCTTGCCTTGCTTTTATTTAAGATGGCGGCATTTACGATAGAGAACCAAACAACAAGTCATTCCAGCCAGCATGGTACATATAGCTATAGCTGCCTTCAGTCACCAATTTGGTTGAGAACGTTTTCTTTTTTTTCGTGATAACTAAAGTGGGGACTTCATAGATTCGAAGAATTATTTATCTGGTGCGTCGGTGATTTCCATAAATTCCACGTGTCCCATTCATTTCAGTCGCTTTATTTTGACCCATGATCAACGAAGTCCCTATAGTGCTCCAGAAGTCAAGTCAATTAATAATTTGGAAACGCTATATTCATTGTTTTCTGTAATGGTCGGAATTATTTTAGTCAGAATATGGCACGAAAATTTCTAAATTAAAACAAAATCATTTAAATAGGTCAAAAATTTGATAAAATTTATGTTTGAAATACCTTAAAACTTGTACTTAAATGTTCCAATGCATACATACATTATATTAATGTACCAAATTTAGAAAAGAAAATCTAAATTGTTGTGCATTGTTATCCAAGGACTAGAATTAATTTTTGTGATAAAGATTTGATATTATGATTATTTTATTGAAAATGATTTTTAGATTAAATCTTATTGATTTTTTTTTAGAAATGTGACCATAAAAAGTTTGTCAAACTAATTTTCGACTACTCAAAATAATCTAAAATTATACTTTATTACTATTAAAAATATTCTTATTTTTTTTTTTGGTTTCTTTTGTGTTTAAATTGTATGTCAGATTAAATAAAATAAAACCATGATTGAAAATTTTGGTACAGACCTCATACATAGTTACCTTATTAGTTGGAAGTGTCCATAAAATTATTGAATTATATTATTATTTCAACTGTTTAATAAATAATGTGGAAATTTGACGGTTGATTAAAATCTGTCAACTGTCAAAATATTTAATCTTATTTGAGGTTAGAAAGTACAGAAAAAATAAGAAACTTTTCTAATAGTAGGTACCTAGTTACTTTAGTATTATTTAAGATTAGTTCAAGTTTTTTAGTCAAATTTTTATGGCAAAATTTTATCAGAATCAGATTAAATTTAATCTACAAATTATATAGTTTCAATTAAAAACATATTAAATCAATGTCATACAAATTAGTTCTCATCCAAAAAAATTAATTCTGACTTCTGTGGAAACATTGCAAAAAATTTAAAATTTGAACTTGCTTTTTTGAAATTTAGTACATAACATATAAACATTGGAACCAATTTTCATATAAAAATACACATTTTAAGGCATTCCAAACATAATATATTTGACTATAAATTCGAAATTGAGATTGATTTTTGAATTTTGAAATTTAGTACCATATTCAGACACAATTAAGATGCTCCTAATTTAAAAACAAACAAATTTATAATTTATTGAAGTCAATTAACCAAATCATTGTCATTGAGTCTTTCAAATTTTATTTCATTCATTTTGTTTGGAAAATGGGTAGGAAATAAAAATTTTGCTACAAAAAATTTAACTAAAGAGCAACTAAAAACTAAATGGATTCGTTATTGTCTGAGACTGAAAAGAAATATGTATGTAGATTATAACAAGGGATTTTTGTAAGTTAATGGATTGAATTGTTTAAATTGAAGTTCTTTCGAAGCTCAATAAACTTGGCTAAAATTTCTATTAATTATCTTAATTAATTTATTTATTTGTATCAAGTTCGAATTTACAATGAAATATATGAAACAGTATAGTTTTTTGGAAGCTGATGGATTGAATGTTTTACTTAAAGTTCAATCAAAGCTCAATAAACTTCGCTAAAATTTCTTAAAATTCATTTATACCTACTAGTATTAATTTATTTGTGTCTAGTTTGAAATTATAACAAGGGATTTGAGTCATCTCTACGGGAAAGTTTTTTGGAAGTTAATGGATTGTACGCTTAAATCGAAGTTCTTTGGAAGCTCAATAAACTTTGATAAAATTTCTTTAAATTCTCTAAATTCATTTATTTTTATCTAGTTCGAAATTATAATAAAAGATTTTAGACTGTAAATGTTTTTTGGAAGCTAATGGATTATTTGTTTTAATCGAAGTTTTTTCGAAGCTCATTAAGTTTTGCTTAAATTTCATTAAATTAATTTAAAAGCTAATAAAAGCAAAAATTTTACAGGGAATTGAAATTACTAAAAACTGTCATAAACTGTTATAAATTGATATTTCTCTTAGTCTTATCTATTTTTTATATTTAAAGTGAATGAAAGGAATTAAAAATCCCATTAGATAGGAAAAAACTCCAGAAACCTTTGCTGATGGTTGAACAAAATCGAATGTAACTGTTGCAGAAGTTTAAGTTACCTTAACTTGTAATTCATCATACATTTCTTGTTAAAGATTTAACCGTAATACTTGCACTGCCAACCAACAATTTTAAACGCCAGTTCCAGAATAGCCGAGGTTATAAAAAAAACCTTAAATTACTCCGGTCATAATGTGGCTAAAAATAAGATATTTTTATACTGTCGTTTGCTATACGGTAGAGGCAATCCAAATACATATTACCCTAAGGTTGATTTGGGTAAAATTTTCTATCTTAGACAACCTCTTCGTCATATATTAGTTTGAAAAATTCTATTTTAAAACTAGAGGTAAAATATGGATATATCTTTACCATTTAAAAACCAGAACTTTATTTTTCTGGTTTAAATATAACCATTTTTAAAACCTAGGTTGAATTTGGGTACCTACCTACTTTTATCAGTTATTTCTAGCCATAAATTTGCCATTAAATACTTCTTTTAAACTATTTTGTAACCCCATGGTTTGGAGAACTCTGGCTAATGGCCAGTTAATTAGGCATTTTGTAAGTAAAATTTGTTGGTTGGGCTTCTACAGTAAAAATTATTCCTTTTTCGTGACCTTTATTTCTTAATTCAATATATTTGAATCCTATTTCTGTGGATTCAAATATATTGAATTCAACAGTAATGGCTATCAGTTCACCCTTGAAGTCAATTTCTGAAGTACTCTAAAGTATGCAGAGATTCTTTCTTCAGTCGCACTTAACAAATGTGGTAATGCGCTTTTCCTAGCTCTATATACATATATAGGTCCTTCCCATTGTACCTACTGTTAAAAAATTCGAAACTAACTTGCAACTGTATTTTCTAATTTTCCTAATCGCTCGCATTTTAAGGGTGTTCAAAACCATTTTAGTGTTTTTTTTTGTTGTACCTTTTAACTTCACCAGTGCTACGCGAGCTACACCCACATCAACTATTTAGTGAAAAAACCATTTATAAACCCATTTATGGCGAATTGAGTGGCAATAAAAATCTGTTATCAAAGATTTTACTAATTTTCCAACCTTTTTCGAAATTAAATGTCACAATCATTTAGATGGAAATACTCTTAATTTGATCATTCAGCTTTACTTTTAACTCCTAAGTAATAAATCGTCAACACACATACATAGATATACAGATTGAATAATTTCAAAGAATATCTTTTATAAAATTTATACAATACACGGATACCTAAACGATTAAATCAAATAACCTGCAATAAAATTTCAAAAATAGTCCACTTTAAACAAACAAATAACTGACATGCTTTCATTTCAAAAAAAAAAAAAAAAAATTAAAATAAAAAGAAGATCTATTTTAATTTCTTCCAATAACTTATGTTTACAACTTTAAGTGTAAACAACCTAAGTGATCCATTAGTGTCGAAAATTCCTCTGTGTACACGAGTATTTCCTCTCCTATTTATAGACTTTTCTTCTTCTTTTTTTTTTCAAAATGTAAGCAATAAAAACATTAATTAAAGACCACACTTTGTATCTTTCGTAAAATTCTGTCTAAATACCTTATTAACACAAACATTTTTATCTTATTCGATCTGAGAAATATACATCGTTTTTTTTTTTTTTTTTTTTTTTCAAATCGATGCGATGTTACAAAAACTTCTTTTATATTTTTACAAGAATGCGTGTTGCACATATCAAGTTTTCTTCAAAAAGCTTCTTTTTTTTTCACTTGTTCTCGTTTCATTGATGTGAGAAGAGAATAATATACAACGCCTTGCATATTATAGTAACTCATCTTGAAGGGAATTAAATTTAATGATCGCACCTCATTCTGTCGGTTTATTTTTCCTAATACTCTTGCGGGTTGTTCGTATATGATTTGGTTCTCAGTGTAGATGTATGTATAGGATGCCCCAAGCCCATATTCCAAAGGAACCATTCAAATCAAACAGAAAAATAATGAGTTCGATCACTCAGCATCCCGCTTGCAGAAGATCGAGTGTTCAAAAAAAAAAAAAAAATATGATATTTGTATACACTTCAATCACTCCCCCTCCTCGACAATGCAACGCGCCTATATTATAATGTGCGTCACAAATTCGAAAATAAATATATCTGCAGGCGATTTTCATTTCCCTTTAAGCGTTTTTGAGTCATAAACAATTTAAAAGAAAAGCCAATCGGACGGCGGAGGTGTCTGAGTGGAAGAAAATTAATTTCCATCCGAGAACCGACACGCACGGTATTAGAGAACAGCCTTGATTGCTCATTCGTTCACACCTAATCACCGGGCAGATAAAAAAATTCGGCCAACTGTCGACAAATCAAATCCAGTAGATGGTCCTTCTGAGAACATGACTTCATGAAAATCAATAGAAGTTCACCGCTACCACCAACGCCGCGCGGCCGCCACCACCTTCATCGTCGTCGTCATCATCGACATCACTTAATCGTACGCCAACCGAATCGCACCATCAAATGGAATTAAAGAGGTGAGCCCGAGCACCCATAAAAAAGTACAAAATGTTAGTAAACAATGATAAGCAGTATATTGCAGAGATTAGCTCCATCTTGGTGTCGGCACCCAGCCAGTTGCAGCTGAGAAGTGAGTGGGGCCAGGACAGTGAATTAAAAAGGATAATACTACTACTGCTGCCACCGCCACCGCCGCTGTTGCCACGAGAGCTCCACACGGCTCTCTAAACGAAATGTAAATATGCAATTTGCAAAAAAAAAACAAACGCAGGACGAGTTCCAGGCCAGCACCAAGTGCCAAACAACCAACATAAACCATCGCTCACATCGCTATAGTGTTTTATTGCACTCAAAGTCGAAGCCGCTTCTGCTAGGCTAGATACCTATAGCTGATATAGAGCTGAAGTTGGCAAACGGAGAGTTTAGTGTAGAGTAGGTATAGGCAGATAGTTGAACAAGTAGTATCTTTGTATCTCTGATGATGGCTAAGATGTATATTGTATACTGATCGTCGCGGTCGACCTGATGTGCCTGCGCAGCGCAGTGCACCTGCCCATTTATAATAAATAGATGGCACAAGCTTGGTTGGAAAAAGACGAAGACAACGCCGACGACGACGTTTGTATTATGATTGTGCCATCAACACAAATGATGTATGTTGTATCTGTTAACACTTATTCGGTGCTTTACACCGAGACTATATATTTATGCATATGCCGGCCAAAGAAAAACACGGCACCAACTGATACAAGCTCACAGGGAGCTCAATTGTTGTTTTTGTTATTGTTGTTGCAACCAAATAAACGAATGTCAAGTGCCGCAGATACAATGCAAATTATTTGCGCAAGAAGAGGGCATATTGCCAGTCGGATGGGATGATGATGGTAAAGGAGTTGGGAATTAGCAGAAATCTCTGTAAATAGCAATTAAAGGACGACAAAGGACACCTTTTTGCTATAAAAAAAAAAAAAAAAAAAACAAAACAAAACAACAACATCGAGGACGAGGACCATATACGCTGACGGTCGACGGCTCAACAAACCCTTCTCAACAAAAAGCACACTCCAGTCTCAGTCTCTCATATTTATATACATACATATATGTTTATGTATAATGGGGTATGGGCTCTACCTGCCTACTACAATTATTATGAATGAATGGGATAATGGTCTTTTGCCCTTACACTCACAATGACTTGAATTACATGACAAATAGAGAAGGGTAGCATTTGACTGGCTCCTTTTTGTGTGTGATTATGTTGAACCAGTGCCATTGCCACATATGTAGGGAGAGATACGTTGATGTTACTCCTGATCCTAAATATACAGACACATCCTAAAGCTATACTCGTTGTTTAGTTTGTTTAAAGATGAGATATACACTTAACAGAGAGATACCTATATACTTTGAATGGGCCATTTGTCTAAGGTGCAAGCAATACATTTGATAATAATTTGGCAACATTTTTGAGGGGGGGAGGGGATGCCATTTAACATTTTAGAGATACGAATGACTGGATGAATATTTAACATTAGAGGACATTAAAAATTCATTTATGTAAAATTTCAATACAAAAAAAAAAAAAGAAGAAAATTCATGAGAACTTGGAATTGCCATCCACGAGGGTAAATGTGAGCAAGCATATGAAATTTTATCAGAGTTCTGCTTGAAGCTCAAGTACCCGAAGCTAATGATCATATAAAATTAGATCTACCTATATATGACTTTGAAAATATTCACCCCAATTAAATTTCTCATTTTACGGACCTATGGGGTCGGGTTAGTCAAATTTAATGGCTGTGTACGTTTAGGATATAATATATGGACCATATGTTTATAGGGAGGTACCTTACCTATAAACACAAAATGCTGTAAGCTTTTTATTATAATAATGCGAAAACGACGATTAGTAAGTAGATAATGGATTTATTTCCTTTTATTAATAATTATTACCTTGTTAAATTTTGTTCTATAGGATGTAAACATTGGAAGCACTAATGATGTGATATTCAAACTTTAAATAGGTTATTTGTAATTTCCAGGTAAGAAATTAAAGCCGTTTCTCTCTCTCTCTCTCTCTCAATTGAGTTAAAGGTTTCATGTGATTTTCGAAAAATTGAAAAATATTTTAATATTTTATTTCGGGCAAAAACTGTCATTATGATTTTTTTTTTTTAATTGAATTTGTCATCGATTGAATATTACTGTCAAAAATAATGAAGACGTCTTCAGTTTTTCAAAAATACCCATATCGACAAAATTGATAGTAAAATTTTGAACATTTTTCGAAAAGGGCAAATAATTTTTGACACTATTGAGTCATAGATATTTACAAAATGTGTGTCAAATATTAATTATCTTAGATATTAGCTAGATATCTTTCACGAGTGATTCTTCTTGCAGTGTTCCGAAGGCTATAGTTTCAAAGATTCATCTGATCTGCCGTTTTAGGGAAACCTGATTCGTTAGTAATTATGAGGAGTTACGAACCAAGAACCCAAAAAACTGACCCCTCCTAATCCAGGGTGTTACGCGTTACGTGGACCATGCCTATTGGATAGTTTTCTGCAAAGGGGTATACCGACTGTATTCTTACGTAAACTCTTTGAAAACGGCTCGAATCAAAGAGTACCTAATATAGACCTTATCATGCGAAGCTCCGGTATGGCGGAACAATATTCTCTCCTCGTGGGACCAAAACCTACCCCAAACAAAAATCAACACTCCGCGGGATATCACCGCAAGTAAATGTGCAGATCGTATGGAAAGAGACCCCCGATTCCGAGGTGATGATCCGAGACCGGGCAGACAAAAATGGAGCATCGTCCACTTGTCAGGGAAGATAACCTCCCGGCCAAGGGAGATGTTACCCATAGTACCTACAGTGTCTAGTCTCCTAGTCAGGAGAGATTACCTCCAAGGCAAGTGAAAGATGTACACCAAGTGCCAAAGAAGGAACAATTGATGGGAAAAAACAACCATCTGGTCGAACTTCTCAACTACCAAAAAGACCATCAAAAAGCTGCAAGAAATGCCACACTCCCAAAGCAGGGCGAACCAGGTGAACTGGATGACCCTTGCAGAAATGAATTTAGCGGGGATGACTCCGCAAGAAGCCAGGAAGAAGGTGAAAGAAAGAAAGGCGTTACTAAACAAGGGTTCCTTTCAAAGCCAAGAACAGGGTAAGCAGCAAAACAACCTTAGTAAGCGGCACCAGCAGCAGCGGGAAAAAGCATCATAGACGTTAAAGTTGGCGTATATAGGCCAATATCCTACATAAGTCTGAATAAAATAATACCCTCAGGAAACTCTAAGTGCTGACGAGCTCACAGTTCTCAAAAATGCCAATATTGAGGAAGTTTTGAAAGGATGGAAACTAAGTCTAAGTTTAATGGTCTCCATTTTAGAACCAACCTGTTGGTTATTGACTTTGCTGATCAACAAAAAGCAGATTGGCTGAAAGAGAGGGGATCAAAACTATGCCCTTGGAATGGGCATTGAACTAGTTGCATGCTTGGAATATGACATATCCAAGCTACTATTACAATATTCCTTGCAAAAAGTACTGGTCAGAGGACAACAAATCCCTGTATAGCACTCATTCCGGCCCAAAATGAAGGACTGACTGTCCAAGCCTGGAAAATCCTTAAAATCAATGCTGAGGGCAAAGATTATTGGTCAACATTGACGCCCGGATAGCTAGCAGACGGTTTATTAGAAGCAGCAGACCACGAGTATTAGTTTTAATGTACCAAATTTCAACATTTATAAAATATCAATTAATAATTAGAAATCGTAATAGGGATCTTTCTCAAGGAGAGGAAAATGCAGAAAATAAAAAAAAATTAAAAAAATAATGCCAGCGCAGAATTTTTATAGAAATAAGTGCCTATACTTTTAGTCATGACATTTCCTCCCGCTAAAGCCAATAGCTTGGACTTAAAAATCAATAAGTGAATTCCGAAGTCATTGGCGTCTAGAAAACCTTCATCTTATGGTTTTTTTAAAAGCCCACGCTTAGGTATGAAATAATTTTGGACTAATTTTCCTTTTGAACAAAGACTGCTTACGCTGCAATTACCCCCTACAATTTTTAAGCACGTAGGCGGGGGACGTATACGGTGGCCGGGGTAGGGATGCCCCGACTCTAAAGGGAAAAAGGGAAAACCAACCCAGAAAACGGGAAAAACAGTCAGCCCAAAAACTTTCACGTTTTAATACCAAAACTTCTTTTTAAAACATTCCAATTCCATCATATAACAAATTCAATAAAAAAACACTAATTGAACACATTTCTTAGTCTTGCCATGTGCTTGCACCTTAATATTGAAACTGAAAATCTGGAAATGGTTGTCGAAAACAAATCCGATTGAAGATCTTTACCTAGGCCCATTTTTAAATGAGATGCTTATATCAAAACGATCTGAAATCAGTGAGTTTGAAATGTATTTGTTTAAAAATAACTGCAGGAATTTTTTATTAACTGCTTGTGAAGAAATTTTAAAGCGATTAAATTTTTCTGATGACGGCCAAGTCCTTAAGCTCCTCGAATTTATTAATCCAATAACTTTAAAAAATAAGAGTATTTCTTCGCTAATTCCGCTTTGTAGACATTTTCCTCATTTATTTACTCAATCTGAGCCTAGTGATCTAGATATGGAATATAGGTCACTAAGAAACTTTGACATATCAGCTACACCGACCGATAACATTCAATAATTTTCGAAGGATATTTTACTAATGAAGTTTGATGAGGGTAGCTTCCATAATATGGAAAAATTGGTTTCAGATATTTTTTGTCTTCCACACAGTGGAGCAAGCACTGAGAGGTCTTTTTCAGCAATAAACTTGAACAAAACTAAGTTAAGAAATAAGTTAGAAAACAGGACACTTTGCGGAATTCACCATACTAAATTGTTAATGAAAGATCGCAATTGTGTGGAACTAGAAATAGATAAAGAATGTTTGCGTCTACATACAAAGATGAAATAGTCCTAGATGAAATGAACATAAATTTGTGATACAAATATATTGAAGCTAGTCTTATGAAATAAATTAATATGGATGTGATAAACCTAACATTTAAAAATATTCTTATTTACGGGAAAAACTAAAATCAAAAAAGGGAAAAAAAAATTTTGGATGAAAAAAAAAGGGAATCGACTTGTCAAGTCTGGCAACGCTGGGCCGGGGTAGACAAAGTTGCAGAGGTTGAAATAATTGCAGAGTTATCGCTCTTTCTTATTTGTGCTTTTTCTTATTGTTTGAAACATAAGCAGAGTAAAGAGTGTGAAGAGATGTTTCCTTCTCATTTAACAAAAATTGCAGCTATTAAAATTTGCAGCGTTTAAATGGATGCTGCAATCCGAAAGAAACTCAAAAGAAAACTCCCGTTAAAATTGGCAGTCGTCTAAAAGCAGTTAAACAGATGTCGAACTCTCATCTGTTAAGGTTTTAAAAACATTCTGGTGATTATAAAATTGTCTTATCTTCACATCAAATAATCAATTTAAAAAAAAAAAAATCTGATATAAAAATTTGAAATGGCCCAAGTTTGAATACAGTATAATGTATAATATGAAAGAATATAACATATATAATTTTGTAGAACTCATTCTTCTTGTCAAAAATGGTTAAGTCTGTTTTTTGATATAAATAAAAAAATATGGATATTATTCAATTTCAACAGGATGAGATTTCTGAGTAAAGCTATATATAAACTGATCAATTAAAAACATAATTCTGTTCATTCAATCAAAATCCACTAGTCCACTAGTATTTTTATCATTCTTTATTTTCACAAGTAGTAAAAATAATTAAATTATCCCAGTTTCCTTTAAAATTTTTTTGTTTGTTTGTTTGTTTGTTTGTTCTTCCCTACAAGTGAATAACCCTTTAAAAAAACGCCTATCAAACTGTCTTACGATTTATATTTATTTTGGTCCCTCCATAAATAGTCCAATTAAATAAAATACAAATCAACAGATTTAATGGAATTTTAAAATGCCATCACTAAGAGCCTCTTGTGACACTAGCAATTGGACATATTCGACACTAAATACCAGCCCAATCCCATCCGTTTAAAAAATCCATTATACGTGTCAGCCCTGCCAACATGCTCATTTGTTTCTTTTCTTATTTTTTTTTTTTGTTGTAGGTATAATAATTTAAAAAAGTCAGTGTGGTTCTCGGCAAATATCAACAAAATTTATGTGTGACTTAAATATACAAAAAATATTTTCGATAAAACATTTTTAATTTAATCAGCAAAAATAAATAGATAACAAAAAAAAAAATACTAAGTATAGATTTTTAAGAATCTTGCCAACAATCGATAAATGTTATTTAAAAAAAAAAAACATAAAAATATACAACCAACCAGAAATGCATCTGCGTACTACTTGTGCGAATAGTCTATTTTTTTCACAAATCGTAAATTTTAAACAAAAAAATAAATAAATACATAAATAAGAAAATACAACATTGCAACGTTCGTAAATAAACAAAGCGCCAACAAAACACTAGGTATACAAAACGAGATACAATACGATCGTGAATTTATTTTCTTAAGCACGAACAAGGCAAACGGATGGATGCTCTCCTAGTTGAATTTTTTTTCTTTAACTTGAGTTGAAGCAGATGAATTATGAGCGCAGGCATTTTAAATTGGGTGTTTTGTTTTACTTTTGGAGCAGAAAATGTGCCAGAGCAATGATTTCAAGTTTGTAGATCGTGCCAAAAAACTAATAAGACTGAAATTTTATATAATTACTAATAGAATCAACAATGTTTAATTAATAATGAACACGGAGCAAGAAGTTTAATATTTCTTTTTTTTTTTTTGTTAAATATAAAATTATGCATACTTTTCAAAAGAAATGTCGCTCTAAATTTATTTTAATGAAAACACGAACCATATGTAACATTTAGATAGTTATGCCATGGTTGCCAGATTTTAGGGAGAATTGTAACAATAATGTTGTTTGTTTTTTTGTGTTTATCTTCCTAATAGAAATAAATTACACGACTGAGGGCTGGAGCTATAAAAAAGAATTGGAATTGAAGATGTATGATATTGGTTTATTATGAAGATGTTAAAGAGAAAGTGTGAAATATGTCAAAAGTATCAATTAATTGAATTCCTTCTTCGTTTTTAACAACATTTTTAGGAATGTTCTTATATGCAGTATTATTTAAATTAGTTTGATGTTCAAAATTTAAACAAAATCCATGGATGGCAAGAAAATACTTGAATACAAAAATATCACAGTTTTTTACAAATTAAACCTTCACTATCAATCAATCTGTTATTTGAATTTTTATTACATTTACAAAAAAATCGAAAAACTGGATTTATATTATATACGTTTTTAACATTTTTTCGAATTTTTCATCTAAGAAATTATTTGTAGTAGCAGCTGTGACGCAATGGTTTGTAAAAGTAATTTTGTAAAAAATAAAACTGCTTGAAATAGAAAACAAAAATTAAAAATCAACGGCAACACTTAAAAAATCATGTTGTACCTTTTTTTTTTGAAGCAAAAAATCCATTTTTTATTTTTTTTTTTAAATTAAATTGTTTTTTAATATTGGAAATATTAATTTTCAAACTAATCGTGTCAAAGAAAAACAATTTTTTTCAAACTAATTCTGTTCGAAATATTTCGTGTACCTATATTTTTGTTTTCAAAATTCAATGATCTTATCAATTTTAAGTCAGAAACTAGAAACCAGATGTTGAAATGTCTTCTAGTTTTTGACAAAATTGAAAATAAAAAAATCTACTTTTCTATACAACTTAATAATTGGAATTAGGAGCTTTGGGCAGAATTGCAAAAGCTTAAGTCACATTCTAGCTTAAGCTTGGCTTTAATTCATAAGTCACTTAGTACTTTGGAATTAAATTTTTTTTGATTCATAAGTCACTTAGTAGCTTATGGATTGAATTTTGTTTAAATCATAAGTCACTAACTAGCTTAAGAATTACATTTTTTTAATTCACAAGTCATCTACAGATTTATGACTTAAAGATTTTTTAATTCAAAAATTCGCAACCCTGGCTTTGGTGTTGAAAATGGATTGAGGCAAAATTAAAAGCATTTTTTTTTTATTTTTTATAATTTGATTTAATAATTAAAAAAAAAAAAAACGACTTAAAAATGTCTTTCTTTCTTATTGAAAAGTTTGATTCATTTTATGGATTGATGTTTTTCAAATTTAAACCATTTACAGGATGAAATGGGATAAAACTAAAAAACGTCATATTTTAAATTTTTTTTTGTTTATGAAGGACTTCGATGATACTGAAAGACCAAATAATTTCAAAATTTCAAACAACCAAACAACAAAGGATCTCATTTCAAAAGTGCTTTATAGGGTGAAATAGGGAAAAGTACATGCTTTTTCCTTTTTGTATTTGAAAGAAGCAGCCATTTTTAAAAATTTATTATGATAAAATGAGTTAAAACCAGTAATATTTAATATAAATATAAATATTTTTAAATATGAGGAATAAAATAGATAGATTAGATTAGATTATTTTATTTGTATATAGTTAAATAATTTTTTGAATTATTAATATCAATATAACAAGAAATACAATAAAATAAAATAAATGGGCAATGGTGTTGCCGTCTGCCTGGTAAATAAATAAAATAATTGAGATAAAAAATGGTGCTGCTATTAAAGAACTTCAGATTTCAGCTTTTTTTAGAATTTAATTTTAAATAGATTTTTTATTGTAAGGAAATTCTTATAATATTTTCATTTAAACCTAGATTGCACAATTTACAGAGATATGGTAGGTATATATCCTACCTTACTTCTGAAAAAGAATTGAATTGATCATTAAAAATTTTACATTTTTGTTATTAATTTAAAAACGTTTAGAAAGTCAAATCAGTGATTATTTTAATGTTAAATATATCTTGAATTATTACTTTAGTAAAAAAAAATTATAAAATTTTATAATTCATATTTTCAATGTAAGTTATAACTGGCGCCCAACAAACAATCATTCAGCCCTATTCTGCTATCCGATCTGATCGAATTTTTTGATTCACGCGAATTGTTCACTTAATTTGTCACAAATTATTCTTTTAACTCTTCAATCTTTCGAGTTAAAAGCTCTATCAATAATTATTTTTGAAGTTCTTGAGAGAATCTAATTGTTAAAATTTAATTTTTAACATAATTTATATGCTTTTTGGTATTTTCTATTTCCTCCGACGAATAGCAGAATACGAAAATTCACGTGAACGTTTAGCAGAATAGGGCTGATTATTTTTATTTAATATTTTCCTTTGTTAATTTTTAACAATCTCATAGATTAGTTAATCCATGCAAAACCGGGGTGCGTCAGCTAGTATTTGAAAAAAATTATACTACAAATTAATAAAATGTTCACACAAAAATTTGGGTAAATGCTTAAAAAACACACAAATGAAAAAAAAAATATTAAAAAACATATTTTAAAAAGTGCTCAATTTTTAACATTGTATAGGTGTTAGAATGGTTTTCTCTTTACTACCTAATAAAACATTAGATAGAAAATATATCAAAAAAGATTTTCAACTTTAAAACTTTTTATAGCTAACATCTTCCTAAGTGTGAAGTATATAGGACCAAAGATTTAACGAATTAACTGTTCACAGCGGGTCATCACTAAGATACAAAATTTAACGAACAAAGTTTAAAAAAGATGACCAAGTCGTTTTCAAAATGTGTATATTGAGTTTTCAAAAGAGAATCAATACTTATTTTTTAAGTCCAAATTAAAATTCCTATTAAAACTTTTAAATAAATATTCTTCATCAACTTTATTTTGAGTTTTACCTGGTTAACATTTCACCCGGAAAATTTAACATTTCACTTATCACCTTTTGCGAGTTTCATCCAACATTTTATGTTCGAAAAATTCCCCTTATTGTGAACGTTGACATAATACCATCGACATCTTAAGTTTGAACTTATATTTAGTAGGTGAACGAAGTTTCTTTCGGGCGAAACTCACAATAGCTTTCAAAATTCCGGGCGAACAAGAAATTTAGAGGGAAACAAATTTTTCGTGTGAACCATTTGTGAAAAAAAAAATTAAATAACCCTGCTATGCACTTTCATGAAGAAGGGAAATTAATTTATGAGCAAGCAAATTGTAAACGGCGCGGCGGCGGCGGTGGCGGCGTACGCTATTTAGAAACATAAATATAAAAAGGCGTTCGTTAAATCGTAATATTGGAGGTTAACTGTAATTTGGTCAAAAACTGACAAAAACCTACACTGTAGAGTGAAAAAAGAGTTTCCGTACATTACGTTGCAAATGATAATAGATAAAACATTTATTCTGTTTATTGGAAATGTCTTTCAATGGGAGACGTTATTTTTAGAAGTTGAATATAAAGTTACTTTCAATTGATTTAACATCTTTTAGAAAATACCTGCTTTTATTTTCTATTTCTTTGAATCACTGTAAGCCTTTAGGTTCTATAAAAACTTTCAATTCCATTAACTCTAAATTTAATTTGCAGTAAAAATCAACATCTACATTATGTACATATGTAGGTATAAGTAAAGTTTTAAAATTGGTTTTCGTTTGTTAAAGTTTAACTGAAAAATATCCAGCAAGCAAATATGTATATGTACAATACATAAAGTCAAAGTTTTTTTTTTGTATATTCCGTGGTATTATATTTATTTAAACAAACTTCCTAAAAGAAGAAAAAGTTCATAAAACCCTTTACCAATAGTAAAAGCGGTAGCAAAATACAAAATATACTGTATATAAGTTTGATTCGAAATAAAAAAAAAAGAGTTCAGTCCGATTTGCTCCTTAACATCCTATATATACATACACCTACATTATGTAGCTATTCCATTTGGTGCAATATATTTTATGCAGTGGATTTAAATCCCATTTTTTAGGGATATAAAAAGAAAGTTAATTCAAACTTGAATTTTTATAGTCTTGTGATAAAAGATATTTTAAATTAAATTCCTCAAAGTTTGTACATACAATGAACATGTAAAAATAAATTGTGTTTGTTTAAAGTTGTAAAATCATTTTATCTAAAAAAATAAAACAATTTAAATGATGTTTTATGCATAAAGTTGATGTTATTATATTACTGCAAAAGATTTAAATGATAAATAAATGAAAAGTTCTTGGGATTTATTAAATCAGAACATGGATTAAAATTTCAAAATTAAAATTTTTTTTTGTTCTGTTAACATCTATGCCAGCGGTAGGGTAAACTTAAAACGTGGAAATTTCTGTAGCACATTACGTTGTGCTGTAACACGTTACGATACGTTGATGTATATTGGATATGTTCAATATTGGGTACGTTCCTTCGTAGCTCAAACTAAATCCAAAGGTCGAGTTGAGTTCTGTTGAAATGTGTTCGAACTCGCCGCATTCTGTGATTTAAACCAGCACTTGATTATTTAATGAGTGAGTCTCGGCACTCACACACTGCAATAAACTTTGCAATTATAAACATAAATTAAGTTTGTCTCACCCGATGAATTACTAAATGTGGGAGACGCCAAAAAACTTCTGAGAAAATATTACCTTGTTGAAAAAAGCGAATGAATGGAGATCACTTAACCCAAAATATATTTTCGGGTGATGGACAAAGGTACATAATATATAAAATATGGTATTAAGTGGTTGAACTATGTGTTTAAAGGTATTGGGATAAAATTTTTAACAGTATGATGTTAAGCTATTGGCATAATACTATTTAACATTAATTTTATAACTTTAAAGCTCTTAAATAAAATATTTGTAGTTTTTATTATATTCATATATAAAATTACAGTCGTATTTATTAGATTATTGTCTGTTTAGACACTTTTTAACTATTTTCAAATTGGTTGAAATATAATTTATTTAATAAAAATAAATATCTAAATTTGTAAATAATAAATATTTAATTTTGTTTACGGTACATACATAGGTAAGTAAAATTGTTATTGAAATAAAATTCAAAGTCTGAAGTCAGTCAAAACATAATCGTGGATTTGCAAGTCTGTTCCAAAATAAAAATAACAAACAGACAGAATAATCAAAAGACAGATGGTCTTATTTATAAACGTTGTCTAACTTTAGACAACTGTCCAACTTTGGAAAATATGTTCAAAAACCTTGTTTATTGTTGTCTTATAGCTGCCTAACTTAGACACAAGAGTAGATTGTCTTAACCGTGAACAATGTGATATTTATTTTTTATTAAATAAAGCATATTTCCACTAATTTGAAAATATTTAGACAGTGTCTAAACAGACAAAAATCTAATAAATACGACTGAGAGAGTTTATTATCTTAAATGTCAAATGATGCGTTTGCAATAAAATTGACTGACGTTGATCCAATATATTTTGTGCAATTAAGGCTATTGCATATTTAAAGATAATAATAGCTGTGTGTCCAACATTTCCAGCACTAAATCTGGCTTTAATGTTAAATCTGAAGAGTGGGGATGAAATGCTCTTAAACAGAAATAAAAAATGTCAAATGTCAAAATGTCGGGATCGGTTTTCTTATTAAATCGGATCACTTTTTAAATGTCAAAAAATATACTATAAAACTACTACTATATAACTACATACATATATATAACTTATAGAGTTGCCGTATATAAATGATATTTTTTTTTCATTTTCAAGAATCACAACCCAGGAAAATAAAATGCTTATATCAAGTTGAGCGGTCTCTTTTGCAAGAAATAGCACAACTTTTCATACGTGAAACGGCTTTGGACAAAAAATGACTAAATCTGGCGATTAGAAACTGTTTGAAAATATGTATGGAACAGAGTTAATATCTGCATCAATAAATGACGATCATTTTTGAATATGGCCAGATCTAATATCATTTCCGAGATAAAATGTTATTAATCAAGATATTATGAAAACTTGTTAGTCGTCGGAATCTGTCATTAGTATTTTCGTTGGGAATGCCATTTCGCAGCAATTTTTTGTCAAAGCATCGTCGTCGCTTTGGCTTAAACTATCTCCTTTATTCTATTCCTATATTATTTGGACAGTTAATTGTTCGATTAAATTTGACACAGCCCTTAATTGACTTATAGATTAGGTAGGTACGAACTTGTATATACTTTGCTGATATTTTCAGGTTAATAGATTATTTTGTTCCATCTCAATGCCTCCGCAAAGCTCTCAATTGTTTTTTTTTTTTTTCCGTGGAGAAAAATATAATAATTTTTTTTGTAGATTTTCATTTTGTTACTCCAAGGCGAAATCATCAATTTTTTTTTTGATTTTACATTTACTACTCGCAACCATCCTGCCTTATAATTTTTTTTGGTGACTACAAGGAGTCAAAGGATTAATTATTTACGTTGACCGTTTAACAATAGCTTGATTTTCGAAATAAAATGGGATATCTTATTTTTTTTTAAGCTATTCTAGTTATTGAAATTGTAGTTTTCTAGTGTATTTTGGTAAGAAAAAGGCAAGTGAAAGGAAAAACTCATCATGAATAGTTTTACAATAAATTATTGGCGCTACCTATGTTCCTCAATAAAATATAGGAAATAATGCTGAACTAAAGAGAGGCAACTTCCACTACTTCAGAAACTCCCTTTCTCATTTTCTTTTTTGATGATGCGATATTTCGATGTTTAACAAAACAAGACTATAATTATTTTCCGATGATTTGTTGATGCCTTGAATTGGCTTTTGGTCCATCACGTCTTAAAGTCTTACAGCCTTATTTATTAACTCGTTTTAGTGACAGATTAAATTTACTCTGACTTTAGAACGTATCTAATCCTGAACAACTTATTTATAAAAAAATAAACGAGGATTAGAGGCAGAGTAAGCTAAAACTGGTACATAGTAGGAATAAAGCCGTAATAATGTCATTTTAATATTTAAATGTCATTCCGACATGACATTTAGAAACTAAAAAGGAGTGTATAGAAGACATTTTTTAATTTATTTGTCATTGATTGTAAGGCAAAATGAATAGTTATTTTGCATTTATAAATGATTTAAATTCGTTAAACGCTTTAACTTCAGGAAGAAGGCCAAGGCAGTACAAAACTCGTTTAAATCCCATGAGGCATAAAGATTTCCGCTCGAAGTACCGATTTTCGAAAGCAAATATGAAAAAAATAATAGCTATAGCTCTGCCTTCCCTAAGCGATGATCAAAGAGAAGGGCATATCAATTTATTTATTCACATGAATTTTGAAAACTATTCCAGTTTTCAGACCGTTTTTATTTTTTTAATAACGGGTGATTTTTTAGCTGGTTTGGTTTTGGCAACACTGGTTTTGACAGCTGACGTGTGTTTAGTACCTTGTGTCACTGTCAAACAGCTTCAGTTTGGTTTGCAATTTAACCATGGATCGTCTTACAAATGAACAACGCTTGCAAATTATTGAATTTTACTATCAAAATTCGTGCTCGGTTCGAAATGTTCATCGCGCGCTGCGATGAGGCTCATTTTTGGTTGAATGGGTACGTAAATAAGCAAAATTGCCGCATTTGGAGTGAAGATCAGCCAGAAGCATTGCAACAGCTACCAATGCATCCCGAAAAAGCCACTGTTTGGTGCGGTTTATGGGCCGGCGGCATTATTGGGCCATATTTCTTCAAAGATGATGCGAATCGCAGCGTTACTGTCAATGGTGAACGCTACCGAGCGATGATAACAAACTTTTTTTTGCCCGAAATGGAAGTTCTTGACTTGCATGATATGTGGTTTCAACAAGACGGTGCCACATGCCACACAGCACGCGAAACAATGGCGCAATTGCGAGGCGAGTTTGGTGAACAGTTAATTTCACGTTTCGGGCCGGTCAATTGGCCGCCTAGATCGTGCGATTTGACACCATTAGATTATTTTTTGTGGGGGTATGTCAAGGCTAATGTCTATAGGAACAAGCCCGCTTCGATTGACGCACTGGAAGCCAACATCCATGCATTCATTCGTGAGATACCGGCCGATATGTGTGAAAGAGTATGCCAAAATGGGACTCAGCGGATGGGCTTCCTGAGACGCAGCCGCGGTCAACATTTGCATGAAATTATCTTTAAACATTAAATTGCAAGGTTCAAACTATCGATTCAAATAAATATTTCATTCATTTTTTCGAATTTTTTGTGTTTTTTTTTTTTTTTAAAGTTCTAAACCTCTTAAAAAATCACCCATTATTATTTATCCATTTATTTCGACAAAATACTACCAATAATAATTACAAATGAATAATTGTGGAAATCAGCTTTGTTTACGTTTGTTTACGTTTATAATAACCAGAGTTTTAGATTGGTCATGTTTTTGATAATATATTTGACATAAGGACAGAGGGTGTAGCTAAGACCGCCAAGAAAATATTTTATAAATAAGAATTAGTTTGACGTGGCGTTAAGACGAAGAAAGTGTTTCGACTCGGTTTAACTATTCCAAGGTTTAAACGAGTATTAGTAAAATTAAAGTTTAAAAAAACTACAGATACGTACATATTATGTATATTACTGTAAAGCTCCCAAATATTGAAATAAGAATTTAAACTTTTTCAGTTTGAAATCTAGCTAAGCAAAACAAGCACTAGGTACTTCTTTTACTAATAACAATCTGTAGATTTAAGCCAAAACGCGATATTTTAAAAATATTAACAAGTTGGACTAAATAGATTATGGAGATAAAATAAAAAAAAAATAGATAAATAATTATTTAAAAAAATTACGGGTATTTTTTTCTTTTTTTACATCGTGCAGAAAAACCTAAACATCTAAATTGACTTGATATCCTTTTTAACCTTCAATGCCATAAAATTAATCTTCATAAAAATCAACACGCGTTCCAATGATCAACAAGCAAAAGAACATCCTTCGAAACAATAATAAAACATTTCAAAGATGTTGCCGAACAAATGAGTGTTGTGAGATTTAAAAAAAAAAAAAATACGAAAAAAAAAAAATTTCAATATTTCCGTCCCAGGAATGCCAACATAATATAGGGAGAGATGACAATCACATGTGCATCAAGAACAAAACCAAGAGTCCAATTCATTGCAATTGCGAGTCGAGTGAAGCGTAATAAAATCATTAAGTAGGCATTGAGCGTATAATCACAGACCGATTGGGTGCGATTGAGGGAGCGTTATTTTATTGCCTTCATATGCCGAAGTCGAGTCGAACAATATACATATATCCTTGGGTATGTATGTATATGTATGTAGATTATAAAATGATGCACAAATATATTCAGGGAAAGCCCTGAAACCAAAAACACATCCCTCCATTAAGGGTAAATCCATCCATCCATGGTCATAGAAGCGTGAACTCCGGAACAGATTTACTCGAAATAATATATAGATATGTACGTACATACATATGTAGGACGTAGGTAGATATAGAGGTAAACACAAAAAGGATACGATGACGACAAAAGGAATTTCCACCCCCTTTTTGTCGAACAATATTCACCAACCATCCATATGGTTATTAATTTATTAATTGTTCGTGTATACCTACCCCGGCTTTAAGTATACAAACAGCAGCACAAATCTGACAGCTATGGACGATTGGTCGATTGAACCCGACCCCCCATTCAAAATTAAAAAAAAAAAAAAAAAAAACATGTGTACAACAAGTCAAACCTTCTCGTCATAACTAACTGTAACCTACAATATGACTTACCTTTACATTCATTGGCATCCCGTGATGTTGCCCTGCCCCATGGCCTATCAAAATGGAACGGCTTGCAGCGCTCGCAATCCCTGCCGGCTGTGTTGTGCCTGCAGTCGCAAGTCAGTAATCCGTCACGATCTGTAATGCATTTCGAAGCGTGTCCGTTGCATTTGCATCGTCCACCAACGGAGAAGTCCGACACGGCATAATGCTGTCCAACCATCGATGTGATGGCCATCGAAGTTGACACGGTAATTACAGGAGGATCGATGGCATTTGAGCCGAGGGATTCGTCCGTGTATTTGGTTCTTGATGGCACAGGAGCTGTCATCCCGTTGTTGTCCTGAATTGTCTGCCCCGACTGAAAGTGATCCGTAGGCATCTGCAGACGGTGGAAGATCACCCGAATATCAGTGGCAGTAACCCAGTCCTGCAGAACTGTTGATGAGTCAAAGTCTCTAGCCGAGGGACGTCCTTCCAAGGTACTGAAGGCTATCCGAGTGCCTTGGGTGGACATCCCTTCGCCCAAGTGGCGGTGGGCGTCAGTGCATCTGGCTTCCTGTTCGTTTGACTTATTAATAGTTGCTCGATTTGGCCGTCCATAGACTCTGCGGCACTGCGAGCTATAAAACTGGTAGGGTTGCCAGGTCTTGCCGTAGTCCGAACTTTTGTAGATCGCCAGCGAGTCAGGCTTTGGGGCTTTGGGACAGAATTGCAAGGCAATATACGTCAGCTCGTACTTTTTGTTCAACGACAAAGTTAGCGTTACATTATCCGGCGGCGAAACTAAACTTGTCGCTGGCATTACAGGATCTGATCGCCAGCAGGTGACATTGCTCTGATTATTTAGGTCAGTCATTGCGGAGGCGGGAAAACGTCGCTTTGAATTCGAATCATCACATAGATGACATACGGTTTCTTCGTTGCTCTGCGAAACATCACAATAGCGAACGGCACCATTTTGGCCACAGGTGCTGGACGCGACAACAGGATTGCCATAAGCGGCATTCACAAAATCCGGGATACACTTGCTGGCTTTTTCTTCATCATAGCATGGGTCCAGAGACTGTGAAGAAAACATCTTCAGATACGCGTCGGAGGGTATTGCCCCTCCTCTGATCGCCAGCTGGACGATCAGCAGACACGCACAAAAAACCACTTTCATAATTTATAGGGCAAGGATTTTATTTCTTATACCTAAATAGATTAAGATTCAAATTTGGCGCACACAAATATTGCTTTCGGTTCAAATATCAGAATATCACTGCAACAAAAACCCGAACCCACTATAACTATAATCTTGATCAACAAACAATATCACTAGTTAAAATAATTGACACGATATTCTCTTTATATCGCTGGGCGTTTAATTCATATTTTCACTTGAATAATATCGTGGATAGCCGTTCCACAGTTGGATGCACAATTTTTGTAACTAAGCTTCCTCGCACAAAGATCGACGACGCAACGTGCTGAGGAAGGAAACTGTTACCTGCGAATCCGTTTTTATGATCATCACGCCCGAGGATTAAATAAATGATGAGTGACGGGCGAGGCGTCAACGAGTCTGACAAACTATCCGCTACCGATTAAGTGAAGCAAGAACAGAAAAAAAAATACGAGTCCTACCTGCCGAAGGGTCTTCTCGAATTATATACGAGTAGTAGAAGATTTACGTACGCAACTACGAGATAAATAGTTGGAGAGAATTTTTTTTTTTAATATGAAGCGATACTCACGATACCACGACAGAGCTAGCCGGCTGTTCACAGTCAACTGAAAACTGATGCTGTTCTGTTAAGACTCGTTCGCATTCATTCACTTTACCGTTCGCCGTTGTCGTCTGTTCAATAATTGCACGTAGCGTAGAGTAGAATCCGTAGAGATACGTTTTTAGCCGAATTGTGTTGCGCTAAAAATCGAAAGCAGACACGATGATAGTCCATGGGTTGGTTAATGGATGGCGGATGGATGCTGCTGTGTATAGTGCGGTGGTGGTGCGACGCACGGTGGTGTCGGTGGTGGTTTTAGTTGGTCGAAATCTTGTTTCGTTGCAAAGATGCTGTGCAGCGCAAAGATGTGTCTCGGCTAAAGCGAATGAGTATGTGGTGTGGTGTGGTGTGCTGTGGTGTGGTGAGTTAAATGTTTACTCTGATTTTTTGTTCTCTGTTTTAATGCAGACAATCACAAACTCTTAAATTTTATCATTTGGTGTGAGATAAACTGAGAAGTGAGAAGATTTAAAGAGCTGTGGAGACTTTTGAATTGATATAAATGTTGATAAAAATGTTTAGAAACATGTTGGTTAGTGTTATTAACATTTTGTATACAGACAAATTATATTTATAAGAGCATGCAAAATCATATTTACAGATGCAATAATTATTGGTGTTGTGAAGAAACTTTGAATAATTTGTTAAAATAAATTCGAGAATACCAATGTTATTGTCAAATCTTTATAAATGTTCGCTTTTGATTTTTATTTCGTTAGAATTACTCTTAATGGTGAATTTAACGTCTCATTCAGGGAGTCGCATAATGCAATTAAGACGCAGATTTCCAGTGTTGAATTAAGTGGAGTTAGATTACTTTGGACTGTTTAGTAATCGAGAATTATAACTCAAACCAATTAATCGGGTGTAACTTTCGTATTGAACTGTACATAAGAATCCATACGTAGATTAACAGATTTTTGTGAATACGAAAAAGACTTAAAAATATCTAAGGTGTCTTCCATTGATGCGATAACAGTTAATTTCCATCAGCATATCGAGTGAAGAAATACCTCAACGGCATGTAGCAAATATGAACAAGTGGTGTATTAAAACATTTTTTGTTGCAATGTTTTTACATCACTTAAGGTTTTTGAGATATTCTCGTTTGAATAAATGAATAAATTTTATGGCGCGACACTTCGTGTAGAACCAGAGCCTAGTGACTTACAACTCTCAACCACTCCTCTGTCCGTGTTATTGGCAGGAATTTAGGTTTCCTACTATTTGCTACTGAATCCGAATGGTTAAGGTTAGAAGTCCGTAAAAAACATATCGTTACAAATTTTGTTAAAAAAAATTACCTCGGGATTTTAGATTACCTCAAAAATTTGTTTTTATTTTGTTTTCAATATTTAAACGGGAATATCTCAAAAACCTGAGATGTTGGAACCATTCTGATTTCTGATTGGTATAAACTTTCGATTGAAAAATGATTATTAATTATTAGATATTATTTAAATTTCTTCGATTTAAAATGTCATTTTAAAGACTTTCAAGATTTTGTCCCGCCATAACTTGAGAACGACTTTATCGATTCCATTCATATTTTTTGTTTTAGTTTTCTTACACTTTGTAGAATGTTCTTACCGAAAGAAAAATTAAGAAAATTGCTCAGAAAACTAGTTAAATTCAAAAAACTTAATGACATCACTTAAGGAAATTTTTGTTTTGTTTCAAAAAATTCAAAAATTCGAACAAAAATATAAGGAATTCTATAAAATTATTTCCTCGAACACAGAATCTAACTCATAACCAGCAATACAATAATTGGTTTCAAATGACGTCATTTACGCAAAAAATAATTATTCGAGATAGTTTAATGCCAATACTTTCAAGCTAAGTATAATGGGGAACAATAAACTTTTACCACCATGTGTCTGGTACAAAATACCCTGGCAACTTTCAATTCACATGTTGTAAAGTACGTTGGTAGCTCATAGCGGTCGAATACAATCTTCTTACCCTTGCAAAAAATTTCATTCTAAAGGGTTTAAAAATTATTTTAAAAATTATAAAATTGATGAAATTCCGTTTGAACCCGGAGCAGGCCAGCTAGTTCAAAAATAGAAATATATTATAAAAATAAAAATTTAAGCTTTTAAATAATGTTTAGGATTATTAAAATAGACCTGAAGAAGTACCTAACAACGTCGTCTAATTTAAAATATTAAAACCAAAGAAAGACCTGACGCCCACTTAGGATTCAATTCTTATTAATTTGAAAAAGGTATAACAAAGAAAGATATTCATGTAGGAACGATCTACTATATAACATAGAACGATTTCTTTAAACTTGGTATACAGAGCGTTTTTTTTATTTTCATTTTTTTGCCAAAAACAACGGTAGGTAACTGCATTATATATTTGTTTAGCATTTTTTATTTATTTTTTTTAATGGCTTCACAGATTTTTCAAAATAAAATCCAGTTAATTTTAACAGGTAACTAGGCTACCTTTTGGTGAAAAAAATTTCAAACAATTTTTTTTTTTTAATATTTTGAAAACCAGGTCGAGTTTTGTTATAATAATTTTTTTAACTGCTTAAAAATTTCATGATATGTACATATGTACATATGTATGTATAAAAATTATTTAAAAAAAAAAACAGCTCGAACGTTAAGTGATCTCAATCGAATTTAATTAATTTTATACTAAACTTTAAAAAATAGAAATTGCATATCAACATTTTCAAAAAATCAAGTTTTGAATTAAAAAAACAATATTTTTTTGTTAAAAATTTCATATAAAAATTCAAATTTTTAAAAAACTGATTTTTTAATTTGTTTATTTTTTTTTTTTGTAAATTAAAATTTGTTTAAGAAATCAGGTAGTGTACATGATGTAAATAACGTTAATGTCATGTCAAAACAGTTTTTAGAATATTATTGAACAATTAATTCATTAATTTTTAATTATGTTGATTTTTTTGAATAATTTTTCAGTTTAGAATGTGAGTTGAATGCATACATAAATATTTCTTTTCTTTTTTTTAACTATGTATATGCCTCTAAGGATTTTTTAATGCGTGGGTATATTCACATGATTCTACTAACACTTAACCATGATTTTAAGCTACCATAATTAAATAAATAATAAAGGGTCATTCATTTTTCGGTTTCTAAAGTAAAGCTAAATAAAAGACACACAGCGACAAATTTTTGATAAATATTTTATTTCATTATAAAGTTTGGACTTTGCCATAAGTGTAAAAAACAATATCATTCAAATGGCCGCCTCGGCAAGATTCGCAGCATGCGATTCTTTTGATGTAATTTTTAACAACTTTTTCGCACATTTCGGGCGGTATCTCGGCCATAACTTGAGTAATGTTGGTTTTTAATGCGTCTAGAGTTCGGGGATCATTCGCGTAAACAAGATCTTTTGCGTAGCCCTACAGAAAAAAATCAAACGGTGTCAAATCGCATGATCTTGGTGGACAATTGACGTCGCCAAAACGTGAAATTACGCGACCAGGAAACTTCTCACGCAATAGAGCCATAATTGGTCGTGTGTTGGAACTACATAACGTCCAAGTATTGATCTTCAATCGACGACGGGCAAAAAAAATCGTTCATTTGAGAACGCAGAGAAATTGATAAATTCAGATCATCAGCAACACTTGCACTTGTAGCAACAATATTTTCGGCTGAGCAAGCATTACGATGATCCACAGGCCTTACGACATCAGTAACGCTTCCACTCTCTTCAAAATTCTTCACAATTTTACCGATTGCTTGCGCAGTCGGTCGATTATGACGACCATAATCATCGCTTAATGCGCTAAAAGTGGCTGCGTTTGAATCACCACTTTTGTAGTAAGTAATAATAATTTTAACGCGTTGTTCGATTATGAAGCGAGTCATTATCGTAAATGGCAAACATTCAAATAATATTATGACACTTCAAATGACAGCTGAGTTTGACAGGTGTCAAATGTTAGCGCTACCAACTTGAAACCACGAAATGAATGACCTTTTATAATAAGATGAACAGATTTATTATTTCAGAAATAAGAGCGAGTTCATTTTGAGAAAGCATAATTTTTAAAAACATTATTTTAAATATGAAATAATAAAAAAAAAAACAAAACTCTAAATTTCTAAAATAAAATTTTTAAAATTTCGGCTTAAAAAAAAGAGCGTACCTATCATTTTTTCAGATGTGTGATTAATTATTATTATTATTATTAATTACAATTGGCTTGTAACATGGGAGCATTAAATTTATTATTATAGTTAATGCTCTCTTGTCATTGAAGAATTTCATATTTCCAATGCGGCCAGTGTTAGCTATGACAGATTTAACCATGAAACGAAACCAGAAGATATTAATGTCTTAATTAGTCTTGGTCAATATGATAAGAGATATGTTTGTTTGCAGCGGGCGGCGGTGTTACGTAGATAAAAATGCAACAACAAAACTACTATACGTTTCTGAATATGAATTTATAGTAAGGTTTATCATAACAATACGTCAAACGCCACTGTAACATTCCAAACGCCCTCAACTCACTGTAATTATGACCACATGGCCTCACAAGCGTAGTCAGGCAAAAAATCTCATCATCTTTAATTTTGAGTTTCCTTATCATTAAAAAATCATACCATGAAGAAAAGGCCAAACTTATAGGCATCATATAGTAAAAGAGGAAAAGACCAAATGCATGGTAACAAACAATAAACAAACGAATACATATCTGTCAATATTGTCTAAAAAAAAAAATGTCACTATCGATAGCAGGTACCTCGGATTCAACTTCTAGCTTCACGGATGACAGCTGGTATAGTCAAGCAAATAGTTGCACTAAGAAACCGCTGCTATTTTGGATTTGCGAAAGAAATGGGTTCAAAACTCTTTACGCGTTCGACAAAGTTCACGCTCTCCAAAACCCTTTTAAAGTGCTAGTTGGCTAGTTCATGTTTTACGGCTCCGAATGTTGGACGGTACCTAAAAGTATAAGTATAAACGTAAAGTACGATTCTTCAACGAATGTATGGTCCTGACTCCTGTGTGATGTAAGATGCTTAAATCAAGAGAATTTTTGAAATCCTTCAAGCCCCTATGTTAAAGGCGAAAAGGAAGACTAAAGGAAAGAAAGTCAACGGGGGATAGCAAAGTCTTTGATTTGAATGAATGAAATCCCGCTAAATAAAAAATTTGAAGGTTAAGATTAATTTCTTATTTTCTTTCGAAAACATCTAAAAAAAAAAAGTAAAAAAAAAAAAAAAGGCGTGTATGCCGGGACGCACAGCTAAGATGTGTAAACATCACAGAAGGCGGCGAGTTCGAACTGTCAACCAAATTTCAACTCAAACTCAACTTTACACTTCGATTTAGTTTGAGCTACGCAGTAAGACTGCTTTTAAACGCTGCAATTTTTAAGCACGTTGGCTGGAGACGCAGAGTTATCGCTCTTTCTTCTTTCTGATTTTTCCTATTGTTTAAGACAGAAGCTGAGTAAAGAGTATGAAGAGATGTTTCCTTCTTATTAATTTAACAAAATTTGCAGCGTTTAAATGGATGTTGCAATTCGAAAGAAACTCAAAAGAGAAACGCCGCCGTTAAAAATTGCAGTCGAATAAAAACAGTCTAACGTACCCAATATTGAACGTATCCAATATACATATGTATAGATACATCAACGTATCGTAACGTGTAACAGCACAACGTTATGTGCTACAGAAATGTCCACGATTTAGTAGCGAATACCGTGTCCCTGTTGCACAAACATTAAGGCCTCAGAACTTATTCTTAAATAAAACCAAAAACTCTAAAGGAATTTTTGCTTAAGCGTTTATTGTCTGGACTATGTATACATATATACATCACGTGAACTTTATTTCATTTATATATTGGAATAAGGCAGCTGACCTTCATGTTTAAATTTTGTATAAATATCAAAACCACCCATAAATCAATACACAAAAGATTGAAATCTTAAAAAAAAAATTATAATTTCGAATCTGCATAATTTTAGCAAATTATTAACTTGTTTTAGTTGTGGTTTCGGTGAATAAAATAAAATCTTATTTATAAAATCTGATTCATGTTTTGACAGCTTAACATGCATTAAACATTTCAAAAAACACTCCATTCACCATGGAAAATAACTTATAAGACAGATGATACCATTTTAATACAAAAGTATTTATATTTCCAATCAATTTGGAAATTTCTTTGAAGTGCCATCATTACTTTTAAACAGATTCCAACAAAAAAAAATTATTTTTCAATTAAATTGAAAAAAATAAAATAAAAAAAAACCAAAAACAAATGTTTTTATTTCAAATAAACCGGCAATTCAAAAAATAATACTATACGTACATTGTACTATGTACTTACATAGGTACGATACGAGTTTAATGTGCGTAACCTTGACAGCATGCGCTTCTTATCTGAAAATCTCAATTCGAATAATGTTTTGTAACTATAAAGACCTATATTTTCATGCTGATTCATTGATACCTACTTGTTATACATTTTCCCCTGATGGGTTGACGGTCGAATATGCAATGCATCATGCCATCCATCCAACCAACCAACCAACCGACCCACCAACCGGCCGGCATATACACGAGGACTGAGGAGAGAAGTGAAAAATAAAGAAGAAAACTCAGGCCGTCCGTTTACGTTGCGTTGCGGGAAAAGCAAAATAACTTCTGCTTGGTTGTGCATACAAAAGAGCACAGGTAAATCCCACCATAAATTGCAATCGCCCTAGTCCCGATCACCGTCAGGCTGTACACTATACCTACAATACAGCCTCACAAAACGGAATAAAAAAAAAAAAAATACTGACCTATACCACGTTTGTTTGTATACGTACATAAAATGACCGGGTCTATAGATAGTTGCTCGTTAAAAGACGCGTATATGTAGCTATTTGTAGTGTCACACCGTTTTCCCGGAACAAATCTGGCGTTTGCATGGACCATCGTTACCAACTAGTTCACAGCAGCAACGCTTAGTCGATTTACTATGATGTGTGCTGTGCTTTGCTGAGCCCCAGAGTCAACCCAAATCAGCAGTTTACATCCAGCGCGAGGTAATATTTATCGTCTTAGATACAAATCTTGCCAGCTTTTCTAGATCCAGTCCCATATGAGGACACAGTAAGAGTGTCATAGTATATTCATACAAAAATAAAATGCACCACACTCGGTCGTACGTACCTGCTATTGTAATTTTTTAAACTTGTAAAGAAACATGTAAATACAAGAACATATAATAACAATCAATTTAAAAATCAACTTCACAGTTAAAAAAAAAATGCACTGCCGTAGTTAGAAATTTTTCCTGGGAGGGGAAACCAGTCAACTGATAAGAATAAGACACTACAAATTTGAATTTATGGCTGTACAGTGTGGATTCGTTGCATTTTTGACACTTTTATTAGCTACGTGTAGCAGCCCGTGACGTAATGGTTAGGGGGAGGGACTTTATCTTGGGTTCAATTCTCAGCCTATCAGCCAGGTTCTACAATTCACTTTCATTCGGATTTCAGTAGGATTGAAATTAGATTAATTTAAATTTTATTTCCAGAGAAAGTGAAATGCAGAACCTGGTTGTCTGTTTTTCACGGGTTACTGCCTCTTCCGAGGAATTGACAACTTCTCTGAGAGTATCTCTTGTCAAGATTAAATGCCCGTCACTTTAGCCGCTTGAATTTAGCAGAAAATTGTAGGTCTCATCCATTCCTGCCAATAACACGAACACAGGAATGGTTGAGAGTTCAAAAATTTGAGTGACATTTAGATATACGTGTCTTTCGAACAAAAATTCTACTTCAAGTGAAGGTCTATGTGGTTAGTGAGAGTTGGGGAGATGTCAAAAGCAAAAAAAAAGAGTAAAATAAAAGCTGAACTCATGAATTTTCTGCTAGTTTTTGGTTTAAAAGTGGTTTTGAATTTAATCATAAAAACCATCCTGTATCGTTGTAGGCCGTTTTTGGAAATGGTTTTGGTTTGATCAATGTCTGTCAATTTTTTTGCAAACGCATTTGACGTTTACGAACAGGCTCTCTGGCTTTTTAATATTCTTACATTCTTATGTTTTTTTTTTGGACAAGCGTCTAAGTTATAAATAAACATGTTTAGTTGTTGTCTAAGACTCATCTAACATAGACAACAGAATTGGTTGTTTAAGTCATCATAACTAATGTGATATTTTATTCAATTAAATAATGCATATTCCCAAATATTTTGAACACTGAAGATACTGTTAAACACCTACTTACTATAGTGAAAAAAATATAATAAATACGGCTGTTAGTCGTCAACTCGATTTTTAAACTGAAGATTTGCTCTGCAAATGATGTTAAAAAACATAATCAGCCCTATCGTCAATTTAATGGGAACTTTTTTTTTTCCCGGAAAAGCAAAAAATTCCAGGGAAAGAAAACTTCCCACGAATAAATAATGTCTCCCCAGAAATTTACTTGGGGAAATGTTTGCATTGATAAAAGGAAAAAGTTCCCTGGAAAAATTATTCACGATAGCTATTTCGCTGAAAGGAATATTTTCCCTAATAATTTTGAAGATGATTCCTGATACCAAATTTCCCAAAATGGGAAAAAAGTCCGGGGAAATTTCTTTGGCGATAGGGCTGAATAGAGTTTTTTTTTATTAAGATTAAAAATTTGATGCGTTCAGAAAAATGAGATCTCACAGATGTTTCTCATTCAAAAGGTGTGCAATCGAATTGAAGATTTTTTTTTCAGAGTTTTGACAGCAAAACTGAGAAATTTAACTGAGATTGCTGAGATTTCCGAGATCTCATTTTTCTGAACACGCCTGTTGATTTTGAAAAGTTTTCCCGAAATTCTTCATTGAATATTTTGTATCTATTTCTCCATTTATAACTAGATATGTGGCCATGTGGGGCGTGGGCGCTGCCTAATGCCAAATGATCGACGTTTTAACTTTTTTTATTTTTTTGTATTTAATGAACCCTAATAATGAATAATACCTGATTCACAATGCGACGAGACGTCGACGTGGCAAGATCTCTTTGCAAATGTTCTCTCTTAATCACGAATTTAAAACAACGAAATAATCATATTAACACATTTTCTCGTCGTCACGTCAAAAGTTCGAAAAATTGAAAAAAAAGACGCGACATGGCGACGAGAAATGCTTAATTATGTATTATTATTTCATTATTTTAAGTTTGTCATTAAGAGAGGAAAGATGTAAAGAGATCTCGTTATGTCGACCGACGTCTTGCTTTCTCGTCGCATTGTGTTTGTGAATCATGCATCAGGCATGAATCATTGAAAATAAAGGAGAAAAAGGGTGTCTAATTGTTGAAGAATAAATCTTTCTATTTCACGCGTTTCTCTTTTCCTTAAAAAAAAATAGAAAAATGAGAGAATTTCTCCGACTCGACTACGCATGCGCTTTTGCGGAAATAATAGGGTAGTTTGGGAATAGGATCGATAATAAACTCATAATAAACTCATTTACTGAACCAGAATGGATTTTTGCACTAAGTGAATCGAAAAATTGAAAGCATCCGAACGAATGTGAAAATTATTTATTGGATTCACTTTTTCACATAACCAGAAATGCTCAATTCATTAAAAAAAAACCACCTAAAGTACGGCCTTTTTTTTTAACTACTCTTAAAATTTTTCTCAATCAAAAAGGGTGTGATTCTCTTAGAACGAATATCTTTTTTTTTTTTAAAGTAATACCAAATCTTTGGCACTTTGGCAGTAATCGACACCGCACCGTAACAGCCTTCGGCATCGCCACTTACACAAATCTAAATAAAAGAAACTGCGAACTTGAACTTGTTTTTAAAAATAAGGCGACAGTATTAACTTTGTCAAGGAAATTTGGAAAAAAAAATCATTGAAAGACCAACCTCGTAATAGTTTTAATATATTCTTGAAAATTGTATAATGTTAAGCCTATTTCCGGAAAATTCAGAAATGCTACCTAAAAATGTATGTTCTTATTTATAAACGTTGTCTAACTTTAGATAACTGTCCAACTTTGGAAAATGTGTTTAAAAACCTTGTTTATTGTTGTCTTATAGCTAGCTGCCTTAGACACAAGAGTATATTGTCTTAACCGTGAATAATGTGATATTTATATTTATTAAATAAAGCATATTTCTACCCAATTTGAAAATAGTTAGACAGTGTCTTAGTAGACAAAAATCTAATAAATACGACTGTTATTATATTCAAGATTAATTGAAAAGTTACTTCTATTTATTTAAAGAAAATTGGCTTCTGGGTCATACAAGGCTGAAAGTTGAATTTGAATTTTTTTACGAAACCACAACTTGTCCCTTAATATTATATCCATATTACAAGTGAAAAAAAAAAAATAAACATAAAATTACAGGGTGCTCCATACCTAATATTCGAAAAGGACTTTTAAAAATTGCGAATGCGGAAAATCATTCGGAATATTTTGATCAGCTTTAAAGTGTTTATACTGGATTTCTGCACACTCTGAACGGTATATAGTAGAGGCTATATCTTGTCCACATGGTACATAGAGAGGTACCAACTTCACATCATTGTGAAGTGGAGTCATA
Organism: Epistrophe eligans; assembly: GCA_951394125.1. Classification (NCBI taxonomy): domain Eukaryota; kingdom Metazoa; phylum Arthropoda; class Insecta; order Diptera; family Syrphidae; genus Epistrophe; species Epistrophe eligans. The sequence continues at coordinate 65,579,363 of OX596029.1, read as the reverse complement.
ATATTAGCTGGTTGATCAAATCGTTTGATGCAATCTGGCGATAGCAAAGCGAGGAATTATAAATAATCTGCAAGCTGTATATTGCAGTGAAGGCTGCAGAAACGAAAAGAAGAGAAATGAACGCCAATCAAGGCAGATCACACGAGGTTATGGGTTTTTTTTTTTATTTATCCCCCAGTCAGATTGGTAACTCCCTTGATATCGTGGTAATTTAGATAAACTTGGGGATCAAAAGACGGATCAATATTTGTTTTTTTTTTGTCTCGTATATGTTGATGGTTAGAGTTAAGTGGTTAACAAGAGTTGGTTGTTAGCTTATAAGCGTTCGTTTAAGCCTCATTTGACCAGGGGCAAACGTTGATAGAGACGCTTGCAATAAAACGCGTATGTGTATACAGTTTATAATTTACGGTTTATTGCTTAATTAAATTTCTCGGTAGGACCGTTTTGATATGGGAATGTCTGGGGGTTTTAAACAAATACAGGAGCGAGCTATAAGGCAAAAGCTATCTCATAATATAGAAATGTATATAGGTAAGTTATAAGTCGGGTTGTATATCTTTATTAATGGTTTGTATATTTTGCAAATTGGAAAGGCAAATCTTGCAAGGTGTTTAGCTGATGATAGTGCAGATTGAAGAATGAATATGATTAATGGACTTTAGATCCAATGAATCTGTGAAAGAAATTCACCATATTTTGATGGTATAGCTACGTATTTTTTCAATTGATATGCGTTGCGTAGGTTTATTCAAAATCATATAATGCCTATAATATAAAAGGTATATTATTAAGGAATGGAATGGAAGGTGGTAGCTTGCTGTCAATCAAACAAAATGTTAATGTATACTTTATTGCGTTCGTGGGAGAGATGGAGTGATTTTATGGATATCGATTTTGTGAATTGTGACTCATTTGGAAGACGATTTGTATAATTAGATTTGTTACGAAAATATATCAAAAATGTTTTAAATTAGCAAAGAGTCAAACGTTCACTTTCTCTTAAGTAAACGCTGTTCACAATATTCGTATCGTTAAATATAAGTAAGTAATTAGTTGTTTTTTGAGTGGGTATTTTTTTGCGCGATTATATTATGTTGGTATTTAAGGTTATAAATCGAACTTACATGTTGTCAAACTTATTGCTAACGTATGTATATGGTTTCGGCCAAAGTTGGTTTTATATTTTTAAAATAAAATTACAAATATGTGATGAATATTAATGTTACAAAAACCTAGATACCTACCTAGATTCTTTTTTTTAATTAAATTTAAAATTCAAACTAAAAAAAATCCAGTCCTATATAACAAATCCCTTGTTTTAAGTGGCAATTCATTTTGTAATATAAATGGCCAATGTAAACTTTTCCTTACAACATCATTATCGTAGCTGAATGCCCATTCATAGACTAAATTAAAACAATGAAAACCTTAATTAGGTCAATTTTTTATAATTTGTGGGGCATCCCCTATTTTATGTTCTTTTTTTTTTATGCACACAACGACGAAGGAATAAGCCAGCTGAAATTTACGCTTAGACTTTTCTTTGCAATTTATTTCCATCGTTGGTGATCTATCTTCTGAGCGATATCTATGTGTTGTATATGTTCTCTTTAGAATAAAAGTTTTTTTATTTTATTTTTTGCCTTTTTTTTCTATTAAAATAGAAAAAAAAAGAAAATGCCACCTGAAAATGTAATCTCGTAAATTAATAAAATAATCAAACGTAAAAACATTTTTCCGGTCCCTTTTTCCGTCGTCATCGTGCGTCGTTTTATTGGTTGATGGCGAGAGAATATGAAATCCATTCTTTAAACTAATATATGAAGTGTTACAAGGACACTTCTATTTTCATAAAGTAGGTATACATATGTATGAAGTAAATATATGAATATGAGGTATTCGAATACTATAGTTTTCTTTGGCATATTTTAAAACTGCAATAATCTTCTTTGTATTCAGAACAAAAGGTTTCGTTGGGCAAGCGATTTTTTTTTTTTTTTATTTATTTATTTAATCTACAAGCAATATTACAGCTAACAGATATACGCACTCCAAGGCCAAATTAAAAAGTAAATAAATATAGTACATCAGTTTTAAATTTATTACGATTAACATTTAAAAAATCAATATTTGAAGACACTTCTTTGAAATATAAAATAGATCTTGACAAAGTTTCATTGCTGCCATAATTTGTAGTGTGAGTTCTTTGGAATAACAAGGCTCTAGCTCTCATAGATCTAGCGGGAACATAGATTGGTATTAATTCAAGAAGCGATGGACATTTGATATGGTAGCATAGTAAGTCTCTAACAAGCATTATACTATGAATTTTTCTTCTTGACTCTTAATTAGAATAATTTATAACTTATGTCATTTTTGCATGGAATTATGGGAGTTCTCCTTTTTACTTGCGATAGGATAATGTATATGTATAGATAAAAATATCGAACTCGCGATTTCGATCCGATTTAACTTTACGATGATAGTGAAGGCGAAAAAAGTGGGTCTAGCAATTCTGTCTGTCTGTCTGTTTGGCTAGAACTTAAACGGTTTGGTCGATTTCCATTAAACGTGGTACCTAGCGTTTTTTAGGCATTCCCCCATAGGTATTTTAATTTTTTTTAAGACCAAAAATAATGGTACAATTTGTTTTAGCAAAAAATGAAAATCTTATTTTTCTTAAAAAGTTCAGTAATTTTTTTACAAAAATGCTACTACCTATTTCATAAAAGAAAATTTTTTGAAAAATGGTTTTAAATGGTGCCTCCCATAGAACCATGCTCAAATACGGTTCAACTAATTTTGATCAATTTTTCATAGAGAATATTTACCATAATTTTGAAAAATATTGTGTACCAAAATTTTCAAAAAAAAATTTTTTTTGATTTTTAAAAAAAAGTTTCAAAATTTTGTTTTAAGAACTCAGTAATTCGAAAACGACTCGGTCGATTTTTATCAAACTTAACATCCAGCAGTTTTTTTTATATTGTCTAGCAGATTTTAAATAAAAATTATTCTTATGACCAAAAATGACGGTACCTCTCATATAAGTGTTTAAAAACCGGGATGGAAAATCTTATTTTTCTTAAAAACGTCTCCTACAATTTTCATTGAAATTTTTGTGTGAACTAATATCCGAACGATCTACACCATATTATTTGGGAAAAAAATGTATCGTATAATTTGGTACCTCTCCTAGAACCATTTTTTGGGTTTTCCACTATCTCATTATCTGTTGAACCAATTTTAATGAAATTTTTTTACACAAAAGCAACTAATTAGTTTGAATAATATTGCGTATTAAAATTTTCAAAAAATAAAATTTTGGATAGTAATTTTATGAAAATATTTCGAAAATGGGTGGATGATTTTTTTTGAAAATTAATTTTTAAACTCTGCATAAATTAGTACTAAAAATTGACATACTACTTTTTTTTCTTAAAAATATATTCCAAAGTTTATATATAAAAAATTAATTTTCTAAAAAACTGCTCCAACGATTTTTAAAAATTTGTTCTTATACATTGAGATTTGTGTAAGAAATCACTTGGTGTACACTTGTACACTACATTGCGTTGGTGTCAAATCAATTTCAGATATCAATTTATTTCTATTTTGTTTTTTATTTTTCAACATTTTTTCAGTCTGACCTTTAAATTCCATGAAATTGTGGGAAGTTCAAGACAGCACGGTGCTATATTGTTCATATTTATGAACTCACATAATGCCACCTTTATATAAACTACGAGGATTTTATATCAGACCAAGAAATGAGACTACTCCTAAATCAAATGAACGTGGCACAGCTGTTCGAGTATTGTAAGATTGCCCTTTCGTATTGGGAAAAAATAATAACGGAAAACTTTTAAGGAAAAAAAAAAAAAAAAAAAGTTTAAAGAAATTAAAACCTTTCACAACTTATGTCTTAAATTAAATTTTATGTTGTCAATCAGGCAGACGGCACAGCCATGCACTTATGATTTATGTACAATTTGTAATTATAATTATAATTTAATTTAAATTTTGGATGAAATAAATCGTATCTAATCTAAAAAATCTATAAACTACGTTTTTGGCAGGAGGTATAAAATATAGGATCCCATTAACTAATTTGTTTCTTTTCTCAGATGAATAGTTTTTTTTTTTTTAAATATTTAGACTTTCAAAACATATAATGTCATGTTCATGCGACCCAGTCGTCAATTTTATTTAAATTGCAATAAATAAGGTAAGAACATAAGAATTTGATCAATATTTGACAATATTTCAAAATCAGGAATGGTTTAATTTTTGTCTAAGAAAATAAATAATAATATATTTCTTTCTAAAATAACCTTTTTGGGTATTTAGACATTTCAACTTTATTTAAGTATAAAATACCCAATAAATTGGTGGGCTCCTATATTTAAAAAAAAAATCGGTTAGTTAAGAATCTTATTGGACAAAATTGTATAAATGTGGGTTGAAATAAGATAAAGTGGCCTATAAGCAAATATCGACTTTTTATTTATTTCTATATATTTCTTCAAAGTTTTGTTTATGTAAAAAGACACCTTAACTCCGATTTCACAAATTTTTAAGAGCTAGTCATAGAAATCCTATGTCAGTTTGATAGTTCATATGTTTTTTTCGACTTAATCAAACATGATTCAAACGAATAACCAAAGATTTTACTAAACCATCTAAACATACCTGTCCTGCAATATATTAATGTATATAAATCTGCAAACTTTAATTTCATAAACCTATCAAAAAAAGCTCTTTAAATAGAAAATTTATCCTCCCTGTTCATCATCCAATTGAACCACTAAACCTAAAAAGTGCTTAAAACATTTCCAAAACTCCTGATCCACTTCAACTCAATGCAGACGTTCAAAACGTTTTGTACCTATATTCTTATAGTGATGGCAGTAAAAAGCATCATTATGTCGTTGCTATGTATCTATCTTAAGCAAAATCACCATCAGGGAATCTATGCCAGTTGTGAACCCAAATCCCCCTACCACTCTACTATCGTATACCACATTAAATGAACTTATAAACCTGTAGAACTTTTAAATATTAAAGTCTGAATTTATAGATATAAATTACATATATACCTACGTAGTACATACGTACCTTTATATTTTTTGGCAGAGATACATCCAAATTCACATGGAGATGAGAACCAAGAAGTTGACTTGAAATATAATATCTCCATCCCAACCCAACCAGACTATGCGGTGTTCTACTTGAGTTTTATTTCGATGCCTCTGAATAGTCGTCTTGAAGATAGAAGGTGTATTTTTTTTTATTTTCGGTTTATAAGCTGTAAGTGGTGTTTATGGTGTAGTCTTTAAGTCTGCAGAAATGAAATCATCTCAATTTTTATGTGCTGTAGTTTGTTCTTCAAACAGAAATCAACTTCCTCAAGAACCGCAAAGTTAAACATCAAGAGAAGTATCTTTTTTGTCGCCTGAATGTAGAGGGATAAAATACTTTATATGTACATACATAAGTTCCTTAGATAAGTTATTTTTAATACATAAAGTGAACGAAAGTACCTACATATGTACATACATACCTTATTCATTATCATGGTTGTGTTTTGATAATAAATAGATTTTCCTTTACTGCATTGAATTATTAAGTTTTGTAGTTGCATGCGGTTGCCACTGAATGAATTTAAAATGTTTTTTATAAATTTCACAAACAAATAACTTGAATCTTGAATGAACTTAAGTCATAAGCTAATTTTTTTCTATATTTTTGTATCAGGAATCAAATGGAATAAAACATAAAACACACAGCTGCTCAGTGATTGAAATTTAAAAGTAAATACATTATTTTGATCTTGAAAAAACCTTAGAAGTAAAAACATTCAAATTTTTAAGTTGAAAGTCAAACGTTTTTTATATTTGTTACTTGTTCTATAGGGCAAGAACAAGTACATTTATATAAGTTTCGAGTAAGAAAAGAAATGTTCGTTGGTTTATTCAAAATTTACACTGATATGGTCTTATTTATAAACGTTGTCTAACTTTAGACAACTGTCCAAATTTGGAAAATGTGTTCAAAAACCTTGTTTATTGTTGTCTTATAGCTGCCTAACTTAGACACAAGAGTAGATTGTCTTAACCGTGAATAATGTGATATTTATTTTTATTAAATAAAGCATATTTCCACCAATTTGAAAATAGTTAGACAGTGTCTAAGTAGACACAAATCTAATAAATACGACTGATAGAATCTCGAAGAAATTAATTTTTTTATACCGTCAATCGATTCTGTCCATTTTTTTTTTAGCTAGAGCCTAACACAGGCAGGGCTGTAGCGTCCATTGGGGCCCCGGGGTATTGCGACGAGGGAGGGCCCCCAACGGAGATCCCATTATGTATCTTTCCAATCAGTTTTAACCTTGTAAAGTTAGATTCGTTTAGCTCAATCTTACTTTCTTAGTTATTTCAACTCAATTTCAACTAACGAAAAAAATCTAACCCTAATCCAAATCTATTTTTAGATCCTACATACGAGTTTAATAAAGTGAGCATGTAGAAAATTCAATTAAAGGTGGATTGCACCGTTTTGAACCGTGCCCACTCATATTCATTACATTCAAATAGTTATTTGTGTTTTCGTTCCATTTGACGCATGAAATGTTCATTATTTTTCTTAGATTTTAGTTTTCTTCACCCGTGTTTGTAAATGTCAGAAATAATCAGCCCAACCACACACATGAAATTTGATTCCAGATTCCAGTGGAAAGTTCTAGTCACACAGTACACACACAAACTCTTGGAATTCTATACATCTCCAACTGTCTGTGCGACTGTGCCTTGTATGCGGCTCGTGTTTTTGTTAACGATTTCCAGCAATTGCAATCCGCAAATAATTTTTAATTCATGAGCGGGAACCATCTGATGTTTGTTTTGTTATAAATATACCAATTTATAAGGATAATTTATAATAATTTACTATGCATAAATATTTCAAGTTGCAAAAATTAAACGAGATCTTGCCCGAGTGGTGCCCAGAAGAGGCAGGAAAAAAAACTTAAATCAAAAGAATTGATCGAAAACTACTACTTTATCATTGATATATATTGAAAATCGAAGAGCACGGCAAATAGATTTAAGTTAAGTAATTGATGAGTTCCCTTCTGTCAAGGCGAAAAAAAGAGCATTTTTATAAGCTTCTATTTTTGTAAGTATATATAATTTTGTCAACTTAATAATAACAATCATAATAATAAATCTTTTTTGTTGAAATTCATTTAACCAATATTTAGGAAGTAATTGAGAAATAGGGCCCCATATTTTATCTTACCCCGGGGCCCCACCACTTCAAGCTATGGCCCGTAAGAAAGATTACCTTACTTTCTTCAAATTTTGGTACAGAATATTATTATGTAATCCCCTTGAGGAGGAGTATAAATTCATCTAGAATAAGTAGCTGCTTGTAACGAACTCTGACAGATAATACGTAGCTCTCATCGATAATACGTATATCCGTCTGTATAATTGTGTTTGTAACTCAACCTAAAATCTGAAGCGATTTTCTTTAAACTTGGATTTTTTGGCTCCAATATTAACAGTGCCTGTTATGTTTTTTTTCAGAAATGGGTCTATCGATTTTGATAATTTTTTTCTGTTTTCTTACTTATCAAGGTATTACCAAAAACAGTTACTATTTTTTTACAGTACCTGCCATGGAATGTTTTTTTTTTTTTTTTTTTTTTTTTTCAATTTCGAGTTTCTCGTTAACGGTTTAGTAAATTTTGATCAAAATTCTTTTTTTACAAATGCAAATTTTCAGAATAAAATTTTAGAAATAAAAAAAATTTGAGACTTCTTATGAAACAACAACGACCTAGCGCAAAAGTTATGCAGTCTAACTTCGAGAGTGTACTATAACAAAAAAACAAAAAAAAAACATTTTCACTTTTTTAGTAAATAAATGGCGTGAGCGACCAACGACGGACGAATAAAAGAACAAATGGGATGTAAAACATTTCATAAGCCTAAATTCTTCACAAAAACTGGAAAAAATCGTATACAATTTATTTAAATTGTCTAAGTTAGGCAGCTATAAGACAACAATAAACAAGGTTTTTGAACACATTTTCCAAAGTTGGACAGTTGTCTAAAGTTAGACAATGTTTATAAATAAGACCAAATATGTATAAGATACTAAAATTTTAATGTTAAGATAAATAAAATTAAGATACTAAGAGAAATTTGAAAAATAAATTGCTTGTCACGAATTGGAATTTGATTGTTACGAACTGTCAAACTCTATTCGTGTTCCACACGCCATCTACACTTACTCCAGGAAATCAAGAGATTTTTGTATGGAGTAAATAGAAAAAATTAAAGGCCGGCTGAAATTTTGATGGGTGATTCTGATGATATTAAAGCACTTAAATCTCAGTTTTTGTATTCGAGACTCTTGCAGAAAAAAAGTTAGACAACCACGCCCAGTTTTTCTTTCATTTTCCTTATATTCTTGTTTCTCGGAAACGCAACGGCTTGAATGATTTTGATGAAATTTTCAACATTTGTTTATATTAGCACGTGGATTCGCTACTAGCAGCTTAGTACCGCCAGAGAAGAACGTTTTTCAGAACGTTTCCAAATTATAAGAAAAGTGGGCGGGGCAGTGAGTGGTACAGTGGGCGGATTTTACTAAAAGTATTTTTTTAATTTTTGTTCGTGCTAATATAAACAAATGTTAAAAATTTCATCTAAATCATTCAAGCCGTTTCCAAAAAACAAGGATATAAAGAAAATGGAGGTAAAACTGGGCGTGGCTTCCTAACTTTTTTCTGCAAGAGACTCGAATACGAAAACTGAAGTTAAAGTTCTTTAATATCACCAGAACCACGCTGCTAAATTTCAGCTTGCTTTTAATTTTTTTTCTTTTTCAAACCTTAACTTTCTTGGACTAACTAGCTCTGGTTGGTAACATGAAATTTCTTGCAAAATTGCAAAAATTTCTAAAAATTGTCACAAATTATCTAAAATTCGTGTTTGTTAACTCAAAACAGTCGCAACGAGAGAACACATAATGAGAGAGGAAATAATTTCTCCTCTATTGGATAACTTGCAAATTTCTGCAACAAAAATTTCTGCAACAAAAATTTCTGCGTGCAAGGAGTGTAAAAACTGTCAAATACACAGCTGTGAGCTGTTAAAGTCTGGCACTTGACGTCGTCGGCTAACTGCCTGAGCACAATAGACTGCTGCAACTGGAACTGGAGCTGGATCTGCAACAACTGTGTTTTTATGAGTCCACAATGCAGCTGTACAGCTTTTTGTATGTTTTAAGGAATATAAACAACCCCTTATTCTTAACTTTTTTATTTTTGTTATTTTCCTTTTAATTAAAAATAATGTTCGCGTTGGTCGCTCTCGTGTGCATAGTACTTTACGTGTTCCCCAGTTGTTCATTTTAATTAAAAAAAAAAAAAAAAAACTTACATAAGTCGACACAAAAATAGTAAGATTCAATTCTACTTGAGTTACATATTTCAAGGTTTTTTGAAACTTAAATGATTTAAAAAAAATAATAAATTATTGCTCAATATTTTGATTTCTTTATATCTTAAGTTGACATATAAGTCTTTATGCAAATGGAAGCTACAATCAAATAAAGTGAAGCTATATTGTTTTGTAATTAAAGACTGATTGATTGTCATAAAGTGTATACAAAAAAAAAAATAAAATAACAGTAAAAAAAGCAATACTCATATAAAAAGAAAAACACATTTTTGATGGCCATTAAAACGAACCTGGCTTGGGTGTCATATAGTAGGTGTACCTATACAAAATCAAACGTGATGACAATCATTGAAGAGAGATTCATGATGGACCACAAACACATACATATATGAGACGACACACTCCGGTTTTGCTTCCGACAAACGCAGTTAACATTAACATTTAACCATTCAATTTACTACGCACGACTATGAAGAAGGATATGTGTTTGTCGTCATCAATGTCACCATTGCACATCACAATAGCAACCAAAAATGTGGCAGAATAAAAATTTAAATTTCTTTTATGTTTTATCATCATCGAGTGGAGAGCCCATTTGAGTTTTTATTAACAAACAAAAAAACTCACACTTTTACATTATAAAGTCGAGCAACGGAAGTACACCATTTAATTTAATTATGCAGTATAATTTGAAAGGGATATGCGGAATCACAATGACTTTACAGAATATATACGAACTGCTTTAATATTACTGTAGGTATAGTGTAAGTGTACTCTTCTGTCCTGATGCTGAATGCAATCATCTCTTGTTCGTTGTTCAGGTTTTGATTGTTTGTTTGGAAAGCGAATTAACTTTTATGTATTCGGCTTTAGTGCAGAATGTTTATACAAAATGCCTCGCTTTAAAAAGGTTACAAATTTCCAAGCACCTGCTAACACTGCTTTCGAAACTTCAACCTCAAAGCAAATTTCTAAAATTTTTATTTTTATTTGGGTTTTATGGTGTCAAAATACCGGACGGCATTAACTACATAATGTGTACAAGTAACCGTATAATATCCGGTGTCTAGTGCAATTTACTTTAAAACTTAACTTTTACTTAAGAAGCAAAGTGCAGTGTTGTCATTAAGGCCTTATATGGTGGATGCATGTGTGTAATTTCCGCCCCGAAATCCACCTACAAAGTGTATAATAGTGCCGGTGGCACTTTTAAAAGGGTGGCTGCAGGAATAATGGGTTCTGTTTTAGTAAATACAGATTTCCATCCTTCTCTATGGAGATAATCTTAATGTTTTTTTTTTTTTGCACAGTACCAAAAGGTAACACTGTTTGTACACGACGAGCATGTGGGTGTAACTTTTTGGTAGATGAAGGTAACTTTTTTAGGTGTAGCTAAGTTTTACTGCACATTTAAACATAATCACACACACACACATTGAGACACAATAGACTATTTTATAACTTTTGAGGTTTTTAAATTTTTGCTTAATTTAAAAGTGCCTGCACCACTATTTGAATGAAAATGTAAATTCAAAAAGAAATTAACTTGTAAAATCTTAATTCAATTTGCATAAGAATTACTATTAAATTTGGTGCAAACATTTTGAGATATCGCACATAAATTATGGATGCGTTCATAAATATAATATGAATGAAATGCTTTCTTTTCATATATGTATGTAGGTACAGTACCTACATAAATATTATTTTTATGGTCTTTGAGTTGAAACTGTACTTTTATAGTAAGAAGTAAGGCTTTAACTCAAATACTGATTAGATACTGTGGAAAATCGATATACATATATTTAGAAATAATTTGATTAAAGAATTACTGACATTGTTCTGACACCAACGAGATGATTTCTTTCACAATCCCGCGGGCGAGTAAAGAAACAGACCTAAAATAATAAAATAAATTGTAGGTTGTCACAAATAAACAAATAACTAAATAAATTGCAGGTTGTCACTTTGACTTCTGACATTTCAAATTATTTGCTTTGTTTTATTTTCACGAACTGTCATTGCTTGGACATGTTCAGATGCACCATTTTTTTTAATATTTCCTTGTTAGTAAAACGATAAAAAAAGGATTAAATTTCTCGAAAAAACTAGAAGATTACTAAATGTTAAGTAAATTGCTAACTAGAAATATGTTAAGCCCTTAACAATAAGTTATTTAAAATTTTTTTCCCAATAACTTTATTTTATATTTTCACAACAATAAATCATTTGCTTTTGCCGTCAAGCCGTATGAGTATTGCTACCGAATCAGTACCAAACGAGACTTATTCAATAAATTTATTATAAAGGGTTTTCCAATTAGAGGTTTTATTTTGATATAAAAAAAAAACGAGTATTTTTTAAGGAAAATCAATGAATGTTTAGTTTATTTCATTTGGCGTTTTTCTTTTTTACCTCAGAGCAAATCACTGCGCTGGCTAAAATAAATTCTGTTTCTTTCTTACCTTAGACAAATCAGGGCACAAAAGTCGTGTTTCCTTTTTCCATCGGTGCTATAGCTCAGAGCATAATCTGTATGCTCAGAATAAAATAAACGAGCAAATGGAGCAAAACGCTGAGCGATGCCAACTTCACTTTTATTTTTTATGTGATTTGACAGACTTGACATAAAAAAAAAAACAAACGCCATCATAAATTAAAAATGCATTCTCAAGCCGGTCGTCCGTCCGCTTCAGGTAAACAAAAATTTATTATTTTAGTATGAAATGAGAGTTCATTGCTCAAGTGTGTTTCATAATGAAATCTGAGGGCTCTGATTATAATCTCCTTAGAGCTTTGCTCTAATCACTCAGCCTCTGCTCAGAGCCAAAAAAGAAAAACGCCAATTATTGTAAAGAAGAGGATATGCCGTGGAAATCGATATCAGCCAAATGGCCGCCACGGTTACGGTTGCAGCAACATATCCTTTTCATGACCATGACCAATTCGCACATTTGTAGCTGCATGTCCTTGCTAGCTTCACGAATTCCATCCAAGACCATATCTTTCACGTGGCCCCAAAGATAAAAGCCGAAAGGTATTAACTCACAAGAATTCGGTGGCCAATTTTGATCACCTCAACGTCTTCAAGCAATAATACGGTCAGGAAACTTTTCTTGCAAAATTGCGATTGTTTCGTTGCTTGTGTGGTACGTAGCGCCATTTTTGTAGTGAATTTTAACAATTTCAATGCATTGTTGCATTGCGTGTGTCTTCCATTTATAGTTATGGCGTAGTTTTTACTTGTCAAATGCCAAAAGATGACAGCTTCAAAAGTGACAGCTGCACAAATAGCGGGCTATTCAAAATGATACCTCTTATTAACCCTTTAGTAGCCTACTGTTTTTTTTTTTTTTAAACTTTATTCGTGAAAATAAATCAAGTTTCGATAGTTCAGAAGGAGTATAATTTTCCATATTGGTCGCTATGTACAAAAACTATAATAATTTATCTACTAAATCTGCTTTCCAGCTGGACACGTTTCTTCCAGTTCGATTTCGCTTTGATTTAAAGTAAATTCAACGTTTATATTACACATCCTAACGGCCTAACCCTTAATCCTTTGAATAAAATTAAATTTTGAATGTTTGCTTATCTAGAAAAAGTATATTAATCAATATTGAAAAATGCGTAACGCCCATAGCTAAACTTCATATACGACGAAGTTCTATATGATTAGTTAAACTTGCTAAGGTATAGGTATATTGTTTCCACAAGCGCCCTTTTGTAAATATGTGTACTTAACATTCAACCCCCACAATTGAAATAAAACAGATACACACAAAACTGCTGCTCCCCCTTTAGGTAAACAACAAAAAAAAACAAAAAACAAAAACAAAAGTCCTCAAGAAGCGGATTTCCTATTAGATACTCAGTAAAGCCATCACCCATCCGTTAAAATCCCGGGCCTTGTGATAACGCGTCATATTTGTTTGTATAAACAGAACAAAGGCATTTCCTGCTTCCATCACAAATGCACAAAGCTAAATTGCTTTATGAAACTCCAGTAACACAACCAGAACGTAGAATCCAGAATCCAGAATTCAGAACCCAAACCCAAATAACTCTTCTACATAAATCCTATGGTGGATGCTGTTTGCTGAAAATATCCTTCCGCTGTCGTCACCGTTTTCGTTGCTGTCGCCTTCCTTATTCCATCTTTAAATTTCACAGCCAAAGAGACTTTCACTCTGTGCTGCATACATATGGTTAATCCTAGCAGCAGTCTGTTCATCTGCAAATTTATTGCCAGAAATTATTAAAAAATTAATTCCACCCCAGTGCGCTACGCAAATACACGTGTTGCTATCCTTTTGAATTCGGGCACTAGGCAAACAGTTTTCACCACTGCTCTGGCTCGTCTGTTGTATACTCGTTTACTCGTATACGTATATGGTGTTCATCAAAAGCCGGACAGGTTTTCCGTCCATCGTCACCATGGATTCTATCAAAGCAAAGAAGCTATAGTGAGAGTACCTACCATTTTATAAGGTCAGGCTATCCTATAGGGGATGAATGAATAAGCTAACATCATAACAGGGTACGGGGAGATGACTGGCTGTCTAGCCATGAATGATTTATCCCATGAAATTAGGAATGTTATTCACTTCCCACAACACGCTTACATCATAACCATGTGTGTAAAATCACCGCAAAAGAGAAAATCTGTTCCTGGAGGATCTACGAGTATGTAGGTATACATAGGTACATAGGTATTGTGAGTTTATTTCTTCACATTCACTGTTCACTCTCTTCGTCATCGGTTTTTGCCTTTAGTTTTTCGATTTTAATATGAAATTTTCTAGAAACTATTGGTTCACCGAAAGTAAGTGGTGTTGAATCTTGGTTGAGAGTTTTCAATGATTCGCAAGCAAGTGGATACCGCACAATAAATTTCAACTGTCAGCATTTTTGAGTTATAGGAATACAAAGCTTCTAATGTCTGACATTTTAGAACCACATTTCAAATTTCAAGAATCATATGAAGTATGAAGTATGTATCCCAAAGCTTTGTTAGAATTATTTTTTTTTTTTTTGTAATGAAAGTATTGTGACTTGAAGGTAGAAAATGTTGGAGTAGAGGTTCTGGAAATTAGTTATTCCTGAGAGGCAATTTCAAAGTCAAAGAACTTAAAGTAGTGCAAAGTATTTAATTATTATTTGAAGTTTAAATTTATCTGTCAATAGTCCCCATGCAATAGACACGATATTGATGATATATGTAGATATATTGATCCAACGTGGTTTCCATAGTTCTTGGTGCAGAAACTAGACTGACTGAAAACATCGTGCTCAGTTTTGTAGGGGATAGTATATATCATTATAAACTTTAAACTCTTCACGGGTCGGAAGAACGTTAGCTACAAAGGAAGGGGATGATGATGAATGTTTATTAATTTTTATAGGGCTTATTTAGTACCTACCGTACTTCCCTCAATTAAAAATTTAAAGGTGCAGAAATTATTTTTAAAAAAGGGGCATGACCAAAAATGATCGTTACAAAAAGTATTGGACGATGCCAAAAAGGAGCGTAGAAAGGGGCTTGGTAAGGGGCATGGCAAAGGACACGGCATTGTTGAAAAACTTTTTGTTCACATTATTTCGTTGGAAATGTGCAATACAAACATTACTACGGCAGCTTTGACATCAAAAGCCATATAATTATGTAGATCAAAAGAAAGCGCCTTTCAAACACATGCCTTACTTTGGTGGAATCAAAAAAATTTTATATCAGAATTTGTACCTAATTATTAATTAAATGCTTATTTGTTACGAAAACTAAAAACATTTTATTTGAATTTTTGTTTTTATTTAATTTTTTTTACCAAAAACTTGGAACTTAGATTGAGAACCGAGGGAGTATTAAAGCCAAAGTTTTTCAAAAAGATATGATGGTTTATGAGTTCTCAAAACATTAAAAATAAATATCAGTATACTACGCTGCTATCAAAGGACATTTTAAGGAGATTCTTAGATAGATGCGAGGCATAGTCATATTTTCGTAGCTCATATATACAGTCAAAATCGGTTATAACGAAATATCGGTTATTGCGAACTACTCTCGAAGTCCCGGCTGAGGTTCATACAAATTGTACTAACCAAATATCGGTTTTAACGATATAGCCTATAACGAATCATCACTTATAACGAACAGTTTTAAATAGAAAATTTAAAAATCTATCGCTTATAACGAATATTAAAAAAAAAGTAGGCATTGCATATTTCGTTCATTTAAAATGATAAATTATGGGGATTTCCCTTTTTCTGTTTTTTTTTTTTTTTTTTTTTTTTTTTTTATACGCGAATTTCGCATTCTGTTTCTGAGGGGAACTGGAATAGTCGTATTTTATATATTATAAAGAAATGTTTAATGAGGTATGTAGTATTTTTTTTTTTTTAAATGAGTTCAAAACGTAGAATTTTTACGATTGAAGAAAAATCTGCAATAATTTCAAGGCTCGAAGCTAGTGATTCCAATAAAAGTTTGGTAGCAGAGTTTTCTGTATCGGTTTTTACAATCTCTACGATTTTCAAAGACCGAGATAAAATTCAGAAGAATTTTGAATAATCCAACTTAAAAATAAAAAAACTTCAGGCTGTCCTTGAAATCGTTTGTTTCATTGACTGATACTTTTGACCGAGGTTATAAATTTTTTTTTTACCAAAATGGAGATGAAAATAAAAGAAGAGAAGAGTTCATAAAACAAAAATGTCGACAGCAAAAAATCACAGATTACTTTGTAAATAAATAAAATGTTTGCTAAAATAAAAAAGTTTGTCCACTTTTTAATAAAGAACAAAAAAAATGGAAAATCGGTTATAACGAAACACCGGATATAACGAACAAATTCTCCAGTCCCATCAAGTTCGTTATAACCGATTTTGACTGTATATCGAATTGTGCTGTTAAAAGCTACTTTTAATTTTGCCTAGCTAGCGAAATCACAATTATAAAATATTTCACATCCATTATGTTAGAACTATTCTTGAATTTAGTAAGGTAAACTTCTGGATAGTCGATAAGGATCTAAAAACTCCATATGCATCTTTCCCCCCTACTGAATTAATGTAATTGTTCCACATGAAAGTCCTATTAAATACCATGCCTAGATTTTTTAACTTGTTTACAAATTCTAGGGGGGACTTCTGTTCAACATAATCGACGGGAAGACAGATACATTCAATAATTTTTCTTGCAATAACTAAATTCATTTGCACTTATTTGAGTTCAGAGTCAGACTATTACTTGCTGTTCATTTGAAGATCCGCTCAAGAACATAATTAATTGAGGAGGCACAATTTGCGATAAGTCCCAGAGGTCGGCTTTTGTATATCTATATATCATCACCATATCTTTAAGGCATCTATGTATGTAGCTTATCATTGTCGTGTTTGTAAGTTTATAAAATCAATGAAAAAATTTCACAAAACTTAACAGCAGAAAATATAATCATTTTAATAAAAATTATTTTTTTAATTTACACCACGTTTTAATCCTGCTTACTTCATACATTTACACCAACAAACAAAATTGTGGGGCATATGCAGTAAATATAATAGAAGTGCAGAAAAAGGTTTAAATGTTTAGCCTCACAAACTAATTCAAAAAAATTACTTGCTAGAAGCTGACGAAACGGAAGAAAGTTATTATAAAATGTTCCTATCATTTTACTTTTTTGCAATAATGATTTTTTATCATAACCCTATACCTACTATTTAACTACTATCTACATTACTTACGTAATTGTATTATGTATATTAACTCTTTTATTTTGGAACTTTACTGGGAAAAAAGAATTCCTACACGGTTGATGAGACAGGATTTTCTGGGATTTATGAAATAGATAGCTGGTGTCCCGCAAGGAAACGTTCTCTGTCCGGTTCTGTTTGTAATTAAAATTCTTGATAAAACAGTTTAGCAACATTTGTGAAAGACACAGGTAGGAAAATTGAGGTCTTTAAGCTTAGAATGACAGAGCTCCAATTCTTGTTTTTAAAATATGAATTTAAGTGGTAATGTTCCTGGCAAAATAATTGTAAAATGAACATTTTTAACCTCCCAGATCTACCACAAACTGTGAAAAAAAACTATCAGACTTTTGAATTTTATATCATGATAGTACTTATATTTACCTATTAACCCATTTACTCACATTTTGGTTATAGTTTCTGTCCAAAATGTATTGACACCTCTCTGAGACTATTAAAATTGTTTTCTCTAACGCTATGTGAAATTTAAAAACGTCGATTATTGAAATTTTGGCAACTCTAAAAGTAGACAACAGTTTTAAAAACAACATAGTACCATCGTAATGATAATAAAATTCTCTTTATGTTATATACTGTTGTTTTAAATGAAAATACCAATTAGGTTAAAAAGGAAAAAAAATCAAAAACCAAGAAAAATTGATTTAAAAAATATAAATTTTTCAAAAATTCTTAAATCAAAAATTTTACAAACACAGATCTTTTCATTTTTTATCGGCTTCTCAGAAAGAAAACATTTCCCTGATTTTATGTGATTTTTTTTCTCCAACGTCCAAAGTCCATTTTTCATTTTTTGACTTTAAAATGTTTTTTTCTTTAGTTTTAGATTTACTAGAATTTTTTTTTATGTGTGTGACTTTCTTGTATTTACAAGACCTATCGATAAAAGAAACAAAAAACTCTCTATCACTTTTCGTTTAGAAAATAGAATCTAGACCTAAAAAACTGCATATCACTTATACGGTAACTCGATGAGGGAAGGTCAATATGGCGGGATATTAGATTATAAACTATATGTTTTGAAATAGTTTTATTAATTTAAGCAATATAAAAAGATTTGTGATTGTGATTTTATAAAATAAATTAAATTGTTTCGTTGTTTTTTTTTTTTTAAATTTTTATATCAAAAGGTTCACAAATAATCAAAAGAAATTTATGAAAAAAAAATCATAAAGCAAAATTGAGTCCGGTTTTATTTTTCTTGCTTCGGACTATACAGTTGCTTCTCTTTCGCTTTTATTTGGTAGTGAGTTAAGCTAAGTACAGACGATTGTCAGATCTTACAATATTGTCAGAACTGTCAATGGTCTGACAATAGCTGACAATTAGCTGACAATTGACATATTTCTTACAATGAAAAATTGTCCGTTCACACGGTTGGTAGATTTCATCCAAAAGTCTGACAATTTGATTGTCAGCTCTTGTCTGACAATTTTCGGACAATAATATATCTGAAAAAATTGTCAGCTTGAAAATTTTCTGTTCAAACGGTTGGCATATCTATACAAATTTTTTTTGATTGTTTACATCTTTTGGGGGGAGGAATCAATCCGTGGCGGATGTTCTGCAGCATTCTTATCGATTTCCTCTGCATTAAATAAAGAATATTTTTATTCTCTCCTTTTAATATAATATGTAATATTTTCGACCATTGATGCCTCCTCCATTGTTAGATTTTTTTATCTATTTTTATTCAGAAATGCGACAAAAAATCAACAACATGCAAAGAAGAATTAATAAAAGACAAATGGCGGCCGAGCATGAGCACTTAATTCATTCCGAATAAAACTGCACAACACAAGGAATTGATATAAAATGTAATTGAAGTGAACTGAATAAATAAACTCAAAAAGAAAAGATTTATAAAGCAATATAGATATTTTCTTTTTGAGTTTATTTATTCAGTTGTGCAAAAACTAAAAATTTCCAACACAATTTTTTTTTTATCTCTTATCTCTCGCTGACATTTCGAACAATGAAGAAATTGTCAGCAATTGTAAGATGTTTTCAATGAAAACATCTAACAATGACCAATGAGTCTGACAATGTCCTAATCGTCTGACAATGATAAAAATTGTGTGTTCAGACGATTGTAAGATACCTGACAATTTTTTGTCAGATTGTCGTCTGACAATGACCTGACAATGACGTTTCTGACAATATTGTCAGACAAAATTGTGTGTTCAGACGATTGTAAGACATTTGGGACAGTTTTTTCACTGACAGATCTGACAATATTGTAAGATCTGACAATCGTCTGTACTTAGCTTTAGTTTTTTGTTTGCCTTTTTTTGGAAGCTGTCAAAAAACAGCCTGGAAGTATGTAATTTGCAGATTAGTTTACGTTACGTGACAAAATCGTTATTTAGTTAAGTATTAATACGAAAACTATTATAGATACCAATTCAAGTTACGTCATTTAAAGGCAATTTCAATATTTAAGAACACTTAAGTAAATGACCGCTAGGACAAGTTTTAAGAAAATTTAATAGATACGGCTTGTAATTTTTTGTGTAAAAACTAATTTGGTAGTCTTAATTTTTTTTTTAATTATGTATTATTTTTACCGACTTCGAAAGCAAAAAAGGTCGCTAACGTGAAAATCTAACGTTTTTAAATCTATGCGAAATCAATTCCATTTACGTATTTAATTCGGAACAGAAATCAGAATATGGGTTAATATATGTATTTTCTTCAATGTGTTTTTAAACGTCACAGTTGTTCAATTTAAATCTCGGTGGATTGAAATTCAAAAATGTACTATTTTAAAAGAAAGTCGAAATGATTTTTTCGAAAACCGATTAACTTGACTGATTTTGCTTTTCATGGGCAAAGAATTTTGTTCTTGAATATTTGAAAGAGAATTCAATTTTTCACTTCGCGTCGTGATGTAGAGCAATAGACCAACCGATTTTCTTTTTCTAAAAAATTATAGCTGTCAAATACCACACACACAATCATAAACAAAATTCGATTTTTTACAAATTCCTTTCAACAAGAGAAAAAAACAATTTTGGTCAAGAAAAAAATGAATTTGTTTGAAATTTGAAATGAATTTGTTTGAAAGGAATTCGACATTACATTAAATATAGGAGACTGTTGTTAATAAGAAAAGAAAGTTCCTTGGAAAATAAATCCATACCTAAGTATGCACAATAAATTAATTGGCTGACTAGAAAATAATTCTTTTTCCATTGGACTTTCAAAAGTCTTCTGGGTCCCTTTAAATGACTGTTCTAGGCTTCTTAATTTCCAAAGAACAAAAAAACAAATCAAAGTTTCCACCTACAAACAATTGCTCAAATCACGCATGCTACCGCGCCGCCCGCCGCCGTACGATCTATATAACTTTGTGAATGAATTAAACTAAGCTTTAGAGAAACTGGCCATTTGCCAAATTCTATATAAGCAAATGTTATGAATGATCTATGTAGGTATTACTATATTTTGAAATACGAATAAACAATTTATTTAACTTCAGCTAAACCATTTCGGGAAATGAAACTGAGGGTGGACAAGAATGTTGTTTCTTAATTCCATTTTACACATTTTTTTTAAATGTCCCAAATTAATGATTCTGATATTTTAAAATAAAGTTCAAACGTAAATGGAAAGTATACAACATAAACAATAGAATTAAGTCCATAAAATTGAAAAGACTTAGGAAATTTTATTTCATATTTTAAACCAATATTGTTTTATTGAATTGGATTAAGGCCTTAATTCCAATAATTCATAATTTGTCAATTTTTACATATTTAATTTATTTTTTTTTTCTTCTAAATAACTAAGTGTTTGACACGTTTGGAGGTTTTAATTAAAAGAACTTTATTACCAAACTGTCAGCGGAAATTATATGTGGAGGTAAAATTATGTTGGTTGTTTCCTATTATGGTTTTACATTCATATGTATGTATATATAAAATCTAGACAAACATTAAATTATAAGATATTCGAACTTTTTTGAATCTTTTGCGAGCGCTTGCTTGATTTCAGTAAATCATAAAAAATATTGTTGAATAAATTGATTACAAGCAAGTTAAGGTTTATTTAATAGAATTTAAATTTAATTGCCAAACATGAAAATCATTTTAAAAAAATTCTTAAATTACGATTTAGTTTGTCAGCTGTATAAATTAAATTTATTTATTAAATTAAAAATATCAAGATCAAGTTGCCACTTATATGAATTTAATGCTCATATTAAAACAGCGATATTAAAATATTTAATTTATGTGACATTTACGTTATAGTAAGTAGGCGTTTTTTGGACTTTTGTAAATAAACAAGATTCGTGAATAATGACATCAATAATTTTTGTATTATAGTTAATAGGTTTTATACAAATTCTAAATCATATATGCAAATAAATATAATAATCGTAAACATATAGAACAATGGCTAGGTTTTTGTTCTTAAGATTTACCTTAATAATTCCTATTATTTTATTATCCAAAGGCACCCACGCAAAATGAGTATGTATGATCAATTGGGGAAAAAATAAATTTTGTCTTGAGTAAAATTTGCCGCAGGTAATTTATTTTTTTATTTATTATTTATTTCTATGCACAAGGGTAGAGCGAAAAATTATATGATTGTGATTTGTGGTAAGCGTGAAATCTATTAACTTCATTTGCGACTAAACTAACAGCCCAAAAAGTAAAAAAAATATTATATTTCGTGATCTGAAAGTTACTAACGTTTCATCACGAGCACGAAAAGAAACAAATTTCACATACAAGTTATTTTAAATTTTGTTGAATTCATTGATTTTAAAGCATTTCAAGAGCGTATGCAAGGAAGGGCAGCGATTATTATATTTATTCTAATTGTAATTAGACAATATACATTTTAAAAATTGTTTTTGAGATTTTGAAATTTTTCTTAAGAGCGTATAACGAAGAAAACACCACTTTTTTGACAATGCAGCACCGGTTCTTGTATAAAAAAACTTTCATGTAACAAGCCGTGAAAAGTAGTGAGATCTGTAAAGTAGGCCAAGTTCTTACTTTATGAAGGTTCAAATATCAAATATTCAAAGTAGATTAATATTAAAATAACTCCAAATTATAAATAAAAAAATAATTTTTTAATGATTCAAGTTTTCAACTTGTAAGCAATAAAATAAAAACTTGCCAAGTTAAAAATTTTGTATGTAATACTATTTAAACTCATTAAAAGCTGTTGTGCAAAAAATTTCATAAAATCGGTTCAACAGATATTGAGATAGTCGAAAATCAAACAAAATGGTTCTATGAGAAATACGGTTAATAGTCGATAAATATTTTTTTTTTTACAATAAAATGTTAGAAGGTACTGAAATAAGCCCGTACAAAATTTTAATCAAAATCGTGGGAGTCGTTTTCAAAGCAAACAAAACCTTATAGATTTTAAATATTTGTATGGTAGGTACCGTTATCTTTGATCTAAGGAATATTTTTTATTTTAACTAATAAAGATGTAAATTATATTGCAGGGTGCAAAATTTAATAAAAATTGCAAACTTTGATATGCAATACTTTTTAAACTTTTTGAAAAACTCTCTATAAAAAAAAATTGATTAAATTCAGTTGAGCTATTTTTAAGAAAATCCAAAATCAAACAAATTTTTCTATTTATAACCATTTTTCGTACCTTTTTTTAAATGGTGGCTTTTTAGTAAAAAAAATTGCTGATTATTTTTTTAAGTTGTGGGCACGTTTCTAAGAAAAATAAGATTTTCATTTTTTGCTAAAAAAAAAAATTGTACGGCAGTACCGTTATTTTTTAGTCTTAAAAAAATGGCCAAAAAATGCAAAGAAAATCGTTCCACTCGCTTAGGCTACAACCGAAAGGACAGACAGGTAGAATTGCGAGACCCACTCTTTTCGACTTCGTAATGTTAACTTTGATCAAAATCTCGAGTTCGATTTTTTTTACGAATCCAAAACTAGCCATATAGTACCTACGTCCTACCTTGTATATATCGCAATCAAAAATAATTTTTAAAAAATACATGAAAAGATAATTTATTTTGTATGATATATGATAATAAATATTACTCGATAAAAATCACCCTTCCCCATCTAAACGACAAAATTAAAACACAAAAAATTATAGAATTATTAAAAATATATATATACATAATATGTATACATAAACTTTATAGCAACCCTAATATACAAAATTATATCACAAGTTATATTTCGATTTTAAGCAATAAATCAAAATATTTAAAATCATAAAATTTTAATTGACTAACTAACAAGAAAAGAATTGATAAAAACCTTAAAATTAAATTAAATAAAAAAAGTAAGCATACGCCCAAGTGTATTATTATTTCAGAAAGTTCCCTTCATGGGCTTAAGTAATTTTTGTCAACAAAAAAAAAAATACTGCAAATTTTCAGTTTGCTTGCGACTATTTGTCATGATGCTTACTTTACGTAGGTTTAATAAATTATGATATAACGATTTAACTACTACGGCATAAAACTGCAATGAGATTTATTTTCGATCCGCGGGTTTGAGGATATTTTTTTGGAAAAATGTCTTCTTGATTTTTTAGCACTGTTCTAATTTTAATTAAAATCGTACGACTCCAAAGTTCAATCTCTGTGGAAGAATTACTCCATAATCTGACTCTTGGCTTCCGTTTTTGTTTTTTTTTATTATGACATATTTGTTTTGAAATTTACTAAATGCTCTTGCTGTCGCATTTCTATTTGTTGTCTGCTTTTTCTCCTATCGGATTATCTTAATTTCTCTTTTATATTGGCAAAACTCTTTGAGCTGGTATAGTTTATTAGACTTGGAGTCATAGCTACTCGAATATTTAAATTTTTTAATTTAACATAGCTTTTTCACTTCTAATTTTTTCGTAAGAAACATCTACGTGGTCACAAAGATAAGCAGGATTCCTAATGTTTGAACTAACGAGCTTCTCTATTATAGTCATATCTTATTATACTTTCATTTTCTACTTATCATTAAAGAAATAATAAATGTATAAGTGCTGTTATTTGTTTCCCATCAAAAATTCATTCTTTAAAATAATAAAAGTCTTCATGCATATTTTTTTTTTATTATCTATCTTCTCGTTTAATTCAATTTTGCAGCAATTTGTGTGGGGCTCCTCCTTAAAGAATGTCAATAATATTAAATTCAAATTTATACATTCTTTAAATTTGATTAAAAATAAAATACCAATACATATAACTAGCAATAACAACAATACCTACCTCTGAACCCAAGAATTTTTTGTAGTCCTCCCATATAATTCACAATACACCCCTCATGATTGCGGCTGACATTATCTACTTCAAAAACTGACAAACCCAACTTGACAGTAGTCTGTCCTTTTTATTTTATATTCCCTCCCAATATAAAAATTCATGAATACCCGACATTTTTTTTTTCTTTTTTTTCTGGTATAGCTATAGGTATTATTGAAAAATGACCTATGATCACTTAATTCCTCCTCGCCGCCAGTGCTAGCAGCGGCAGGAGAACGTGTAGAAAATCCAACCACCCCTGAAGCTATTTTGAGCTATGAAACAAAACAAAACAAAACCAAAAAAAAAAGAAGCAAATACATCTTCTGATGCCGCAAAATTGAGTGGACGAATCCGTCAGGTTGTCTTATCAAATCAATTTATAAAAGAAAACCGAAAATAAAAAAAAAAACAGAGAAATGTTAAGTTGAGTCAACAAAAAACCCTAAAACTGACAAAATTTGGAAAATAATGAGCACTGCCATCCTGATGGGAAGGAGAAGAAGGAATTAATGCAAAGACAGAGTGGTAAAAGAGACTATAAGGTTTGTTTCACACAACTACATGGCTTAGACTGTACAAACACGTATACGTACAATATGTACGGACATATAGGTTGTGGGAGGATTGATGTTTTATCCAAAGAATCACATCATTTTGAAACCATAGATAACTTCATATTTGAGAGTTGGGCGAGGCTATATGCATTCGTTTTGTATACATACATCATACCCCTCTAGAACAGTGTTATCCAACATGGCGATGCAAGAGGATTCGGCCAAGTCAGGATATGCCGATAGCTACTCCGATTTATCATTTTAATTTGAGACTCTGTAAATAATGCTCGTCGTAAGTCATTAAAATCTCATGGGATTTCGCGGTGGAAAACAGCCTAAAGGATGCTTGGGGGTGAATATAAAAAAAGACATTTTTCGTTAGTCCTATCTAAATATACCTACGTACATTAGATACAGTTGGGGATGAATATTCCTGGCTTAGCAAAGTGACGAGAAAATATTGTAACAAAATAATAATTGAAATTACATGGATCGTTGAGTCTATCGATTAATCGATTGCTTTAAAAGGATATTCAATTTTGAACACAAGGCGGATGATGTTATATGGTTTTGTAGGAAGTGTAGGTAAATATATTTTTATGTAGGTACCTAATATTATTTAAGATTTTTGCTCTTTTAAAAGCAAAGTATTCCTAGATGCATCTACCTGGTATATGAAAATTTCCAAAAATGTGGGGTCATTCGTTCTTTACATTCTACCACTCTAAAGTTCAAGAGTGGGCAATATAAACTGCAATATTTCCAGGTTACATTATTTTAGTATGCATTTATGATGTCCTGTAACTAGGTGAGGCTTTTTATATGCACATGACTTGAGAAACGCAGGGAGGCCTACAAAAATTGAGGTTATAAATAGGGTCACGTGAAATAAAGCCAAGGAGCAAGCATTTGACATTATTTGGTTGTTTTTATTTCTTGATTAGATTTGACTTCATAGAAAACAAACTAATAATAAATTTAAATTTTTTCCTTAATGTCTAAAGCATGCACAAACTTTGCTGGGCTTTATTATCTGCTGAGGTTACTTCAGAAAATTTGACATGTGAGACAAAATTTGTTTAGAATTTAAAGCTGAAAATGTTTGGTAGTGCAAAATATTCAGTTGCTCTGTTAGTTTAAGGTAGTATTATGTGAGTACACAAAAATGCGATGTACTGATGTACACCATCTAATTTCTTAAACAAATTTCAATTTATGAGAAAAATTTGAATTTTAAATTCATTGATTTGAAATTGAAAATTTTTTAAACTTTCAAAAAACAAAATTGTTACGACATTTTTTAGTATTTATTAATGTGGATATAAAAACTTATTTTTGAAAAATCATACCTTAAGCGGACACTCTCTTAACTGGACATGGACAAGAATATCAGACGCAATTTTCAACACTTATTTTCAGTATTAACGGGTCGTTCATTTCGTGGTTGCAAGTTGGTAGCGCTGGAATTTGACACCTGTCAAACTCAGCTATCATTTGAAATGTCATATAATATTAATATTAATTGAATGTTTGCGATAATGGATCGCAACAATCGAACAACGCGTCAAAATTGTGAAAATTTATTACTACAAAAGTTGTGATTCAAATGTAGAAACTTTTTGAACAACATTTTCTTCAACGTTGAGGCATATTTCTCACTCGATGGGTATTATGTAAACAAACAAAATTGCCGCATATGGGGCTCAGAAAACCCACCAAGTGATCGAAGAGGTGTCGATAGATTCAAACAAAGTGAGGATGATGCATGTTGCGTCGCAACAATATCGTAAGTAAAAAAATTTTTCAAAATGCTTATTAATAATTACCGCCTTTAAAACCATTGTTTTGATTTTCTCAAGAACTTGAAATTTTAATCAATTTTTTTTTAGATTTATAAAAAAGATTAATTTTTTTTTTTGAGAACTCAATAATGCAAAACCGACTCGGTTGATTTTTATCAAACTTAGCACCCAGTAGTTTTTTGAAATTATCTAGCAAATTTTAAATAAAAATTATTCTTATGATCAAAAATGACGATACCTCCCATACAAGTGTTTACAAACCGGAATGGAAAATCTTATTTTTCTTAAAAACGGCTCCTACGATTTTGATTAAAATTTTTGTGTGAACTAATATCAGAACGATCTACCATATTATTGTGAAAAAAAAATGTATCTATCGTTTAAAAATTGTAGCTCTCATTTTTTGGGTTTTCGACTACTTATCTCATTTTCAGTCAAACCAATTTTAATGAAATTTTTTTTACAAAAAAGCTACTTATAAATTTAAATAACATTGCATATTAAAATTAAAATCAAATTTTTGATTTTTAAAAAAAATTTCAAATTTATTTTTTTGAAAATAAGATATTTCGAAAATGTGTGGATGATTTTTTTTTTAGGATAAATTTTTAAACTCCGCATAAATAGGTACTAAAAATTGGCCTACCAATTTCTTTTTCTAAAAATGTATTCAAAATTTTAAATATAAAAAAATATTTTTTTCAAAAACCGCTCCAACGATTTTTAAAAATTTTCTCTCACAAATTGAGATTTGTGTAAGAAATCATTTGGTGTACATTGCATTGGTGTCAAATCAATTTCAGTTAATTTCTAAATTTATTAATTTTTTAACTGTAAATTCCATGCATATGTGCGAAGTGCACGGTGTGCTATAATGTTCATATTTATGTACTCACATAATATTTACTTCTTTAAACTAAATTATATTTTTGGCAGGTGGCATAAAATATAGGCTCTATTAATTGATAAATTTCTTTTATCCGATGAAAAGTTTTTAAAATTATTAAGACTTTAAAAGCACAGTGTGATCGCACATAAGAGCAAGTTCGTGCGACCCAGTCGTGCATTTTTTTTTTGTATTTTGACGTTTTTTCTTAAATCTTGCATTTCTTCATAATAACATGACTGATTTTGTTGAAATTTTATAAAAAGTTCCTTTAAAGTTGCTCAAAATTTTGAATTTTCTGAATTTTTTTTTTAAATTCTAGAAACCATAGAAACAAAAATATTATTTTTAGTAATTATTTTCGTCTTTTATCACATCTTATTCTTATTTACAAATGTAGAATTGTGGTGAGGGCAACATTTTGTCTATTGTCAATTTTGTAGTGTTAGCCATTCCTTAGAATATAGCATTAATATTTTCTCCTTCCCATTCAAAGCAAAATATTCATAAACCGTCACCATTCACTCCTGAAAGTATGCAATTTCGGGTTTTCACTATTTAGTATTTTTCGAATTTTCCGCTCGGAATTACCAATATCAAAATATGATGTTTTCCGGTCTTTTTGCTGTCAATTTTGCCCTTCTGTTTATGTAAGTTATTTATTTAATTTGCGAAATTATCAATCTTTGATTATGAGACTTAGAGGTAATTACAACTGACTCTCTCTATTCTCCTTTCCAATATTTTCAATTTCCAATATTTGGCTCCGTTTTGTTCTTACCTGTTTCAATAAGAATCCAACAAAAAAAAAAATCTCCAAGCAAATCGGAGTTAATTCTTAAATTTTATGTATTTATTTATATCTTTTACTAATATTTGTACACTCACAGGCACAATTAATTATCCGCTCACCTGCAATTTTCGTCACCCTGACTCTTTCAGTTCACTATAATTTACCTGCTGATTTGTTTTTTGTTTAACGGATATTTTCGTAAAAAACAAAACACTAAAACCTTTATTTCGCCCGATAAAATTGATAAAATTGTGTCATCGAAGCGTCTACGTTTTTTGCAATTTAAGCGTTTTTAAATATTGTTTCAGTTACTTAAACTTGACTACATTTCTTCTTCTTTTGTACCAAATTTAATTTAATTTATTATTTGTGACTCTAGAAAAATGCCACTCGATCTACCTAGGGCAGCTAGAGCAGTGGCTTCAACTGATGCTGGGTATAGCCAACGTAGCATTGCTCGTACGCTTGGTGTACCTAAAACTACGATTGGGGATGCCATACTCATTTAAGAAAAAAAAAAAAAATAAAAATCGTCGCCTGAATAAAATATTGTCGTAAGTTACAATTTGCTACTTTTGGGAAAACGCATTTGAAGTTCAAAATTTTTTTTCTCAAAAACTATACCTACGGTGAATTTTTTTGAAAATTTAGTGGCTTATACAGAAAACATCTGACAACTCAAAAACGTTTAAATAAATACAATATTCTCATAATGAAAGAAATAAGGGTTAATTTTTGCCAATATGCCGTTGTCGTATGTGACTGTTTGACCAAAACTGCTTGTTACTTAAACACATACGACAAAATAATCACACATACGACAATAAATGAAAAAAAATTAAATGTCGTTGGTATGTTACATACGACAATATAAAGCAAATTATTTATTTAAAAACAAACTCAGGTTTATTTTTTTAATTATTTATTTTATTTTCTCTATAAAAACTTATTTTTTTTTATCAACACATGAAAAAAAAAGTAAAAATAAAAAAGTTTTAATTCTAAAAAAATAAATAATTACCTAATCCATATTCAATTATTAAAAAACCCTTTTGGTATCTAAACATAAAAATATTCGTAAGTTTAAAAAACTCATATTAATTATTTCACATTGATTTTAAGTGTTGGTGTTAATGGCCTTTGCTGGAGCCAAACGAAGCTCTTTTTGTCAAAAATTAGCATCGGTTGGCTTTTGAAAACGTTCGGTTTCTTTGCAAAAACAAAAATCTAATAAATACGACTAATTATGATTTTTTTTTCTTTGCTCAAATCATAATTAGTCGTATTTATTAGATTTTTGTCTACTTAGACACTGCCTAACTCTGTGTCTAAGTTAAGGCAGCTATAAGACAACAATAAACAAGGTTTTTGAACACATTCTCCAAAGTTGAACAGTTGTCTAAAGTTAGACAACGTTTATAAATAAGACCAAATAAGTGTAAAACACTTCATTAAATGAAGTCTTCTCACCATTGTAAATAGATAAGAGTTTTGACTTTAAAGAACTGGATTTGCTTGTAAGCCAGGTTTTCAGACTTAATGTTTAAAATTCTTTTGGTTCCTTTGCAAAATTTTCAAATTAACGTTTAGGAAATTAATTTTTTTAAAAAGGCGAATTAAAAGTTACTTGACTAGGTATTTCGATGTTTCGTAAATATTTCGTTGCGCATGCTAAAAAATTTAAGAGGATTATTCAAAGCATAACAATGCTCCATTATCATACGCATAGAGTTCTTCAGATACTCTTGGTGCAGGGGACTCGTCCGACCTCTGCGACATCTTGATCACGACTGAAATTACACCCGTCTGTGTTTTTTCTTATGAGACATACGACAAACGTTTACCGGAATTTCAATAAAATATTGTCGTATGTGTATTAAAAATGACACATACGACAATTATTTATCAAACGTTGGCTAAACAGATTTTGTATGAAAAAAATGTCGTATGTTTTTATTTTGTCGTATGTGTAGCATTTTGTATACACATACGACAAAGAAATACTTAAATGTTGGCGACCTTGCACATACGACACATTTTGAGGAAAATATATTGGGAACTACGGCAGATATCGAAAGACAGATTTCACTAGGTTGTAGAGAAAAAATCAAATAACAAAACTGCATTTTTATCTCAAAACCTCAATTTTTCACATACGACAATATTTTATCCAAGCGACGAAATGTTATTGAAATGTAACACGAATAAAACTAAAATGTCACTTTTCGCATACAATTAAATAGTACAAGCAATTAATTTTGTGCGAAAAAAAATAGTGGAAACTTCTCTACACAATCTGCTACAATTATCGGAAAGCGTACTGCAAAATGAAAAGCAGCTTTTAATTTGTTATTCGTCCTTTGTTTTATGATTTATAAATTCGCAGCCGTATAAATATTAGATTTTCTTAAAACGTCTCTTATAATGTAGGTCATTTAGTTAAGTGTACTTAACTAATCTAAAACAAAAGAATTAAAACTAGACACTATTTTGCTTTATTACGTGTTTTTGGTTTTGCTTTATTTTTTCAGAATTTTGATACATATTAAATAATTTGCTTGCACCATTAAATCGTATAGGAGAAGTGACATTTTAGTTTTATTCGTGTTACATTTCAATAACATTTTTAATGTTTTGTTTTCTTAAATGAGGACTTCAAAATTGTGGTAAATTTTGTTCTTAAACGCAAATTTGGACACCTATTTCAAATAGATAGCATGTCTGGTTGTCGAAAAAACATCATGTACTGCTAACTTCACAGTGAACTTAACGATATATTTTTTTCTAGTTACTTACTTCAAATTCCTAGCTTTCGTGGTTGTTGAAAAAACATCATGTGAAGTTAGCAGTACAGTATGAATTATTTTTTAATTGATGACTTCAATCTTTTTTAAATTTTTTTTTTAGAACTGGAAATTTGAAGCCCTATTTCAAACTGATAGCTTACTTGGTTGTTGAAAAAACAGCATATACTGCTAACTTCACAGAGAAGTGATTTGCAGTTTTTTTCATTTTCTTTGCATTTCTATTCCGGATTTCGCAGTTCACCAAATACACCCACTATTTGGTGAACTGCGAAATCCGGAATAGAAATGCAAAGAAAATGAAAAAAAAACTGCAAATCCCTGTTAAGGTCCCGTTAGGCTAGGTGAAAATTGTTATGCCAACTTCATAGACGTGGAACAATGGGTTACCAAGAGGGACTATATAATGGTTTGGGGAGGCATCAGTTATGAAGCTCGCACGGACCTTGTTGTGTTCGATAGAGGCAGTGTGAACGCTCATCTGAGCGTACGTGGAAAACGTTTTGCAAGAACATGTGATGCCTTTCGCCCCATTTAGTGGTGACAACTTTCGGTTAATACATGACAACGTACGCTGCAATACCGCAAATTCTGTAACTAACTACCTAAATGAGGTCGGGACTCTAGTTTTGCCATGGCCATCACGCAATTCAGATCACAACCCTATTGAGCATATTTGGGACAACCTCAAAAGACGTGTCCGAGAGAGAATACATGCCCTTACCACTCTAGGAGAGCTTAAGACAGCTGCAGTAGAGGAGTGGCACAATATCCTTCAATGGGATATTCAGGACATCATTGATGGATTATCAAACCGGCTCGACGAAGTAATTAGAGCCCGCGTCGCAAACACCCATTATTAAAAATTTAGTTTTTCAATAATTTTACCACCAAGATAACATCTTTTTCGGTATTTTTTTCAGAAACTTGTTTTTTTTTTGTGTGTTAAGTCTTTAATAAAGGTGATTTTTTTCTCAACATTTTTTTTTTTTTAATTTTGCTTTCAACATTACTTACACCTAATGTGGTCTCAACTTGACGGTATCTTTAAATTTACATTAATACGAAGTGGGTGGTTAAATGTGCCTTAAAGTGTATTTAGATTAACATTTTTTTATAACAAAATAACTAAGTATTTGTTTATAAGAAAATGATCCACCCTTCAGTTAAATAATGAAAACGGATAGAGGTTCTTTTAAAAGAGGTCAATGAGCTTAAGTTATCTACCATTTCAAATCTAAATCAAGGCAAAAAAATTAAAAATCCCTGTATCCTGTTTCTGCCATGCAAATACATCATACTGCTATATATAGCCTATACAAATGCGATAGTAGCTTTTTCTTCTAAAATTGGTTTTTGTTGACTAACTTGCAAAAATGCTTTTATCGCACATCCACTTGTATTTTGGTTAAATGCACATAGTTGTTCTTTCTCTCAAAGACGATTTGTCAGATTTTCTTCATTACAAACTCCAATACCTGTTTATTATGTATGTATATACATACAACATTGTTTTAAATGAAATTAACTTCCTGGTAAATTCACCACACATTTTCAATTTTCTTACATCCTTAAGACTTTGAGAGGTACTTATGGTTTTCCTTTTAACTTAAACCCACAAAATAACTGCATTTTGTAAAACAAGCATACACAACACAACACATATACAGCTGTCAATCATTGGCATCAATATTTTAATAGTTGTGTTTACTTCGTTATAACCTATCATCATATTAATTTCAGTGTAAAGCAGATTTTCCATTAGGTAAACATAGCAGTCTTATATAATGGTGTCACCATGAGCCCAACAATAATGATAAATTCATGAGATAACTTTTAATTCCCTGTTAATCTCTAACATGCTTCCGTATAGGTATAAGGAGACCAACTCTTCCCTGTCGAGTTAAAGATAACACATCCTCTGATGCTATACCTACATATGTATATGTACCTTCAAGCTGCTGAAATGTACATATAAGTTTTTCACTCCAAGGCAAAGGAACCCATCGTCGAACTCGAAGCCATGTTCTGGTTAAACAGCACGAGCACACATCACAACAACTAACGTTTTAACTCTATTGGGAAGTCCTTGCACTAAATCGAGACCCATCACGCCCCTTCATACATGCCTCCATATGTGTGTTTTCCTGCTGCTAAAAGGTACACATAAATAAATTTAACAGATTCACTATCTCCTCCTATATACCGGTACGGTGGACGGGCGGATTTTATTTACAAACAAGAAGAAAGTTCCGGTCTGGCGGATAAGCAATCCGAGAATGCTTTCCCCCCCCCCAACTCATCAGTTTAGAGCGATACGGTATGGTGTTGGGCATCTTTTTCCACCCACCTATTAGCATGGTTACCAACACAACAAAAAATGTCTATAGTATACAAAAATGTAACAGATTAAAATCATTAAAACCAGTGCCAGAGAAGAATGTTTTTTTTTTGCTTATAACGGGTGATTTTTAAGCTGGTTTGGTTTTGGCAACACTGGTTTTGACAGCTGACGTGTGTTTAGTACCTTGTGTCACTGTCAAACAGCTTCAGTTTGGTTTGCAATTTAACCACGGATCGTCTTACAACGCTTGCAAATTATTGAATTTTACTATCAAAATTCGTGCTCGGTTCGAAATGTTGTTTATCGAAAAATTGTGTTCAGCGATGAGGCTCATTTTTGGTTGAATGGGTACGTAAATAAGCAAAATTGCTGCATTTGGAGTGAAGATCAGCCAGAAGCATTGCAACAGCTACCAATGCATCCCGAAAAAGCCACTGTTTGATGCGGTTTATGGGCCGGTGGCATTATTGGGCCATATTTCTTCAAAGATGATGCGAATCGCAGCGTTACTGTCAATGGTGAACGCTACCGAGCGATGATAACAAACTTTTTTTTGCCCGAAATGGAAGTTCTTGACTTGCATGATATGTGGTTTCAACAAGACGGTGCCACATGCCACACAGCACGCGAAACAATGGCGCAATTGCGAGGCGAGTTTGGTGAACAGTTAATTTCACGTTTCGGGCCGGTCAATTGGCCGCCTAGATCGTGCGATTTGACACCATTAGATTATTTTTTGTGGGGGTATGTCAAGGCTAATGTCTATAGGGACAAGCCCGCTTCGATTGACGCACTGGAAGCCAACATCCATGCATTCATTCGTGAGATACCGGCCGATATGTGTGAAAGAGTATGCCAAAATTGGACTCAGCGGATGGGCTACCTGAGACGCAGCCGCGGTCAACATTTGCATGAAATTATCTTTCAACATTAAATTGCAAGGTTCAAACTATCGATTCAAATAAATATTTCATTAATTTTTTCGAATTTTTTGTGTTTTTTTTTTTTTTTTAAAGTTCTAAACCTCTTAAAAAATCACCCATTATATGAGCACATACTTAGAGTAGATGCTCAAACATACATATGTGGTTTCCCAAGAAAATAAAGCACTTGCTTTCAATATCAGTATTTTAAACAGATGCTCTATTATTGGTAACAGAAGCTAAGGAGGTGCTCTGTGAAACTGCAGATGATCAAAAATTTCGTTTATAACAAATGAAGAATCTGCTCTAAAAGGCCAACTTAATGAGTGCTTGCTTGCTTATATGGCTCCCGATACATTGAGGGACTCTGCCTGAGATATTGCGGTCATCCATCGGTTACTCCCTCCATCCAGTCGTCGAGACCAAGCGCTCTTGCGTCTTTGACCGCTTGGTCGCTCTAGCGGAGGTTCGGTCTTCTTGGTCGTCTCGAACCTGGGGGCTGGGATTCGAAGATTTTCTTGGCTGGAGCATTGTTGTCCATTCGCTCGATGTGGCCGAGCCAGTGTAGTTGACGTGTTTTGGCTCCCACATCTTGGTACAGCTCGTACAATTCATGATTGCATCTTCTCCTCCATTCATCCTCTTCGCATATAGGACCAAATATCCGCCGAAGAATTTTTCTCTGGAAAGTGCCTCAATTTCTCTTTTTTACTTATCGTCTAGCACTCGGCGTCGTAGAATAGAACTGGTAAATTTATCGTTTTGTATAGCGTGCACTTTGTCTTTCGAGAAATGAGTTTTGAACCCATTTGTTTGACCAAACCGAAGTAGCATCGGTTCGCTAGGTTTATTCTTCGTTGGATTTCTACTAAGGCGTCGGTTATGGAATTGATGTTTGTTCCAAGGTTGGTGAACTCCTTGACTACCTCGAAATTACTGCTACCATCAGTGACGTTTCGCCTTAGGCGGTGAATAGATGGGGCTTTGTTTGTTGATAGCAAATACTTTGTTTTGTCCTCATTCACTTCAAGACCAACGTATTTCGCCTGTTCATCAATAGTTGTGAATGCTTCTAGTACAGCTCGCTTGGAGCGGCAGATGATGTCGATGTTGTCCGCATAGCTAAGCAGTTGGGAAGACCTGTTGAAGATAGTGCCTTACAGGTTAACACCACTCTTGCGTACTATCTGCTCCAGGACTAGGTTGAAGAAATCACATGATAGCGCTAGCGCACCCTGTACACGTCTGGAATAGCTCGGATGAGCTGTTACCCATTTGCACGTTGCACCGCGTATTTTGTAACGTCATGAAACATAGGTGGATCAGTTTTTTCGGGATCCCGAGTTCCGATATCGCCAATAGAAGCTCTTGGCGACTTATGCTATCATATGCGGCTTTGAAGTCGATGAAAAGATGATGGGTCTCGACTTGAAATTCGTTGGTCTTTTCCAGGATTTGCCTCAATGTGAAGATTTAGTCTATCGTTAATATGCCTGGCCTGAAGCCACATTGTTACATGCCGATCTTAGTGTTGCAGAAAGGTTTAAGACGCTCACATAGTACGTTGGATAGAATCTTGTAGGCAACATTAAGAAGGGATATGCCTATATAGTTTTTTCAGGACATAGGATCACCTTTTTTGTAGATTGGGCATTTTGATTGATTGAGTGGTATGAATAAAAAATAGCACCTGCTCAGAGCAGGTACTTACTCAATTTAAAAAGCTAAAGCTAAGTGTTATATGGAAATGCTGGAGTTAAAGAATTTTATTAATTTTTAATGAAGAACCTTAAAAATGTAGAGTTTTGAGCAGGTACTCCTTTTTATTTATACCACCCAATGGATGATAAAATTAATAAAACTGAGCATGTGCTCGGAGTAATTGTTTCATATTAAAAAAACTGAGAAGAGGCGCTCATAAAATGAAGCGATCGAGACTTTTATATTGATACCAAATAGAGTAACTACACAGAAAATAAAAGTATTGAGCAATTGCTCAAAATCCCACTA
The DNA here is from genome assembly GCA_951394125.1 of Epistrophe eligans. Lineage (NCBI taxonomy): Eukaryota > Metazoa > Arthropoda > Insecta > Diptera > Syrphidae > Epistrophe > Epistrophe eligans. Next base: position 65,542,743 of record OX596029.1, on the reverse strand, counting down.
TCCAGAGCAGGTACTCCATTTTGTGTGCACATAATTTTTGAATCCTAGTGCTTTCATAGTACCTATTAAGCTTTGAGTGTTGAGCACCTACTCTGAGCAGATTCCATGAAGCATATGCTTAAAATGTTTTATTTTATACTTCACTTTCTAAAATCTTTTACTCAAAAACTAATTTTTTTTTTAAATATTGAACATTCAAAAGGTTTTCTTGGATATTGTACATATATTTGGAGATTATACATAGACTGACATGTTTGCCGGGGGTAGGGTAGTTAAAATACGTGTGCCTTACATTAAATTACGTGTAATACGTAAAGTGTCACACATACATGGTACAATATATAAACCGAAATCTGGTACTCTGGCGAACGTCAATATTTACACATCTTAACCATGATTCCCGTCACTCACATACAACCGACACTTTTTAAAGAAACAAAAGAAGCATAAAGATATTTCGGAATTATAGTACTAAGACCAAATAGAAAAACAATAAAAAAATTAACTGAACTAGAAAAATCCACAAATATTTGTTGAATATTAAAAAGTGGCAACCATACCTACTGTATATAGGAGTACCTCTTGCTTTGCGGTTAAAATCAATGTTTGAGAATGGCGGCGCTGTTGATTCCATTAGTTGTTGTTGTTGTTTCTGTTGCCACATCTAGTCTGTTGTCGAATTGAGTAGATTTGATCGTATTTCCTCCAATCCCCACCCACCACACCATCTGACTGACAGGACAGCGCAGTGTCGAGTGTTGAAGAAAACGTCTCTCTTTATTTTTTTCTCGTCACGTCATCAGACAAAAGTTTGCGGATTTTTACAACGTCCTTAATAACGCTTTTGGGCAAACATTTCCTTGCCAGTCACCCTAAAAGGGTTTTCACTTTCAAAACTCATCCGTCCACCCGTCTCATCGTCGTCGTTTTCGCCATCTCGTATAGTCGTTGTCGTCGTTTTCGTATATTCGTGCACTTTGGGCCAATTTGGAAGTCGAGCAGCACAACATAAAAATAAAAACCAAACAAGCAAAGTATCTACATATATATGAAAAGGAAAGGAAAGGAGGCTGTGAGCCTGAGCACGCCAGGCGAAAAAGAAAACTCATCATTCCAACGTATACCTATATATATGTGTAGGTACGGTATCTCGCCTGTAGCCTTTAGCCCTCCAACCGCCTCCTGTCTGGGTGTGTTCCATCAATTACGTGACTCCCATACCTGGGCGGCAGGGATTCATTTTCAATTCCCGAGCCGGCAATCCGCAAGGCAAAGTTTTCTGATAAAATTTCCCAGACTACATGACGTGCATTTGTTAGAGGAATTTTTTTAAGAGCATTCCGTTCGATTGAACAAGATTCTTAGTACCAAGTAACGTTTCTGTTGCTGTTTGCAGATTGCGGTGCGTCGAAGAGTATAGGTATACGGAGATGCTGTGCCGCATTACGGAAACTACATATACAATATAACAATACCTATATAAAATATCTGTTGGGTACGTTAACACTCAAGAATCGAAGAAGATCCCTTTTTCAGTTTCGGGTGTCTTCTGATTGCTATAGATGATTTGGAGAAAGAAGACACCAACCGGCTTATTCGTCGCTATATACATACCTACGTATCATTGCGATAGATGATAATTCAATTTGGCTGGACTTTTTGAGAAATTTTGTGCACTGCACAAAGGCGTTGGAGCTTTGTGTGGAATTTAGTTGTATAAAGTCGTCGCGCTGCAGGCGGAAAGTGACATCGGATGAAATGGCTAATCCTACGCTTTAATAGGGTTCATAACAATGGACTTGAATTGCTATGACACGCATTAAGAGTTGCAGGGGATTAGATTTGAAATAACGTATCTATAACTATTAGGTATTTTGTGATACCGGATGTAATATAAAATTAATATATTTGAAAGGTTTTGACGTTTAAATAAGCCAAAATGGTATTTGAAGAGAAAGTTGAGGAGAACCAGGAGAGCGTCGAAGAAAGAGTGAGAGCAGGTAGAACATATTAAAGATGATATAGTCAGAAAAATATTAACTATTTTTAGGTTGTGAATTCTCAAGTATAGTTCTAACAACTTGTGGGTGAAACTGGCAAGAGGGAAAGAACACTTCGTCGCGATCACATACACCCGTCGTCATATCGGTCATTGCCGGATTTAGGCTTAGGAGCGTGAGGTACGAGAGGTGATTTTATTGAAAAAGATAATAAAACAATTTTTTTAATTTTGTTTCTTTGGGGGCACAGAAAAATAATTGATTCTCAAAGTGAGCAGTGATGCCCCCTGTTGGCGCTAGTGGGCCATAGGGGGGCGGCAATAGACCTGAGAATATTTTGTGGTGAAAAAGTAGTTTAGGGGGACGGTGAATAATTTGTTGAGAAAGTTCAATTTTATTGAAAAAAAAACTGCAAAATAATATTTTTTATTTTATCTCTTTCCTTGGGGGCGCTGAAAAATAATTGATTCTCAAAGTGGGCAATAAATGAATTAAGTTTGAGAATTTATGAAATAAACTATAGAGCACATAAATGAAATTTGTGTATAAAAGGGATAGTAGTCACAAGTTGACAATTAGTGGTGGCGCCATCTATCAGGCTGTCCGGTACTACGGATTTGGAAAAATTTCTTATTGATTCTTCAGAGTTTCATGGTTTGTAACTATTTTACCTTAGTTCCAAAGGTTTCAATTACAAAAGCTAATAAAAGCGTGTTAAAAATGTTCGGGCGTTATCTGGCAGCACAGAAAAAAGGCTTTGCAAGAACGATTAAGATTAAAGGTAATTAACAGAATATATTTAAACAAAAAACAACAAGGTGGCGTACTCAACCGGGCCTAGGGCGGCAGCAAACGGTGTATTGAAATCATAAGTCAAAGCCTCCACCACCATCGCCGGTGCATTGGCATCTTCATGTACACAGATTTTTTCAAGCCGCGTGAAGTTCGTTCATACGCGCCTACTTGAAATGGCGGGGAACTGTTTAACTGTTATAAATTGGCATGTATCTAGCTTCGGCCATTAAATAAAGAAGTGACGTTAAAAATGCCAATTTATATATCTAACTGTTTTCTTTATAGAAAAGCAGTATTTATGAAGCTCCTCAAGGCCTATCGATGCCATTATGTATGAAATATAATCGTTCAAATTACGCCGCAGCTTTTCTGGGTGACGCAATCAGGCTGAATTTGACCTATGACATGGGTTATGTTGGATTTGAAGGCCGCTGTGGTTTGTGGCTTATTTGCATAGACTTGCGACTCCAGAAAGCCCCAAAAGAAAAGGGTTATATCGAACGATCTCGGTGACCAGTTCACATCACCTCCACGTGACATGACCATGCCTTCGAGTCTCTCGTGCAAAATTTACAATTTGGCGTGAGATGTGTGCCTCGTAGCACCGTCCACATGCTGAAACCATATATCGTTGGTGTTCATACTGTCCAATTCAATTCAAATGAAGTTGGTAATCTGGTGACTTTTTCGGTATGCATTGCTTTTTATGTGGATTGGTATCGTCCCTAATTCGACAATTTTGTTTGTTGACTTACCCATTCATCCAGAAATGGGCCTCATCACTGAAGATGATTTTTCGATGAAAATTATGGTCATTTTCCAACTGCTCCAGAGCACATTCAACGAACACACACCATTTGTCTATAATGGCCGTTTACCTTCAGCTCCTGAATCAGCTGAATTTTGTACGGGTGCAGCCTAAATCACGATGCAAAATTCGTCAAGTTGTGGCCGAGTACTTGTGAGCGGCCAGAAACCGACTGCCTCGGATTCTCCTGCATACTCTCACGGACAGCGGAGATGTTTGCGGCAGATCTTGCGTTTCGTTGACGTACGGGTATTGGTTGATTGTTTATTGAACCAGTGGAGACAAACTTATCCACCACACTGCGAATAGTCCTCTCGGTATAATGTAGCCTGAGCACCCATTTTGATAAAACGATTTTATCATTTTCACGTCATGTTGTTGAACGCTATATCCATACACGGTAATTTGAAAAAAAAAAAACAGATTGAATATATCACAGCCAATTTGACAAATGTAGCTTCGACAATATGGCCGCTGTCAACTGTCAAAGTTTAGAAGTCCTTATTGGAAGACCCTTTAAAATGGCATTTAATTGGTTTCGTCCATTAAACAAAGTACGAGACTAGATAAATAACATTTTATAACAGTTTATCGACTTGCAAAACATATAGGTGCAAACATAACCTTTATAAACGCACAAACGAAATGACGCACGACTTGACGCAAGCACGCACGCAGTACGACCTGACCCAAGCTCAATCTAACTGAAGCGTATATATTTTCAATTGAGTGCCAAGATAAGAAATATAAATCACAACTTATTGATTGCGCTTCGCCTGTCTGTGCAAGGGTATTTTACACTTGGAACTCGACAATAAAAACTTATACCTACTTAATTAAAGGGTGTGTTTTTGTCAAAAGAGTATATCCAACTCAGCATATGCAAAAACAACAAAACTATAAAAGTATAGTCAAATTTAAAAGTGCCATGTAAGAAATTTCTAATTGTTTGGGTGTAAAATTTTACTAAGCTGAATAAGCGTTTGCAACAAAAACACACTTAACATTGAAATAATAATTTTAAAATTGCTTCCATTGACTGAATATTGAAATAAATCAAACCAAAACGATTATAGCGAGATAAAGACCTGAAAAGAATTGACAACGATATTCACTTCAAATTCCATATAATAAGGCCACTGTGATCATTATTTCACACATAAGGGGACACTACAAAATACCTAATTACCACCCCTTGCGCGTATGCCAGTTATAGTGGCAGGATGAGCATCGTGTCATTGCATAATGATCTCGAAAACTGACAGATCACTGTTTGTGTTTGTGTTTCCTGAGAAGACGATGATAATGATCTGCAGTATGTGATGTGGTGTGGTACTTTATGCGACGTGTTGGTGTGGTGACTACGAATTACCAAACACAAGATCTTTAGGCAAGCTGCTCTCTCCACATACTCGGATGATGCAACTTCAGATACTCCACTCCATAGACAGGCAGACTGCTGATGCGATAACATTGGGACCTATTTTTCAAGTGCTGTGTTTATTATTCTTTTCCAATATTATAGTCGAAGTTCGTTTGTTTTGAGAAACTACTCATTTCGATGAAGATGAGTCCATCATCAGGCATTGTTGAGATTTCTATGTTTATAAATGCCCCGATGAGAAAACTTTATAAAAAATAAAAAAAAAAAAAAAAAATAAAGAACACGGAGACAAACAAATACCAAAGTCCATTATAGTAGAGAAGGGACTCCTTTTCATATATTACCTACTCGTATATGAGATAAACAGAAGAATAAGAAAACAAAAATAAAATCGCACGGATACGCCGCCGCACCGTTCGTCGCTTTAGCTTGCCCGCGGAGCGGATCAACTTCTGTGGATATATTTATTTTATGTGGGAATATCAATAGAGATTTAGTAGAACTACACGACGACGACGCACGGACGAACGCATCACTGTCGTCCAGGCTGAGTGTATCTCTTGTCAATCCATAGACAATCGACAGTCCCTTGGCAGGTCTTAGTCCATATATGAGCATCGCAACAAATTTCATTTAGCTCACAGCAAAAACAAATAAATACTCGTATATATCTCGAACAATAAACATTCAAAGAAGGCGGAGGCAACAATCGACTTTTTTTTTTTTATTCTTATATGTGCGGACATTGCATCTGATATTCTTAAACAAGGTTACCATGATGCAATTTTAATAAAATTAGAAATTCTATATAGATACCTATTAATGCAAACGGGGGCGGATGTTATTCATTTGATATACGTATTATTGTGTTAAATGCCATGTTTGAATTAGAATTCAATTCAAATTGAAACTCAAACTTAATGACTGACGATTATAATTTTTGAGTGGATTATCGTCTTGAGGCTATTCGTCACTGGCTTATGCAATGTTTAAAGAATTTAAATCAATCAGAAATATGGCTATGGGGAGTGGCTTCGTGTTATGATATAAAATATCTTATTCAATAAAAAATAAACAACTTATAATCACTAAGAGCCACATTAAAAAAAAAACGCTATTTCCATCTTTATTCCAAGAGTTTACTAAACCAGGGAATAAGAGTTAAGCTATAGGTTAAAATTTTCCATTAATAAAACAAAAATGTATGTAGAATAGTAAAGTGACGTTTACCAAAAATCCCATAAGAAAATCTACTACAATAAATAAGATAATGGATTGATTTATTTGTATTCATGTGCACTTACAAAATTTTAAGGAAATCGTATCATCCGTTTATACTTTAGTTCGATGTGCAGTGCAGTTGTAGTGGACGTTAACTACCTGTAAACAATCAAAAGGTTTGTTACGTGCTATTTTGTAGGTAGGTAGTCACAATGTAGTCGTACAGCTTTTTGTGTATTTTAAGGAAAAAACTCCACTCACATGATTATTATCTACTTTTTAATCGCGATATATCTAGTGGTTTCTTTTTAAATCATAGGTTATTTTGACACTGACAGCTGTTTCCCGATCGAAATCTTGACAGAAAGTCAGTATCATACCTCCGCGGAATGAAATGAGTTGCTTTACGTTTGAACAAACGTTGGGAAATATTGAAAAGTTATTTCCAAAGTGAATGCTGTGTAGCCCAAATAGTGAGTTTTTTGAAAAAGATGTTTTGGCCGAAATGAAGCACCCACCGCGCCTGCTGTACGCAAGTTTGTGCAAAAATTTGGTGAGACTGGTATGCTAGTGGATAACATCACTCATGGTCCCCGTGTTAACCAATTTTTTGTAATGATATTGAAGACATGTATTTGGAGGACCTCTGGTTCATGCAGGATGGTGCGCCATGCCACACAGCCCATGCCACAATCGATCTTTTGCGCACCAAATTCCCAAATTGTGTTATCAGCCGTCTTGGCTACGTCAATTAGCCGCCTCGGAGCTGCGATTTGAACCCTTTGGACTTTTTTTGTGGGGAACCGTAAAGGATCGATGTTATGCCAATAATCTGGAAACAAGTACTTAAGGCCAATATCATCCAAGCAATTCGTGAGCTATACAGCCCGAAACCATCAACAAGGTTTCGGAAAATTGAGTGAGGTACTGCGAAGCAGCCACTTGAACGACTTTGTTTCAAATTCTCATAATTAATTAATGTTTCATAATTAATGGGAATGTTTGCTCTTACTAATAAAGCCATATTATAATACATGAAAAAAAAATTAATTTTGTTCATTTTATGGCATTCAAGAAAAAAAACTTGTATTTGGCCCACCCTGTACTTACTCTATGGGAAGTTATGGATCCGTAAAAAAATCGAACTCGAGATTTTGAGTAAAAAAATATGTATCGCAATTCTGTCTGTCTGTCCGTCCGTGCCTTTTCGGCCGCTGCCTAAGCGGGTGGGTCGATTATCTTTAAACATGGTGGTTTAGCAGTTTTTGGGCATTTCCCCGATATTATTTTTCTTCTTTTTTTTAAGACCAAAAATAACGGTACCTGCCATACAATTTTTTTAACAAATTACTTATTTTCTCCCAAAAAGTGCCTGCAGAAATTAAAAAAAAAAAAAGTTCAGTAAATGTTTTTTTTTACGAAAAAATGTTTGTTTGGAAAAATGGTTATAAATTATACCTCCGTTTTATAATTTATATTTTTTGATTCTCTGTTTTCTCAAAAATGGCTCAACTGATTTTGACCAATTTGTTTTTTAGAAAATCCTTAAAAAAGTTTCAAAATTATTCGAAAACAAGTTCATTGATTTTAAGTAAACATGGCACCCTGGAGTTTTTTAACATTATCTGGCAGATTTTAGATAAAAATGATTCTTATGACAAAAAATAACGGTACCTCCCATACAAGTGTTCAAAAACCAGTAAGGAAATTCTCATTTTTCTTAAAAACGGTTCCTACGATTTTGATTAAAATTTGTATGTGAGCTAATTTTAGTAATGTCTACTACATTACATATTTGGAAAAAAATTATTATAAGTTGATTTTTGTTCTAAATTCCATGCATATGAGTAACACGGTGCTAATTTGATTATATTTATGTACTCACATAATACTACCTTAAAATGAACTACGTTTTTGGCAGGCGGCATAAAATATAGGCTCCCATAACTAACTTATTTCTTTTAAAATCATATGAATGGATCTAAACTATTAAAACATTAAAACCACAGTGTGATCACAAATATTAAGAGCAAGTTTGTGCGACTCAGTCGTGCATTTTATTTTTTTATCGGAGCTTAGTGAATATTGTTTCTATTAAAGTGGCGCCCAACAAAATTGATTTTCTTTGTGTAGAAAAACACAAATGTTATAAATGATTTGGGCTTCATTCGTGGTTTGTGTTATTTATTTGGTATGACAGGATACCAACAAATAGTATGACGCTAAAAAAAGTGAAATTTGTAAAATTTTTCTGGCTACGCGAAAAATATTCACAACAAGAAATAGACATGCATGCCACTTGTAGTTTTCAGTCATACGATTTTTTAGTCACAAGAAATGAGGCAGATAGTGATCTATCTAATTTCACGCAGCCTAAATGTCTTTATCTGGCAACTCTATTCATGATATCATAAAACGATTCCACGCACCGTATTCGATAGCCTCATAGGCTCACGATTGCCGTCTCTAAAAGACCAAAACAATACATCGCGCATTTCGCATCGCTTATAGATATTGCTTTAGACTGGTCCCGCTGTGCTGCTGAAGCGGGACGTTGGTGGCTTATACGATAGTACTATACAATGTCAGTCCTGCCATATATGTAGATCTGGAAAGCATTTTCATATACTGCACCATGCACATCGCCATCGACGCTGCCGCCGCCATGGACAACATTCCTTGCGTAGATCACTTGCATTCCCGGCAATAAAACCAAAACAACGATATATAGGTACCGCGTCGCCGATGCCAAACCTAAGGAGATACAAAAACGCGTTTCAATCCATTCGGCAATTTTAATTCTCTTCACAGGTAGGTTAGGTATTGGTACTGGGTACTGGTCTGTTACTCCCAGAACCAGTCGTCCCAACGTCTCTTCGATCGCAAAGTCCAAGTGGATGATTTTACGGTGCTTCGGCGGCCGCCGCTGCTGGTCGTAATAAAAATTCAACTCACATGTGACAACGATTTGTACTCAGGCTCCTTTTATGGCCTCAATCGCAGTGATTTCTTCATGAACAATGCGACGTTTTTGCTTGTGTCCCGTCCTGAGCAAATTTATTGATGATTTATTCCAAATAATGTAATAAAAGATTACTGGATGTTTATCGATCGATGTGTACGGCTATCGCTATAAACAATATACAATATACATACCTTGCCGAGAGCATTTTGGTATATGACTTAATGCGAATGCAAGCGTTTATACTTTTGATTACATGCTATGTGAATTGACATACCTCAATTACAATACCATATATCTATACAAGGATGAGTTGGGTCAGCTTCAGCTTCAGCATCAGTTCTATCAATTTTAATATTTACATTTTCCATTTATAAAATCAACATACATATTAATAAGGACTGTTGTTTTGAGAACTCGAATGGGACTGTGTTGTTGTTGTTGTTGTTGTTGTTGGGTTTGACTTGATATCTGAATATTTTTGATGCAATTCTTCTTAGAAAACAAGTATAAAATTCAATTATATTACAGAGTCCAAATGTAACGATTGTAACAAATTCAGTGCTACGCTACAAACTTCGAAGAAAAAAAAATTCAAAGAATCTGAAACGAATTGACCATCATCGATGCATTAGATTCATTCATATTAGATATCAATAAGGTTTTATTTTATTTGAGAGCCCTATCAATGACATTATATGTGAAATCGTTCAAATAGCCGCCGCGGCTTTGCTGGGTGGCGTGGATTCGAAAGGTCCAGTTTTCGATGACTTTGGCGCATAAATCAGGCTGAAGTTGACCGATGGCATCGATTATATTATCTTTGAGGGCCGCGGTGGTTTGCGGCATAGACATTCGCATAGACCTGCGACTTAAGAAAGCCCCACAAGAAAAAGTCCAAAGGGGTCAAATCACACAATCTTGGTGGCCAATTCACGTCGCCTCGGCGCGAGATAACCATATGCCATGAAACCGCTCGTGCAGAATATCGATTGTGTCTTGAGCTGTGTGGCACGTAGCGCCATCCTGTTGAAACCATATGTCTTCGGTGTCCATATCATCCAATTCAGGCCACAAGAAGTTGGTGATCATCGACCTATAGCGATCGCCGTTGACGGTGATGGTCTGGCCAGCATCATTTTCGAAGAAGTACGGACCGATGACGCCTCCAGCCCAAAATCCACACCAAACAGTAACTTTATTTGGATATATTGGCACCTCATGAATGTCGCGTGGATTGGTGTTGTCCCAAATCCGGCAATTTTGCTTATTCACATACCCATTCATCCAAAAATGGGCCTCATCGCTAAAGATGATTTTTCGACCAAAATTGGGATCAACTTCCAACTGCTCCAAAACCCAATTAGCGAACATACGATCACGCTGCGTATGATTGTTTGGTTTCAGCTCCTGGGTCAGTTGGATTTTGTGTGGGTGCAGGCCCAAATCACGACGTAAAATTAGCCATGTTGTGGTCTGCGACAGGCCAAGTTCTTGTGAGCGACGCGGAATTGACTGCCTTGGATTCTGCTGCACACTTTCACGAACAGCGGGGATGTTTTAGGCAGATCTTGCTTTTCGTTGACGTACGGGTGTTGGCTTTGAATAGTTGACTTGGAAGGACGACCATGTACCTATCCATGTAAAAGAGCGCAACGCGCGCATCGTTGATGCAACTAGAGAACACCCATTTTGATAATAAAGTTTTATTATTTGCACGTGTTGCTTGACGCTGTAACTTGCCATAATGATTTGTCTTTAGTAACTGATTAAAAGACAATATTTTGTAAGAAAGTAAAAGAAACAATATGGCCGCCACGAGCTGTCAAAATCAACCCGTCCCTATTGGAAAACCCTTTATAAAAAGGTTGAGAATATTTTACTCACTAATATATAAAAAAATATTTTAAATAATTTTTTTTGCGAAATAAAAAAGCACAAAAAGTTTCAATATGAGTTCTGTTTGTAAAATTAAATTTGTGTTTATTGAATACTAGCAGACCCGGGCTCGCATTGCTTCGCAAAATATCCTTAATTTTATAGGTATATTATATTATTTAAAAAAAAATTTATATGCCTACGTTTTGAGAAAAATCAATCCCTTTTTTTAAAAAATAATATGTTTGTAGGTACCTACATATGTACATATTTTATTTTTTTCTTAGGTAGGTTTATGTTCGACAGACGAACAGAATCTTTACACCTCCTTTTTACTTTTCTTTATCATCGTAATGCCATGTTCGATGCTATTTCCCATTCAATTTTTTGTACTTGTTTGCCCTTTAAAATGTATTGCCCTCATAATTCTTCAGTGCGTATGCAGAAAAAAAAAAAAAAAAAAAAAAAACAAATATACGTTACGTACCTACCACTGCGCTACGCTGTTATAAAAAAAGAGTCATCAACTGAGTGGAATCAGAAAGTTTAGCAAAAATAGAAAAAATGTCGGAGAAAGAGTAGGTAAATCCAAAATCGACTCAACTTCAATATTTTTTCATTTTATCTTCAGCCTTTCACTCGGCTCATTTTTGCATTGCTTTTCGCTTCCACTCAAATTTTTGTCTGTATCTCAAGTCGATTTTCATGTTCGCCGTCTCACATTTTTTGACGACTCCATTGATTGCCCTTTCTCTATTAAAGTTCTTACATGTATGTACATTATATTGCACGTCAGTTAAAACAGTGAACAGTTCAATGGCACAGAGAGGAATTGAGTGGACAGAACAAAAAAGCAAATAGAAAAAGGAGAAAGAGAAAATGCAAAAGCACCGGAATGATAATGAAGTGGAACAAAGCAGCGACCGTTTAATTGCGCATAAAACCAATTTCGAAATTAAAAAATACAAAAAGTTGTAATTTAAAAATTTGTTTAAGAATATATTTCTTAGCTTGTAGTACACCTACACCTCAGAAAAGATTTAGGCCTTAAAACTTGCGTTTAAATATTGACTTTTTAAAACAATCTCTATTATTGTAAAGTATCCAAAAGACGTACATATAAATGAAAATGTGTGTCAACCTCAAAGAAAAAGTTGACAAAAATTTAACAAAATTAATATTCTGATTAAATAAACAAATTAGAAAAAACAAAAAATAGTCTTAAACAATCTTATAAATATAAAGAATATTATAAAATTTGTTTCAAGTAAATCAATTTAATACTTTCTGAGTTTACGCCGGACATATAATATTGCTTCGTCTTTATATAATAGTAATGATTTTGACAGGTATTCTAGCTTCAGCCCATCTACATTGAATTCAGGCAGGTAACCTAAAGTAAGGTTAACTTGTTTTAGTCATTTTCATTCATTTTTAGTGCAAATTTCTTTCTTAAACTCCGTTGGCAAGCGTTAGTCAAGAAAATAGTATTCAAACTTGTTTCAAAATTTGATAAAATAAAGGCGAATATTTTAATTTAAATATTTATTAGGAATTACTTTTTGACTTTAAAATTCTCAACTTCGAGTAAATTATATCCCAATCCAAATAGGCTCCAACAACGTACCTAACATTGTCATCAGAATCATCGTATCCTGTTCTCCCATGAAGAAGACGTATATTGTTAAATGTCAAAACATCTCCTGGTTTTGTTTTGAATTCAGTTGCTTCTGCACGTGCCAATTTAATGAATTTCCAATAAGCTTCATACCATGGAATAACTTTATCAATATCTGTAGAAAAATGACTGTCCCTTTGTGGTATGCTGTGGTTTATTCTTGAATAGTTGCCTTCTTTATCTAAACTGAAATTGAAAAAAAAAAGAAGTTATTAGTGATATTGGCTATAACAACTGAAAATAAGTTCGTGTTCGTGTATTGTCTAAATCAGCGAATTTCTACAATTTATTTTTTACATAAACAACTTCGAACTAGAATTCGTATGAATTTGCAGTTTTGGAAAAGTACACGAACACGTCTAAGACAAGACGATTCGAGTGCAGAAAGCCTTTGAAAACTGATTGACTTTCATGTCACATCTCTGATTTATTAAATTTTCGTGTAAAATGGCAAAAAATTCGAGCATTTTCTCTAAAATTTAAATAGATTTGAGTTCTATTGAATTCTTACCAAATAACCGGTGATCGCCAAATATTATTGAAATGCTTTCCATCTTCACTTCCAATATCATTCCAATCAACAATAGTTTCAGTTAAAATGTTAAATTCGTTTGGGTATTCCATTTTCATTTGATCAGCAATATTGAAAGCATCTACCAATAAATTACTTCCACCCTTAGACAAGGATTGAACTACACAATGGAGTATGTTTACACTAGGTTTATATTCGTAGTACGGTAAATCAGTGTGTAGGGGTAATGGATCTGATAAATATGCGTAGTTTTTTGCTCCTGGTTTTGATTGAACAATAAATTCTTCACTTAAAAGAAAAAATTAAAACAAAAATATATAAAAATATTTTCATAGATTAAAATTCAAATAAGGGTAGATTTAACAAACCCATAAGTTGTTTTCCGAATAAAACCAACTCTTTCAGCCAAACGTCGGACGACATCTTTTTTTAATGGAGATTCTTCAATTAATGCAACTCCATAAATAGCAAGACATTCAAGCCATTTTCTCAGCTCTGTAAAACATTTGTAATTATTTTTATAATTATTAAATTATATTTATTAAAAAAGTATAAAAGTTAAAAAACCACAAATTATCGGGAAATCTGGATTCCATGAACGATAAGAGAAACAAAAAGTTAGAAAAAAAAAATGAATTTTGCTGTCAATAATTGTAGAAACAAAATATTGGATTCACTTGCTCACTTTTAGACGGAGTGAAATTTCTGAGCCTTCATTTTTATGAACTGAAGCCTAATACGCCAGATCACGCTAATTTCTAGTTTTCATACAAAATACTCTTTAAAATTTTAAGGAGCTAAAGTTAGGCCAAGCATTTTAGCCGAGTAGTAGGCAGCTCCAGTTGAAAAAAATTAATTTTTTGTTTTTGGTATATTCTGGAGTTCTTAGACTCGAAATGGAGAAATATTTGTGAAATATTAATGATCCATACCAGCGAAAGAAAAAAATCCATTTTATTTTATTAAATTCACTTGAAATAATAAAAAAAATACCTTTCTTCTGCTGTTTTCTGTGAAATATTCTTCACAACGCTCTCATGTCATTACTTATAGATATATAGGATTAAATGATGATGAGAAAAGTGAGAGCTGCAATTAAGTACGATCTGTGAACTAGGATTTATCTATATAAACATCGAAATCAAAGAAAATTTTTGGAAAACATGATTTATCTCAGTCAAAGAAAATAATTCATTAGCAGCCAATTTCATCATAGACTTCTAACGCTAGTACCGGTACTAGTCCTGAAGATAGTACTCAAATCAATATTAACTCATTTCTTCACACAAGTTCTAAGCCCTTAACCTGTCAATTTGGTACCGAGTATTACTTAGGACTCGGTATTAGCTAGTACCTCGGAATCGGCAGCCTAGCACGTTAATACTCAAATAAGACTCTTTAATTATGGAATTTATTGGTTGTCATTTGTTTAGAAATAGGTAATAAATAAATTTTTGTTAATACATTTTTTTGCTCCGGAAAAACGCGTTTTTATGGCTTTTGGATGACATTTGGATCGAAATATTGAATATGTCAAAATTATAGTTTGTTACCTATCTATCAAGCCATAAACTGTCAAATTTCATTGGAGGATGGCTACGATGTTGATGGCTTAAAAACCTCTAAAAAATCACAAATTTATGAAATTTTATTTTGTACTCCTGAAAAATTCGATTTTTGGTCGTTCGGGTGATATTTGAAATGAAATATCTGATATACCACAAAATATAGCTATAAAATGTCCAATTCCATTGAAGGATGGCTACGATGCCAATGGATTCAAAAACCTCTACAAGATCAGAAATTTTTAAATTGAGATGAAGGTCAACGCAGTAAAAGAAAGTCAACGTGTTGACCATTTACGTTATCATCTAATAGTAGCTTAACAATATTGACTGGCAATGAATGTGTTAAAGAATTACCGACGCGAGCGCTAGACTGCATTCATTGGATAGGAATATTCCAAAACTATAATTGCTTTTGATGCAAAGTGAGACTGAATGCTATTTGTTTTTCTATTACGTCCAAACGACCACTACACTCTTCTTGATAGAACTGCATAATATGTAGATCTCCAAATTCTGCCATCAACTTGTGCTCCTCTTAAAAGTCTTGCTTGGGCATGGAAAAGTGTTTGGATTGAAAATTCTCCACTCAATTTGCTAATGGTTATTTCATATGGCGTTGATACTTCATTGAGAATGAGTTCCAAAGAAACAATAAAGAGAGAACTATGTAAATGGATTGCAGAGAGCAAACGACATTTTCTTTAAAAATATCACTATCAATTAATATCAAAATAATATTTAAACATGTCAAAATAGACTTAAAATCTGAATTAGACCAGTTTTAGACGTATTAAGTTTCTAATACCTCTTTGTGAACTTAGGTTCGGTACTATAGTGATATGAAGAAATGTTCAGGTACTAACTTTTCGTTGGGACCGAGTATCAGAGCTTAGTACCGGGTCGAGCTAGACTGAGTACTAGGTCGGCTTAGTATTTCTGTGAAGAAATTGGGCTTAATTATTTTATTTACATAATTAATAATTAACTTGAAAGCAAATTCTTGAAATAGTAATTAAATTTAACAAAATTTCTTTTAAGAGAACAACTGTTTTCTGTGACATCTTCTCCATAATGCTCTTGTGTCAAAATTTAGCAGATGGAATTTTAGCTAGTGTTTGGAAAGAAAAGTGGGATCTAAAATTTAGCACGATAAGACATCAAAATTTTTGCGAAAAAACAAAAATATCCATAGAGAGTTTCAACAATTATTGCAAAAACAAAACAAAACGGAAAAATCACTAAAAATGATACTGTGACAAATAAAAACTAAAAGCACGAGTTAAACTGAAATTTAATTTCTCCACAAAAATTTAATGGTCCGAACCCAATAGAATGCTGTGCTACTGGAACTGGAGCTGGAGCTGCAACAACTATGAAAAAGTGTCGTACGTGCTATTTTTACAGCTTTTTGTATATTAAAAAAAAAAAAAGTAATCACGAGCACTTTTTTTATGTCCGATATTTTTCTTTTACTTTACAATTTTTTTGGCGAAATATGTATATTAGCACAAATACAAATACAATATTTTGTCCGGCTCTTTTTACTTCAACAATTGAAACTGCAAGTGACAAGTTAGAAGTTCGTAAATTCTTGCAGTACCGACTGCAGCTAATGTTGTGTTGTATTCGTAACATTTAGTTAAATTCTCACACAATATAATATACTTAGTACAGTCATTTGGTTGAAAAATAGAGGTTACTTGAAAAGTTTCCCGGGAGTTTTGTATATTGACAATTTTATAGATTTCGATGTTCTCTTTCAGAATTTCAACTTTGCCACCTCGTATTTTTTCAGCTCACGTCGCCATATTTAAAAAATGGGGGGTTAAAGGCCCCCAAAATGTTTTTTTTTTGGAATAACTCCCGAATGGTAAGTTATAGAAAAAAATATGTTAAGGACTAATTTGTAGCTTAGAAAATTTCCTACAAAAAACATTATCATATTTTTTTCATAAAAACAACCGTTTTCGAAATAAACCAATCTATAAAATTGCCAATTTTTAAAACTCCCGGAAAACTTTACAGGTGAAATTACCTAATAATGACTGTACTAAACAAAAAATAAGAATATTAAATTTTACACAAAAGAGATTATATCTAAAAATTTAACCCTTTTTGTCGTAAAAGCGTGGCGCTATGCTAAGTAAGTGCGCAGGGCTAAAACACCGAAAGTCTGGGGTTCGAATCCAAACCTCTGCCACTCAAAACCAGAATTTTTTTGTACGTGTATAATTCCTCTTTCTCTTCTTTCGTCTTTAAGAGTATCTCGTTGTCATGTAAAAGTGTCTATCTCTTTAGCCATTTGGGTTCGGAAGAAAATTGTAGGTCCCCTTCATTCCTGCAGGCAAGACGCACACAGCAATGATAGAGAGTTGTAAGTGACTCTGATTCTTCACGAGCTGTACCTATCGCCACCAATTTTGAGAGAAAAAACTTTCGGAATTTCTTGTACTTGTTTGCAAAAGTACATAACAACAACGAATTAAATATTGTACCACGATTGAAAAGATTTTTCTCAAAATCTATTGCTCTTTCTTATAGAAAAAATGTATTAGAATTTTATTTGAAATTGAGTTTGAGTGTAACTGAACTGTGTTCCTTTACAAAAAAAAAAAAAAAATAAAATAGAAAATAAATCCAGTTTACCCCAGAGCGGTGTGAGGGGGGTCAAAAATACAAGCCATCGAAGAATACACAACTAATATTTTAGCGTCCCATTTTTTGTGTACAGAATTTATTTATTTTTTTTTTTAAACGAATAGTTTTTGTATGCAGTTTTTTGTGGGCTATTGAGTTCTCAATAGCAGATAAATTAGATTTCACTTCAATATTTGAAATAATATAAGAACCTACTTATTTTAAGTATTTCGTATGCACACAAGAAAATATTCTAATACATAATACATACGTATTTACAAACAACAAGAACTTATCTATGTATTTATCAACTATACCCACTCCCATTGAATAACATTACACCGGCACAATTTAGGAATAAGAGCAACCCACAACTTCCATCAAACGTCCAGATTATAATTCCATGCCCAATGAAGAGTGAAATTTGTTTGACAAACAAAAATTAATACACAAATGTTTGTTAATTAAAATGCGTGTGGTAAGTTCCGGAAAATCTTACAATGGTTATATTGATAAATGTTTACGAAAAGAAATGTTTTAAATTTCATACTTCAAGCAGCTACATATATAATTCCCAAATTTAAATCAATCTTTATTTAATAAACAAAAATCAAAAAAATAAATATGTATTAGTTTTTTTTAGTACATACATATGCATATGTATGTACATTGTACAATTAAATTTTTAGGTGCTAAGGGGAAGTATTAGCGACACCAGTGGACGGGGATATATGGAAAGCAATGCAATTGCTGTGATCTGTACCATATCGTGCTTAAGCAGAAGATTTTTTTTAATAAAGTTTTGAAAGTCCTTTAAATCTACTTCAACTCTTTAAATAACCACAAATTAAATCAAACTAAATATAAAATGAGTTAAATCTAATGAGGACGATAAAGCTCCAGTCAAACTATAACCACATTTATGCAATAATTGTATTTCAAGTTGTATCTAAAATTC
The DNA here is from genome assembly GCA_951394125.1 of Epistrophe eligans. NCBI lineage: Eukaryota > Metazoa > Arthropoda > Insecta > Diptera > Syrphidae > Epistrophe > Epistrophe eligans. Next base: position 65,524,322 of record OX596029.1, on the reverse strand, counting down.
TAAAACGACACTTCTCTTTTCTGAATGTAGGTACACATTATAATTTAAGGCTTGAATAAAAAATCAAATACAACTAACTGAACTAACAAGTTGAATACAGGCGCCTATCCCAACAAATCTTACCATTATCGTTATTTATGACATCATCGAATTTGAAGACATTGGTAACCTTGTTAAAGTCTGTTTTTCGCCAATGTTCTGGCTTTGGTCGATAAAACTCTGTTAAGTACTTATTCCGGCTTGTTGCATTAAAGTCTCGTTCTCTCAACCACTTCAAGTCATACGTAGAAGAATGTTGATCACTCCAATTCACTTTAATTGACTTCTCTAGCTTGTCAATCTGTATATAAAATAAACAAAAACAAAATAAATATGTAAAGTATCAGGTAACTATTTCACAATAACAAAGTATACATATTAGTATTATAGAGATACTTCTATAGTTATATGTATGTATGTAGGTACCTACCGAAATATCTTGCACTTTCACTTTTATGTCAAACTTGTCCCAGTCGATTCGGCGACTCTGTGAACTCTGATGAAAGCACTGGGGGCAACGACAGTTGTCACGTAACCAAATGCCGGGAAATTTCATAGCATTTCCATTTACATTTTCATTTTCATCGCCATCATCATCATCATCCTCCTCCCGCACAATAATGTATCTATCATTTTGAACAAATGCACTGATTAATCGCTTGTGCATGGCAGCATGAACTGGATTTGAATGTTGAAAACATCTTTTTTTTGCACGAATTATGGAGCGAATCGACGACAACGTGATGGAGAACATGGGTGGTGCAGAGAGATTGATTCACGATCGCCAGCCAAATACTACTACTGAGCGCAGCGTGCATAGTGATTTTGTTAGCTGGTTGAGGCTTAAAATAGCCCCATTCTATTTATGCTGGACTTTGATAGCGCGATATAGACACAGTCATTAGGAGTGTTTCTAGATTGAAAGAAAAACACCATTTTTGGCGTGTGCTTTAAAATAAAAAAGGGTTATTATGTTAACTGCTTAACTTAAATACAATAATACATATTATACAGCAGCTGTGGTATAGTAGAAGATGATCATTTCACTATGTCTTGCTTTGCAAGATAATTGTTCGCATTAATATAATTGTTTTGCTAATTTTGTTTTTAAAGGTTTTACGTTTCACATCGCATTTTTTTCGCTTGTTGTTGTTTTGGATTTTAATATTTCGCACTAAACTACTTCGCAAATTAAGGTAGTGGTAATCTGGCATTATTTTGCATTATAAACCTTCCCTTATTATTATTTTCGATAGGGGCCATTTGCAATTCATTAATTTTTCATTTAATTGTCTACCAATTTTTCTTTCAACACGTGGGTGTGTCATCATTTCGCAAAATCTTCATTTCGCATATTTTACATTGTAGTTTTTAATTTGTATTTAATTATTTTGGATTATGTTACTTCGCTTATTGTTATTTCGCATTTCAATCTTTCTCATTATATTACTTCGCTCATTAGTATAGGGTCATCTGGGGGAGTGTTTTCATTTCGCAATTTATTATCTTGTAAATAAATCAATTTTCATTAAATTTGTTTGCAATTTATGTTTCGCAAATTTTTTCGCAAAACTTCATTTCGCTTATTTAAATCGCAATTTTTTATTTTTCACTTCATTTTTTTGCATTATAATCCTTCCCTCTGGGAAAATAATTTTGTTAATGTTTTTCATTTCAAAGTGGTCATTTCGCAATATTTTGTTTTGCAATTGAATCATTTTTCATTTAATTATTTAAACATTTTTGTTTCTACACTTTTTTTTGGTTATATCATCGTTTCGCAAAATCTACTTTTCGCACATTTCACCTCGCAGTTTTTATTTTGCATTATATTATTTAGCTTATTGTTATTTTGCATTTCAATATTTCAATCTTAATAGCTTATTATTATTACGGATATAGGGTTCATTTGGGTGTTTTTCATTTCGCAGTGATAATTTGCATTTTATTAATTCCTGGTTTGCAATTAAATAATTTTTCATTTAATTGTTTGGCAATTTTTTAACAAGCAAGCAAGCCAAATATTTTGTGTCATTGTTTCGCAAAATCTACATTATGCATATTTCACAAAGTGATTTTTATTTTGCATTTCATTATTTCGCAATATTTTACTTTTCTTCCTATTATTTCTCAATTTATTAGTTTTTTTAGCTTTTAAATTTGTTTCCTTTTGATATTTTATAAAATGACTCAAACAAAATTTTATAAGAATGCAACAAAACTTTGAATTTTCAAAATCTCGCTTCCAAATATAAAAGTCTTGATATAATTTCATTATTTATGAATTGTTCGTATACTCTTCCATTTCAATTTGAATGTATTAATTTTTTTCAACAAAAGGGAACAGTATTTTTTTAAGTCTGTCAACACTCCTACATCGCGTCACATTGAACCAACGTCACGACACGACTCACAAGTAGAGAATTAATCTAGTTGATAAGAATAAGACACACGAATTTGAATATTGATGGTTAAAATATTAATAGATAAGAATTATTACTATAAACTTAACAAAACAACAATATTGTTTAACGGAAAAGAAAATGCCTATCCCATACAACGCTATATGGTTGTATATTTTCTCTTTGTGTGTTTTCTTAGCAGCAGCGTTTAATTTATAGATTTGGAAACTATTCAAATAATCTGATGTAATGTATTTAGATATGTGAAGGAAATTGTTTTGATTTAATTATTATATTTGCATAGTTTGGGTCTGGAAATAGAACTTTATTCTTAATAAATTATAAGATTTAGAGCAAAATAGTATTTATTTAATTATATTAATTATTTAATGTAGCCATTTTAGGTCAAATTTATATTATGACGAATATGTTAAGTATTTACATAATATCTGCATGATGGATTCCACATTTGCTTTCAATATTAGACTAGAATCACTCGCTTGATTTTCTAATTTTAAAATACAATAAGAGTAGAATAACTGTGAGCCAGGCCCGGCAGAACAGTTTCAGCCCGAGTGGGAAGTTGGTGTAAGATGTAAAATCTTAAATTCACTAATAAAAAAAAAGTCATAACATTTTTTCATTTTAAGTTTTTTATTTATTCTTTTGATAAAACACTAATTTTTTAATGTGAAAACCGCACTTCATTTGGAGTGTTTTGAGATAAATTTATTTAATAATTCATCCAAATTTAGATTTTCCGTGTGGTCGGAATAAACATGCAATATGGCAATATTGTTGAGCCGATCCAGCAGCATTGTTGACCTAAGGTAAGATTTTAAACGACGAAGAACGGAGAAACTTCGTTCATTTGAGCAAGATGATTCTGAGATTGTGATTAGCAACCGTACAAGCTCGGGAATAATCCCTCGACTCCAGGCGTATTTTTTGCAAAAAATCAACTACAGGGTGTCCGCCGGGAAGGGATGCTACTTTGTTTTGCCGCCATTTTGGTAAACATTAGTCTTGACAGTTCATATTTGGCAGTCGTGAAGTAGACACGTGGCAAATTTATTATGGAAAAATATTCGAAAAACCAACTTGTTTTAATTGTTAAAACATTTTATCAAAATCAATCATCGATTACTGTGACGATAAGAAACTTACGTGAAATTTTTGGGAGAAACAACGTGCCATCAAAACGCACTATTTATCGTGTAGTGAATGATATCGAAAAAAGAGGATCAGTCATCAGTAGGTGGTAGGCCCAAGCATGGACCACAACGTACTGCAAAATCGGCTGAAAACATTACTGCTGCTCAAGGAAGTGTTCAAAACAATCCATCAACCTCAATTCGACGCCGTGCTCAGGAGCTTGGTCTTCAAAGAACAACTTTGGCCACAATTTTGCACAAGGATTTGCACTTGTTTCCGTTTAAGATTCAGTTGAAACAAGAGCTTCTTCCACAAGACCATTTAAGCCGCCGTACATATGCCAATAGGATGTTACAGCTAGCCCATGACAACCCCACGAGTTATTTCAGGAAATGGTGACATTGATTGGCCTCCACTGTCGCCTGATTTGACTGCTCCGGACTTCTTTTTGTGGGGATATCTGAAAAGTAAGGTTTATGCAAACAAACCAGAAACGCTTGAGCAACTCAAACAAAATATTCGTGATGAAATTAATGAAATACCGCGTGAAATGTGTGAGAATGTAATGTAAAATGTGCTCAAAATGGCTCGCATTTGTGAGACTAACAGAGGCGGACATTTACCTGATATTGTATTCCATACATAATTGCCGACATTAAATAAAACATTTACCAATATAAGATCCATTCTCTTTCATTTAATCAAAAATTATAAACAAACAAAGAAGTATTCCTTCCCGGCGGATACCCTGTACTTATCTCAAATTTTTTGCTTGCTCATTCTGTCTTTTCAAAACCTATAGGAATACGTCCCTATCGCTAATAAGTCTTTGTTTATCAAAGTCATCTTTGTATAACTTAACTACATCATCGACATCTAGTTTTTGGCCTACAGCGAAACGTTCCAGTAGTTTGAAGAAACAAGAAGAATCATTTATGAATCTTGCATTAAGTGATGATAATGGGTAATTTACCCACTCAAAAAATCTACCCACACAACCCATATTACCTGCCGGGCCTGCTCTGGGCAGAATCACAAGTAGACGTCATAAGTTTCAATTTCAAACTTTTATAACTGCCTTATTTAGAAAAAAATATTAGTGTTTTTTTGCAAGTCCATAAGATTTACAGGCTCCATATAGAAGACTCATATAGTTATCACAGCAAACAAACCCATCACTGTTACAAAATGTCATCACTAGCCTTTCAACTTTGTGGCAAGAATGCAAAACAAAAACTACTCAGCCACGGTACATTTAAATAAAAAAGAAAACTCATACAGAAAATTATTCCCCTTCATGAAATAAAATTTAATTAAAAACATAAATCTTAATTTCAAGTCAATTGATAGGCAAATAAAATATAAACCATTGTCATGGATTTGCTTATTATTAAACAAAATTTATTTCATTCGATGACTCAGATAATTTGACGTCTCCACGCAGATAATTTGACGTCTCCATACAAACTATCAATCCTTGCGTTCCATCAGGAACTATCAGATAGGATATCCACCTATCCCAAAAATTTTCAGATACGTTGGGTTGTTGTTGCATCTGCTGTTTTGTCACAAGAGATTACAACAACACAAACCTATCCGGATAGCTTTGGATTGATCCCCGAACGCGTAAAATAGCTACATTATAACTAGCGCCGCCGCCGGTATTACAGTTTTTATCGGAACTAAAGTTAAGTCCCGAAAATTATGGTGACTTAGCTAATTGATTTTTCATCAATATTCATTGAAAAACACTTTAATTATTTCACCAAATAATACGAAATAGATAAACAGACATTTAAATCTCGATCCATATGCTACCACTTCTCAAATGAATAACTGCAGTAATTTCGCCGTGAAATGGAAATTTTATAGAAAATTAATTAAATCATCTAAATAAGGTTAATCCTTATACAAAATATCCCTGGTTATTTTATTACTACAAAAACGTGTAGCGGTATTTCTTTCTTTTCTTTTTTTTTAAAGAAAGAACGAAGTTCCTTAATTTTATAGGTCTTACCTAGTTTAATCCGCGACTTATAAATATTTGATTCATAAAACATAAAAAGGAAACATTTAACTAACCTTTGTTTATCTTCCTGTGGATTTTCACAAACTAATTTTCTGACCAGGATGCCGGCTGCCGGACAAAGGTATGCTTAATTGAAAAAAAAAAAAAAAAAAAAAAAAAAAACGCTACACCAACATAGAACCGCAACAAAAGAGTAGGTACACTGCCAACTCATGCTTAACTTATTTTTAATTGCAATCAATTCTTGCCATAGATTTATTAAATCGTTATATAAAGAACAAACAAAAAATCCTTATATATTCATATAGTTTCGCTTAAAGTTGGAAACAAAATTAAAATTCATAAATCAAATTTTAATTTCATAAATCGCGGCGCGGCTAAGGAAACGAAAGTGTAATTAAAACTCACCCGCCCATTAATACTAATTAGAATCCAGTATGAAACAACCTTTCTCCCTTATTCAGCATAATTCCTAGGGAGTTGAGTCCTGTCATCCTCACCAAATAACAACTTTCTATACCCACAAACACAAATACAAACACACACTCACACCCATACCCATACACTCACGCCCACGTCCCGCATAGAAAACGAGGACCATTAGAGGAGCTTTTATAGGTATGTAGGTACATCCAGATCCACAACACAACGGAATCCAGCAAGCTAAGGGGCGGGCATTTCGGTAACACGGGACTGCTGTTTTAAATCATAAACACACTATACCACAGCCTAGCTGCACAGTGTGCAGGCAGGCATCATCAGGATTCATAAAAGGACTAGAGAATGGATAAGCATTTTTAATACAGTTCAGCCCAGGATAAAAGTGGAATTTGCATAAAATAATTACAAGGCGACACGGATGTGTGACTATATTTCTTTTATTTTATTTGCTTTAGCGCAAAGATTTGCCAGCTATCAATGGAACTCGTAAAAAAAATGATAAAAAAAAACTGGGAAAGTATCTTAAGAAATTCATATCTATCTTTATGTCGTGCAACACATTAAGATATGAATATAAAGATGAATACTTAGACGAAAAGAGATTGAAAACGTAAACAGAGGGGGGGACCGGGACGAGTTTTATCAATTTACTTTATGGTTTTATGGTTAACTTGGGGTAGCTAAACTTTTTGCGAGAAGCATTGAGCACAAAATAAGTTCTTAAAGTGGGTCCCAACATATTCTTTGAAAATGTACTTTTATTTACTTAACTACCCGGCTAAGCGTCCGCCCTGGGGGGAGGTATATATGTACATAGATGATGGGTAAAATATGAAGTTATACACCCACTTTAGATATGGTTAAGTGTTGAGTGTACAGGAAGCTGAGGAATACATCACGTGCCTCTGAGTGGATGATGATTATTTAAGGGTTGATGGCAGCATCACATCAGAGAGGGACCGGAAGGGAAGGTAAACTGAACTCTCGCACATAAAAGTTGAATAAAAGACTCCATCGCATAGTATTCAAAATATTCGCCAAAAATATGCTGAGTGGGAAAAGTTTATTCCATCATGATGTAGGTAGGTATACGGGTGGAGATGCAAAGATGGAGATCTGAAGACCCATGACAGTCAAGACATATTTTCCAGCCAATTTGTTCGTCATAAAGTATCCACAAATAACGAAATTAGGCGAGCAGACAAATGGCGTGGAAATTCAAATACGCGATGGAGTCTGAATTGAAGTTTTTTTTTTTTTTTTTTTTTTTTTTATAAAAGTTGTAGAAAGGGGCGAAAGATAGGTCTATATGCCAAGTTTCAAAAGAAAGCCTTAATGTGACGACGACAACGCGCAATGACGATGACGGTAGCTACACAAACTTTTCAAAAGAAAATAAACTTAAATTCCTGCAGATTGAAGCATCAAATAGACCCTCAGTAGCTTTATATAATATACATCCGGCATCGTAATTGGTAAATTTTATTGTGTTTTTGACATTTCATCAAAATAAACTTCACTGTGCTCTTTATTTTGTAATGGTTTTGACATCTTTTCATTAAAGTAGTTGTGGAGTTAAATATGGATAATTCCTTCATGCTTTTATTCAAACTTTTAAAGCGGAAATATCCCATAGCAATATATGTATAGGCAGATACCCACATAAAGGCAAAGACTTCAAATAAAATACGGAAAAATAATTTATACTTAGATGAAGCAGTCTTGAGAAACCCATGGTTTTTTTTTTAGATGGGGCATAGCTCGTTATAAGATTATGAACTCTGCATGAAAAAAAAAACAATGGGATGGGTGTATGAAAGTTTCCCACAGGTAGAAGACCCTGGACTTGTGGTGAATTTAGAATAGGGGATTTTTTGGAAAATCATTTACGCTATAATTCAGTTAAAACTGTGTCAATTTTTAGACAATTTATTGACTAACATAAGAAACTCAAACGATCCAAAGAAAACAGCTGTTCTTTGAGAAAAGATTGTATATTCAACTATTTCAATGATATTTTTTTGTTCATTATTTCAACTTAATTTTATCAAATTAAATAGATTCTTTTCTTTGGCTGAGATAAATCGATTATTTCGAAATATTCCTCCATTTCAATTTTTATTTTCACACAAAATTCAAGAAATACAGAATCTGTTAAAATTTAGCTTGAGAATTAATATGCCAAACAATTATTTCGTGCGCTAAATTTTGACAGATAAGTACAGTACTGTACTGTAGTGTACAGTACAGTAAGAAACAAACATTTGATTTTTTAGCAGGAGCTATGTACCTCTCGGCTAAAATGCTTTGCATTATTTAACTTGGCTAAATTTTCGAGAGAATTTTGTATGAAAACTAAAATTTAACGCGATCTGTGTACTATAGGCTTTAAAGACGATCGTCAAGTTGCATGCATGGGTATGGCATACATGTGATCTCATGCACGTACTTAACGGGTGTTTCTTTATTTTTTCCGAATATAGGACATAAAAGGCAAAACATCCTATCCACAATATCCAGAATAGAACAAATAGAAAAACAGATCTTAATGGAAACAATATCAATATCAAACTATCAGAAGGTTCTTGGTTCTTGTTAACTAAGGATTAGACGAAAATAATTTGAATTTTAAAGAAAATGTACGAAAGGAGTATCGCACGCACTGAATTATGAATGAACAGAATTCAAAATATCACGTGGTGTAAGACAAGAAGGTCCTCTTTTACCATCGTTTTTTTTGACGGCTCTTGGAGAAGTCTTTAGAAAGCTAAACTGGGTTCACATGCACAAATGCTTAAAGATGAACGGAAGATATCTTTCAAATCTTCAATTTGCAGATGACGTTATATTTTTCTCAAACCGCAGTGAAGAGCTTCAAACAATTCTAAATAAACTATGCTCTGAATGTATGTGTACAAATATTGTCTTATCAACAAACCAACAGAAAACGAAAGTGTTGAAAAATAGTGATAATCAATACAATAAGTGTTGACAATAAAATACTTGAAGATGTTGAGAACATATGAAGGCTTTTTTTTAATAATACAAATTCTATAACCTACTACTGAAATACATCAGCCAAGTAGTGAACTTAACAAAAATTGTGTATTGACAAGGTCCTCACTAGTCAACTGATGAGTCCAAGTGATATCGCCGCCGGCCGGGACGAAACGCCTAAATTTTTGTGGACTAAAGGTCGTTAAAAGCTATTTTGAATCGATGTTGAGGACATACATTGGCCAAATTGTTTCCTTTAAAAGTAAAAAGAAATCAAAGATATCGAGCATCGAATAACAAATGCCTGGAGAAAGTTCTGGAACATAAATTTTACAAACATAACAAGGAAATATGTGAAAGGATTTCCTTTTGAATTCGTTTAATGAATAGAACCAAATTTTGTTGACCACCTTCTATTAATGGTATACCACAGAAGAAGCAGAATATGTGGGTATTATTTTGGATAAGAAGTTAAGCTGAAAACCTAATATACAAGAAAGAGTCAAAAAAGCCACGGTGGCTCTTTTTTCCTGCATAAAAGCCATTGGAAACAAATGGGTTCTTTAACCCCGCATTACTTACTGGCTATACACTTCGGTAATAAGACCGATTCTAACATATGGGGTAGCAGTCTGGTGTACCGCTCTAGATAAAATTTGTAATTTGTGATAAACTTAGTAAGGTCCAACGAACTTCGTACTTCGCTCCACTCCCCCTGCTGTACTAAACATTCTTTTCCATCGGATACCCCTACAGTATTAAACAAACGGCCGCAAGTACAGTTATTCGTCTTAAAGCCTCTTCACAGTGGATCAACAATGAAATTGGGCACTCGGTAATTCTGAATATTTTCAAGTAACATCGACTACACTATACCTCAGCTCATTTCAACAAAAACTTTCAAGGCGTGTACTCAGATAGACTTAATTTAAGTCTCTCATTTCATCCTCCTAATCATTGTAGCGTGTTCCATGTTGAACCTTTAACGATTAAAAAAGCTATATCTTGTTCTAAAGAAAATGTGATATCAACTACGGATATCCGCATCTGCTCAGACAGTCAAGCTGCTATCAAATCTCTGGACTCTGTTTCTACAAATTCTATAACAGCTCAAAACTGTCGATCATCTCTCGTTGAGATGACGGAGCAGTTTAACATTTACCTTTGTTGGGACTTCCAGGAAACTTTAAAGCTGACGAACTAGCTAAAAGTGGAACAACAATACCTATTCTACTAGATAAAACAACTATTGGTATATCTATCGCTATATTTAAACATATGCTAAAGCAAGATGCTATAAACAATACAAATATTTATTAGATGGAACAACCTCATAACTTGCTTGGCGACAAAACAAATCTGGCCAACGCTGGATCTGAAGCGCTCTAAGCATTTGGTATTTTTAAGCAGATTGCACATTAGCTCCTTAATAGGTTTCATAAGCCGACACTGTCTAATAGGTAGGCACGCCAGGCGACTAGGCCTAGGCGTCTACTCAAATGATTTCTGCAGAAGCTGCATGGATGAAGAAGACGAGGGAACAATTCCCTTCTCTGTACCTGTCACAAGGACGTAGACGTTGAATCTGATATGATTCGATAGACTCAAAAATGTTAGCTCTAATTCAATTCAATCAATTTATTAAAAACTTTAAATATACAATTTCAATAAGTAACTTAAGATAGCTAATGAGTGTCGGTGGAAGTCGGTGAGCAAGTGAGTGACTTCATTTCCTTTTCTGACTTTGACAGCCGGACATATAGAATATTTAGACCATTTACTATAATTCTGTTTTGAGGGTCCGATCACATCAGACTCCATTTGGGAAATTACTACTTCAACGAAACGAGTGATCTAGCAAATACTTCTATAAGTAATCTTGCACGCTTTATAAGGAGCTCAAAATGGTTTAATGGGTAAGCCTTCCTACATCCATGTGGTATCACAAATTCACAATGGGTCAACGATTGGTCTAAGTGTGTCGGTTTCTCCGCCAATAGCCACTTCTACCTAACTCTTATTGTTTAGTGGTTTAGTCACACTAATCTCTTCTCTTTTTACCTAGAGGTATACAGGGTGTTTTACATACGATGCAGAAGCCTTAATAACGTGTTTGGTTTGGGTCAACATACAAAAATCTTACGGGAGGGGGGTATATTGTCCCCTTATAAAATATTATAAAAACAAATAATTAAAACAAAGGCTATAGTTTTTTTTAATGCTTCTGGTTTTCTTTAATTTTCTTTTTAAATTAAGGAATTATTTTTTAACTCCAAATTTTTTTGTATATATTTATAAACCTATTCACAATAATAAGTGGATACTTATGAGCGTTAATAAAAAGTTATAAATGGTCCCGGCCACTCATAACTTATAAGCGCTGTCTTCGAAAAATATTCCGACATTTTTGAAACTACTTCCACAACACTGTCAATCTGTCACTGTCATAGTTTTTTTTCTTGCTTTTTTCCAATTGCGATTTTTTATTCGGGCAGCTCCTACGTTACTTAATTCCGTTATATGATTCTTCGGATCGAAGCAAAAATTTATTGAATAATAATTATGTTATATTTTCTATTTATTATAAAGCACCGACCAGTGGCCAACAAAAGTATCTATCGTTTTACTCAGCTGTCAATCGTTTTGGGAAAAATTTGATTTTAAAGTTTCGTAGTGCCTGGTTGCCAGAGAAAGGGCTCTACTTTTCGAAATTCGAAACATATTTATGAGTGGTCGCCGGTCGGTGAATACCTCATAATCTTAAAGTTATGAGGCTCATGAAGGCTCGATGAATACAGGCCTAAATTGCTTAAGTTTTTGAAAAAATTGAAAATTATATTTTTTGACTGCATAAAATGTGAATGCAGTGATAGAAATTTCTTATCTTGTTTTTTAAATAAATGTCTAAATATCCCTAACCACTGCATATATTATATGTACAAAAAATTGCATTGCAGTCTGTGGGTAGGATATTGATTAATACACATTTTGAATTGTCTTCTTTGTGTCCTTCCTCTTAAATAAGCATTTGAATTCAATCATAACACAGAATTTATTTCACATATATATTCATTTATATCTACAAACCTATTTTAAATTAAACATACATGGATATCCTTCATATGTATAGATAGATGTTCCTTACTAACAAAGCTGCATTTTATTCGAATGTTAACATTTAAGCTTCAGTATATGTATGTATATTTATGGTACTTTTGGTTTATCGATTGCTTTGTCAATCTCATCATTTGTGAGAAGTGTTGGTTGGAATTTTCAATAAATTTTGTATATTTGCTATGCAACCAGAGTGGATGACAAATTTATGTATGATTGTTGAGTTTCAATTCAGATTTATGAACTCATCTCTATTACTTCTATAAAATAGATGTCATAGGTGTATTTGTCCGTATGATTACAAAAGAAAAGCAAACAATTAAGCGTACAGGTAAGTCAGTCTCGGTACTTTATTTACAAACTATATAAAGACATGAGATTTATTATATGTTTTGTAAGCTAAAAGACATAAGTTTGATTTTAGTATTTCCTATAATCTATGCATTAATATTGGCATAAGTAATTTAAAAAAAAAAATCATGCTCCAAATAATGAGTTTTTCCACAATTTTCTAAAACTCATCGAAATATAAATCAACATGAAAGAGAAAGGTGCTTCTAAAATTATTTCCGTACCATGCATGTAATCATAAAGCTTTGTCCAAGGTGTGGTTCTTCAATTATTGTTACCCTAAATGATTTTACATACATTTTGATTCTTATATACCTGAAAAAGTGTTATAACGGTGATAAAAATGCCTCGTTACTGGTGAAAGTCTTCAAAAATGATAAAAATCTTTTCAAGAACTTTCTAAAATTGAAAATCATAAGCTTCTTCGATTTCTAGTTCTTGAAATATTTTCATCCAAAATCATGATTTTCTCCGATAATTTCTTTAACCACATGCAAGCTCTTTATGGACTTGGATGTGGAAATACAGTAATTTCGATCCAAACCAATAAGTCAATCCAATTCAATAAGAAATTAACGGGGAAAAACTATAAGTTATATAAAATAAGAGACTCTATCTCTGGATCCACAATAACTTAATCAATTTTCTTGACTTTCAAAAATATTAAATTATGTATAACTTCGAGAATTTTCAAATGGAGTTAAGTTGCAAGAAAGAATTATAGACAAATCGATAAACTACATATTTAGTAGTCTCAGAGCAAACCTATAGTTATGGAAAAAAAAATAGTTTTTAAACTCAAAATTATGAAGAGAAACGTTTTTAAATTAATTTTTCAAGAAGTATTTAATTAAAGGAGATTAATTTAAAAATAAAATTAAAGAATGACGGTCTTATTTACAAACTTTGTCTAACTTTAGACAACAGTCCAACTTTGCAAAATGTGTTCAAAAACCTCGTTTATTGTTGTGTTATAGCTGCTTAACTTAGACACAAGAGTAGATTATCTTAACCATGAATAATATGATATTTATTTTTATTAAATAAAGCATATTTGAAAATAATAAGACAGACAATAAATACGAGTGTGAGTCTCTGGCTTTAAAAAAATCTGTAAATAATGTAAAATGTAAAATGAGCCCAACCATTACATCGGGGCGAAACGCATATATGAACACTTTTATGCTGGTTTATATTTATTTTCGTGATTTTAAATCATATTTATTAAAATAAACGGTGTTCAGGAAAAAACAATTCGACTGTTAACAGTCAAATATTTCTTCTTCAAAAGTCCCATAGCAAGGCAAGAAAAATAGCTACAATTTATCTTCTTTGAAGACTTGTAGCAACTATATAATTCGCAGTTGCTCTATGTAGCTCGGATTATATGGAATCTCGATTTATTCGGGAAAATATGCGTCAAGACAAGGTGTAATGGTCATCTTCTGATGAGCCCAACCATTACATCGGGGCGAAACGCATATATGAACACTTTTATGCTGGTTTATATTTATTTTCGTGATTTTAAATCATATTTATTAAAACTGTAAATAATGATACTAAAAGTGTTGCCATTGAATTTTAATGATTTTTTTTTTCTGATAATTACTCCTCCCACCCTAACAGGGGGAAATAGACCCCCTTGTAGGTTTTGAAAAAAAAAAAAGAGGCACGTTTTAAGGAAATCACCCTTAAGGCTGTGAACTTTCAAACCTTGGGTTGGCTAAATAAGACCTACTATATAATGAAAATGAAAAGCATAGTTTGTGGCGGTGATTTTGCGGTAGCAGGACAACAGTCCTTACATTGTCATTTTAAGTTCATCAGTTCATCTTAGGTAGATTCCATGACGAATATCTATAATGTTAACAAGGCTAGAATTCCTAATCATTAAATTGTTTTGGTTGCGTATTGACAAATCCCTAACTAAAGACAACTGATGAGTCCAAGTGAGATGATCGGGACGAAATAGCAAAATTTTTGTCAACTAAAAGCCGCTAAAAGCTATTTTGAAAAACATTTTAAATTGATTTCTTTAAAAAAATTATAAAAATAAGTTGAACCAGTTTTAAGAAAATCGAAAATCAAAAATCGCTCTATGAGAGGTACCAACAATTTAGAAACATTTTTCTGAAATTTTTTTTTTATAAAGAGGTAGCCTAAGAGAAAATAAGATCGAGAAAAAGAGAAAAATAAGATTTTCAGTAATTGCTAAAAAAAATTGTACCGCATGTAACATTATTTTAGTCTTACAAAAAATTAAAAAAAAAAAAAAAAAACGTGTCGTCCTTCATTAGATATCTAAATATCTTAAGAGTTATTTTTCAAACTACAGCTATGACTTAAATGTAGAAAAATTTATTGGCAATATGATGTCGAGGAAAAATTTAAGCAAAGTGCCAGTTGCAAAAATGTCTTCAATTATATTATATCCACTTATGCTGCAAACATCTATAAATGAAAATTTAAGAAATGTAGTTGTACACATTAAATAATAGCTATTCAGATACAAACTCTCTGAAAATACTTAAGTCGGTGATATAGAAATTTTTAATTCGTCTCGAATCGATTCTATTCACAAATAGAGACCACCATATCCTTCAGCTCCTTCAAGGTATTTATTTATTAATATTTATTTAACAAAACTAACTTATAAAATAGAAATTATAAAATCATTTAAACTATAGACATCTATGCAACAAGAACATTGATGTCATTTATGTTCAATCTGTGGATTTTTCTTAAGGGTACCTGTTTAATAGTGATACTGTCTTATTTCAGTTTTTTTTTTTTTTTTTAAATAAATGACTTTTGTTTGAATATTTTCGAATTCCATTCAGCTTTTTTATAATTATTTTTAAGTTTAAAAAAATCCTTTCCCTGGTTTTTAGTTAAATTTTTAATGAATTACGCTTTGGGCAATTAACGTGAGTGGCCTTGCGAATTCCACCTATTCGGTAACTTGGCACCAAAATAAAAGTACCTATTTTGATTTTGGCACAGCAATTACAATTAATTATCTGAATGACTCTTTCTAAATATGTACCTACTCGTATACGAACCAGTTCAAACTAACACGTATGTATGCTTAAAAATTAAATGCGTAACACACAGGCGAATACTTTGGATATTATTTTCCATATAACGGGTGGACCATCTAGTGGTTTCTTTTTAAATCATAGGTTATTTTGACACTGACATCTGTTTGCCACTCCAAATCTTGACAGACAGTCAGTATCATATCTCCGCAAAACGAAATGAGTCGCTTTACGTTTGAACAACGTTGGGAAATATTGAAAACTTATTTGCAAAGTGAGTGCTTAGCCTAAACAGTGCGTTTAAATGATTTTGGGCGAAAAATCATCTTTTCTGACGAGGCGCATTTTCATCTCGGCGTCTACGTTAACTTATAAAATTGCTGCAACTGGGGATCGGAAAGCCCGCACGTTATTGTCGAGAAGGCAATCCATACACAGATAGTGACGCTTTGGTGCGGATTGTGGAGTGGTGGCATCATTGGACCATTTTTCTTCGAAAACGTTTCGGTCAACGGTGGGCGTTACAGAGCCATGTTAAACGACTTTTTTTTTTCTGAAATTGAAGACATGGATTCGGACAACCTCTGGTTCATGCAAGATGGCACGCCATATCACACAGCCCACGCCAAAATCGATTTTTTGCGCACCAAATTCCCAAATGGTGTTGTCAGCTGTTTTGGCGATGTCAATTTGCCACCTCGGAGCTACGATGTGACCCCTTTGGACTTTTTTTTGTGTGGTACCTTGAAGGGCCGATGTTATACCAACAATCTGGAAACGATGAGTACTTAAGGCCAATATCATCCAAGCAATCCGTGAGCTACAGCCCGAAACCATCAACAAAGTCTGGGAAAATTGGAGTGACAGAATGCGCTATTGTTCCATAATTAATGGGAATGTTTGCTCTTACTAATAAAGCCATATTACATGGAAAAAAATAATTTTGTTCATTTTATTGCATTTTTAGAAAGAAACTTGTATTTGGCCTACCCTGTACAAATATGCACAAGAATATATATACATATGCATGTACGCAGGAAGGTAGTTAGTTAAGTAGGTACCTACTAATATATATCTACAAAAGCCATAAGACCGTTACAATAGGTATTTGTGAAGGATACTTCTCTCAAAACGAAAAATTAATAAAAGAATAGTTTAATTATTTTTAATGAACAAACAAAATTGAATTCCATCATTCCAAAATATCAGACAGCCTTCTTTGGCGATTTATTCCTTTACTAGAAAATTATTAGCAGCCAAAAACTTTTGTGGATAAATTGATTATTCTTTTATTTATCAAACAAGCTTTTTTTTCTGTTCAATAGCTAGGTCCTTCTTATTTTTTTAATAACTCAATAGAGAAATTTCTTAAAATTTCGATGAAATTCATAAGCTATTCAACGACATTTTTGAAACGGCAACAATTCCGAATTCATTTAAAAAATCAATTATATATCCCTTATTGAAAAAAGGTGATGGTAATGAAGTATCAAACTATCGAGGATTGTCGTTCCTGGATACACTTTATAAAATGTTCACGTCTGTGCTCCTTAATAGGCTTACAGTTTAGGTCGAAGAAAACAATATTCTTAATGAATACCAAGCTGCATATCGCAGTAACTACTCCACCGTGGATCAGATCTACAACTTAACGTGTCTTATTCAGCTGCAGCTAAATCAATAGAAAAAATTGTATGTTTTTTTCGTAGATCTGAAAGCAGCTTTTGACAATATCAATAGATGTGCTCTCTTCCACAAACTGGCTGCACTTGGTATCTCGACAAAAATGTTAACAATCTTAAGATCCCTCTATCAAGATACCACAGCTGCTGTCTGGGAGGGCAAAAGTAAAACCGATTTCTTTCCAACGAATAAAGGCGTTAAGCAAGGATGCGTTCTGAGTGCACTACTCTTTATTCTGTTCTTAAATGATATACACACTGAGCTACCAACAGGGATCCTTCTGGAAGGACTAAAAATCAATGTTCTATTATACGCAGATGATATAGTTAGTTATCCTCTCCGATACTGCTTCTAAGCTACAAACTCTCATAGAAAGTTTTAATGCATACTGCCTCAAATGGAATCTAACAGTTAATCTAAACAAATCTGAAATAGTAATTTTTCGCAACGGTGGTAGAAGAGCTGCTCAAGAAAAATGGTTTTTTAATGGAGTCGAGATAGCAGTTACAAACCAATATAAATATCTTGGGGTTATTTTCAATTAAAACATGTCCTGGTCGGAACACTTGAACAGCAGACTTACAATGTCCGCAAATACTATTAATTCTACATGGTCAAAGTTTATAAGAAATAAATCGATTAGTCACTCAGCTAAATTTAAAATTCATGATGCCGCTTCTAGAACTATAATGTTGTACTGCGCCCAAGTCTGGGGATACAAGGAGCATGTCCAGGTGGAAAGGCTACAGCGTTTTTTCCTGAAAAGATGTTTTCTCCTGCCAGACAACACGCCAAACTATGTGCTTCATATAGAAACAGGACTTCCAAAATCTTTTCTTACAACACTTAAACTTCACTTTTCGTTTATTTCCAGAGTCATGTAGCTACCAAGTAATAGGCTTCCCAAAATTCCTATCAGATATTATAATTCGAAAGAATATTTACTGGGCTAATGAATGGAAGGAACTTTTTTCAGAAGCCTCAATTGCATTTTCATTTACTTTGTCTAAATCTGATATGCGCAACAGTCAAAATATGCTTCTAGCTAAACTGAAGGAGAAACACTGGAGTACTTTTGTCAGCAGCGCACAGCAGTCGCAGTTCCACGATGAGTACAGCAATATATCATACTGCGATGTCCCAAATTACTTCATAGATACGAATCCACAAGACATGATAAGTTTGATACTAAAAGCACGCTGTGGTATGCTTAATTTAAACGCAAGAGCCTTTCAAAATCATACTAATGGCCTATGCACGATTTGTAAACTTGATGCAGTAGAGAACACATACCACTTCATTGGAGTCTGTCCCATATTCAGGGGATACAGGAAGACATTTCTTGGAAGCCTTCAGGTAACCAGGTCCCAGTTCCTAGATGTCTTAAATGGTCAATGTTATTTTAATCTATATCAGTTTTTAAAATCTGCGCTTAAATATCGCTTTCAAATATTCAATAAATTTTAATAAGTCACTCACTTTAACTTTATTAAGTTTATTTCTTTTTTCTAACCT
Organism: Epistrophe eligans; assembly: GCA_951394125.1. Lineage (NCBI taxonomy): Eukaryota > Metazoa > Arthropoda > Insecta > Diptera > Syrphidae > Epistrophe > Epistrophe eligans. Next base: position 65,505,558 of record OX596029.1, on the reverse strand, counting down.
GACAGGCAACTTATTCAAGTTATTGTCATATTAATTTAAATACCAGCACAACTGTTTTTTGTTAAATTATTATGGAAATAAAATTATTTATCTATCTATCTAGAGAAATATCTTAAAAAACCAAACCATTCATTTTAAATGTTATCTTTTGCAAGCGCCACTTTGCAATTTCTCACACTTAATCTCACAGTAAAACTATGTAATTTTTTTTCAAATCCTTGAAAAATTTGAATTAAATAAATGAACTTAATTAAGTAACATTTCCTTTACAAAAAAAAAAACTCAAATTTTTTTATATAGATCATAATATATTTTAAATTTATTTATTCAAAACTATGAATCAATTACATTTTTTTTAAACTATTTGGAAATTAAAAATATTTACAGAAAAGTTTATAACAAAAATTAGTGAATTATATATTATTAAGAATGATATTATTTATTTATCAGTTATTATATTTTTATGAGCTTTCACTTGTGATTTTTTTTTTTTTTTTATTATTTTAAATACTTGAGTTAAATTAAAAAAAAAAAATCATTTATCACTAACACACGATATATGAACAAATAAAATTACTAAATCTAGCTTAAAGTAATAAATTATCATGATAATACTTTACAGATATGTTAAATAGTTTTTTATTTTTTTAATTTTACATTTTTAAATAGAAATTAAGTACATAATGTAATGTAAGAATAAAATGTATCACTCATTGTTCTATTGTTATTTTTTGGTTAAATTACTTTTTTGTGCGCTTCTATATATAAAAAAAAAAAAAACAATTTATCGGAAACGGTTTACGACAAGATAAACTTTATTCAATTTTTTGTTGTTGTTGTTGTTTTTTTTTTTATTAAAAGAATATAGTAAAACAAACCTACTTAAACAAAGTTATATTTTACGATAAATTATTGGAATTAGTTTCCCAGATACATCTATAGCTTTTGTTGCTATTATTCAGTATAATAAATTCGATTGATGAATATTTAATTAAACAGCATGTGTATAAAAAAATAAAGAATAAAAACAGGTAGTACCATATAAGAGGGTCAAATTACTATATAGATACTAGAATATAAAGTTCTTTTTTTTTTTTAAAGATATATTATTATTTGTCAAAGTCTTTTAATTGTATTGTTGTTTTCTAAAATGTTATTTTTTTGTTAATTTTAAAAATGGATAAAGGTATATATTTTCAGTAGGCAATGCATTATTTAAATGTCTGTATATTTGTATAGATAATAAATTGAGAACGCAGCCAGATAAATTTGTATACATTTTGTTTTTATTAGTGTGTGGGTGTATCATATCGAAATCCATAAAAATGATAATGAAAACACAAAAAACTCAAATCAAGTCAAAGCAAAGCAAAATGACCATCATGAACATAAAACTGCCAAGAAGGCAAGAACCAAACCTTTGCTATATCTTTATACTGTAATGGTGCTATAGACTTCAGGAATATATAGGAAACCGGTTGAAAGTTGTCCCTTATAAGAGTTAATGACAAAACGAGCATATTGGATGAAATAAATAAAGTTTTGACAATGAAAATTTATATATAAAACGAAACTTAAAAAAAAAACGATGATTTAAATATTAGTTCCTATTCTTACATTAATTGGAATTAATGGTATATTTTTGGAACAATGGTAAACAGAAATAAGAAGTAATTGCGGGAGAAAAATTCTGGAGCCTTTTAATTATCATATTGGTTAGCCTCTTTAGACCTTAGACGAAAGGAGATAGAATGTAGGTGTTTTTATTTTAATTCTTGTTATGTGGAAAAGCATTAGTGAAATTAAAAAAAAAACGCAATATTTTTGCTTGATTTTGCAAAAAGATTTTTGAGAAACAGTAAGCTTCATGGAAAATAGTATTACTAAAAGTAACATTTGGTAAAATAAAATCATTGAAAAACCGGGTCTGAGAAAAAATAAAATAAAAGCTTTATGTGTGGTAAATATCAGTGAGGTTTTAAAGCCAATAAGTATACAATTATTTATTTAATTTGAAAAGAAATAAATTAGTAATAGTAGCCTTTATTTTATGGCACCTACCTCAAAGGTGCGAAAAGGTATTAATAAATAAAACAATGCATCACCGTGATGATCGATTTTACTGTTTAAAAATGTTCATTATAGCAATAAATTGATTAAAAAACCTGAAATTGTTTTGACATAAAAAACCTGTAAAATTGTACACAATAGGTCTGTTTCTCTATTGTTTGGGAAAGGTCGGGGAAAAAGTTGTGCTCGAGCTTTTTGATGTAGTTGTTGTAATGTTTGACCAGAAACTAAAAGTAAGGAAACGCATTTGGGATGTTTCTGATTTGTTTCTGCGTAAACGTCACATTTGACAACAGAAATCATCAGTAGTTTGACAAGCAAGAAAATGCACTAGATAAAAATGTTCGGGTAGATTCTTGCTCGAGGGGAAATGAAATAAATTTAAAAAAAAAAAGTCAAAAGATCTGGCATTATCATTCTAAAACAAAGTAAAAAAAACACATTTTGGGTATAGATTTGGGATACCACGGGATCCCTGGGGCGAGTAAAGAAACAGACCTAATGTGTGCGTTCCGTAACTTTGAAACTCTGTGATTTTCTGTCCAAAATAACACATTTAATTTTTTTTATGTGAACTTTGACAGATTTTTGTTTAGTTTTGAGCAGAAAATCACAGAGTTTCACAGTAAAGGAACGCACCTAGTCTAGTTTCTTAATCAAATCTTAATTTATAAGAAAACGAATTGAAAATTGTAGGAGTAGTTTAAAAAAAAAAATAATTTGTATGCGCATAAATGAAAAACTCTTTTTGAAATATTAAATTTTCAAAAAATATTTTTGGTTTTATTTTTAATACAAACATTATTTTGTATAAACTTAACAAAAAATATTGTTTGGATTTTTTAAAAGAGAATCAACTGTATTTTAATTTAATTTAAATTGACTTAATCGATAATTAGAAAGTCGAAAATAAAAAAATTAACTTTTCTCCGAAATTTTTTGACAAAAACTGTATTTTAAAAAAAATATTCGGGTTATGAGCTTCGAAAAACTTAAGAGTGCTCGTTAATTGCTACACTATAGGAAGACGTATATGATACAGGGTAGCACATAAGTAACTTTTTGATTTAATTATTGAAAAATTTGTTTGTTTACGTATTTTTTTTTTTTTTTTTTTTTCAGAATAAACTTTGAAAAACTTTGGAAATTTATGATGGAAAGAATCAGCACAGAACAAAGAACGAAAGTTGTTCAATTTTATTTTGAAAGCCGACATTCAATTATTCAGGTACAAAGATCATATTGAACTGCACCCAGTGCTCCAACAGTTTAAGGATTGGACAAGCGTTTTCAACAACAAGGGGCTGTCTGTGATCTTCCGCGTACTGGAAGACCTCGTGCAGTTCGAAATGATGTTGAACATTGCTCAGAAAACCTAAAAACTTGCATACCACGCGACATTCTTAGCAGTTGGTGATGTCTAGCCGGTCTTTGCAAGGAATTTTACGACAGTTACACTCGTTACAGTTACGTCAGTTACAGTTACGTCAGTTACAGTTAGCTCTGTCAAACTATTGCTCTCCTGAGGAAAAATTTTTGGTGATTGGATAATATTGAATTTTTCTGATTTTAACTTCCCATGTTCGCTAAAAGGCTCCAGATATTTTTCTTTAGGCTCCCTAAAAAGTCAGAAGTATGCCAATAATCCAACAACCATGAAAGAGCTTAAGGCCAATTACTGAGAAGAAGTGAGAACACTGGGACCTGAAATTCCAAGAAAAGTAATGAAAAATGCTCTGGAAAGAGCAGGCCATCATCAAGTCAAAGCAATCAATTGGCACCAGTGTTGCCGGGAAGAAATATTTCAAGGTAGTACTGAAGCCAAAAAAAGAGGAGTATTTTGAAAAAATAGTAGTACAGACATTTTTTAGTCTTCAAACTTTATTTTAAAAAAAATCATCAAGAAAAAAAATCAGTTACAAAAAAAAAACATAAATAAATAAATTATTAATTCTAAGAACAAAAATAAGTAAATATCATTTCTATCACACAAAATCTGACTTGTGGCAGATAGCGTAATGCATAGTTATATTTGCCTTTTTTTGCCTTTACCTGCTCCAAGGAATCCAATTTCACTAAATATCTATACAATAAAAGTTTACTTTGAATTTTTCTAACAGGAATTAATATTTCAAACATTAATTAACAAACCTTTTCATTTTATTGAACTATACATACAAATTTACGGAGCTCGAAAAAAGTGAATTAAATTTATTAAGGTTAACATTACACTTTGCTAGTAGTGTAAGATATTTTAGGTCTTTAAAAAAAATAGGAGTACGAATGTAAAAGGAGGAGTACAGGAGTACGGAGGTGTTGAAAGGAGTACAATACTCCTATGGGAGTACTTTCGGCAACACTGATTGGCACCATTTGAGAGATATTGGCGCAAAATTTTAAGCTATTTAGCAAGATGTTAAAGCATTTTTATGATATTAAAAACGCTTTAACATCGTACTTAATCGTTTAAATATTAAGGGCATTATCTTTAATATATAATGTGAACATATTCCCAAACGATAATCAAAATTTTAATAAATGATAAGTATAAATAAAGTCAGAAAGACAAATTTTATTCATCAAATAAATCATAACGTTACTAATGGCGCCACCAAAACTCGGCAGATTAAACATCGAAACCTTCTGTTCAGTTAATTCTTAATTAACTCCAGAAATTTGATAAATTAACAAGGATTTCTCTATTATTTCGATGCAATATATTACTGCCTGAACACAATAGAATACTGCAACTGGAACTGGAGCTGGAGATGCAACAGCTGTGAAAAAGTGTCGTACGTGATAATTTTTGTATTCCCACAATGCAGCTGTACAGCATTTTGTATATTTAAAAGAAAACTTATTAACTTTTTCTATTTCCAATAATTTTCTTTTAATTAATAATATCTTTCGCGAAACAAATAACCACAAAAAGCTTCAATATTTCTTTCTGAATCTTTTTTTCTTCATACAAATTGAAACGTCAAAAGTGGTGCACGTGAAAAGTTAAAAGTTGGGGAACTCTTGCAGCACCGACTGCAGTTGCGTTGTGTTGTGTTCGCAAGTCGCAACATTGAATTTGTGTGTATTGAGTATCCATTGTGTTCAGGTAGTTAGTACGCCAGAAATCAGAAACTTAAGTCATTGCAAAAATTTTTCAGTTCTAGCAAGTATAAAAATCAGAGTCGATTCAAAAGTTCATCGACTGCTTTCATCCATCTCGTGATATTTTTATTTTGTTTGAATCTTAATGCCGATGTTAGATATATAAATGAAAAAAAAAGAAACTAGCCCAATCTGTTGCCCTATCATTAACAACTATTTCCCGATTTTATTTGCATTGAAACAAAATTTCTAGCGCTTATTTAGGTGGGGACAGTGCAAAACTGGTGTGGTGCTATAGAGGTATTATAAATCAAACAGACATGAAACTGAAACTATGTATATATTTTGTTGACTGCCCGTCTGTGATTTACAATCACAACCATGGTCATGGTACAGTTGTTTAACAATGGTCAGCTTTGCCATTATAACGAAACTGTCATGAACCTCATAGATACGAAATATTATTTCAGCTCACTTTGATTTACGGCCAAACATTCGTGTATATGACGAATGCCCGAAACAAAGGTGATCTGATCCGTTACGTTACAATATGTTACTGTGCTATGCCGTCACTCAATTTAAATCACCACTATATATATGTATATGCATTTTTGTAAATGTTAGTATGTTGATTTAAAAGATTTTAAAAAAACTTAATTTAAAATAGATATGTATGTAAGTTATTGCGATTAAAAAAAAATTAAATTAATATTATTGCCTACTGATGAAAATATACAAATATATTATATACTTTTGATGAATAAAATTTTGTGGTTATTATTAATTTTTATAACATTATACCAAAAAATGTAAGAAGCTTTGCTATGCTGTACAATTTATACACGAATCGAATTCTATCCAAGTGAATAAAGTTAAAGTCTGTCTTGACGTATTGCGTTTCCGGTTCAATTCAACTGCATTTGCGTGATCTGCGTTGGAATCTTTTCATTCGCAGCGACCATTCATCTTTCCATTCGAATACCACTGAACTTGGTCCAACAGCTAAATAACCAGGAGCTGCTTCAGAATCTCTTCCAAGAATCAAGTATGATCTAAATAAGAAACAAAAAAAATTAAATAATATTAAACATTAATTTTTGCGTGGATTTTGAAACGAATACAGGTCAATATTACTTCATCGATATGGATATATTTGTTAAAGAGGCTTTTCAACTAAACAATTATTTCAATGAATCGCCTGCTTTAATAATATTGACCTCTTAAAAAAAAAATAATTTTCAAAACTTACTTATTCAGTTTAATCTTCGGACATTGGCATTCGAGATTTTTGCGCGGCACCAGCAAAACCATTGGTCCACGACCCAATAGAGCACTTGTCGTTCCAGAAGCTGGATTTCGTTTGAAAATTCCTTGGATGTTGATTTCAAATTTAAAAATTTCATTTTGTCGTTCGATTGAATATTGTTCTGTGCTTATTTCCATAGATGCTCGATCATGACCAACAACCTTTGCCATTATTGCTGAAAGTTTAAAATTTCAAGAATTATCAATGTATTTAATTTAATTTTGTGTTTCAATGAAAGTTATATGATTTCAGAAGTGGGATATAAATTCAAGAAATGTTAAAATTTTGTATCATCTGGTGTTCTTTGCAACCGAGGTCCTGTTTGAGGAAATAAATAGAATATGTGACAAAAATAAGGTCACTTGCAAGAAAAAAATGGGTAAATGAATAAAGCTGAAGAAAAAGCTTCGTGAATTATAACCCCCCATAAATAACCCCAACAAATTTTATGGGATGGAGAGATTTGTTTTCCATACACAAAATTGGGGAATTATTTAGTGGATTTTTGGGAAATTATTTTCTTTTTTAAATTTAAATTTTTAAAGTTCTAAAAAAATTGAATTAAAGCAATAATTTGCTTATTTTAATTTTGTAATTTCTGATTAAATTTAAATTGTTTTATTTTCGTTTTATATAGTTTTTTTTTAAAGTGCTGTGCTGTAGGTTTTTATTTAATTTTTCGTTTAATTATTTTCAAATAATGTTTAATGATTCATTCTTATTTTAGAAAAAAATTCAATAACTATTGTTAAATGTAAACAAAAAAAAATGTCCATGTAAGTTTAATTTTAAAATTTTAAGTGTTAATTGTTAATCTTAAGTTTCTACAGATTTAATAAAATACCCCTGATGAAGTCGAGAAATTACGACGAAACGTAGGGAAAAAGTATTTAATAAAGTTTTTATTTGCATATAAGGAAGTGACCAAAAAAGCCCGATTTTTTTCATAAAAACATTAATTTTGTTTGTTAATAAAAAAAAAACAAAATAATTTTATATTATTTAAGCATATACAAAGATTCTAAAATCTTAAAAAAGTCAGTCTAGTCATTAACTACAATAATCCAAAAAAAAATTATAAATTCTATTTCCGCTATGTGAATTTTTGGGAAAAACCACCTTGGACCCTTATATAGTCATATACTAGGGCGCTCATATCTTTTATTAAATATAATGTTTTAGTTGCTTTACTTTTTATCTGGGATTTAAAAAAAACGCATTTTCAATTCAGCATTACCAACAAACGTCCCAACCACGACATGCAAGACTTTCATATTTTGAATATGAAAAGTTAATATCTATAAAAAAATACCAGTGAATTTTTCATTTACACATAAAAATTTACTGCGGGCTCTAAGTCCAAAAATGTGCATTCAGTGAAAAGTAGACGTACCTACATACCGACGACGAACGAACGTTCGAACGGTTTGGCGAGAATCACTTCTTTTGCCTTCTCCATCATTGTATGGTAAATTTGATGTAAACCTCAATAAAAATTATTTGTAAAACTGGCTTAAGAGAAACCCACTTAAGAGAAAAACCTGCTTATCTTAAATACTTTTTTCATCACCGAGTATTTTTAGACCAATTACCTATAAAACACTTCGCTTAAGCGAAACTCGCTTAAGCGAAACTCGCTTAAGTGAAAAACCCGCTTACCTGAAACATATTTTCATTAAAAAAAAACTATCTTAAGTGAAAAAAATTGAATCGAACAGAACAAAAAATTTGCTGAACGCTTTCACTTATTTTTTAATTTTTCACTTCCACCATTTTCACCACAAAAATGACATTTGAATTTCTGATATGTCACAACCATTTTATTTAAATTTTTCTAGCCAACTCCAAAAGATAAATTAAATTAAAACCTGACTTAATTGGGCATCTCTGAGTTCGAGTTCAGCACACCAAAAACCTTTGGGAAAGTATTTTTACTTTTTGAACCAAAACAAAATTATGTAATTTTTCTGAGCAGCTCTGCTGATCCAACGCTGATGAAGCTTTATAAATTTGAACAACACCCTTAGATCTGTCAGTATTAATTCCTTACTTAAAATAAATTCGAACGTCTTATATATTTACTTGGGAATCTGTTTCACTGCTGAAAGAAGCACCTGACAGTATAAAAAGACTCTGTTTTTTTTTTTGAAAATTTTGAAAATTTCTGGCAGTTTAAAAGAGATGAGAGCAAATTAAAAGAGGTAAAATTCTGTTTTTTTTTTAAATATTATGTTTTTTTTTTTAATTACTATGGAAAGATTTAAACTTTCAAATTAAACATAAAAAAAAATCTGACACTTTTTTCGATAGATTTTGAGGTGAGACTTTGACTAGAAGTGTTTAAAATATTGTTAAAAAATTTTGTTTCAGTTCATTTATAAAGAAAAGATCACAACGATTTCGGTTTTTGGAAATAACTATTCTCGAAAATAATAATTTTGATTAAAAATAAATAATGATAAAAAATTGCCTTTTAGTTTTTTTTTCCGCGAAAAGTAAACTGGAATTTGCCATCAGACAAAAGCTTTTCAAAGCTTTAAAAAAAATCCAATCGGATGTGTTTAATAGATTTTCAGGTTATTTCCAAACTGATTTCATGGAATTATTTTCAAAAATTTTCAATATAAATGGTAGATAAAATAATTTGGAATTGAATTTAGAAATTTTAACTTTATTTGCACTAGTCTTATAGTTTAATATAATATAGTTTTTGTTTTACTTACCATAATCTTCTTTACAAAATCTGTTCAGGTTTAGTTTTTTCGGAGTCGTTTTGCATTTTCCACAATCTTAAGGAACAAAGAAAAAAAAAATAAAAATAAAAAAGCTTGTAAAAATATTTGTTGCTTCTTTTTCAATTTAATTTAATAAGCTATATAATTACATGTTTTCATATCGTCTGTTTTATCAGCAGCTCCACTGTCGTCTGTGCTTTGACTAGCACTTTCAGCTTGAATTGCATTAATAACTGAAGGAATCTCTAAAATAATTATTTATTAAAAAAAAAAATAAAAAGTATTGTTTGTTTTTTAGAAAATATTTTTAGTTGAAAATCTCAATTAAGGTGCTTACTTATGCAAGGTGCTACATGTGATCTAGTTTGCTGAAAGCCTTTAGCGCAACGATTGCATGTTTGACCAGTTACTCCATCTTTACAAGGACACTGTCCAGAAATGTGATTGCATATTTTTCCTGTTGATCCAACTGGGTGACAGTCACAACCTAAATTTTGTAAAATAAAAATAAAATATAAATAAAAGTTAAAAATAAATAATTAACCAACCTGTTAAAATTAAAAAATGATAGAAAACTTCAAAATAAACTTACTTTGAAACTCTGTGATTTTCTGTCAAAAACTACACCATTTTTTTATTTGAACTTTAACAGACTTTTGTGTAGATGTGGGCAGAAAATCACAAAGTTGCAAAGTAAGGGAACACACCTAAAATAGCTACTTTAATAGCTTTATCAAAGGGGCAAATGTCTACATAATTTAAGTTACATATTATTGCCACCAAAAACTTGTAAGAAATCCAAAATAGACTCGGGAATATCACAACACAACAAATACATAAAAGGAAAAAAAATTATATACAATAATGTATCTCAATTAAACTAAACGAAGCCCTTAAATTAAAACTAAATTCAAATATTCGCGAATCGGATCCTTTCGACTGCAGCTAAATAATATGATGAAGTTTTTTTGGTTCGCTGTTTAGAAACGGGTTAACTTTGGCTTATATTGAAAATGATTGTCGTTTATAAAAATATTATGATGCTAAGCAACTTAATTGAACTTTCCCTCAAGTTAGGTTTCAAAACAAAAGCATCCTCTTCCAAACAAAGACATCAACAACAGATAAATAAATTTTTTTCTCAAAAAAAAAACAACACAAAGTTAGATACTATGGTTCATATACCTACCCCTTGAACAACATCAAAATTCAAAAACATTATCTATAAAAAGGAACTTTCTAGAAGTATATCAAAAATAAAAAAAAAAAAAATAAAAAAAACAACAACAAACATTACCTTCAAATCTAAAAACTTTTTGGGTATAAAAGCGGCTGCCAGTTCCACCTGCTGCCAATCTAAAGAAAGTTTTAATAAACCTAAACCTGAGTATACGACTATATAGGGATTGCTGAAAATATTGTGGTATTTTTAACCTTCTTTGCGTTGAGTTGTCCTATACATATATGTAGGTAGGTACCTATACCTACTCAATGAACTATTCAAAAACTTTTAAATTTTAGTATCAGAAATTTACCCAGGTATATTTTGGATACACATATTCAAAATTCCATAGCTAATCGATGTGCCTTTTGGGTTGAGGGAATTTCAAACAAGTTTTTATTTGGAATTGTGTCAGTGATGATAGTAGGTACCTATTTTGGTGAAGTTTCTTGAATAAATTTTATTTTTGTTTGGGTGGGATTTCGGATAAATTATTTAAATTTGAACATTATAGAATGGACTTGATAGAAGGTATCTTATAATTATAAAGGTACCCATACACATGATATTAAGAAAATTACGTTTGTTCTGTTCGAACTTGACTGCTTGACCTGAATGTTCCATTAAGGTGCTCGATAGTGCATTTTTACTTTTAAAACGATAATATCAGTTCCTTTTCGAAAGCTATAATTAACGATAATTTGACGAAACAGATCATGTTTCAGAAATTAAATCAGCTGTCGCTGATCTCGCGTTAAAAAACTCGGCTTTAAATCTCTACACCCCTATTACGATTATCAATCAATCGATAGTTGATAACAACCCAATGGATAAAAGTTTTGATTATTGAGAATGCTGCAAACCGATATGAATTAAAAGAAAATTGGTAAAAAATTACTACCTAAATAATTTATCAGTCTTTTAATAAATTGAGTTTTAATTTGCAAAATTTCAATTTTTATCAATTATTATCAGTTGATAATTGACAGTCATAACAGGTGTGTATAATGTTATCCAAAAAAGTAAGAAAGTTTTACCTTAGAACCGACGGACGATATTATGCGCACTGCTCATTTACTCCTCCCAAAAAATAACTGTTTTATATCTTTAAGAAGATATCTACTTTAAGTAAATACATATTTTAAGTATAAATCTCCTTTTAAAATAATAAATAAAAGAACAACAAAAAAAGTTCTATAACCGTATATAAATAAAATGCACGACTGGATCGCACGAACTTGCTCTTATGTGCGATCACACTGTGGTTTTAAAGTATTCATGGTACTTACACTTTAAACTGAAAAATTGTTAAAAAATCAATATAATTCGAAATAAATTGATTAAATATTTCTTGCACAAATCCCAATTTATGAGAAAAACATATTTAAAAATCGGTTTGTTAAAAAATGAATTTTTTATATATAAAATTTTGCAAACATTTTTAAGAAAAAAATTGGTACGCCAATTTTTAGAACCTAATAATGTTGAGTTAAAAAATTAATTTTGAAAAAAAATAACCACCCATTTTCGAAATATCAAATTTTCAAAAATTAATTTTGATTTTTTTTTAATAAAATATTAATTTTTTTTTTTTGAAAATTTTGATATGCAATATTATTTGATCTTATCAGAAGCTCCTGTGTAAAAAATTTAATTAAAATTGCTTGAACAGATAATAAGATAAAATTTTAATCAAAATCGTATCAAATTCACTTGAACCATTTTTGAGAAAATCGAATAAAAAAATGTTCTATGGAGGGTACCATTTATAACCATTTTTCGGAATTTTTTTAAATTACTGGATTTTTTTTTAAAGTTGTGGGCACGTTTTTGAAAAAAAAAAAAATAATAAATAAATAAATAAAATATTAAAAAAAAAATGAAAAAAAATGTTTGGGGGTTCAAAAAACGCTACGTACCAAGTTTAAAGAAAATCGATCAACCCGTTTAGGCTACAGCCAAAAGGACAGACAGACAGACAAGACCCACTTTTTTCGACTTCGCTATCATCGTTATGTCAACTTTGGTCCAAATCTCGAGTTCGATTTTTGTTTATGAAACCATAACTTGCAAGTAAAAATGCTCTAGAGTTGACACAAACTTGAGAGTTGAATGACGAGTTGAAATTTGTTTCTCTTCACTATTTTAAATCTCAACTCGAGAGTTAAAATTTTAAAGTTAGCTTACTTGCGTTTATAAAAATTTCGCTGGGAAATTTTTGACAGATACGTATGTTTCAACTTTAGATTTGATTTTATTCTTTGAGATTTGAATTTATTCTGTGGGATTATTTGAAAATTAAAGTTCCGGTTGTTTTTGTGCATTGGAAAATAAAAATAATTATAATATCGACGGTTAAATAAGAATACCTCCTAACAAACATTTTTTGTGAAAATCACTTTTTGATGTAGTTTCGTTAAGAAATTCCATCTGCATCGCTGAACGTATTCATTATATCGCCAGCAGCTGTCAAAACATTTTTATTGTCATTTTTGAATAGTTCCTATCATCTTGGCGTTTTTGTTTTGAGAAAATATTCAGTTTTTTGTGTCTCCTGTAAAGTTTACAAAATGCGACATAGGAGGTATTCATATTTAACGTCGATATGTAAGTTAGCATGATTTAAACTAAGGAACATTTAAGATATTTCACTGCGTACCTTGTTTCAGTGCAAGGCAAACTACCCTTTATCAATTCCAAGACTAAAATTGTCGTTCGCTTTGAAATACGAAATCGGTAAATAAAAACATGGTTGTCCCATTTTTTGAGCACGACCCGTGGACACATTTTATATTGTTTTCTTTCAATCGCCAACAATTCTTGTTCTTCTTCATCTTCGCTTCTGGAAGTAGACGATGGATGATTTTCCCAATAATAATTTTCTCGGAACTTTTTATTTTAAAAATATTTGTTTTCGAACTAAAACCGAGAATAATTTGTGACAGAAGATGCAACAAAATGTATTAAAAATTTGAATTTGACAGAAAGTTTGCTCAAGTTTGCTCAAGTTTGCTCCCCCCCAACTTCTTCTATTTTCGGAAGTTGAGAAAACCAGAAGTTGATCAACCCGAAAGTTGAGAATCGAAAGTTGAAACTGTCAACTTTGAGTGAAGAAAAACAAAATCACAAGTTGAGAATAAAAATCCTCAAGTTGAGTTCAACATGTAGTGAAGAAAATGGTTCCAAATAGTTTATATCTATTTATCTAATTTTTCTAGAAATAAATTATTTATGGAAGTCTATATTTTATGCTGCTTGCCAAAAACGTATAGTTAAGTTTAAGGTTTAAACAAATCTTAATTTATGAGAAAAAATTTTTGAAAATCGTTGGAGCGGTTTCTTAAAAAAAATACATTTTTATATTTAACATTTTGAAAAGAAAAATTTAATTAAAATTAATCAAAATTGAGGGAACCGTTTTTGAGAAAAATGAGATTTTTTCTTACCGGGTTTTAAACACTTGTTTGGGATGTACTGTTATTTTTGGTCATAAGAATAATTTCTATTTAAAATCTGCTAGGTAATATTAACAAACTGCCAAATGCCAGGTTTAATATAAATCGAACAAGTCATTTCCAACTCATTAAGTACTCAATTACAAACAAATTTGAAACTTTTTTGAAAATCCAAAAAAAATTGAAAAATTTGGTACTCAAACTTTTTTTCTATTAAAAAAATGGTCAAAATCAGTTGAGCCGTATACATATGTAGTACCTATATATCGCAAGTAATAAAAGCTCTTAATATGAGCTGAAGATCTGTGGGGCTATCACTGAAATCTATCGTCAATCGTGATGCTCTAACTTTGTTAAACAAATTGTGTAGGCACAATCGTCTTGTGTGTGGGCCACTTTAAACACAAGAATGACCAAACCAGAGGAACAAAAACAGAGACAAATACATAAGTTATAAGAATACATTAATATTTATATATAATACCTAACAAATAAAACATAAGAGAGTTTTCATGGTGGTTATACACTTTAAAATGATAAACGCTATAGGTTAATGCGGTTGTATATGCAATAAATTGAAACTTAAAGGTATTAAATTTCATTCGAATTATCATAAAAGTATCACTTTGTGAAATTAAATTAAGACTAAATTAGGAATATTTTTCTATATAATATCCAATAAATAGATTGTGTTGTCTGTTTTAGGTTAATTCATTTTTTTAACACTCAACACGCAATGAAAGTCGGCTCTAGACAAAGAGAGTAGAAGATTATTTAGTGCAATTGTTAATGCGTAACATAAAGATAATATAGAGGTATAAGTTTATAGATAAATTTGATAAAAATAAGTAACATTTAACATTAAGATAAGTTAACTTGATAAAAGATACATATTATGAAACTATAGCTAAATTTTTTTTATAATAATTTATATTTTGGTCGAGTAACACATACACATATGTCCGACCTAGCGTCACTTGTATCAAACTGGGGATAACTGAATTTATTTAAATAAATGAAATATTAAAAAAAAACAACAGCTTAGCTATAAAAGACAAATGTTTTGCTATAAAAGACAAATCTTTTCTTATTCAACATAACATTTGTTTTTTATTATTATTATTTTTTGATGTAAATATTTAAATGAAGATATTTATAAATATATATCCTCAGTTTGGTGGTTCTAAGTCAGACATATCTGTGACTCGATCAAAACAAAAACGATTGCTAACAAAAATATCAAAAAGCACAACAACAAAAAATCTGATTTTATTGAAATTAATGAAATCTACTTAGATACCGCTGAAAAATTAATAAACAGTAGTTATTGTATTGTGGAAGTCAATATTATACGATAGTAATTAAATATAAAAGAATATAATAACGAAACTTCATATCAGTTTACAAAAAATTACAAAAAATTGCTTTTATCGGCTTTTAGTTTACGTTCCCGTGATCTCACTTAAATTCATCAGTTGACTAAATATGCAGTTTTAATTTTGGCAATACGCAATTTTTGTTGAGTGATGATTTTTTTAAATAAATTAAATTTTGTATAGCTTGGGTGGGTACTGGTGAACAATTGACTTTTCCCAACATTTGTGACCGTAATAGCAATAACGCGGAGAATGTTGCCCTCCAAATATGGTCAGTCTTTTCGGGCTAATCGGCGGCGTAGACTAGCGACTTCACATATCTCCACAGAAAATAGTCAAGCAGCGTTAAATCACACGATCTTGGAGGCCAATTAACGGGTCCGTAATGTGAAACTATGCGGTTACCAAACGTTTCCTTCAAAAAATCAATTGTGGCACGAGCTGTGTGACATGTTACGCCGTCATCTTGAAACCACAGCTCCTGAACATCATGGTTGTTCAATTAATTAATGAAAAAGTCAGTAATCATGGCTCTATAGCGGTCACCATTGACTGTAACGTTCTGGCCAGCATCGTTTTTAAAGAAGTACGGAACAATTATTCCACCAACCCATAAAGTACACCAAACACTCAGTTTTTGTGGATGTAACGGTGTATCAACATACACTTGAGGATTATCATCACTCCAAATACGGCAGTTTTGTTTATTGACGTATCCATTCAACCAAAAGTGAGCTTCATAGCTAAACAAAATTCGCTTATGAAAATTGGGATCAAGATCAACGGCAATCTTGTTTTGGGCCCATTCAACGAATCTACGCCTTGCTAGGTGATCCTGTGGCTTCAATTCTTGAAATACCAAACCAAACGAAAAATAAATCACTTGACAGCTGACAAAATGGCCGCCAGTTAAAATAGTGTTGCCAACTTAAAGTTCTATATACATCTTCTGATTAGGGAACGGTCGTTATTCTGTATTCCAAAATTCTGTATGACCAAAATTCTGTATCTGAATAAAAATTTTTGTATGAACATTATTCTGTATTCCATTATTCTGCTTTTCTATTTTATTCACTCAAAACTCACAGTTATGAATAGGTTTTTTAATTGCCTGTTGAACAAAGTAACAAAGTAGATAGGTATAATTACGGTGACCATCCGTTCATTATAATAATGAACACTTCTGTATTTGAAGATGATGTTCATTATGAATTATTTGTTACACAAAGACACATAAATGTTCTGTATTTCAGAAATTGTTCATTATTTATTCTGTATTTCGTACAAATTCTTAAAAACAATAACATAAATGAAGTTTTTTTTTTAATAATACAAATTCTATATACTACTGAAATACCTACATCAGCCAAGTAGAAGACTTAGCAATATTTTAATTGGACTTGTTAAATTATTGATTCAAAATAGCTTTTAACGGCCTTTAGTCCACATGAATGTTAGAGCACAATTAATTGAAAGAAAAAAAAATAGTAATGCTTACGTGCCCTTATGAACGAACAAGACATCTATGGATTATTTATAAACGTTGTATAACTTTAGACAACTGGCCAACTTTGGAAAATGTGTTCACCTTGTTTATTGTTGTCTTATAGCAGCCTAACTCTTGTGTCTAAGAGTAGATAGTCTTAACCGTGAATAATGTGATATTTATTTTTATTAAATAAAGCATTTTCCACCAATTTGAAAATAGTTGGACAGTGTCTAAGTAGAAAAAAATCTAATAAATAAGACTATAAGTTTTTATGTTTTTTTGTTTGTTTGTAAGACTTTTTTGTTTTAGAGTTATTTTGTTTTTAATTTTAAGTTTTATGCAAACAAAGACTGAAGTTCCCCTTCTCTTTTTAACTTAAGTCTTTTTTCCTTAGATATTTTTTAATTAAATGGAAAAATTTAAAATTGAATTGAATTTTGTTCCTTTTTCATTTGTTCATTATTTGCAATTTGAACATATGGTCACCGTAGGTATAATGCAAAAATCTTTCAAAAAAAAAATTCTGTAAATGATAAAAGAAAAATTGTTTTGATAATGAAAAAAGTGCGCACTATTTTCATTATCAAAACGATTTTTCTTTTATCATTTACAGCACTTTTTTCATTATCAAAACAATTTTTCTTTTATCATTTACAGAATTTTGGAGTATAGAATTTTGGAATACAGAATTTTGAACTTACAGAATTCTGGAATACAGAATTTTGGAATCCGAATTTTGGCACATACAGAATTAAATAAACAAATTAGTAAAACAAAAAAAAAACTTTAACAATCTTATAAATATAAAGAAAATTATAAAATTTGTTTCAAGTAAATCAATTTAATACTTTCTGATTTTACGCCGGACATAATAATATTTATTCGTCTTTATATAATAGTAATGAAGTAATGAATTATTTATGGGCCATAAATTATGGTGGATTTATATTCATCCTCATCTGCAGATTTGAAGAAAAGTCAAGCGAGACATGTTCGTCTTTATATTTGCAGTATGGCACTTCCTATAATAAAGATCTCTGCATTTTGTTCTTCTCTCTCTATTCAACAAATGTGAATTTTATATCTTGCATTCCGTTTTTTTTTTTTTTTTTTTGCAGAACTCGCATAAAAATGAATGTAAGCCCACTATTCACTATGTTTCATGTTATTATTTTGTATTGTCATCACTCCTAATAAAGGTTATGCTATTTGACATACTTCAAAGAAAAAATCTAAATGTATAAAAAAACAAGTAGAAACTTATCACTTTGTAATACCTATATTAATAGTTTGAAACAAGTAGGTAAATATGTGACTAAGTATATGTAGCTACTTAAAACGCAACTTCCTATAACTATTAATATACACAATTAGGCCTGCCCCCTGTTGTTATACTCAAAAGACAAATTGATAAAAATTATTTTCACATAAATATATATGTAGAACTTACGTCTGCAAACTTTTCGATGATTAATTGGTTTTGTCGAGTCTTTGTAGTAGCCCTCTCTGCAATAGTGACAATATCTACCAGTTGTGTCGTGTTGGCAATTGTAGCACACCCCACCGGATACTCGGCCAGATAATTTATACAGCTCTACATTGAATCGGCATCGACGTGCGTGTCCATTACAGTTACAAACTGAAAATACAGGAAAAAAAAAAACAAAGAAAACAATAATTGATAAACTTTCATTTGGGCCACAGATAAAATGATTAAAGGGATTTGAATAATTGGATATGGAGATGTGTGTGGTATTTTAATTGGCCGTCCAAAGTACTTTAGACAACCGCCCATCATTTCCGCATGGAGTCTACAAAATACATACATATATGTAAAAGAGTAAATCAATAATCGACACCCCCTGGGGTTTCTTTCTTTCTTTCCTCAACCATCAGAAAACTTGTATCCTCAGAATTTAATTTGAAAACTTTTACTCAATATTGAGTATTTTATAATGAATAGATTCGATTATATAGGAAATAATTTAATAAATAGACCGATACGATGGTCTAAAAGCGTGAAAATTTTGCTTTGATATTTCCCATATAGATATATCCACAACATAACCTAAAATAAGTAAAATTGAAAATAAGTGAAGTTAAGATACAAAATGTTTGTCCACGCCCGGACTCTTTTTTTAAGTGGTATTTTTTATTTTGATACATTATAGGTCGTATACTCTAAGAACCTTTTGAAAAATCTGTACATTTTTATTTTTTTTGGAATGCCAACCATAGTTTGAGTTTATTTTATTCGCTTCTTATTTTCTTGGGCACAGTTTTTTGGCTTAAAGCTTGTGCGATTACAAGCTCTGCCTTTTTGTGGCATTTTATGTGAATTAGCCTATAATAAATTCGATTTTTGAGTCATTTACAAATAAAGTTTATTAAACAGGGAGCCAGTGATAAAAATACTTAAGTTTTTTGATAATCAAATTGGTTACTCTTAATGGTTTTAAACATTTCGACTTAATATTTATAAGTATTAAGAGTTTACAATTTGTTCTATTTTTTGCCAATTTAGTCTCCAGTGCTGTGGGGCCTTAAAAACGCAAGGAAAATTAATGAAGTTATATCATTTGATATTGAAAATTGTAAGCCTTTCTATAATCTCTTAGTTCAAGAACGATTTTTAACACGTAATACTAAATTAACATGGAATTTGCTTTCTGTCTGTGTTTATTTTAAAGATCTACTTAAAAAATAGTTTTAACTTTGACGGGTAGATGGCTATTATTTATTTAAAAAGTACGATAGCTTGTGAGTATTAATCATCAGGAAGTCAGCCAAGTTATAGCTGGTTGGAATGGGTATACACGGACCTCAAAAGGAGGCAACAACAAAAAAATGGCTCAGGGTCATAAGTCCACAATGGACTTTTGACCCACTTAAGTGGGTTACAATTATGAGCGAGGAAGTCCACAAAAAAGTGGGTCAATATTCCATAATTTTAAAAAGGAAGTAAGTCATAACTCCAACTGCTTATAAAGAAAATTGTTGACATTGGCGCCTGATGGCTGACGACTGGACATTACCCTAAGCGGAGTTCCGTTAGCGGTACAGAGAACCCTCGAAGCGGACCACCCGCTGTACTAGTTTTCCAAGAAAATGCGTTCGGCAAATCAACCTTCAGCGGTTTTCTAGAATTTAAGCAAACGAATGTTATTTCCTATTGCACTCTTAAGCTTAAATAAAGCAAAATAAATGGTTTTTAATAATAATAATAAAATTAATATTTTTAAAATCACTAAAGTGAGTCAGAAATCCACAATCGATGGGCCAGAACTCCACAAGAGTTTCCTGTTGATTTCTGGCCCACCAAAGTAGGCTAAAAATCCACAATTGATTTTTGTACTTTTAACCCATATAAGTGGGTCAAAAATCCATTATGGACTTTGGGCCTGTGGACTTATGACCCTGCGCCCAAAAAAATCAATTAAGTTACGTCATTTGGTAACAAATATTTCAAGCCTTTTAAAAATTCTTAGTGCTTGTTTTGTTCCAATTATTGCGGAGGTTTTCCAAGTTTCAACTGATGGTGGGTGTTTTTTTCCAAAAAAGGCAAAAACAAAAAAAAAATCAATTTATAGTTACGTCATTTGATACCGAATATTTTGAGCCTTTCAGAATCTCTTAATGCTTGTGAGTATCGATCTGCCAGAGGGTGGGTTTGAAGGCAAGGGGTAAATAAAATAAAAAAAGTTACGTTGTTTGATTTGATAAAAAATTCTAAGCCTTTCTATACTTTGATAATGCGATGCGACGATAAATCTGGAAGTCAGCGAAGCCCCCATTTGTGGATGTGGCCACCAAGGATCAGAAAAGGGGTAAACAATTCAATGAAATTACGTTATTTAGTGAAGATTTTGTTTTGCCTTTTCGAAACTGATTTCATTTTTTTTATTTCGTAAGCTAGCAAATTTTTTAAAGGACAACAAAGATATTCCAAAAAATTATATTTCTATTATATCTAATATTTTAGTATTTCTATCTCAAAAGCGTTCCTTTTTAAATATCGTCAAAACATCTTAAGTCCAAAAATCACATTTAAATGGATTTCAGCTAAAAAACAAAAATCACTAAATTTAAATACATACATACATATGTATGTACCTACAACTATACGTTGTCTGTTTTCATGGAAATCATTTTATTATTTTTAATGATCGACTTACGTTGTTTTGAAAAAAAGCCGAAAATATGTATGTACCTATATGTATATGCAATAAATTATTCCAAACTGAAAAAAGTAAATACACTGTACTTATACTGGACTTATACTAGTGAGGCGGAGTGTATCTTATAGTAGATTTTATAAATGATGGGAGAGTTACCCCCCCCCTTCCCATCACTATATACTTGTTTAAAAATGCATTAAAACCAAGTGAAATCTCCTTCTTGTCTCCTGTGAGTGGATGGTCAACACATGTTCCTTCATGCGAAGAATATGAGTATAGGTATGTAGGTATAGAGAACAAATAAAATATAGACAAGCACAGACAACCAACCAACCAACCCCACAAGGACCAACATTGACGCTCTTATGTCCTTCGGACGACATGGATATCACACTTTTTGCCCTCTTTAGGTCCTCTTCAAATCGAATAAAATATCCTTCCCTACAATGGTGCACTCCACTCCCTCGACACTCGTATCATCTGTCAGATATCTCCATCCAAGTGTGTACACTCACGTCTACATCGGGTACCCCATCAATAATTTGAAGAAGCACCAAATATGTACTGCAAAAACCTATGTACATATGTATGGACATTGGACATATACCTATGGTTTGTATGTACCTACAACTTTATATGTACATACATATACACAGTAACAATACGTGTATACAAAGGGTAACCTTGGAGCTTGGAAACTTGTGTTTTTTGTTTTTCATTTTTTTCCATTTTTTTTTTATATATTCATTATGACGACAGACAGTCGAAAAAAAATCCTTTCAATTGAAAACCGGCCACAGTGCGGTGTTTGGCAAAACCAAAAATGAAAAGAGAATTATCCTGGATCGGATATAGCACTCGAAAGATACAAGTGAGTAGATAGATATATATTCATCAGAGCACATTCGGATATGCGCTTCAGGTTGGTTATGTAGGTCTGATGGTTTTTAAAAAAGGTTCCACCTGGCCTACACTCAAATATATGTGCCTACATACCTACCTATATGTATTTTCGTCCCTATTTTGGGATTGCCGATTGGACTTGCCAACATCTCTATAAGAGAAAAGTTGATGAATACTTGATTACTGAGCCGCCCGTTTCAATATTATTTTTTTTTCTATGCGGAAGTGTTTTGAGTGATTTGGGTTACACAAGATGGTTGCTGCCGGTTGAGCGATTACTCGGGCTCAACTTGGACGGTATTATCCCCAATCTTTTTTTTTTTTTTGTGGGGATTATTTACGAAAACGGATATGTACATAAAATGCTTTTGGCAATTTGTATTTTATTTATCTTTTGTCATTGATTGCTTTGTAAGGCATTGCTTGCAAAAAAAAAATAACAATAAAAAATGTTGTTTGTAAAAATGTCTCTAATTTAACATGAAAGATTTGTTTTTGTAATGATTTTAGTAGCTCGGAGAAAGAAATACGTTTTTTTTTTTTTTTTTTGTTTGAATCAAATTTATGTAACAGAACCCTACTGAATTTACTGAAGGCTTGGGTTTTGTTTGAATTTTCTCATTGAAGTTTTCAATGAGCAACAATACTTCTGTTCAGAGATATCAGATGGTTGTCATATCTCACAATATTGTCAAGTCTACACCAATGCTCTGACAATAGGCTGCCAAATGGACTGACATATCCTAGGCAACTGACTTATACGTATACCTAAATACAGATAACGTTAAATTGTCAGTTCACACGGTTTTTCTTAATGGCTGATAATTTTATTGTCAAATTGTTGGCTGACAATGCTTTTACTAACAACGTTTTGAGGTTGAAAATTGTCAGTTCACTACTTACGTTTCGCAGATGTACAGGGTGGGCAAAATACAAGTTTTTTTTTTTTAATGCAATAAAATGAACAAAATTAAAATGTTTCCATGCATTTTGGCTTTATTATTTAGTAAGAATCACTCCAATTTTCCAAGACCTTGTTGATTATTTCGGGCTGTAGCTCACGGATTGTTTGGATGATATTAGCCTTAAGTGGCTTGAATCGTTTCCGAATTGTTGGCATAATATCGGCCCTTCACGGTTCCTCACAAAAAAAAAGTCCAAGGGGTCAAATCGCAGCTCCAGTTGATATCGCCAAGACGGCTGATAACATCGATTTGGAAATTTGATGCGCAAAACATCGATTGTGGTATGGGCTGTGTGGCATGGCGCACCATCCTGCATGAACCAGAGGTCGTCTAAATCCATGTCTTCAATTTCAGTAAAAATAAAACAGTCGGTTAACATGTTGAGCTGTTACGATCGATGGCGAGTTGATGTCGTGAATTGAGTTTCACACTCTCAGCTACAGAAGCCACATTCTCGTCTGTGGGCACCGTACGCCGCCAACGGGGACCATGAGTGTTGTCCACTACACTAGCATACCAGTCCCACGAACTTTTTGCACAAACTTGCGTACAGCAGGCGTGGTGGGTGCTTCATTTCTTTTCAAAAAAACGCATAGTTTAGGCTACACGGCACTAACTTTGGAAATAAGTTTTCAATATTTCCCAACATTGTTCAAGTGTAAAGCGACTCATTTTGTTTCGCGGAGGTATGATATGACTTTCTGTCAAGATTTTGAGTGGAATACAGCTGTCAGTGTCAAAACAATTTAGAAAGAAACCACTATAGTTGGCCCACCTGTTATGTATGTTTATGAACAAATGCTCGATCCGTTAGCAAGCATTGTCACACAAATTAAAACTGTTTTTTCGTCGTCTGGTATTGAGAAGTGTGAAAACCTATACATATTAAAACAAAAATATATAAAAATGGAACAAAAATTTGCACTTGTGTTGTGACTTGGTTGCGGATATTCGTATTGAATAGCAGTAGCGAGGATGAAGAATTACCACAAAAACTTCATATTACAGATACATATTTTATGTACATAAATATCGTAAGCAGATGAAACAATAACTATCACTATTGAATCGTGGAATGCAATAATAAGCCCTACAATGATCAAATTCGTGTTAGCCATTTACTTCGAGGGTATATAATGTTCAAATAGAATTTCAGCAAACAAGTAATTAAAAAAGGTATATTTGTTTTTTCCACTTCTATGTAACTCTATTATCTGACTTTGACTTTTGGAAGACATATTTGATGGCCTGTCGTCAGCGTCAGGAGGGGTTTTACTTAAAACTGAATCACAAATTACAAGCTGCGGAGCAAATGCATTTTTTGAGTATTAATTCTAAATAATTGCATAATCAATAAATAATATAGAATATCGTTTTCACTTCTGATGAAAAGCTTTAAATATTATCTGACAGTGATGAAGTTTTAGAAATATTCAGATATTACAAACTACGAATCTACTACACTACATGACAATTTCAAATGAGTCTACCAATATGTCTTACTCCTAAAAATCTGACTATTGTGTATTTACACGTGTTCAGATATTTAAGATGATAAGAATTATGCGTTTAAACGTGTTCGGATGTATGACGTGACAATGAAAAAGAAATAAATTGTTAGAAATTCTCAAATATTATAATCTACGACATCTGCCAATCTGATAATGTTCTAAGCATAGGAAAAAATAATGGAAAATGCGCGTTCACACGTACTCCGATATTTAACTGACAGTGAGGAATTTGTTACGAAGTGTCAAATGTCATAAACTACGACTTCTTAAAACTTCAAATCTTACAATTTCTTAAGCTACGACAGTAATAAAAATAACGTTTTCACACGTGTTCAGTCGTTTAATTTTTTTTTTTGCAAAGAAGAAGTTGACAGGTATTCTCAGATATTATAACATGCGATATCTTTCAATTTCAAATTAGTCTCATATTTTCCTTAGTGTACGAAAATAATAGAAATTGTGTATTCACATACCTACATGTTCAGAATGTAATAAAAATGGTGTGTTCATAGGTGTTCAGGCGTTTAATTATTTGATAGTGAAGAAGTTGTCAGATATTCTCAAATATTATATTCTACAACATTAAACAGTTTCAGATTAGTCTGATAATATACTAAGTGTACGATAGTAAGAAAAATTGCGTGTTCACACGTGTTCAGATGTTCAATTATTTGACAATGAAGAAGGTTTCAGAAATTCTCAAATAAAATAAACTGCGACATATGGCAATTTCAAATCAAACTGATAGTGTTCTAAGCGTATACGTCAATTATACAAATTGTGTCCTCACACGTGTTCAGGCGTTTTATTTAACAATGAAGAAGCTGTCAGAAACTCTCTGATATTATATACTACGACATATGACAATTTCAAATGAGTCTACCAATTTTCTAAGCATCTGAAGATATTTATATTAAAAATTGTGTGTTTACACGTGTTATGATGATTGTCAGATACAATTTCATTATCTGACGATGGTTTTTGTGGCAATATTCTAATACAAAATTGTCGGCTGACGCCGTTGTAAGGAACATATTTTTTACTGATCTGTCAATATTGTCAGCTCTGACAGCCGTTGCAGTTCTTAGCGAAGTGCATATGATTCCATTCAGCCAGAGCCGACATGAATATATCGCATCGCCTCATTACCTTGACTTTCTCGCTATCGGAACGCCATCACCAATCCACACTTCACTTTGTGCGAGGAAATTTGTAAACTTTCTACTAAAAATTTTACCATTTCAACACACATTTTATATACATAAGTTAGGTACCTAATATAAGTTATTGAAGCTCTGCCAGAGGTTAAGTGAGAACATTCTTTTTAAGTATATTTCAAATCTAAATGGCCATCAAAGTTCTATCTATAAATAAAATCATGTACATGGTATTTGGTTTATGCACGCGCGCCACATTTTTATTAATGCAAATGACTTTTTGCATCAGATTCAAGTATTTCATACATAAATACAAGTATACGACTATCTACGAATAATCCCAAATGAATGATGCAAAAACTTCAAAATGCTTCTAAGATCCGACTTTCCTGATATATTACCATACGTGGGCTATAATAAAATCCCGACAAAACGTTCTATCTTCGCGCAACATTAACGTTATGTTTTAAGCAAAACAAAAATCAAGAAAATAAAAAAAAAAACAACAGCATCATCATTGAGAACTTGGACAACCAAGGAGCACATGACTTTCCCCAATCCACAACACCAAAATGATAAATCGTAACCACAGATGTATTATTTTTTTGTCGTTGTTTTTTTTTTTCTTAGACCGGGCCGACTAGGTGTCATAATAACCCCCACTCTGACGATTAAAAAAAAAAAAAAAAAAAACTAATTACTTTACTCGGGTCGGAGAAGATTCAAAGACAAAACTGAGAAAAGCGCAAGAATGCAAGGAAATTTAGCTCCGACAAATTGCCCTGAAGTCTAATAAATAATCAGAGATTAGTGAATCGTGCACGAATAACCCGCATAGCATAGATGATGCAAAAGGGAATCACCTCAAGCCTGGGGCAATTCGAATATACGAAACCGTTCGGCAGAAGGGCGCCCGCCCGTCGCTCATCAACAACGACGACGACGGCTCAATCTTCCTGCATTGCAATGGAAAATACTCGCGTCGTTATATTATTATTTTTAAGTGCGTGTTTCTTAAACGTTCTCTGTAGGTATATGCAGCGGGACAAGCGCACATTTTCGTATTACAGGGTGAGCTGAGCATGAGACCTCCTGGCAATATTGTAGCAATGTTTTTTTTTTTCTGTGTAAAGGTGTCTATGCTCCTTTCGTATAAGCATGCAGACGTAAGCATATTTTTTTAATTAAAAAAATTACTTTAGGTATACCGGAAGCTGAAGTTCATTGCAACATCACCATAAGATCAGAACAAGTTCTTTCTTTCTCTTTATCAAGCCGGTTGAAAGATTCTTCTACACTTAAACAATAGCCAAGGTTACCATTTTCGTGAATTTCTACCAAGTATAGAATTGACGGATTGGATATCTATTTAGTTTTTTGATTCAGAAAATCCTAAATTTGGAAAAGCAAAAATACATAAGTCCTTTAGGAAAGGTCCAAAACATGTAAGAAGTAGGTATGTAATTTTAACGAAAATATATTTTGAATTAAAGTTAAGATTTGTCAATATGTCTCGTAAAGTATGTTTTTTAGCAATGTTCACTTATTAAGGGAGTTAGGAAACAAGGGGAGTTAGGGCACAATAGATCTTAAGTTCGCAGTGCAAATAATATCCCAAAATATTCAAGAGGAATAAGCAACATTGCAGGAAAACGTCAACAAAAAAATCTCCTTAATATTTATTCGTTTTATGTTTTGAAAAGTATTTAAACTGTCTTTGAGTGGCAACCCTGACTGTGAAAAGAGTTTAACTTTGGTACATATACATAATATGTATGTAGGTATAAAATTCATTATACAAGGAGGAAAAATTATTGCGTTTGGTTGGCTTTGAAGACGAAACGATTGAAAGTCCAAAGTTTTTTGATGTGTAAACATCTATACCGGCGCGGCGGTAGAGGAAAAAAAAAACGGCGATTTCTTGTCACTTGTGACTCTAACAGTTGTGCATTTAACCCTTATTTACCGTTACGTATATTGGGTATGTTCAACACTGGGTACGTTCAGATCGAGTTCAGTTTCTGTTGAAATTTGGTTGGCTGTTTCAACTAAAGGTTCGCATCACAAAACGCGGGCTAGCCGTACCAAAAAAAAATCGCGGCGTTTTGCTATGTAAAACCAGCTCTTGAATATTTTATTTGATGTTTACACATCTTAACCGTGAGTCCGGCATTCACACTTTTTTGTATTTTATGAAACCGAAATGGTCCATAGTAAATTCGCTGTGGAATATAATTTTGAAGAAAAACAGAACGTTTCTTTCACAGTATATTATGGCAAAAAATAAAATTAACAAATTTCTTATGTTGTATGTTTTCTCGCTATACTGCTAAATTATAAAATTAACTGTTGTTTAAATTTATGTTATTCCTAGTGCGCTGTGTTTATTTTACATTAAATCGGTTTATATCAACTCAAACAGCCTGATCAACTTTTTGTTGTATAAAATGTACCGATAACATTGTTCCTTCATTCAACCGGGCTTTGAACAAAATACAGGAGGATATTCTTTGGTATTATATTGTCAATAAAAAAAATATTGCAATTTTAACTCAACCCTATTTTTTAACCTTGAGTCCCTCAAAATAAACTAGTAAGTAGTGTCTGTTTAGTAAAAGATGTTAAACTAATTTATACAAATTTTCGTGTGATTTGAGAAGATTATTGATTTTATGTATTGCAAGGCTCACAAAATATTATGTAGGTTTTACAATTATTTTGAATTGATTAAAAACGACACGTTCAAATCTGGGGTGGAATCGTGTAAGGTGATTTGCGATAAGTGGGAGTCGCAATCAACCAATTCAGTTTGCGTAAGATAATATCACATTTGATAGCTAAAGAGCTACATATAATCACAACAAAAATGTGATTAAAATTTTCCAACAAATTTGACGTTTCTGCCGCAGTACGACCAGAGATACCACCAGCCTACGAAAATTGTACAATTTTTTCTCAGTTCTCTTTTTTCAACCATTCATATAAATAAAAATAATAATTCCTGTAAATAAAAAAATTTACTACATTTCAGAATATTAAGAAAATATAAGAATTTTATCGCAAATCCATTTTAAAATTTCGAAACCTTATTACAATTATTTTCAAAATTCACTATGGCAATAATGTTTTTGACAAATGTCATGGGAAATTATTCAACTGAATTGAATTGAGTGATTCAATCATTCACCTAGACGGAAAACTCAATGACAATCACATGTTATTATGATTGATGTGACAATCACCTATCACCTTAGCCGATTCCACCACTGGTATCCTATTAAATATGATCAACCGTGATGAAAAATTATAAAATGATAATTGGTTAGTTTCTGATTAGTTTTTGTTTATATTTTCTCTCAGTGTTGTTTTCAAAACAAAATAAGATATTTTATTATAACTAAAAATTTTTTTTATAAGTTTAATTAAAAATGTTCAACTTTCTATAAAAGAGAAAATTCAAATATAATAAAAGTGGGCGTGTTAGTGGGTGGGAAAATTGTACATTACTTTCTAACAGCTTTGAACTCAGATATTAGAAAAGTGGGCCAATTTTCCTTAAAAAATTTTTTAATCCTTCCTGCAGCTGATAAATAAAAATTTTAACATTAAAGAAATTGATTCAGTACAGTTTTTGAGTCTATGAAGACAAAAAATAGATTTTAATGTAGGTACATATGCATTTATTAGGAAGGATAGATGTAAAGTTGGATTTTATTAAAAAAAAATCATTGAATGAATTGCATATTTAAATATTCTTAAAAATAATAAGGATAAGCTTTCGAAACAAAAAAAAAATTAAAATTCAAAACACAAGTCAAGATCCGAAAAGGGCTAATGAATTGAAACTCATTAAACTCACAAACCCTAAAATAAATAAATTCCAAAGATTTTGTGATTTAAATATTTTACAGTAATAAGTCTATTACTGAATTGCGAATTGAACGAAGACTCAAGCCAAAAAAGTATTACTTAAGCTTTTGCAGCCTTGGTATCTTATTTATTATTATAAAACTCCGTCTTGGGTTTATTATTACAAATTCACATCACTGGGTTGTAGTTTTGGTGACTTTTGCATAAATTAACACATATTGTTAAATTTTTTTTAAAGGCTCAAGTATTATTTTACATAAATTTTTTGCAAAAATGTATCCCAAATTTATGATCATAAGAATATAGAAGTTAGTGAATACCCAACTTCTAAATAGATCTGCATCCCTAAATCCTCTTTTCTCGTCTATTAACATATTTTTACTATATAAGACTCGATTTTGTTCATGCAAAAAAGATTTAATGATCATTAATTCCTTAAGAACCACCCTGTTTTAAAATGACAATAATTAATTAATTAAATGTCCATGTGTTTCGTGTTGGTGTTGATGTAATGCGATAGAGTTAGCAATAAGGATTATTTTTGAGTTATTTTATTTTTCATTTCACATAATATTAAATTGTTAATATGTACCTTAAAAAATATTTAAGCTAGAATTCATCCTTCCTTTAAAAAAAAAAAAAACGAAAGCAATGTCCTCTGTCAGTATAATATACATAGGTACATTATATATTTATAAGTAAGTACACCATATCAATTCTATTATACAAATTGCAAACAATATAAATTTGTCATATCATTCCCTGGAGGATCACTGATTTCGAAGACTACGCCGCGCTGCGCCACCCTCGAGCATGTCATCATGGTTGTCATCGTCAACCATTATAAAAACGATGTCTCATGAAAAACGTACGTACAACACACTTACACAGCATTTTAAAATATTTTACAATGAGTATCTTTACAAAATGATGACTCTATGGTCTTTTTTGTGTGCTTTAAGTGAATCGTCATGCTCTTTTAGTGGATTGGGATTGGGATGGGATTCAGGAGAGTCATATTATTTTTATTTAAATTTTAATTGCATGCATTCAAAAAGAGTGTTAATTGTAAATTATTAAAATTAATATGTGGCATTAATTTGAGTAGTAAATATGTATATACGACCGAAGCACGTGCTACTGGTCAACATGCATACATGCATACCAGAAGCCAGAGGCGATTTTATTGAAGGCTTCAAGAGTCGACTCCCTGTAAACAACATTAATGACCGCAGACTGGTGTATTCGTGTTTAGGTATAATTAAATCAGAAAGACCGGACATATATGGTGGATGATAGCATACCACTATAACGGATAACCAAAATTTTCTCCTCAATCAAATTTCGAAATTTGATTTTCCTAAAATTCAAAACATGTGCTATTTTAATTTAATTTTACCCAAGGCAAGAAGTAAGTGTGAAATAGAGAAAATATTCAATATAAATTATTTCAGCAACTTCCGTTTAAATTAATTTACCCATAAGAGAATAATTTTGTCTCCCTTCGTTTTCTGATTAAATAGTACATATTTAATGTATGTAAAATTTAATAACTAGTGTAAGAAATTAACTGAGATTGAAAAGATTTTTTTAACTCAAATGTTTTAAAGCATTGAGAAATTAAAAATAGTAAATAATAACACGCTTTTATCAAAATGAAATGTGGGGGTTTATTACACTACGACCTATAGATCTATTTTACACCCGTTTAGAGTTGAATGAGGTTTTTCATCTTACAGCTTTTCCTCCAAACCTATTTCTCTGAGGAATTTGAGTATTTGGGGTATTCTCAGGGAGGATAAATTGCTCTTTTCTACCTGGTAGCGTCTCAGGTGTCTATTTATTTCGTGGAATGATGCCTGATTCACTATGCGACGAGACAGCGAGACGTTGACATGACGAGATCTCTTCACATTTTTCCTCTCTTAATGACGAACTTAAAACAATGAAATAATACATAACTAAGCGTTTCTCATCGTAATGTCTTGTCTTTTTTTCAATTTTTCGAACAGTGAAGAGATCTTGTGACTTCGAACGTCTCGCTTTCTTGTCGCATTGTTAATCAGGCATGAATATGGCAGAATCTGCCATAGGCTTAGATTGTTTAGGTGTCTTCTGAATTTACAGTGGCCGGTGATGAGGCCCGCTATGATTCTGAGGTTATTCCTACTTAAGCTGGTGCAATCAATAAAACGAACATTTGAGAAGAATTATTTTTGTTTATTTATTAGAGAAATATTTACATACATTTCTAATGGAGGTTTTTTTGTGTTTCCTCCAAATTTAATGTTTAAATAAAAAAATGTCCTTAAAGAAGCCCTTAAAAAATAATATTCTAGTTGAAAGATATACATATTGTATCGAATCTCTTAAATGTAAAATGTGCGGTAACAATCCATTGTAAAACTTATAACGAAATAAAAATCTATCTATCTATCTATTCACTTGCATATAATACATAGATACAAATATAGACTGAGTTTTCAGTTGTTTGTTTTAATTAAAATATGCAATGGAAAGAGAATTTGCCATTTTATTAAATAAATTAACTTGTAAAATAAACCATTTCGTTGTTTTGTTTTTAAATATTTACATAAAGGTATCAAAAAGTTCACAAATGAAAAAAAAGAAATTTATGAAAAAAATATCATAAAGCTAAATGAAGTTTGGTTTCATTTCCCTTGGCTTGGACTTTACATTCAGTTGCTTCTCTTTCCCTCTTATTTTATAATGAGTTCGTTTTTTATTTGCATTTTTTTGGAAGGTGTCAAAAAATTTGTTTATGTTACGTGGCAAAATTGTTGTTAAGTTAAGTATCAATAACGAAAACGATTATTAACAAGAATTTAAGTAACGTCATTTAAAGGCAATTTAAATATTTAAGCATACTTAACTAAATGACCTCTAAGAGATGTTTTGAGAAAATCTAATAGATACATACGTCTGCTTATGATTCAGTATAATACAATTTTTTTAAATCCTACCATGAAAACAGCCGCATTTTTAGTTTCTGTAAAAAAGTATTTATTGTAAGGAAAACAAAACAAAGGTTCCACATACGCCACCGAGACCCTCAAGTCAAAGTAAGTAAGTTTCAATGAAATTGATATGCAGCAAATTTTCGGATTCTTCATGATTGGTCATGCACATGCTTATTTTATAAATCAACATTCTGGAAATTGTCAACCAAAATTTCACCTTTTCAATATCCTTGATTTTATGTTGGAGTTAAAAAAAAGAAATACTTCATTTAACCAACATTTATTGGTTTAGACTTTACTTTTTTACGACATTGATTATTAGGTTTAAGATTAAATTAAATTAAATTTTAAAACCAAGAAATTATGTATTTTTTATAAATTATAAGATCACTGTTTTCTGTGACGCGGGATTTAATAATTCTCGGTTGTTTGAAGGTAAGTTTGGTTTAGCAATTCATCAAGAATAGACTAATGACGAAGTGAAATTTGCAAATTGCTTAAATTTATTTTGAGAACATGTTTCAATTTCCATGAAATTCATCGAGCATTACATATGGATTCTATATGGTTCTGATAATGAAAAACACTTTTGATCGAATGGCTATTTTTGTATTTGTATTTGTATTTATTATGAATGGTCACTTAATTTAAAGATTTACATCTTATTTATAATTAAGTAGAAATAAAGCAACATAATAGAAGGACATAATAATTAATTAAATTAAAATTAAAAAAGAAAGACAAAAAAAATACAAGTTTAAAAAAAAGAATACTAACAATGATTATAATTTAAACAATTATTTTTATAAAAAAAATGCAAGAAACAAATTAAAATTTTGTAAGTTAAGTTAGAGAAAATAAATTAACAAAAAATCAACGCCAACAACAGCAATCAGGCAACATGAGAGCCAACTAGGACGAAGAATAATATAAAAAAATATTTTTCCTAAATATCCCTACTATATCCACATCTTTAACATGCCGTGGAAGCGAATTCCAAAAATGAGCTACACTAATTAGAAATTGTCGCTCGGAGTTTAGGCATGAAAACCGGGGAATAATGATTAGGTTTGATCGTCTTGAAAGCGAGAACTGGAATGTATTGACGCGTACTGATGATAGTAAAGAGCGTGACAAGAGTTCGAAGTCTAAGCAAGTTGTCAAAGGAGATCCCATAAATACTTTTGGAGAGTTGCGAAATATGATCGTGGCGTCTAAGACCAAAGATGTATCGTGCGACATTATTGAATACAACATTCATCTTTCTCTGACTATGTCGATAACCACAATTGCCGCATGGAAACATCGTTACATTTAAAAAAAATCCCTGGTGTAATCATTATGTCTTAAAAATGCTAACAAGTTTTTTTTATTTTTAATGTGCTCCTAAATAGTTTTAAGTTGAAAAGAAAGTCTAGTAAACTTTATTTATTAAATAATAAATATGGTTTTGCTAAGATATTTCAAAAGTAGAAAATATAATTTACAAAGTTCTTACATTGAGATTGGGATTTATTCAATTTCAAAAAATCCACTTGCTTTTGGAAAATTGAACTTTTAAAAACATATTGATTTTTTTTAAAAACCCAAACTTATTTTTTTAAGCCGAAGCCATTAAAGTACGAATTGTGGAAATAACAAATAATCGATTTTATTGGGGATAATGTTTGCAACAGTTCTTGATGAAATTGTTTGCCACCAAACCCTTTATAAAGTATCTTTCTATGCGTTATTGTGAAAACTAGTTTTTTAAAGAAATTTATTTGCAACAATTTGAACACCAAAAGACATTGAAATAAAAACATAAGCAGAGAGGGGAAAATCTTAGTACCTATATCTTTATTTAGAATTAAAAATTAATTCGAGGGCAAAAATCTAAAAAAAAAAAAAATTCCGATTCAAGGCCAGAATAGGTCTACTTAATTCCTAATAAATTTGACCCATGAATAAAAAATTACTAAAGGGTGGTTAAATTTTAAGGGCCGATGTTGAATGTGAACCACACCTAATCGTCAAGTTTTTTTCTGCATTTCATTTGACATTTCTCAATTTCAGACTAACTCAATTAAGCCTCTTGACCTTTTCAAGCGTCGTCAATGGTCAGAATGGTGGCATGAAATGGCAACAGTGGATGATATTCGAAGAAAATAATCTTCAGTGATTAGGCACATTTTCACCTCAGTGGATTCGTCAATAAGCAGAATTGCCGCAATTGGGCGAATGATAATCCAAGAGTGATTGTCGAAATACCGATGCATCCACAAAGAGTGACTGTTTTGTGCGGTTTATGGGCTGGCGGCATCATCGGGCCGTATTTTTTCCTAAATGAGGTGAGATGATAACGAACTTTTTATGGCCCGAATTGGAAGATATGGATGTGGACGATATGTGGTTTCAACAGGACGATGCCACTTGCCACACAGCTAACGAAACAATGGCTCTTTTGCGCGACAAATTCAATGGCCGTGTTATCTCACGTGGTGGCGATGTCAATTGGCCACCAAGATCATGTGATTTGACACTGTTGGACTTCTTTCTTTGGGTTTATTTGAAAGAAAAGGTGTACGTCGATAAGCCAGCAGAAATTCAAGAGCTAAAGGATGAGATAATTCGGCATATTAACGGCATAGAACCTCAATTATGCCTCAGCGTCATCGAAAATTTGGACCATCGGATGGAGGTATGCCGCCGAGGTCGCGGCGGCTATTTAGCCGATATTTTGTTCCATACATAATTGAACCATACCAATATTATCATAATAAAAATAAATGACAATAATTTCCTAAATAATTTGTGTTTTATTCAAAATCAACATCGGCCCTTAAAATTTAACCACCCTTTAATACAATAATGCCACAAATAACTGGCTGATAATAAAAAAGAAATCGTCTGGATTAAAAAAAAAGCAGATGAAACGGAAGTTTTCTAAATTTTAACCTGACATAAAATCTATTCGCAGGAGACATCTAGCGCAAGGATCTCACTAAAATTAAAATAGATGGCAGAGGGTAATGCCATGCTTTATTTGGTTTTATAAATAATAATTATCATATATTGAAATGTTAAATAAAAATCACTTAAATAATTAACTAAATAATTATTAAATACATATGTATTACATAATTATTAATTAATGTTTTACTTGAAGTTAAGTTTTACAATGTTTTAAAAACAATTTTACTGCGTGTTTACTTAGGGATTTCTTCCTAATATCAGCAATTCAATCTTTTTATTTAACATTTCAGATTTTTATGTTAAAAATTGTTAAGCTATACGAGGTTTTTTTAACATTAGAAATGTTTAAACGGAGGCATACAATATAAAAAATCAAAAAAATATGAAACGCCTAGTAGACAAAGGGGGTGAAACGTGAGGGGAATAAACAAAATAAACGAAATAAACAAAATAAACAAAATCAACAAAATAAAAAAAATAAACAAACTAAACAAAATAAACAAAATTATTTCGTTCATGCTTTGTTGTTACTAGTTTGAGGAAACAGAAAACGAAGAAGATGATAAAACGGACAGAAAAAAAGGAGAAATGTTCGTAGGAAAAAAATGGGTATGTTTTTGATGATGATTTTTGCGAAATCCGAAAAATATCCGATTTGCGTTTACTTAAATGCTTATATCTTTCGATCCAATTATCCGATTTTCAATATTAAGGTATATAATTAAAGGAAAAATGACTGGCGTGTTAGATCAAAAAATTTTCAAAATCATTCAAAATTTTATACTAAAAACATGAAAATAAATATCGGACAAATAATTTAATTCAACGAGGAAGTTGATTAAAAAAAAAAGCATTAAAATACTTTCAACCACCAATTGGCGAGAGGAATATAGTATTCTAAAGCCGGCGGCGGCGGAGTTTGTGCAATAAAAAACCACAATCGTGGCAAATTTGCTTCGCGTCGGAAAAAAAAAATGCTAAATGTTCATATGTACCTACCTAAATTTGTAGTCGGTATAATAATTGTAAAGATACATTGTGTTTGGTTTGGGTTGCTTATAACTTCGGTTCTAATGATACGTTCATTAAGGTCTTAAAATTTAGCTAGAATATCGGACTACATTTTTTGTATTATATCATTGCATCACAGTCACATAAAACTATATATATGAAAAACCTTATTAAATTGCGTATTTAATAGAAACAAAAATTTAATACAAAACAATAATTTTTTAAACCACATGTATTTGACCCTTTTTAGGAAAGTTATGATGTTGGTACCTATGTTCAGAAAAGTTGCTCAACATTTAAATTTGACATTCAATGTACATATATAAATACATAAAGCTTTTTTCATTTCTAATGTTCCTCAACTATGCTGGAATGGCAAATCGGGTAAATTTTTAATCAGAGTTTTGACAACAAAACTGAGAAATTTTGCTAAATAATCAAGTTCATTTAACTCACAGTACACATATTAAAGGTAATGTCATTAGCGTTTTTATTTTTGTTCAGTTCTGCGCATCTGTCAAAATCAAAGAAAATGGTGGATCCAGTGCCCCTTTTCTTGTCTAAATTCATTTTGTTGTTGTTGTTTCTAATTATGCAGTGAGTAGTTATTATAATGGGCACTCGATAAGTTTTTTTTTTAATTTCTGACAATTCCAACTTTGGCAGGCTGCGCAATATTTTACCTTAAACCTGTGTACTGTGCATTTATCTGAGATTACTGAGATCTCCGAGATCTCATTTTCCTGAACATGCATAATGCTATAGGGACATGAGGATTTTGGAAGGTTCTGGTGGAACATAGCTAAAAAAAAGGTTAGGAAACACTGGTCTAGGGTTCATAAAGATTTTCCTTAAAAAAAACTTTATTGATTAAAATTTAAAACCTAAATTTAAAAACTAACTAATTCTGAATATTTCTAAAGCTATAAGCTCCGAAAATAAATCGAGAGTTATTGGATCGAATTAAAAATTGATTTTAGAACTTTGTCAAATAATTAGCCGTTAAAAGTCTCATTTTAACGATAATCGACTTTGAAATAGCTTAATCTTTTTTAATTGGGGAGATTTCTAAATAAAATCTGTTTTTACCAATTCTTAGAACAAATATTAATTGAAACTAGGCATTATTTCTAATGAGAATAATTTTATTTTTTAGAGGAAGTAGCTAGGTACTTTTTATTTGGCTTAAATTTTTGGACCAAAAACAGTGATAGTGAATTCTGTTTTTGGCCCAAAAATGTAAGCCAAATAAAAAGTTTATGTATATTATATTTATTTAGAACTTACAAACAAATATCCAGCTGGAATTAGATTAAAGATTTTAACTATTAAAATGTCTCACCTTTAACAGATTTAAACTCTTTAGTTTTAAAACAGTAAAAGAAACTATTAAAGTCGTAAATAATTTTTTCAATAAAACACAATAGGCCAACGAGATTTACTATAAACGGAGAAATATCTAGAAGCATATATAGAATTGAAAAATGTAAGCAATTCTATTGTGAAAATATTGTTGTTGTTTTTTTTTTTGTATGAGGAAGCAAATCGACTATATCTACTTCCCATTCGTTAAGTTTCTTTTGTTCTGATAGTCTGATAACTTTATTTTGTATAAAACTCTCTCTCAATCACGGGATTGCATCATCAATATAAAAATCTTCTCAACCTTCGCCTACGCTTTGAAAATTTACTATCCTATTTCTCTCTGATACACCGAGAACGTAATGACATATCCTTTGAATAATAATCCATGTATCTCCATCAAAACTGAAAAGTAGATATACGAGCTAAGGTAGGTAGCATTGTATAGGGTAAATATCGCTTTTATTGGCGCTCTTCATTAATTGGAAAATTGAAATTCCAAAATTATTTTAAAACTCGAGTGTTTTTTTTTTTTTCAATTTTCATCGTTTCTAGACTAATTTTATGGATGAGAGAGAAAGTAGGCACAGTATAGACAAGCAAGTTGAGAGGTAAGTTTGAAAGTAAGAACACACAAATTTGACATACGTAATTAGAAAATATTTTAGGTGCGTTCCTTTACTTTAAAACTCTGTGATTTTCTGTCAAAAACTACACAATTTTTTATTTTTACTTTGAGAGACTTTTGTGTAGTTTTGTACAAAAAATCACAGAATTTTTAAGTAAAGCATGTGCATTGCTTTACTTTAAAACTCTTGAAGCGAAAAGTGAGAAAATACTTAGATTTATAATTTTTATATTTCATTGCCGAGCAGTTTCTAATCTTTTGTTGCGAATATTTTTGATGTTTACCTAAACATCTTGCGGGCAGTAGGGTAAACTAAAAACGTGAGGCTTACGTTTAATACGTTCCGAGTCACACATTACGTGTTACCCATTACGTTGCAATTGGTTAAGTTCAATAACAAAACTCCGGCACTTGAACGAACATTGATGTTTACACATCTTAACCGTAAGTCCCAGCACTCACACCGTTTTTTCTTTTTTTGATTATGTCAAGTTCTTCTCTTCCTTCTTCCCAACTTGCCTCTCAACTTGCTTCTCATCTGGTTTCTAGAATTACCCTACGAGTCGACGAGCAAGGGGCTTAAGTTTGTGTGTTGAAATTGAATTGAATTGAATTGTTGAATTGAAATTCGGGATTTTGCTATTTGGGATGTTTAGCACTTGGGATTTTGGTTTCTTCGGAGTTTATTGTATTTAAAATAATGGAATCGAGATTCCCAATTATATGTCATCGTGATATTGACCCGGTTCCTGAGACAAAAGAGGATGTTTACACTTCTTCACACAGGTAGCTCAGGCGGTGACACTTTTTTTGTTATTAATGATTTCTACAAAATGAAATATATAAATCAAAATTAAATATTAAATAATTAAAGTCCCATTTATTGTGTGCCATACCCTACACGTGTTTAACTATAGGCCTAGGCGTAAGAGTATACAACACCTCAAGCCACCCTCTAAATTAATTGCAATCTCTCTCTGTTCAAGCTTCCAACTATACTCATCTGTCTGTCTGCCACCTTTCAATATATGTATATATACGAAGACTAAAGCTTTCTTTTGCATCAATAATAAAATAGAAATTTACAAGGCTCTACAACACTATACTCGTACAAGAGCTGTTGCAGAAAAGCTGTTAAGCATTTGAATTATGTCAAATATCCTTTTGTTGTGTGCGGGACTAGAGGCGTCTGGGAATTGCATTAAATCGGTATGGAAAGCAATAACAAATATTCTTTATGGCACGTCATAGGTTTTATTTCCAGTAGTGGTGGTTAGCATGAATCCCGGTCCATTTCCCTCATCCTTTCTGCCCAACTATCATCACCAGCTATATACATATAAAAATGTGGTATCTTCATTACCAGTGGTGGTGGCAAACAAAACGCAAAGGAATATATGTTCCTTATCCATATATCCGTGTCCCCTGTGTGTGAATATCTATCTATACTAAGAAACGAGACTGACATTAAATGCAGTGCGGTTGTGATGGCGGCGCGGCGGCGGCGGCGGCAGTAGCGTTGGTGGCAATATAGCGATATACGATAGTTAACCAGTCCACTTGGATTTTATTCACCAATTTAAGTATCGGCATTGGGTCATTGTGTGAATAAAAATGTGCACCATATTTTGTCGATATGGTTTTTATGGACCATGGTCCATGGATTGCTAGTTCCTCGTCAGTTCTGTGATATCAACCCTGCATGATATCCAATTAGTGACTGAAAAAGTAATTAATTGCGCCAATACCATGCCTTGCCTTGTCTTGTCTTGGAGAGAGAGAGGACCTTTTATATAACTTCAGAGTCAGACTCTCAAGCAAAAAGGGGACAAATTATAATCTTGGTCATAACCGTCGCTGTGGGTTCTGACAAATTAATAGCTACTTACGGTGGGTAAAAGTTGTACAGAATTAGTCACAACAATCCGATAAATGTCGTTTGCGGATGGTAGGATATAAGGTATAGTTGGAATATGAAATTAAATGACCGTCTCGTTAATAACATTTTATCGTTTTCTTTACAAGGAGATATAAATACACAAAACAGCTAAAAGGGACCAGTTATGTATATGTTACGTATATAGGTACATATCAGTGTGTTTCATATTTATCTTTTAATAAATTAATGACTCAAGAAAATGAACATAATAATTGCGATGAATAAAATCCATAAAGTCATGACAATTACAATGTCCATTTAATATTACCGACAATTATATTTTTTTTCTTTTTGAATATTAAATATTTTTCAATTGTAATTAAAGCTTTCAGATCCAAGGCTATAATAAATAAACTTCCATAATGTCGATTGGTGATAAAAGGACATGTTTAACAAGGCGAATAGGAAAATTGAAATGCTGAAAATTTACGAGAAAATCTTATAAATACATTTTAAAAATTAAACCAATTGTTCATTTTTGAACTTGTAAGTTTATTATATAGGTTTTGAATTGCTAAAAACTTGAGCTTGAGATTTTAATAAAATTGTATGTTTAAAAATGATAGAGAAGCCAAATAAATTATGTTCAATATTTAAGTAAAACATTCATTTGACTGAAAATCTTCCGTAATGGTTATAGTGCGTTGGATTATTACGCTGGAATTCTGGGTTCAAATACAGCCTATTTCATATCAAAAATGTTTTTTTTTAGGGGTACTACATCTTAGGAAATGGCAATGTATCTCTTGTCTTAATAAAGTGTATGTTATCCTTGCCTTTCAGATTTAGCAGAAAATTGCAGGCCCTCTCCATTTCTGTCGACAGACAATAGGCACACAGGAATCAGGAATGGTTGAGGGTGCAAATCACTATAGCCCCGATGGTTAACTACGAGCTGTCGCCTCATTTATATATTTTGAAATAAAAACTATTAAATTTTGTTCAGATTTTTAAAATAGTTAAGAAAGTAGTTTGAGGAAAAAATCGCCTACTACCACGCTTTCTCCTTATTGGACTTCTTTAGTGAATTCAAATTTTGTAATTAAATTATCTTAAGCATAAGGCACGATGTGTGTACCAACACGATTGCAGTGGCAATCACGATAATATTTATCGCGTTATAAATTCAATGGGGATAGTTCAGAAAACTGAGATCCAGAAAACTTTGCTCCGTCAAAAATTGAGGAAGCGAATAGGATTTCCTGACTTTTATTTTTTGTTTGCTC
The DNA here is from genome assembly GCA_951394125.1 of Epistrophe eligans. Taxonomy (NCBI): domain Eukaryota; kingdom Metazoa; phylum Arthropoda; class Insecta; order Diptera; family Syrphidae; genus Epistrophe; species Epistrophe eligans. The sequence continues at coordinate 65,464,117 of OX596029.1, read as the reverse complement.
TGGAAAAAGAAGTTTTTAGAGCTTTGGGATGACATTACGACATTGGATGACATATACGACATAATATTGTTTCTTGTCCATCTATCAAGCTATAAATGTCCAATTTAATTGCAGGATGATTTTATATCTATAGATTGATATAAAATCAGAAATGAATTTTTAAATTGAAAAGAAGGTCAACGCAAGCTACACTGACGCTGTAAGAAATATTTTTTTTACCTCCATATTCACGGCCGGCCCCAGCCAAGCTTGCGCCCTGTGCAAGATTTGTATAACGCGTCCTTTTTTATATTTGCACACATGCATAAAACTTTTCCACATTACCCAGGAGGTAGACTTTCAATGCGTTTTTTTTTATTAAGGTATTCCCAATAGGTGATATTAGTTAGTGTGAAAGAAATAACTTAGCACAGTTGTGATGGATTTTATTTCTGAATAATTTGGACAAGTTTTATGGCAGTACATATTTGTTTGAGCAAGATCAGATTACATTTTTTTGCTCCTGGTAATGCGCCCCCAGAATTTTACGCCCTGCACATTTGCACATCTTGCACATATGGTTGGTCCAGCCCTGGCTATATTATTCACTCGATACATCCAAATTAAAACTTAAATCCGGATGTATTTAAATTGTATTTGTATAATTTTCATCCTGATTTAAATTTTGATCTGGATGAATCAAGTGAATAATATGACCGTTAATGTTTCAGTTTTATTGGTATTAATTTTCAAATATTTTTCCTTAAAAAATTGAATACGAACTTCGTGCGATATGGCAAGCAAATGATGCTAGCAGCGTTCAACAAAAGTAGCGTTACTGAACGCAGCATTGGAAAGTAAACGAAGTCCTTATTATATACCATTGATTCACAAGTGCCGCATCCATATTGTTATCGTGATCGACACAGCCATAGCGTTGGTTTGCGCATTGCTTAAATCTCAAAGTTTATTGATAAAACGCTCTCGAGAATAAAGCAATTCATGTGTTTTTTTTTTGGAAATTATACTTCTTTACACGTTTGCTGCTAAACACTTTAAAAAAAAACATCAATCAACTTAATTCCAAGAGGAACACAAAATTTACAAAAAGTTATGCACTACTAATAATATAGTATACGTTTTAATAAAAAAGTGCTTTAAAAAAGCTTTTTGTCTAATTTTTTTTGTTTAAAAAGTTATTTTAAATTTTTTTTAATGCAATATTGTTTAAACTTTATAGAAGCATGATTGCAAAATTTTAAAAATTCTTCAGGCTATTAAAAAACTGTACATACCTATCTTACTCTTAAATAAGGCAATTTACTAAAAAGTCGAAATCTTTTTTCTGCAAAGCGTATTTTTGCCAAAAACTTGAAACGCACATTCATCAATACCAGGTAAAAAGTTTAATCAAAATCGTAAGAACCATTTTCGAGAACATTTGAAAAAAAACCCGAAATTCTTGTATGATGGCCGCATTTTAGATGAGTTGAAACAAAAATTCGAAATTAAGGTTTTTGTCAAACAAATCGCATTATGGAAGTAGGGTTTTTGCGTTTTTGGAGAAAATAGTTATTCACTTATTCCTTTTTAATAGCTTGGCCAATTTCATTAAAATAAACAATATTGCATTTAAATATTTTGAAAACTATATTTTTTAAATAAATCCATTTTTTTTTAACTTTTGACAATTTTTTTTATTTTTTTGTTAAAGATTAAATTCGTAGCTATACATTTTGGTTGTTAACCCCAAGAACAAGTCCATGCGATCCAGTCGTGAATTTTTTTTAAATTTCAAATATGTATTGTCCATTAACTAAATTGCACAAATTATTTATTACAAATCACTTTGAATAACTTAACATTCATGAACATACATACATGCATATATGTATCTTAAAACTTTCAAATTTTAAATTCAAATGTTTTCTAAGTTTTGGAATTTTTTGCATAATAATTTGAATCCTTGACTTTTAAGTAGACATACATTATGTATGCAAATTATTTAAACTAATTTTCAATAAATCACAACCTACGCTTTAAATACATTATCATAATTGGTTTCTCATATATTCAATGAATTTCGGATTAGAATTAAGAATATTGTTCCAAGTAAATTATTTTATAATTTAAAATATATAAATGAAATTAAATATCGATAAATCATTTCAAAGTTTATACACACAGATAAAACCATAAAATAACCCTAAATGTGCGCTACACAAAAGGCTTTTGCATAGTTTTGAATAAGTTTTGAATATTATTAAATACCTATCGTATTTGAAAGCAAATTTATGACCTATACCTACTGCTGCCACCCAAGGGGGAATTTTCGGCACAATAAAAAATACTAAAAGGAATAATAATAATTTTGCATACCTATAATAGATTTAGAGTTGTATACCTATATATTGTTATTGTATTTTTATTTGTTTATGAAAGCAAATATATATTTGTATTGATTGTTAATGTTTTTTTTTCTTATTTAATTTATGTTTATCTATATAATAGAATTAGTTTTAGTGGCGCAACAGTTCGTGTAAGACCACATGGCCTACTGACTTACAACTCTCAATCATTCCTGTTAGCGTGTTATTGTCAAGAATGGATGGGAGCTAAAATGTTCTGCCAAATCCCAATGGCTTAGAGATAATAGGCACCTTTTCATGACAAGACATATACTTTTCATATTACTTTCAACATTTGTTTATATTAGCACGAAAAAAATTAGAAAAATAATTTTAGTAAAATCCGCCCACTGCCACGCCCACTTTTCTTATAATTTGGTTTAACACAAACAAAACATCTAACAATGCCATGTGCAAAACAGCTTTTACAAAGTTATTATTAATTAAGTATCTGAACATAATTGGAACCTGCAATCTGGAATAAGTGGAACCGTTTTTTAGAAAAAAAGATACAAGAAAAGTGGACGTGTCAGTGGTCGGATTTAACTAAAAGTATTTTTTTAATTTTTTTCTTGCTAATATAAACAAATGTTGAAAATTTCATCCAATTCAATCAAGCCGTTTCCGAGAAACAAGGATATAAGAAAAATGGAGGTAAAAATGGGCGGGGCTGCCTAACTTTGTTTTTGCAAGAGACTTGAATACGAAAACTGAGATTTAAATTCTTTAATATCACCAGAACCACCCTACAAAATTTCAATTTGCCTCTAACTTTTTTCTATTTCAAACCTTAACTCCTTGGACTATTACACCACGGGCTACTTTTACTGCTATCTACAATATATTACAATGTTTTGTATTGTTTGTACAATGTACATAATTGTTATTATTTTATAACTTATTGAAAAGGGCGATATGAATGGCGCAAATGGCGCTTGATGCTGACGTATTAGGATGATATTACTTCACAATTTAAGACTAACTTTAAAAATCTTTGTTAAAATGTTCTTATTTTTAAATATTTTTAACTAGTATATATAATACTATAATAAACTGCAGCTAAACGCGCCCTGAAAAAGTGGCAGTTAGTGCAAAAAAGTAATCAAAATACCATTTTCACATCTTCAATTGTCAAAGTGACATACTACATAATCGTCTAAAATTGCGCCAATGTTTTTAATAAATAAGAAATTTTCTTTGGAACTTTTCAAGTAAGAAAATAAAATATATGAACCCTTATCGATGATTGTTGAATGATCTTGAGCTTTGTGTATGGAATATTCCAGATTAATAATCTTTTTCTAGGCAAAATTTTACAACTGTTAAAAAAGTTTTAAAAAATGGTCTTTCAATTTGAAAACACTCAATAATTTCTACTTGTGTCGAAACATTTTAATTTCGATTATTATTTACATAAACCTACATAAGTACATACATACATAGCTGTAAATAAAAAAATATAAAATGACATCTAGGAAACATTACTTAATTGTAACTTTTATTAAGGAGAGAAAGAAAGTTGGTCAAGAATTTGACCATGTTATTATTCGAAAAGCAAAATTTGTGAAACTCATTAACTCGGGATCAGGAAGGCAACCGAAGAAAGGAAAAAACGACAACAAATTCCGCAGAAAACTTGCAAAGGATTTCAAGAAATTAAATATATGTAAAAAATTGAGAGGGACAGAATAATATTGCCAGAAAAAGCATACAAAATAGCGGATTGGTCCCAAACCATTAAAATAAGTAAGTATGTAGATATAAATAAAGTATATTTATTTAGATTTATTTAATATAATTATCATGACTTAATCATTAAATAAATATTTAATCAATGACTTAAATTCGTCTGATGTTACGATTAAATTTCCACGATTATATTCTTAATCAGTGTTAAAGTAATACAAGTACAAGTAAATGTTTCAGTTTAAGTTGTTGTTTTTGTTCTTAATGATATAAAAACTATTGATATTGGTAGACTCTACTATTAGAGTACCAGTAGATACTGTAACCAGTGTGGCAGCCAAGCTCTCTTTTATACCCAATATTTAGTTCCTAGTATTTTCGTGAAGGTTCTCGTATTTGCTTCTCGATCTTTCTATGACAGGTAGGTGGGGTTATAATTTCCCCTTCCAATCTCGAACATTCTTTCGATGTTCGACAAAGCTCACTCAAAGTTACCAGTGGTAGCGTTCAATATCGGTTTGTGACTTAGCTATATTCCAAAAGATCAAAAGATGGCGCTCCATAAAAGACGTTACATTATAATTCAAAAGAAGTTGAGTAATTTAATCGTTACAATACCATAGTGTTTTCAACTTGTTGACATATCTTTTAAGCCCTAAACGATATAATAATTTATTGTCAGTGGTAAAAACTTTATGACCATTCAAAATGATTGATATTTAATTGTTTGATCACCTAATACGTCCAACAATATCCTTCTTCATTTATACATAATTCAAAAAATATGTTTTTTGATGATGAATTGATGATTTAAAAACGAGTTCTTAATTTAACTTATTTTTAACTACACAATGCAGATTAATGATTGAAATTGACGAATGTACCAAAATGTTTTTATTAGTCTTAAGTAGGTACTAAAGAAATAAAGTAATAACAGTAATAATACCAGCAATAAGTAAGCACAACTATTAATAAAAAAATGCCTAATTATTTTTATTCACAAATAAACTAAAACATTGTTTAAAAACCTAATAACGAAAAAAAATATCTTATTAATAAACAATTCACTACTAATTAACGATAGGTAGGAGGCAAATCTGTACGAACAATACTTTCTCAAAAAGTATGAATTTTTATTAATTTGACATTGTATATAAACGAATAACCATAACGTATGTATACATATATGTGTTTTAACGTTTGTTTTTTTTTTTTTTTTTTTAAAACGTCTATCACTCGTTAATCCGCACCTAATTGCCTGAATTATATTATTAACATGAATTAACTTCAATTTTGTTTTATTCATAAAATTTTTCACTTAATTCACTGATAAAAAATAATTCATGTTTGATATGAGGTTATTAATAGGATTGAAAAGTTTTGAGAACTAAATGAACAGATCTATATCCAAGCAAAAATATTGCTGTCAAAAAAGAACCAAAGTTATCCTTTACAAAAAAATAGTTTGATACAAAAAGAACGCCAAGTTCAATCTAAGTAAACAAAATTAAATATTTTAATTACCCATTAAGGAATGGACAGAATGGCTATAGTTTTAAAAGTTTAATTTAAAAAAAGAAAAACTATTTTATTTTTATAATTTGCTTGATAAAATAAATAGGTAATTTATGTTTTCTTCATTTTAAGCTCATTAAATAATGTTAAAGTGCCAGCCGAGAGTAAAAGAGAAAGTAAGTGGTTTTAAGAAAGCAAAAGCACAAGTTTAGCAAAAAAAAAGGAGTAGGTATTATTACGAATATTCAGTTCTTAATGAAAAAAGAATAATTTTAATTTTAATAGAGAATTCATTTATTTAAACAAAAGATATATGAGAAGAGCAATTAAGTTTGGATCAATTCGTTTTGTAACTTGGCGCAATTCTGATTATTAACCTCGTGTCGTGTATTTTATCTCTCTCTTCTTGACAAATTCATGATGGCATATCTGCAGGGCAGGTCATTGGTCAAAAGTATTAAAAATTAAAAGTGCTTAATATTTATTATTTTATTTTAAAGATCCATCTCTTGCTTCTTCTTCTCATGCTCCTACATATATTAAATACATTTATATTAACGGTACAAAAAAAAATCGAATATATTTAGTTAAAAATTAGTTTTTCATGTTTTTTGAAAAAAAGTTTTAATAGTAAAAAAAGCTTCTTGGAGCTGAAAAATGTAAACCAAATCACATTTTAATACATTTTCACTTGAATTGGATGTAATGTGTATAGACACTCATTCATATCGGAACTTTCAGTAATAATTTTTTCGTACTGTTCTTCTTGCATTTTTAATGAGTCATAAATTAGAAAAAATGTAGGTAGTACTAGTACCATACGAGCTTAAACTTATCACTCATTTTATTAAATTTCAGAAAAAAGGCTAGACATGTAAAACATTTAAAATATGTTTATATAAATTTAACACAGTTAAATTGTTGTAAATAACCAAGTGTAATATCCATGCTTTTGGCTTTATTTTTTTTATAAAAAAAAATGCATTCTTACACTGAACCAAAAAGGTAAATAGATACAGTAAAAAAGTTCATTGGGACAGTGATTTTTTTAAATCTTTTAATAAATTAGTTTGTTGCGTCAATGTTTTGTTATTTCAAGGAACGTTTATTTGTTAGAACAATTATTTGAATTTATTGAATTAACCAATTTTGTTTGTTTTGCCAGTAAATTATTTCGTTAATTCATGCAAACATATTTATTGAGCCAATGTTGGAAAAAAATTGAGGAAAAATTTGCTTTCCATTTACAATCCAACTTACCTTTACTATACTCACTTTTTCTATTTATTGTCCCAAAAAATTGTTTAAAGTTGAGGCCGCTTGAACTTTTAAATTCAATTCAACTCAAAAATGCGTTTCGCCAAGTACTACAGTTGAGCTCATCTGTAAGATGCTGGCGTACCATTCTAAAACGCAAACTATTTTCGATGCTTACCGACTCTTATAAAAATCACTGCATAAACATTTTGTGAATTTTATAAGATTGGACTATAAATTGAAAAATAGCATTTTGCTTACACTTATAAACACTTTATTGGGCCAATATATAGTTTATTGGGACAATACGTAAAGAATGTTAAAATCAATTAAAATGTTTATTGACATTCAATTACTTGTTTATTAGGCAAATAAAAACATTTATCAAAGTAAAAAAAGGTAGTTTTATAAAAAAAATATTTGGCGCAATGTATGAGTTTGTTGTGTCAAAAAAAAGTTTATTAATACAAACAACCGTTTATTAATTTTAAAATTTTAATTTTCAATAAAAAGAGTTTAAATGAGCCAACAAATCGTTTATTGAGTACAAATTTTTAAAACAAAAAATGTTCGTCATATCAACAAAAAGTTTATTGGGACAATGAAAAAAAAAAACAGTTAATAAACGGTTTTTATTGATATTGCACACGATTTTTTCTTTCAGTATAGTGTTGATTGAAACCTGCATCTTCATCTAAAATTTCAAGTCTTCATTAGGTTCAGTTATGTATGTGGGCATATTTAACTCCCCCTTATTTTATATTTATTTATAAGAACGTTCTAGAAAACCTGTCTCTTTATCTTATGTAGATAAAATTACATAAACTTCGCTTTACAATCATTTGACGAGTTTCATTATAATTCTATAGATCTGAAGTCAGTGAGTAAAACTAATGAGACTAATGATGTCTCGCTTTAACAAAATGCTAAATGGTTGTACAGCTTAGTATGGGTATCGAAGATAGAAAATCTTCCACTTTCATAGTTTTTTCCTGTTAATAAAAATGAAGAGTCAAAGCTTCTATAGAAAAGTGTTAGGTGATGGGCACTACCGTAGAGTTTGATTATAAAATATAGAGAAACAAATAATAGAAAATAACTTTTTAGTTTGTCCGTAGTTGTCGCAGTTTTTTCTGGAGACTGATACAACTGAACTTTACTCTCAATACAAACTTCTAACAACCACTATACCTTACCTAGCCCTTCATAACTTGTAAATAATAAGAAATGAAAAGCCGCACACCGTGACGGTTGGGCATAATTATAATCTTAAAAAAATATAAAAATACAAACTTCCAATAACTACAAGCAAACTGCGAAGACTCTTCATGAATGCCCTCCTTTTTGTGTCTTTCCAACAATGTTCACACTCCAAATTAAATTGAAAGGCTTTTTTTTCTCAGAGACCAAAATCATTGTTGCATCTCATTTTTATTACAAAGATCTCGATTTCAAAATCTATGAAAAACCATATAGATGGTCAACTTAAGGAATTAAACTTGTGCTTCACTTTTGCAAAATGTTATATCGTTAAAAGGTTCTACCATTATTTTGCAAATGCAACCAACTTTGACGCTAAGAAACAGAATAACTGACGATTACAAAGAATTACGAAGAGTTGAAAAAAAAACTTTCAAAAGGATAACATCGAAGCAATGACCAAAACGTCCTTCGTCGTCCCTCTCAAAACTTTGTTATCCTCGTCGTAATTGTTCCATCGGATATTATTTCGTCGCTGTTTATATACCCTTGGTAGTACTTAAGCGAAATGATCAACAAAGCTTGTGGCGTTTTTGTTGTTGTTTTTGTTTTTTTCTTAACTGTGCAACACCCCTTTCAAATTGTTTGCCACCCTCAATACCTATTATCTATTCATTTAAATCCAATCCCTTGGGGAAGTAAAGTTAATGGAGTTTTCGGTTTTATCATCGCAAAAGCAGACGTTTTGTTTTCCTCCACCACTCTTCTGCTACCACATCTATTCATGCGCATTTAAAACTCTTTTTATTTTCCTGACTTCATTTAGCAAACTTCTTGTGGCAAGTATTATAGTGGTGAATTAAACTTAGAAGTAGGTACCTACCTATAACCATAAAAGGACAAAGTTGCTATTTTTGAACTCTAAATTGCAACCTTATAACCTGCAGTTGGCTACATCGCACTTGTCAGACACAACGTCAATCTTCCACACGCTTAATTAGTTGTAACACATCGCTACCCTGACGGCGGCGGCGGTGGCGCTTGTATTAATTACTATAACTTTTGTATGCAAATTAAATGAAACATGTTCGACCCACAATCACTAACTGATGGCAAATCAGACGTTTAAGACAAGTTTTCAGATAAGATTTATGTGGGCACTGATGGAATTGTCTTGAATATTCAAGCATGTTTACATATCTATCTATTTTGAACAAACAAAAAAAAATAGGAAAATGTGAAATAGAAATTGAAATTAAATACAGTCCCGCCCATACGGAACATAATATCGACTTGTGAACATTCTGGTAGCTGTCAACAAAATTATTTTGAAAAACTTTGCTGTAAAGATCTCGTTTTTCATGCTCACGTCACATCATTACGTACATGAAGTAGGTACATATGAATAGCAGGTTAATTTGCCTTTAACATCGTTATGAAATATGTAAAAGAAAAATGTATTTACCCTCATGAACTTAGGTAGTAGGTATTGGTTTATATTTATGTATATGTGCCTATAATTGAAAACTTTGGTGGATGATACTTTTGCTTAGAAGAAAATTCTTCATCAATTTTAAAACATTCCCTTATGCAGCCTTACTTACATATAAGCACGAGTTTAAACAGAATTTCAAATTTAAGCAAGCGAATTTTTGTATGAATATTGTATTTTAAAATTTATTAATTAACTTTCATGTCTGTATTATAAATAGTTCGACAATATTCTAAATAATTACTGGAGTTTAACAAATTGCGTTTAACACATCTTTTGTATTTTTAATTATCTACTGTTTAACGAAGGTACCTGTGTAAAGTGTTTGATGCATTTTTTGACGAAAGTGGAAAGGAAACAAAAAATAACTAACGCATTAACTTTACGGTATACCATAACCTAAATGCTGGTATATTTATATCCTATGACTTACAAGTATTTTCTTTCTGGCTATATCCAAGATCCAACATCTATTTCGTGAACATTTCTCAAATTTCCACGTTACTGGCTGTACTACTTTTTAGTCACTGAATTTTTTGCAGAAGATATTAGATAAATGAACGTTTTATGCTGTGGCTCCATTTGAAATATTTGAACCTCAAGCTGGGTCCATTTTATTCTTAGTCATTTTTGGCGATACTAGCCGCCAACACTGCAACTAGCGGAAAAAATATGAAACTTCAATTTTGACATTTGTACAGAGAACAGTGTTCCCAGATCGATGGTTTTTGAAACCGAAATGGTGGGAAAATGAGTTTTTTTTCTTCCAGTATAAAAATGGTGGGTTTTTATTTTGATTCGTCTAGCATCACTGTCACTGAATAAATACTGAACAAAATATGTGAGGCAAACTACCATAGACGTCTCGCATGCATGAAATTTAAAAATTTCTGGTTTGATTTATTGGTAAATGTGACTTTTAGAATTTTTAAAAACAGATGTCGCGAGCTTTTATGTAAAAATTTTTAAAGTTCAATTTTTTCCTGAAGTGGCGAGGGGAGAGCTGGCATCGCGACATTTTTTTGACAATTATTGTATGAAACTGACTTTAGACAAGCAGCCTACATATATATATGTCCAGTCCATCGTTCATGGCAATGGCAATGTATAACTGCCTGGATATGGGCTTTCCATTGTCAGGTATACAGCCAGGTTCTACATTTCACTTTCACTCGAAATAGAATTAAAATCAATTGAAATTAGATTGACTTTATTTTCATTTCGAGCGAAAGTGAAATGTAGAACCTGGCTGATAATTTAATTTCAGTTGTCAAATTAATATCATTATAAAAATTGCGATCATCACTATCAAATCTTTTTTTGCATTTTAAATTCAGTATTGTTGATAGTTAAAAATTTTAATTCACAAAATTTCTATTATTTTCAACTTTAATTTCAAAAATCAGAACTACCGGATTTTACGCAAAGCTGTCCTCTTTAAGGCGACAAGGCTACTCGACTGTATTTTAGATTTTGGTATTATTGTTTTTTTTTTTTTTTCAAAACAAGAAGACATACAAGCATCTGGTTTTCAGTATTTGACTATAAATTGATAAGAGTATTGAATATTAAACTCAAAAATATTGCTTAGTAACGTAAAATAGTTTAAAAACAAATGCCTGTTTTTATTTTGTTTTTAATTTTGTATTAAAAAATATTTTTTTTCAAAAACTTTTGATTAAAACAACTTTATTTAAAAAAAAAATACAAGAATGGATTTCTGGCTTTAAGGAAAGCTATAGGATTTTTTTGTAGGTTGTGCCATTATTTATGTATGGTGCTTTTTATATTTCAAGTTGTTTTTATATAAAATTGCCCCTACCATCGAAACGGGGAGATATAAGCAACCCCTACTCATACATTTTTTTTCTTCTTTTGACCCAGTCTGCAAGCCTTAGTATAAGTTTGATGCATCTTATGCCAAAGACCCTAAATTTGTTATTATTTTGTTTTTATATACTGCCTACTTGTTGTTTTTAAGCAATTATTGCTAATTTTTGAGAAGCTGTATTTTGGAAACTGTTGGGTCTATGGACACGATTCATAGCTCAAATTAAAGAAAATTTAGTGAGTTTGAAATCGTAGAACAAAGTTAAAATCGAAAACTAGTCCTTTAGGTTTAAAATCGTCAATAACTATAAAAAAACACGAAAATTTTACTAACTTTAGATCCTTACTAAAATATGCTTAGTTTTAAAATTTATTAACCTATAAATATCATATTTAACCTAATTTCTTAATAAATTTCTGCTGAACACGCCTAAAGTGACAGTTCGGGCAAACTACCATTTCCACATTTTTAATTGTCAAGGTGACATTTGGAGGTAGAATGATACTAAAAATTTAATATAGGCATTTGGGGATTTTAAATTTTTTATCATGTTCAAAATAAAGTACGATTTTAACTCCTTTAAAATTTGGAAAATCCCGTTTTTAACCTAAAAATGCTTAATATTACTTAATTGTCTTTGGAAAAACCGTGCAAACAAAATTATTTAATTTGTCATCGAACGTTTGGATATATTTTATGTATGCATATAGATTTAAAAAAATATTAACTTTACAGCTATAAATAAATCCAATCATCGTTTAATCGTTTAAATTTGTGTAAATATTTTGCACAATTTATAAGTTTAAGCAACGTTACTTCCGCAAACCAACACAAAATAAAAACAAAATATAGTCATCAATCTTCCACTTGACTCTATTTAGCAGTAATAAATTTTAACACACTCTCTTGGCTTTGACTCTATAATGACTCTTTTTCGAATCTCTATATATAAATACTAATCTTTCATTTAACTTGGCACAAAATTAAATAAGTAATCTTAACGTAAACAGCCACTAAAATCTGAATAATGATGGTGCTTTGGCATAGTACCTATAATATAAGTAAAAGTTAAGCCTATCAAGCAGTAATCTGTTGGGATTATCAACTCCTTAATGCATATATAGTTGAAGCAAATGAAATATTTCCTTTTACCCTTCCATCATCAGTATTATATAAGAATAAATACGATTACAACGAAGCACCAGCTGTTTTCACAACATTTTACTCTTCTACTTTCACAAGCCTTATACTTTCATACTTTTGACTCACACATCTACAACTATACCTTTGCTTATTTAAAGTTAAACAGAATATAAATACATACAACAGAATTCTCCATTTTCATTACTTAATGTTAAAATATTTTTAAAAAATTCGAACAAAGGACATTTCTTCTTTAGATTGATAGCTCATCAGTCAACACGAAAAGGCTGAACGAACATGTCCTTCAATCTTCTAATCTCATGACATATACTACATACAATACGATACGATAGAAGCATAGAACGTAGAGAGGTAGCTATTCGACAGAAATGATGAATGACAACGGATATACGAAATGAAGCACAGTGCTTTGCTTATTCGGTTCGGATATGCTTCTTCCAGTTAGAAGGTTTCGTGTGTAGAACATGAAACACGAGGCACGAGAGCATTTGCTATATACACGAGTATTAAATTTACGCAAATATACGCAAAAGCAGTAATTAATTACGAAAAATAGGTTTTATTTGAACAAATCCGTCCAATTTATGTGATTGCCATCAAGCGTAAAATTAGTTCTTAGAAAGAAGATTCCATTGTTTATATTATCTAGTGGTACAGAGCTGTGCATTTTGTGTTTATTTTTTTTTTGTAAAAACCTCTTACTCATTCAATTTCAAGACATTTTGATGGGACAATATTTTTCAAGTGACACGGATCTAGATCGATATATAAATTTAAAAATTTGCGTCGAATGTAGGGTGCCGAGATCTAATCTCAATGAAAAGTGGACACCCACAAAAATACCACCCCCCGCCAAAAAAAAAACGGGGTACCATTTAAGCTTTGTATTTGTCAGTTAACATTTTTTCATTATTAAATGTCGGAACTTCTAAATATATGTAGTTGTAAGAACTGATATTCGTCGAGATCTATTTTGCCTTTATTTGCCATAGCAAAAATGACGACAAGAAGAGCAGAAGACAATATTATAGCATTTTGTACAAATACCGTTTTTTTTTTGAAGTTCAAGTTTTGAAGTTTATTTTAGTTTATTACAAAAACTTTCCTCAAAAAATAAGATATTTAACACACAACAAATTGGAATAATTAACAGTTATTGAATGAGCTGTCAAATGAATGGATGCGTTCAACGATCAATAAGCAGATGTAAGAACAGACAACATTATAATGAAGCTGTGATTTAGGAATGAGTGTTCACACTAAAACAAATTTTTACTTGCGATATATTTATGTATAAAGGTACTACACACATAACTTGCCATGTTATGCATTCGTGAAAAAAAATCGAACTCGAGATTTGTTGACATAACCATGATAGCGAAGTAAAACAGTAGCGCTCGTAATTCTGCCTGTCTGTCTATCTCTCTGTTCGACTGGAGCCTAAACGGGTGGGTCGATTTTTATTAAACTTAGCACCCAGCAGTTTTTTGACATTATCTAGCAGATTTTAAATACAATTTTTGTTATAAAACCGGTATTGAAAATCTCAATTTTCTCAAAAACGGCTCCTACGATTTTTATTCAAATTTTTGTGTGAGCTAATATCAGAATGATCTACCATATTATTGGGAAAAACATTTTATCAATCGTTTAAAAATTGTACCTCTCATAAAACCATTTTTTGGGTTTTCGACCATCTCATTATCTGTTCAACCAATTTTAATAATTTTTTTTTAAGCAACAGCTACTAATAAGTTTGAATAATATTGCGTATCAAAATTTTCAAAAAATCAAATACTGGATTTTTAAAAAAAATTTCCAAATAATTTTTTGAAAATTCGATATTTCTAAAATGGATGGATGTTTTTTTTTCAAAATTAATTTTTAAACTCCGCATAAATGAGTACTAAAAATTTGCCCAATTTTTTTTCTGAAAAATATATTAAAAATTTTATATAAATTGAGATTTGTGTAAGAAACCACTTGGTCCGTACATTGTGTTGGTGTCAAATCAATTTCATATATTTTTTTAATCAATTTATTTTCAATTTCACTGATTTTTTAACATTTTTTCTGTCTTAACTGTAAATTTCATCCGTATGTGCAAAAGTGCAAGACAGCACGGTGCTATATTCTTTATATTTATGTATGTACTCACATAATACTTCTTCAAACTGGACTATATTTTTGACAGTTGGCATATGAGGCTCCAATAATTAATAAATTACTTTTATCAGATAAAAAGTTTTTAAAATTATTAAGACTTTGTATGATCGCACATAAAAAATATACTTAGGATTCCTTTAGTCAAAAATTATATACACAGCACTGTATGTATATTAGAGTATTATGTGTCCAGAATAATAATTAATCATTGTTAAATTAGTTTTAGGGAAAATATTTCAAGGACTTAAGCAGTATGAGCAGCAAATTTATGAATATATTTTGTCTAAATGTTAAGTTACATTTTACAACCCCTTTTCTACTTGAAGAAAAATATACCTTAATACCTATACATAGACCCACTTGACTGAATGTATAGAGAATTTGTATATGTGGGATTATGTTACGATATGTAACAAATAATGTAAACGTTTAAGGTACAAAGTGATGCTCGTTACTGATAGGAGTGATTAAGTTGAGTTGACATCAGTGTTGGAAATTTCCTTGATGCTTAAATGAGGTTTCCTTAGAGATGGAATATAAATGTGTATTATACATTATAAATATATGTAGGTATACTCGTATCGAAATACTGTATAATAAGTTTCTAGATGATGCGATGCTGATTCTTTGAAAAGATCTACTTAAATATATAAATATATTATGTACTTGTATGTAGTACCCTTACTGTCAATCTCTACAAAGAACGGAAGTAGGGGTACATCACAAAAATTTAAAAAGCTAAAATTTCAGAGAAAAAAAAATTTTTTTTTTTTTTTAATTTTGACCGTTACATATGGGATTGACAAGCTTCAAAATCGGGGTTTGCGCCTTTAATTAAGTTTAGGGAGACTTCAAATTCGCGCAAAAAAAAAATGATTTTTTTAATTTTTTTTTTAATTTTGACAACTCCGTTTTTAATTAACTTTAAAGCTTCGAAATAAAAACCGTTAGAGCTACAAATTTCCACTTGGTGCAGAAATATCGGGTTTTTCAATAAGAACGGTACAAAAGTTTTTTTTAAATAAAACAAAAACGGTTTTGGATATCAATGAAATTCTTTATTCCTGTGAAAGTAAGTTCAATGCCATTATGTATGGAACTCGATTTCTTTTGCATGCCCACCAAGGGCACGCTTGCAGAAGTCCAGACGCTGAACCCAATTTTCGACGGTTTTCAAGCATAAATCGGCCGATACTGCTGCAATTTCACGTTCGATATTCGTACGAAGTTCATCAATCGTCGCTGACTTGTTGGCGTAGACCATAGACTTGACGTAGCCCCACAGGAAATATAGTCTAACGGCGTCAAATCCTCCAAGTCCATATCATCCAATTGGGGCCAAAAATATTCGGTTATCATTGAACGCTAGCGATCCCCATTCACAGTACCGTGCCAGTCTTGTTCATCACGGAAAAAGTACGGCCTAATGACGCCGCCGGCCCATAAACCACACCAAACCGTAATTTTTTCGGGATGCAATGATGACTCATAGAGTACATGTGGATTGCTGCCTGACCAATACCGCATATTTTGTTTATTGACGAAGCTATAGATATTGAAGCTTAGATATTGAAATTTTTTGATTCCGCCAAAGTAAGGGACGTTCTAGCTCGCTCTAGCTTTTTGTTACATGTAATGCGAATTACCCATATTTTGAAATTGCTCCCGCTGTGTTAATTATTTTAAGTCATAATCTTTTGACTGTAAGTTAAATATAAACAAACAACTTAAATATTGCTATGAACAGTCTGAAACGATTGATCTCAAATTTTCACCCGTGTTTTGCTAAAATCGATATAGCAGTTTGCGAGTTTAAGTGAGGCAAAGGGTTGTATGAATAGGTCGGAGCTCTTGCTGTTAACTCCACTTTTCGCAGCAGGTTGGTAAACCGTGATATTCTTTAAACAGAATTTCTTACTGCTGCCTTATTTTAAACACTTGCATCAAAATAAATCAACAAATAATGATGACCACACTACATTTTTCTATACATCCATTTAAAACAGTCGTATTTGCATTCCTTTATACTTCGTAACAAAGTTAAACAAAAAAAACATACAAATCAATTAATGTTTCCATTATTTTTTTATATCTCTAAAGTTTTTGGATGAAATCTCATGAATGATTAAACCGTGACAAACCCACACTCTTCTGCAGATATATATTTCGAGTTTATTCATAAGTCAGCCAACAATAACAACGATCTTCATGGCGTGTATAAGATCAACTTGGCTCAACGGAACGGAACGGCTTTGCGTATTATATACCCATTAGTCCATTACCTTTCCCTTTATTCATTGAGAATAAATCACTTTCCCTCCTAAGATTAGGCAGCAACGGCAGCGCATTGCATCCGGTCACCTCTTATAAATCTTATCTATGGAAGGCAAGAATCCCACAAGGCATTTTTGAATCTGCTGTCTGACATCTTTTTTTAGAACACAGACACAGAGTCGAGTCTGCATTATTATACTTATGTATATCAGCTCAACAAACAACTGATTTCCCTTTCTTTTTTTTACCTTTTGACAGCCTGACTTACTTTTTATATTGCACTGCATTGTCTCGCAGATGTGTGGTACTTCGTTGCATTTTTGACAAAAATTATAAAAAAAAAACGACTTAATAAATGTGAAATAAATGAATTAAAAATAAGGTAAGGTATTTCCCTCTCCTGAGTTAAGAACTGTATTTTTATAAAATTAAATGAAATAAATAAAATTGAAATTGAAGGTAGATTTGTTATTGTTGAATTCTATAAAATGCTTTCATTTCCTTGTACGGGGAGTGCGTGCTCAAGTAGCTACCCTAAATATTTTATTTTCAATGAAAATTCATATTTCTGCTAAAAAGCTATTTTAAAAGCAAATAAATTTATAATTTGCAAGTAAAGCAGTTGAGGGATCAAAAGAAAATTAGATATAATAGGGATATAGTCGGAATGGATTTAGATTATCGCAAACGATAGATTTTGGCAAACGGTTCACGTTTTTCATTCTCTGCCGTGACAATGTCGTTGTTCAGCAAAAAAAAAATTCTTCTTGAATGTTTAATGATGGAATCTTGAAAATTTAAATAAAATCAGAATTAAGCAATGAGACATAGTGTATATAATTAAATAGCAAACAATGGGTTGATGGGTTATAAAATTCAGCTAAAGAATTGGTTAGATTCTTCTTGGGTTTTTGAAGGTGTGTTAGAAAGTGGAGATTAAATTCATGAAATTATAGCAAAATATATCTTTTATTTCGGATTATCGTCTAAATCTCGTTAACGGTAAGTCTAAACAATAAAATATTTATATTTAGAAATAAATTGGGTCGCAAGAACTTGCTTGCTTTTATGTACGATTACACTGTGATTTTAAAATCTCAATATTTTAGAAACTTTTTCTCTGATAAAAGAAATAAATTATAATTATGGGAGCCTTTTTTTTCATTCCACCTGCCAGAAACGTAGTTAAGTTTCAGGTAGCGGGTAATTCATTTCGTAGTCTCAAGTTGCTAGCGCTGATATTTGAAACCTGTCAAACTCAGCTGTCATTTGAAGTGTCATAATATTAGTTGAATGTTTGCCATTTACGACAATGGATCGCTTGGCAATCGAACAACGCGTTAAAATTATTAAAACTTATTACAAAAGTGGTGATTCAAACGTGGCCACTTTTCGCGCATTACGCGATGGTCGTCATAACCGACTGACTACGCAAACAATCGGTAAAATTATGAAGAAATTTGAAGAGAGTGGAAGCGTTATTGATGTCGTACTCTTAAGGCCTGTACATCATCGTAATGCACGCTCGTCGCTCTGTCAAAAATATTACTGCTGCAAGTGCAAGTGTTGCTGATGATCCAAATTTATCGATTTTATCGATTAACTGATTTTTTTGGCCGGCGGTTGAAGATCATGACTTATACGATATGTGGTTCCAACAAGACGGGGCAATAAGCCACACAACACGACCAATTATAGCTTTATTGCGACAGAAGTTTCCTGGTCGCGTAATTTCACGTTTTGGCAACGTCATTGCGATTTCACACCGTTTGATTTATTTCTGTAGGGCTACGCAAAAGACTGTTTTTACAAGAATAATCCCCGAACTCTAGACGCAAGCTCTGCTACTCAAGCTATGGCCGAAATACCGCCCGAAATGTGTGAAAAAGTTGTTAAAAATTACCTCAGAAGAATTTCATGCTGCGAATCTTCCCGAGACGGCCGTTTGAATGAAATTGTTTTTCACACTTAATGGCAAAGTCTGTGGTACCACAACGGGCCAACAATTGGCCTAAGTGTGTCGGTTTTTTTTTCCACCGACAGCCACTTCAACCTTACCTAACCTAATGGCAAAGTCCAAACTTTATAATGAAAACAAATTTTCATCAAAAATGTTTTATTTAACTTTACTTTCGAAAACGACAAATGAATTACCCGTTATTATGTGACGACATTAATATGCACAATATAGCACTGTGTTGCACTTATTCATAAAACTTACAGTTTACAATGACAAATTGTTAAATAAACAATAATAGGTAATTAGAAATAAAATGATTAAACAAGTTCTGCAATTGTTTTGACATCCAATGCAATGTACACCATCTAATTTCTTTAACAAATCTCATTTTATGAGAACAATAATTTTAAAATTCGTTGGAGTGGTTTCTGAAAAAAATAATTTGTTTTTATATAAAATTTTGAAAACATTTTTTAAGAAAAAAATTGGTACCCTATATTTCAGTATTTATCTATACGAAGTTAAAAAATTTATTTTGAAAAAATTATCTGCCCATTTTCATCAAATATCGAATTTAAAAAAAATTATTTTTAATTTTTTTAATCAAAAATTTATTTTTTTTTGAAAATGTTGGTTTGCAATATTATTGAAACTTATTAGAAAAAAATTTCATTAAATTTGGTTTAACAAATAATGAGATAGACGAAAACCAAAAAAAAAAAAAACTTCCTATAAGAGATACCGCTAATAATCAATAAACAAAAAAATTTTCCAATAATATACGATCTACCATATTATTGGAAAATTTTTTTGTTTATTGATTTTAACTCAAATACAAATTTTATTCAAAATTGTGGTAGTCGTTTCCGATAAAAATGAGATTTTCCTTACATGTTTTAAATATTTATATGGTACATATAGATAATTGTACCTTTTTGGTTATAAAAATAAATTTTGCTTAAAACCTACTAGATAATGTAAAATAAAAAAACCTGGTGCCAAATTTAATCAAAATCAACCAAGTCGTTATTGAATAATTATAAGCAGGGATAGGATTTTGCTGACTTTGCCTTTTTTTTGTGCAATCGTATGACACTTTAGACTTTAAACAAACATGTTTTGAGCCTTTTTTTGCTTTTTCTTTAGTTGTTGCCTTTTTTGCCTTTTCTCATATTTTTCCTCTTTTCAAATATACACACAAAAAGTAAATTTACTCAATGTAAATACTAGCATATTTCGGATCCACATAATTTTTTCTATGCATTGACTAATTAGCTGAACACAAAAATTTCGAATGAATACAAATAAATCTATGAATTTTTTTGTCTGCTATCCCATTGAGTGCTTTCAATTGACGACAACGCTACATCTTATTGTAACAGTATCTAATTCAAGTTTTCTTTACATTTAGGAAACACAATTGGAGAAAATTCGAATATCTTAGACAAAATCAAGGGCGACTTAGAGACACCAAGGTACAGTCGCAAAAGATATTTTGAACAAATACAAGTCTGTTTTTTCTGCATATAAGGGACTTGAGACATTATTCCAAAAAAATGCTTTTTTCAATAAGCTTTTTTCATTCATTCATCGCAAAGTTCGACCCTTTTTCGATTAAAGAAAAGAGTTTAAAAAAATGTTTACCTCCAAAAGCCTTAGCGAATATTCCTGCTACCGAAACTTAGAGAAAAAGAACTCTATGACAAAGAAGTGCCGATAAAATCTCATTAACTCGTTATAATGCTTTTTTCAACATGGCGGAAAACGCTTCCTTTTTTCTTATCAATCTTATTTAATCTTCAACGTTTATCTTTATTTTATTTATTATTTGCTTTTTTAAATAAAATAAATTAGGAAATAAATATGCAGCTGCATATTTGTAGATCCTGTGCCAATGTGCCTGGCTAAGGCTTAAAATAATAAAATGTCAATCATAAAGTGAATAAAAATACCAAGATATAGTTTCAGAGTTAATTCTGGGTTTACTTCAAAAAAAATATTTTTTTTTCTGAAAAAGAAATCATCAAAATCTTATTAGTTTTACTAAAAAGGTATTGATCTAATAGATTTATTTAGCAAATTTTGTTCAGCTGATATTATGTAAAATATTAAATTTTTAGATTGAAGGATTAAATATAAATCCTCAATTTATTGCAAGTAACATTTCGAATACCAAGCTAATTCTTATGTATCAATTTGTATCAATCTATCTCAACCAACTTTCACCTAAAATATCAGTCAGCTTCTATAGTTTTTTTTTTTTAAACAACTTCACTTATAATGTTTTTTTTTATAACAAAGCCTTGGATTGACCATGTTTATTCTGTTGTTGCTTTTAACTTTATTTTTGTTGCAACAAGTTTCCTATATTAGCTCCCTTGAATAAGTTATAATGTCTACTACTAGATATAAAGGTAAATATTTTAAAAGTTACCTGTGCAAATATAAATCAGAACCATGAATAAGTCAGCACATATAATCTGCATAAATTTGTGCGACTTGTTAATGCAAGGAAATATATAAGAAGGTAACTTTTCGAAATAACATGAATCAACAAACCAGTATATCAGCAGGGGTAAACATATAACATTTAAGCTTAAGGGATTATGAGAGATTTATATTTAACTACCATCAAATGGTATACCCATAGGTATATTGTATATGAGTGTATCTATGTATATAGTAAGATAAATGTACCCTTCAGAGTAAAAATCTGGCAACTTTAACTATGTATATATGTATAATGTATATGCTAAGATTAAGAGGGTTTCAAAAATGCATTAAGGGTTTATTTATAGCTAATTGTGACTTAAGGCCTTTTCATAGAAATAAGCTGAGGAGATGAAAAAAATTCCAATTCTTTAATTAAATGCATTTGGATAATAAAACTAAATTGCATTAAGACTTTGGCACTTAAACCAAAAGAAAAGTATCATGAATTATACATTTGACACAGTGGGTAAGAATTCAGACCTATAATGCTTTTTAATTTATTTAATTCGAACTTAATTGTAACTCACGTGCATTTTTAATTTGATTTGCTTCAAGCTTAATTGATGATAATAAGTTTGCATAGCTTTTTTGACACAAAAGCACCAAACTGGTTGCTAAGATTGTTATAATATTAAAAATGCTTTGAACTTAAGCAACTCATGGCAAGTCAGTAAGTCACGCCCTTAAATTCGATATTCATATGATTTTAAAAGAAATAAACTATTAATATGCTGAACTATAGGAACCTATATTTTATGCCACTTAAAAACACATACTTTTCAGCTCTATTTTGGAAAACCTCTCTGATCTGATACTTCACAAATAACCGATAAACTCAAAAGGTCAGATAAATTCGATTTTGTGAGATTTTCGTATTTTGAAAGCATCCTCACAACTTATGAGCCTGCAAAACTATCGAAAGAATTATCTCCTTTTGATAAGCTCAAAACTTACAATAAATAAATGACATTTCAAGAACATACAAAGTTGATTCCAGCCACCGCGCCGGAATGGGACAATTTATAAAAAAATAAATTATAAACAAAAATTGCAAAAAATCAGTTCGTTTATACATTTATATATATTTTTTTTTAATTTTGCGTTTAAAAATACATTTTTCAAAAACTTTCGATCAAAACAACTTAAATAAAAAAAAAGAAGATAAAAGTATAGAATTTTTGCTTCACAAAAAACATGACATTGTAAGTGTTGCCTTAGTTATTAAATTAATTATTTTTTTGTTTTGTTTAAATTATTTTTTTTTTAATTGCGCCTCCCACCTGAACGCGTGGAAATATACCCCCTTTGCATACTATTATGTACTTATCTTTATCCAAACTATACACTTTTATAGACAATCAAATTTAATAAAATATTAGATTCGAAATTTCTCGCCTTTTTTCGTGGATTTCAAATACTCGAAGTGACGTTAAAAATTGTCAGAAATTATAAAAAAAATTATACCAATTTGTTGAGGTATTAAAATATTACCTAAAAAAAAAAGTATTTGATATTTTTTTTTTTGAAAATGTAACCGTTTGCTAGCAATTTGAAAGTAAGAGTGATCACGCCATAATTTTTACTCGTTTTTTCGTTTATAAATAAATTCTAAATTAAATATTTTTTTCATAAAAAAGTAGCAGAAACGGATAAACCAAAAAATCTTATTTTTAAGATAACGCTAACCCCACAAATCCGAATTTCCCGCAAACTAAGATTTATACAGTAAAACCCGCTTAAGAGAAACCCTCTAAGAGAGGAAACACTTTTTTCATCCACGAGCATTTTTCGACCAATTACCTATAAAACACTCCGCTTAAGCGAAACTCGCTAAGTGAAAACCCCGCTTACCGTGAAATAGACTTTCAGTTAAATTTTAAATTTTATATTGAAAAAAAACTCTCTTAAGTGAAAAAAATTTAATCGAATTGATAAAAAAAAATTTGCTGAACGCTTTCACTTCTTTTTTATTATTCACCTTCACCATTTTCATCACAAAAATGACTTTTGAATTTCTGATATGTCATACTCATAACCATTTTATTTAATCTATCTATTATCTATTTTATTTAAATTTTTGCTAAGCAACTCCAAAAGATAAATTAAATTTTTTCTAGCTTTAAATTTCCGTTTAATGGAATTTTTAAATCCACTCAAGTGATTTTTTTTCATTTAAGCGGGGTTCAGTTAAGTGAAAAACCCGCGTAATGAAAGAAATACTGTGACATTTTGCCGTTTCTCTTAAGCGGGTTTCACTGTACTCAAAATCAACCCCCTACAATACTTCATCCCAACTCGGACCACTTTAAAACTTTTCTCAGATTATTCCCTGTACAACCATGCATATAGTGTAGCAAGGAATATCAGCTTGAACGAATGATATTTTAGTACGGGGCAGGCTTTTAAAAGAATGTAGATAATCTTTTGTGAATGCAATCGTTAATGACTTCAATAATAATATTGCATTCATTGATTTCACTTAGAGACTTCAGACTTCAATGCAATATCACCATTCACTTGAATCATAAAGATTGTAATCATTTTTTTTTACATTCATTTTACAGCAATTTTTTCGGAATGTATATGCATTCCTTGCATTCTTTTGTATTCTTTTTTTGGGATAGCAATGCAAAGAATAAAAAGAATGCACATTACATTCAAGCGAGAATGAGGTCTAACAGTCCGTTTATAGAAGGTTTACAGGTTAGGTATAGTTCTTTACATAAGTAATAAAAAATACCTAATTGAGCAAACCGAAACGGTAAATTGTTATTTTTTTATAATGATGGTCATAAATCTTACTCTGATCAAATTTTCATAATTTTGATGTAAGTAAATAAGTTACTCGCTCTTGTTTATTTACTAGGTACGAAGTAGGTACACGCAGAGACCTATCTAAAGTTTATATCCAATTTTATACAAGATTGAAAATTTGATCACAAAATTATTTATGGCTATCTAATCAAAAACAAATAGTCTGAAACCACACTGGTTCAGTTGATTAGGGCTTTATTTTTTATTTTTTTAAAAATTAATACCTTGACCTCTGAACTAAAGTTTCAAATATGTATGTACTGATAAAGGCGAGAAATCGGTTTCTATAGCTCACAGTCTTATCTTCCAAAATATTAAGAAATTTACAGAATCCCATAATCCAGTGGGATGCGGCCATGCGGGAGAATGACTGGCCGCAGGACAAGAAAAGTTTCAGTCTTGTCTCAGGTTACCATAGTCGATAGAATCTATCTCAAAAGCATCTCAGATGATAACGTATTTTTGGATTGAAATCTACCGTGATCGAGAGTCTTGTGTGCGGTCAAAGAGGAAAAGATCCAAAAATTAAAAAATTGCATTTTGAAAATATTAAGTTGAATTTTTCAATGTTAATACTTACCAGCTTCTTTTTTCAAACTTTAGTTTAATATTTCTTTACAAAAAAAAAAAAACGCAACTAGACCGAAATATAGTCATACCAAATTAAGTCCAATACTGAAGTTTTTCGATTTAAATGAAAGCGAGACGAGACATACAAAAGTATCTTCATGTCTCGTAACCAGTGACTTAGACTTTAAGGACTATTTTTTCCAATATTCCACAACAACCGAATCTGTGAATCCATGGAACATCCACTCTGCAAACAAAATTATCCGCAACAAAAATGTTGCGAATCGAAAAAAAAAATTATATTAATTTGGTAAGTGATGTGCTAAAACTTCGTATGTCAGTTAAGGAAAGATGATTCAATAGACAATGCTGCTGAATATTAACAGCAGGTTGACCTTTAAAAAATAACGATTTTATAAACAAATACAAATTTATGTAAATTTAAAAAAAAAAAAAAAAAAAAAAAAAAAAAAAAAATATCAGGTACGAATTAACTTAAATTAAGGTTTAATCAATCAAAGTTGACTGAAATAACCAAAAAATGTATAAATGATATCATCGAACTTGTTTTGTTTTCTGTTTTTTTTTTTTGCTAAAACAATTCTGAAGTTATTTGATGACAAAACTCTGATTTTAATTTCTTAGAATTCAGACAATTTTCTGACAATGTAGCGACAATTCTTTTAAAATGAGAAATACTCATTCTGATGGTTTGATTTTTTTCAAATCAAAGCAACTTTCTCTATTTTAATGTATGAACCAACTTTGATAGTTTATTGAAAGTTTGCAACACACAAACGAAACGAAACTTTGCCTTCTTTTATATTGAAACATGGAAATTAAGTTCAACTTAAAGTCACATAAATTTTAATTTTTTTTTTATTTTCAGAAAACATTAGTGTAAATAAGTTTTATTGAACCCATAAATTGCAAGCAAAGGCAAAGTCGTTTTAGTTGAAAAATATAGCCTTCTTTTATATACATATATGTATATATACATATTGCGAAGAAAGGTCTTCTTGTGTGAAAGTAATGTTAACATTCCGAAACTATTTCCAAGCAATTTACCACCAAGAATTTTTAGAATGCAAGTTTTCATTTCTTTTGCTTATATACAGGGTGTTGCAATGATAAGGTGCAATGATAAGGCGTATTATAGAATACTTTCTAGAAATTCGTTCATAAGGGAATTAACTTATTTTATTTGATTTTAGGAAAGGAAAAAAACTTATACCCTGTGGCGTAATATGGTTAGATGTTAAACTGTTGCCACGATTTCATAGCTACAACGTTTTTTTAAACATTCAATAATTTTCTTTAAAATAAGAAGTTAGAGGACGAAAATAATAATTCTTTTAATGTCCAAAATAGCAGTTTTTTTAAATGGTAATTTTTGGTCATTAAATCATTGAAATTTCAAAATAATTAGTAAACATTCTTCTTTCACTCTGATGGATTTTTAATCAACTCGAGTTGAATGTGTTCGAGCACATTGAAAATTAACTATAGCTATTTACTGGCCCGGATCATCGCAAAATAGTCCCTCTATATTCTATTTTATATAAAGTCTATAACCCCCTGTATACACTAACATTATACATAACAGATTCAGTATAACGAAAAAAACTTCTGTTTCTTGTCATTAAACAATGATTTGCAACACTTTAACTTTTGGTTAGAGAAGGCAAAAGTCGTCGCCCTCATCCCCACATCCATATCAGAACATCAGGAAGGGAAAAACACAAAGTTATAGCTTTAACAAAGGGTAAACCAAAGAAATTCATACACCTACTATATCTGAATACAGAGAGAAATATAAATCATTTTATTAGTTACATGGTGCAAACCGGAAATGCAACTTAAGAAGTTGTGCAACATTTTTTTTTTGTATATCTACAGAAAATAAAGGAAAAAGAATCATGATGGAAAAATTATAAATTGAGTCATAAACAAAGAACTTTGTTCCAGAATTTAAATTTAAATGACAAACTTTTGAGGGAAAATAATAAAGACACAAAGGAGTTGTTTCGGTTTGTGCGGGAACACACAAATAACTATTGTTTTAAATATTCTTTTTCTAGTTGGTTTTCCAAAAATATTTTGTGAATAACGAGAGTTTTGAAAGATTTACCGCAATGCAAAAATATTCCTTATTGTCGATTAATTATATAGTTGTGCAATTTACTAAACTTTATTTATACAGTAGGTATCATTTCTGTTTTTAACTGCAAACTTGTTGCTATACATTTTAATATACGTACTAGTCAAAAATGCGACGACGTTTCAATTTAACAAAGTTCCTTTTGGGTTTTTGTTTTTGTACTAAAAATCTTTCGGCTTCTTTTAACTCACAGGATTCATTTGTGCAAGAGTTAGTTAATCAATCCTGCGAATAAATTGAACCCGAATTAAAACAAAAGCACTTTCTCAGTGTAGGATTAGCTTTAACTCTATACGCTGTCAAAAATCTATCGAAATCAAACGCACTTTCACTATCACTATCGAAACAAAAAGATTGTCGTCCTTTCTATTTTGATAGTATTTTAACGCGTGTATATGTCTAAAATTTTAGTTCAGTTGGTTCAGAATAAATTTACTAAATTCGCTCGGTTAACTCAGGATCTAAATTGACTGGGAAAATCAAATCTTATGGCCAGGCCGAAGCGTCGTTATATGTATGTATTACGTTTAAATAATATTGCATATAAAATTTTAAAGAATACCTATAAAAATTTCGGATTTAAAACAAAAATGCTTTTTGAAATTCGATATTATGAAAATGGGTAGGTACATGTTTTTTTTTTAATTATCTTATTTTTTAATCTGTATTCATATAATGCTAAAAAATGGAGTACCAATTTTTCCCTCCAATAATTTTTAAAATTTTTTTCTACTAAACTAAGATTTGTGAAAGAAATCATATGGTGTCAAAACAATTTCAAAATTTATTTAATCAAATTATTTTGATTTTGAGGGTTTGAATGAAACAACAACACTTGGGTTCAGCTATACCACCAAGATTTTATAGGCTGGAGTTATAGCTTTTTCACGACTGACAGGCCGATCATCAGGCTCCTTTTTCAGTGGTGCTTGGTCATTGTTCAATTTTAATTGAAAAAGTTATGCCTTCGTAAAAAAATCGAACTAGAGATTTTGATCAAAGTTGAAATTACGATGATAGCGCAGTCGAAAAGGTGGGTCTTGCAATTCTGTCTTTCTGTCTGTCCTTTCGGCTGTAGCCTAATCGGGTGGATCAATTTTCTTTAAACTTGGTACCTAGCGGTTTTTGGGCATTCCCCCCAAAGGTTTTATTCATTTTTTTTTAAACCAAAAATAACGGTACCTGTTTCAAATTTTTTTTACTAAATTATGAAAATCTTATTTTTCTCAAAAATGTGCCCACAACTTTTTTTTTAAATTCAGTGGCGCAAAATTTTAAACGATTTAGTAAAATGTTAAAGCCATTTTAGTAAGTTATTAAGCTAAAAAGAAGATTTTGTTAATTTTAAACGATTTTAGCAACTTACTATCTCTTAACATTTTACTAAAGTTAAAATCACAAAATGGCTACTTTAACTTTTAGTAACTTGCTAAATCCATATGAAATTTGTCATTGTCCTCGAAAAAAATTTGTTGGCAAAGAGTTATATTGTGTTTTTTTATGATTCGTGTGCTAATTGTTTTTCAAATAAAATAAAATAAAATAAAATAAAATAAAATAAAATGTTTTCGGAAGACATAAGGAGTTGCTGAAGCTAATGGAGGTGGTGATTCCAAAAAGGTATCAACCATCCCTGTACGCCGTACGGTTTATGGTTGGTCAGATACACTCCAAAATGTTTTTCATTTTTCATCACGATGGCAAATATTAAGAAAATTGAAAAAGGTTTTGGAGTGTATCTGGCCAACGGTAAATCAAATTATTAGGACTTTCCCTTGGTTTAAGTTTGTTTGCTTTGTTTTTCTTTCACGAACTGTCATTGTTTGGACGTGTTCAGATGCACCGTTTTTAATAAAAGGGAATTAGTATTTTACTAGTTATTAAAACGAAAAAAAGGATTAAAATTTCCGAAGAGCTAGTAAATTACTAAATGTTTAGCAAATTGCTAACTAGTAATATGCTAAGCCCTTAACAATAGGTTGTTTAAAATTTTGCGCCAGTAATTTTAAATCGGAGAAATGGTTTTAAATGGTACCTCCTATAGAAGCATTTTTTTGATTTTCGATTTTCTCAAAAATGGTTCAACTGATTTTGATGATTTTTTTTTATAGAGAATGTTAACAATAATTTTAAAAATATTATGTAATTTTTGCAAAATTTTTTTGGATAAAAAAAAAAAAGTTTCAACATTTTTTTTAAGGAGTAAATAGTTCTAAAACGACTTTGTCGATTTTAACTAAACTTAGCACTCAGCAGTTTTTTGACATTATCTAGCAGATTTTTAATAAAAATTTTTGTCTTATAACGAATAATAACGGTACCTCCCATACAAATGTTTAAAAACCGGTATTGAAAATCTCATTTTCCTCAAAAACGGCTTATACGATTCTGATTAAATATCAGAACGATTTACCATATCATTGGGAAAAAAATGTATCTATCGTTTAAAAATAGTACCTCTCATTAGAACCATTTTTTGGCTTTTCGAATGTCTCATTATCTGTTGAGCCAATTTTAATGAAATTTTTTACACAAAAGCTACTAATAAGTTTGAATAATATTGCATATCAAAATTTAAAAAAAATCAAAATTAGGATATTTAAAAATATTTTCAAAAATGTAAATAAGTACTTAAAATTGGCGTAGCATTTGTTTTTTCTTAAAAACTGTTTTCAAAATTTTAAATATAAAAAAATAATTTTTTCAGAAAACGCTCTAACGATTTTAAATTTTTTTTTCTTATAAATTGAGATTTGTGTAAAAAATCACCAGGTGTACAATGTACATTGCGTTGGTGTCAAATCAATTTCAGATATTTTTGTAATTAATTTATTTCTAATTTTATTGATTTTTTAACATTTTTTCAGTCTAAAATGTAAATTCCATGCGGATGTGCGAAGTGAAATACAGTGCTATATTATTCATATTTATGTAATCACATAATACTTCCTTAAACTAGACTTTGTTTTTGGCAGGTGGCATAAAATATAGGCTCCAATAACTATAATAAATTTCTTTAATCAGATGAAAAGTTTTTAAAATTATTAACCACAGTGTGATCGCAGTCGTGCATTTTATTTTATTTTACCTTTAAAGAAAAATCATGTCATCTTAAACAAAACTCACTTATAGAAAATTTAATCTAAAAAAAATTAAAAAGCGCTGATAATTCATTATTTTTTAACATCACATTAAAACTGTGAAGAATGTACATTTATTATGTGAATATTCTACTGAAATCTGTAAAAATTTCTCATTGAGTTTTTCAAGTATTCATGTTTTTCAATAAAAATTTTAACAATATTGCTTACACGAATTTCAAGACTTTCCATTATTATTCATTTCCAATTCGTTATCTCTCAAGTTCCATTAACAAATATTCTCATAAACCCTAGATGAAAGAAAATATTCTTCATTAATAATTCTATTTCCATCAACATGATTTCTAAGTCAAATTTTGATTATATTAGCATAATATTTATATGTTTTATCATCATTCTGTTTCAGGAGCGAATCAAAATATGTTAGAGGGGTTGAGACGCCCCCTTTACTGACATTCATAAATAAACAAAAATTAAATCTCTACCAATGAGTGCCGTTATTATTATTTCAATTGTTTTTTTTTTACATCATCTAGATCAAGTAGCTGCCATCCAACGATTTGTTTTTTTTTTTTTCGAAAACGACTCCAGTGATTTTTATTAAACTTCATGAATTTAATGTCAAATGCATAATTGCCATAAAACTCGAAGTTTTGGATACTAAATCGTGCCAACAAACCACAAAAGTCAAACCCATCCCCTTCTTATAGAAGTTCCTTAGGAAAGGTACCTACATTATACATTGTACAGGGTTGGGCATCTAGTGGTATTTTTTTAAATCATAGGTTATTTTGACACTTACAGCTATTTCCCGCTCGAAATCTTGACACAAAGTCAGTATCATATACCTCCGCGGAACGAAATGAGTTGCTTTACGCTTGAACAACGTTGGGAAATATTGAAAACTTATTTCCAAAGTGAGTGCTGTGTAGCCCAAACAGTGAGTTTTTTGAAAAGATGTTTTGGCCGAAATGCAGCACCCAACGCGCGCCTACTGTATGCAAGTTTGTGCAAAAAGTTCGTAAGACTGGTATGCTAGTGGACTCGTACGTTGCGTACAGATGAGAGTGACAGTTTGGTGCGGATTGTGGAGTGGTGGAATCATTGGACAAGTTTTCTTCGAAAATGAGGCTGGCTTTACAGAGCCATATTAACCGATTTTTTTTTTTACTGAAATAGAAGACATGGATTTGGACGACCTCTGGTTCATGCAGGATGGCACGCCATACCACACAGCCCATGCCACAATCGATCTTTTGCACACCAAATTCCGAAATCGTGTTATCAGTCGTCTTGGCGATGTCAATTGGCCGCCTCGGATAACTGCGATTTGACCCATTTTGGACTTTTTTTTTTTGGGGAACCGTCAAGGATCGATGAACTTAAGACCAATTTCATTTAAGCAATCTGTGAGCTACAGCCCGAACCATCAATAAGGTCTTAGAAAATTGAAGTGACAGACACAGAATGCGGTACTGCGAAGCCAGGCCAAATTATTCAATTACCTAAAATATTTGTAGTAAAGCCAGGAAACTTGGAAACTTAATTTCTATTGATTTACGCAAGTTGTTGACATAATAATTAGGATCGAATTTGTGTATTATTATAACTGAGTAAAAAATATAAAGGAAAGAGGAAAGGTTGGTTATTGTACACTTCAGTTGGCGACACAACACACCACAACACATCACTCTACAAAACACCACACGAGATAGGTGTGATTCCGATTTTACTGTTTCACATGTTACACCTACAGCGGAGCTGTAGAGAAACATCGATATAATTTTTAACAATTTTTAAGAATTAAGAGAATAATTTTTTTTTCACCCCATTCAGCTGCAATATGTGCCTTTCCTGAGACAACAGACCGAATTCTGCACCTACTGTCAAGGTTTCATTTTGTACGTAAATTTAAACTAAATGTACATCTACTTCATTTTTTCAAAAAAAAATTAAAATCTACTTCCTACTTCGCACTATCACCAAAATATTGGAATTTACTTCATTTTAAAAATCTCTCTTTCAACCTACTACAATTTTACAAAGAAAAGCCCAAATCTACTTCTGTTTCTATATTTCACTCAGCCCAACAAAATACAAAATACAAAATACAAAATACAAAATACAAAATACAAAATACAAAATACAAAATACAAAATACAAAATACAAAATACAAAATACAAAATACAAAATACAAAATACAAAATACAAAATACAAAATACAAAATACAAAATACAAAATACAAAATACAAAATACAAAATACAAAATACAAAATACAAAATACAAAATACAAAATACAAAATACAAAATCAAACTAACCCACCAATGCCAATTTATAGTTTTTATTTTGATCCTAAAGACTTTTCAAATCCTTAAATCTTTTTTATTTATTTTTAATGGCGTGTTCTTTTTTTTTTGTAAGAACATACTAATAGTAAAATAATTTTAATGTTCTTTTCTATAACAAAAAAAGAAATTACTAATTAAATTACAATAATATTATATTTATAACTTTTTTTTTGTTATTACTTTTTTTGTGTGTATTTAACCATATTTAATTATATTGATTTAAATGTTCTCTTTTATAGAAATAAGAATAATTAAAGTAGCCAAACATGAAGTCAGAGACAACTTTTTGTTCCAATATTTTGTTTTGTTATTAATTAATTTAAAAAGTGCTATTAAACAGTATATTAAACAATATATTGAATATGTATTATGTAAATATGAAGTATGAAAGGATTTAATTTAAAATTTAATTTAAGTTTCTTTTGTTTAATTAAATAAATTTAATTAATAAATTTTTTTTAATATAGATTTATATTTTTTAAAAACAGGTCATTTTGAAATCTACTTCTATTTTTCTCAATTTATTTCAACTTTTTCTCTGAAAGTGGCAACGGTGAGCCCACACGATACTTAGCGAATCAGATGTCAAAAATTATTGCTCGAAATGTAATGTTTCAGGGACTGGTGCAATAAACACAGACTTATCTTAAACGTTGACAAGTGTAAGGTTATGAGCTTTACACGCAAAAAAAGGCCTTTGACCTATAACTACAAATTTAATTCGTACCCTTTAAATAAAGTTTCAGTACTCTCAGATCTGGGAATTATTTTAGATTCAAAATTGACCTTTAATGATCACTTAGATCACATTATTAAAAAAGCTAATAAAACACTAGGATTTATTAAACGTTTCTCACGTGACTTTAAAGATCCCTATGTTCTCAAGCTTCTGTTTATTTCATTTGTGCGACCCATTCTTGAGTACGGCTGTGTGGTCTGGGCACCTCACTACTCTATTCACAAATCAAGGCTTGAATCAGTTCAGCGAAGGTTTTTGCGATTCTGTCTCCGTTTTCTTCCTTGGTCCCAGGAATCAGCACTTCCCTTGTATATTCATAGGTTGGTTTTAATAAATCTTCCATCACTTGAAAACCATCAAAAATATATCCAATTCTGTTTCATTACTGGTTTATTAAATGGGAAGATTTCATCTTCCTCAGTTCTTTGCAGACTGAATTTTAACTTTAGCCACACAAGCTTAAGATTACGGCAACCTTTGTGCCAAATTTTTAGTAGGTCAAACTATGGTGCTAATAGTCCTTTGAATCAATTGATTGCAATATATAATAAATTTTACTTTCTTATATCTTCTGTAAATGACAACTTGAAAAGTATAAAGTTCAAGACTATGTTTTTAAGAGCAATAGATTATAACTAGATTTAAGAGATAATATATAACGTTAGCATTTAACGGTCTCCAATAAATAAATAAATAAAAAATGTTTCTGCAAACAGTGAGGGGTGGTATTGTATAACAATCATGAAAATCACATAACGTACCAAATCTAGAGAAAATTTATTGAAATTTTGTTATTTTTCGATAAAAAAAAATTACAAAATTGGATTGACATAACCAAATCTAAAACAGTCATCTGTCACAAATAATTTTGTAATTTACAAATTGGATGTCAACTTTACTTTTCTAACTAAAGAATAAAGTAGTTAATAATAGCAATTTTCAACTTGTCATTTAGTTGGCCAACTCTTATGTTTTCGACAAGTTGATCTATATTGAATAGAATAGCCCTAAAGCGCATCAGTTGTTATCCTCCATTTCAACAGCCGCAAAGAGATACGTAATCTTATACGCATCACGCCTCTGATGGTACTAATGTCGATGAAAACTTTAAAATAAAATAGACAACATTTTTAAAATAAATTTTTAGGGAATATTTAAATTCTCTAAATTTTCTCAGCTACGAACTTGGTTTACGTATATATGTATATTATAATCCTATAGATTGAATGACAAAACAAAGTCGTCTTTACCTCCCTCCCTCTCTCTCTCATCATCATATAACGCAACAACCAAAAATACATACATATATAGATCAGGTATACCTACTCTTCCGTGACATTATCGTTACAAATTCCGAAATGGTTTACCTGCGAAATCGGTTGATTTATTCATGTTATTCAAATCTATTTCTTGTGTTAAACAAATCCCCTGCTACCGAATATATAAGCTGATCCTTTTCCTCCTCAAATCTACCCCAAAAAAAATCGGCTCTGTGCTGAAAGCCGCCCCGCCACAGAGGTAAAACATTTGCCGAATCAAAGTAAGCTTTTGGTTTGCTGAAGCAATAGGTGGTGCATAGATTCTCCCATCTTATATAATAGGTATAGTTCCCCATCTACCTACACTATACAGCCATCCAGTACATCACAGCATTTACCTTCTATATCCGTTTCGTAATTTTCCTCCACGCGAATTAAATTTGCATTCAATGAGCTTAAAGGATAAGAAGCAAGCAAATGGAGGCAAATATTCTACTTCCCATGGGGAAGGCTGGGAAGAAGATTAATTTTAGCAATGTTTTTTTTTTTTTTTGTCTTCTGCTTTAATGTACTCTCATACCTGTATGTATATCTAACGCAGATACTTCAAAGAGATTGTTATGAATATATTGTTTGAGAAAATTGCTAATCTTCGAACATTTTAGCTGACAGCAAGATGATTTATTTGTCCCAAGGAAGATGTCAAGCCGCATGTTTTCTTATCTTAAACGCAACAATCAACTTTAAGAAAATGACTTATTGGTGCTGTCTGCCTGTATGCGTTGCGTAGGTATACAAAAATATTGGTCATCGTATAAACTCTGGGACGTTTATAAGACTTGCATCCATCCATGTTTAACTACTATATACAAAACACACGTTTTCTTGATTTTAGGCGTTAACCAATCCAGGATTGAGATATTAACTCTGCGTCTGTGCCACAGGTAGGTTTAGGCTTCTGTTTAATTTGTCTGCTATAAGTCTCTCCGAAGAGATAAGAACATCTCTCCAATCTCCACCTGGCTGAGAAATTAATACAAAAAACCTCGGTGGCGTGCCATGGGATCTACCAACCGAAATTAATCAAATACTGTCACCTCGAGCCTCAATGATGCGGCACAGCTTCACACTCGACGACGACGACGACGAGGGCCCAAACTCTAGACCCCAAAGGCATCGGAAAATCTTCGGCACGAGTGTGCTTTAACGACGAGCATGCGTTTCATTTGCGGTCGAAGTTTGTTTTTTTTTTTTTTTTTTTTTTGTGTATCGATTTAAGACATTGGAATTTCTAATGATTTTTTATGTTAAGGCAACACCTCTCTATCGACTCGAAGGATGGCAATAGAAATTGTTTCAAGTGGGAGGACACAGTGTTGTAAATAATTCTTTATAATGGTGTGGCAAAATACAGAGCTGTTGTAGGATATGGTGAAATGTGTTGGCACGAGCTGAAATTATCGGTAAGCCGAAGGAGAAAAACGGTTAAATGATAAATAGCAATTGATTCCTCGCTGCCTCTGCCATTGGGAGAGGTGGTTTCTCTATAAGAAAAAGGTGCAAGTTTCGTTTCGTTTTTAGCAAGAAACTCAACTCTCGGTGCTCGTATATGGTTAAGATTTTGTTTAGTGTAAAAGTCTAATCTGTAGGGGGTACGCATATTGCATGCAAGTCACATAAATTTACTTCCTACGAATACAAGGGTACCTACATAAGTGTGTGGTTCGCAATATGTGCGTTATATTTTATGCCCGGAAGAACTCACTTTTTAACTGGGTTATCTTATAATGTTACAAGAACTTTACCTACATATATGTAATGTACATACATATGTATATATGTACCATGTGGCTAAGTTAATGTTACTAGATGGTGCGTTAGTAATTAATTGGGATCAAGGAGATTGGATTGACTTTTTGGTATAGTTGGATGTTAAATCGCCTTTAGTTGAAATTCGAAGCAGTTGCTCTGCGCTATACAGTAAAAAGGAAAAATTCTTTACAAATGAAAATGAATGATAATAATTTTTAAATGATAATATTGTACATGAATATGTACATTGTTTTTTACATGTGTTAGAGAAGTGAAATCAAATGTTTATATAGTTAAATTTAAAACTTTCAATCAGCGATAAAAAAACTTCAGAATCAAAAAAAGTTGTGGTGTAGTTTGTTACAATTGTTTCCAAAATCAGAGACATTATCTTTTGAATTAATTATATAATTATTAAGAATTATGTTTAAACGTTCTTAACAAATAAAAATTCAAATTGACAATTTAGGCATTGCATATAAATGAAGCGTCTAGAATGAGAAGGTGTTAAGTGACATTGACTGATATTTGTTTGAAACATACTTTTTATTTGAATTTAAATAAAAACATCACAAATTATGCATTTTTTTTCTATTTGTATATCCTTTTTCTAAAATTATCTAGTTTTAAGAAACAAATTTTGAGCAGTTCTAAGAAAAAAAGGTCGTTTGAAGACCATTAATCAACACATCAAATTTTGTCACATAGCACCTTGTATTTGTATTTGTATTTATTTATTTCAAATCGCTTACAAGGTAGGACAAGAGTCTTATAAATTGTTGAAAGCCTTTAAATTAATTTAAAATTTTGATTTAAATATTTAAGAAAATTATTTACATATTTATATATATTATAAAATATGAAAAGAGTGAGAAAAAAAATAATAAATAATAATATTGACTAAATAGAAAATATCAATGATTTGCCAAATAGTTGAATAGTAAAAATTTAAATCTTCTTGTGCTTCGTACACTTCTCATAGTTACGGGCAGGGAGTTCCAAAGGCGTATAACATGGACGAAAAATTGACGCTCAGTAATTACAAAATTGTATCGAGGTAGTATAAGAGCAAATGACCTTGTTGAATGAGGGAAATTTAGTTTACCGTGTAAGTATTCAGGCTGTTTTGTTTGAATGATTTCATGTAGATAGCTAAGTGAGCGAAATTTTATTAAATTGTCGAGGCTACAACCAGAAATACGAGCTGCAAAAGAAGAAACGTGGTCATAGCGTCGTAGATTAAAGACATAGCGGGCAATATTGTTATATGCGACATTTAATTTGCGGTTAGTGGCTGAGTCCAAGTTGCAGAAAATTTCACATCCATATAACACAATAGGTAGTAAAAGCGTTTTGGCAAGAAGTAGTTTGGTTTTTGTAGGGACGAAACTTCGGGTGACCTGGAGAGCGCGGAGACTACCATAGACTTTACCAATTGCTCTAATTAGGTGGTCGTTCCATGTGAGGGAACGATTGAAAACCATTCCTAGGTTTCTAGCACTGCTAACATATTCGATGCTTTCGTTTTCAAGCTTCAATTGGCTTAAGACCGATAAATCAAACATTTTGCGGTAGATGGGAAGGGCTGTTGATTTGATAGGGTTTAGGCAAAGATAGTTTTTCTTAGACCAGCGTGAAATATAAAGAAGATCCTCATTCATTAATGCAACAGCATCATTTTTCTCCGGAAAAGGTCTACTTATCAGGAGCTGTACATCATCAGCGTAAAGATGTATCAGACAGTGCTTAACAACTTTTGGAAGCTCATTTATGTAAAGTGAGAAGAGAATTGGGCCAAGGATGGATCCCTGTGGCACTCCAGTTAAAACATTGAGAAAGGTTGATGACCGACCATTTGCCACCACGCACTGTTGCCTTCCGCTAAGGTACGAAAGAATCAACTTACAGGACTCTGAAGAAAACCGAAAGAAATTTCGAAGTTTTTTACATAAAATTGAGTGGTTAACAGTGTCAAAAGCCTTTGAAAAGTCTAAGAGCGTTAGAAGTGTGATGTTATCATTGTCCATTGCGGCTCTTATTTCTTCAGTAACAAAGAGTAAGGCGGATTTGCAGCTGCGCTTTGGTCTAAAACCAGACTGACAGGTAGTTAACAGGTTGTTGACTGACAGATATTTTTGTATTTGCTTCAGAATGGTTTTTTCAAACACCTTTGAAAGAAATGGGAGAATGGCGATTGGCCGGAACTCTGTAGTAAAACCCGTTCGCTTTTTAGGAATGGGAATAATTTTAGCCTTCTTATTTTAAATCTTCAAGCTAGTTATACACGATTGGAATATCATCCAATATTGGTCAATTTTTCACGACAAATTTTCATCAATTTTCTATCAACCATGTAAACATTCAATTTTAGCTGTCAAAAGTGACAGAAAAAAAAATAATTTCCTTTCCTGCTTACGCCGCGACGCGCTATCCAATCTTTCGTCCAAAATTTGCGAAGTCTCTTCTGTGGCAATTTATCTTCCTCTTCCCTGGTCTCCAAAAAATATGCTTCCAAGATAGTCGCTATTGCTCGATTTATATTGTTTTTCACTTTTTTGTATAATTTATAATATTTTATAAATGTTTTTTTCACAATCTTTTGTTTACTTACTTTACTTCTAAAATAAAGTTTCATATTCTCCGTCATCTGTCAAGAAAATTGTCTTTCAATGAGTCTACTAATTTTTTGTCCTCTAAAGTCTTCAAACCGTATAAACAGAAAATATTTAATTGGAAGACAAAAAATGTTGGAGACAATTTTCACTTGATAGAAAATTGGCAATTGTCAACTCATTGGTTGCTATATTGGAAGACTTTTGACAGTTCGGCCAATATTGGAAGATCTTCCAATCGTGTATACTTAGCTTTACTCTGGTATAGTCTGGTCAACATTAGACCTATAGACGGACTTTTGTTCGAAGCTTTCTAGTAGCTATGATTGGATTTTGATGTTCCTACATACCTACGGGAAGTTGTTATGAAATGTATCATATTCAAAAATTCCGCAGATCACCAAGTTCCATCCTGCTTGAACTCCATATTTTTCATATTCATGCAATTCAATCGGGAGAACGAAAACGCCATTAATTATGGCATTGTAGGTGTAGGTAAACTTTTTAAGTTCACAGAAATGAAAAAAGAACCCAGAAAAAGTTGTATAATTTCTGTAGGCTGGTGGCAACTTTAGTCGTACTGCAGCAGAAATATCAAATTTGTTGAGAAATGGCAATCACATTTTTGCTGTGATATCTGTTTAGCTATCAAATGTGATACATATATCTTCTTACACTATTGTAGCATTGTAATAGAATTGGCTATCGCAAAATCACCTTATAGTTACGATTCTTCCCCAGATTATTTAGTGAAGTCCCCGCTCTCTTTTCGCCCAGAATTAATTATCCGGACCAGCATGACTTTCTTTTTTTTTTTAAGAATAAATGAATGAATTATGAAAACAAAGCATTTTCAACATTTTCTTACAATATTGTCAGATCTGTCAGTGAAAAAACTGTCCCAAATGTCTTACAATCGTCTGAACACACAATTTTTATCATTGTCAGACGATTAGGACATTGTCAGACTCATTGGTCGTTGTCAGATGTTTTCATGGAAAATAACTAATTGCTTACAATTTCTTCATTGTCGAAATGTCAATTAAACCCATCGGTTGGAGTCGAGTTGGTTAAAGAGAAATAAAAAAAACATTTGTGTTGGAAATTTGTAGTTTTTGCACAACTGAATAAATAAGCTCAAAAAGAAAATATTTAAAAAGCAACTCACTTTAATTATATTTTATATCAATTCCTTGTGTTGTATAGTTTTATTCGGAATAAATTAAGTGCTTATGCTCAGCCGCCATTTGTCTTTTTTAATTCTTTTTAGCATGTTATTGAATTTTTGTCGCAAAAAATTCCGATACAGCTCGGGCTCCTCAGCTCGCAATTCGACGAGTAATTTTACATAAAACCCTTCCTGCTTTCGACGGGCAACCCAATCCTTTGTCCAACATCTTCGGGCACTTCCTAGCGATTCATCTTCCTCACTGTCTTCTATAACATACTCAGCTAAAATTATTGCAATTGGTGTATTGTCTTCCATTTTCCTTTTTTGTTTTTTAAATAATTTTTCAGCACAAACAAAAATTGCATCACATCCACGAAAACTTTTTTAAAAGATGTAAACAATCAATCAATTTTGTATATAGTTCTGAACAGAAAAATTTCAAGCTGACAATTTTGTCAGATATATTACTGACTGAAAATTGTCAGGCAAGAGCTGACAATTAAATTGTCAGACTTTGCAATAAAATAACGGACAATTTTTCCTTGTAAGAAATATTTCAACTGTCAGCTAATTGTCAGCTAATTGTCACCTATTGTCAGAATTTTGACAGTTCGGACAATATTGTAAGATCTGCCAATCGTCTGTACTTAGCTTTAGAATTAATATATTCTCCTTTCCATACAAAATGAAAACTTCAAATGTCGCCACCATCCACCCCTTAAAGTAAATACTTATGCAATTTAGTGTTTTCACGGTTTTCCAAATTTCCAACTGATTAAATGAGAATTCAACAGAAGAATTTTTGTTTAATATTTGTAAGTTTATTTTATTATCAATCTTTCCAAGTCTTTTGTAGAGAGACAGAGTTACATTACATCAAATAAAAAACCATGTACATCCTTACTTAGCATTAAAATTATTGGAAACCTTTGAAAACTTCACAACTTGTCTAAAAAACAAAACTCATCAAATATTTCCGTATGTAATAAAAGAACAATAATGTTTTTTTTTAATTTCGATGTAAGAAAATGAAGGCCAACAAATTATTTACAATTCTATTTTTAATAAACCTCTTTTTCGTGATTCATTGATGGTGTAAAATATAACTTAAAATATATATTTAAAAAAAAACACCACAAATTTTATGATTTTTTAGGTCTCTTAAATTTTCTCCCATGTCTTTTTCGAACGTTTGACTTGTGGATATCTTATGGATATTACAATAAAAAACGCGACCATATGTCGTGAAGCAACAAAGATAGGTATACCTACATTTTTTTATGTTTCGTTACAAACACGTAATTTGTGAGGGGCTTAAGGGGCCCAATTACCTCTACCAAACTAAAAAATAATCTAATTTAATTATAATTTTGTGTTACTGTCTACTATGATTTTTTTAATTTATGATTTCATGAATTAAAAAAAAAATAGATTTTTCCATCTCAAATAAAACATGATTAAATATTTCAATCCCACATAAACTGTACTCCATGATACGTTCCTTAAGGAGGACTAAAATAATAGAAAATATAAATATTGTTATATGTACGTTCCTTAGGTCCTATCTCGCATACACATAGGATAAAGTAGCATAAAATGGTAACCGTTCAAATGATTAACACTCATATTAATAAATGCGAGTAGGCGACGAGTTATATTACAGTTGTGGATTATTTGCAAAATCTCACTATAAAACGTCTGCTAATTGACGTTTAGCGTGTAAGCTAACACATCGAAAGTCATGCTAAAACACTAGCAAAAGAACAGGAAACAATGTGTAGAATTTAATTTGTTCTTGAATATTCGTCTATTTTCAATTATAACTGTTTTTATTTTCAATTTATCGGTAGAAAGTATCTTAACCTTCAAATAGAAACAGTAGTAGTCAAATGGATACGGTACCAAACGTCGCGATTGGCGTAATCAAAAGGAAGATATAAGACGTAATAACGAAAGAGTAAATCAATAACTCCTGGATATCCAGAAACGATTGCATCATCTCTAGAAGTTTTTGGCCTAGAATTAATGAAAAAGAAACTTGATATATTTTATCACTGAGTAAAATAGTAGTATTAGTAGTAAAATAGTAGTTAATAGTACCCTGATAGGTGTACTAACTGGACAATGTGCCATTGGTACAATGACCACTAGATTGGGTATTTACGCACCCGATTTCCGTAGGAGCTGTCAAGATGTTGAAGAAATAGAAACCATTAAACAACCTACTCTGCGACTATCCAAACCTCCAAACAAATCGCCTCCGCTACCTTGGAAACAGATTTGTTGGAGAACTAGACAGAATCTAGCACAGGTCTCAATGGCAAACATGAAAAAATTTATAGACAGCACGGGTTGGTTCGTAAATGAACCAGCCTATGTCAACCCTTAGTTTAGGAGTTATCTCTGTTACAGGGAATTGGGAATCACAATAAGCCTTCGTGTAGGCACGCTTCTCCTAACCTAACCTAATTTAACCTTAAATTTTCTTTAAAAACGTGCAAAATCTTTGTTTGTCAGACGTATGGATGTCAAGATATCACGAAAACAAATTCTGTACTCCCCCTTTTCCAAAATGGTGACCTAAAGGGGGTTTCTCACTCCCTAAGGGCTAGTACATAGAGTACTAACCCTTATTAAACATAGAAATAAAATAAATATTTTCACCCTCAAAATGGAAGGTCAGTGTGACAATTCAATGAACTATTGGGAATTATTACTTTTTGTAGTAGATTTTCTTAAAGGATTTTCAATAAACGTCAGTTTATTATTCCACGAACGGTTTGTTTTTTATTAATATGAAATTTTAACTCCCGAGTTAGCTCCTGGTTTAGTAAACTCGTGAATTAGAGACGAGTTAAGCCTTTTTTTATTAATAGGAAAAGTTAAAAAAATGTAAAATACAAGGCGGTCCTGAATAGCCACAGGTAAAAAAGGGCAGTTGTATTAAATCATTAAAAATCATAATTTTTAATTCTGAGACATTTAAAAGTTCCCTCTGAATGAAAAAATCTTGACTACGGGTCCGGAAATATAACTATATATATTTATAGTCGTTGTCATTGCCAGTGAGAAAGACCCGCATTTGGGTCAGTGACACACACTCTTTTAATCATCATCATCGCCACAAAAAAGCATTTCTACCTATGGATGCACTGCGCACATCACATAGGTAAGACAAAGAAGAACTTCGCCTAAGGCACGAAAGCTGATGATACTGCTGCCGCATCTGCCCGCGTTAGCTGTTACTGTCTTTGGCTTAAACGAATGGATGGATATGTAATGTGAGATGGAAGCAAAACTCGAACTGTACATATGATACCTTATAGGTGTCTGCGTCTATAATGTATAAGTAAGTATATATGTAGTTACGTATGTACCAGTACCTACCTATGCTGGAGTCACAATTTCACACCAAAACTATCTATGACTTATTGCAGAGGAAGCATCATCTGCAGAGTTATTTCTTCCCAATCTTATATATGTACATATATTTTTCCTTAGGCAGGGGGCCACTAATGATTTCCGAAATAGCTTTGTTTTGCAAAAAAAAAATCCTTTTCTGTAAATTTGACTCACTTTCTAATCGAAAGCAGATTTCATTCGTTATGGGCGTTGAGCATTAAAGCAGCGAGCGTCTAACGTTAAAGTCAGGCTTTTATGGTGGTCTTCATCAGTGATGGGATGGCTTTAATAAAAAAAGAGTTATAATACCTAGCCAGACAGGTGCAGCACTTGCGTCATTGAATTATTCGTTGGGTGGTCTTTAAATTAGTATAGGTGGATAATCCTTCTAATAATTTTAATTTCTCGTTAGATAGGGTACCACACCTTGAATCAATTAAGCTTTTGTTAAACTTAAACTATTATAATATCTTTTGCTATA
The DNA here is from genome assembly GCA_951394125.1 of Epistrophe eligans. Lineage (NCBI taxonomy): Eukaryota > Metazoa > Arthropoda > Insecta > Diptera > Syrphidae > Epistrophe > Epistrophe eligans. The sequence continues at coordinate 65,420,218 of OX596029.1, read as the reverse complement.
AAGGTCGGCGCAACATCTTTAATTAAGTTGTTTAAGTTAAATGCAAGATTATAGTTTTTTTTGTATATTTTTGTGCCAAAACCTATTATGCATAATTTTGTGTTGTTAAAGCATTTAAGTTTCAATTAAATACGTGTAAAACAACAACATTGGTCAATTTGGTGTTCTTGTATATGAATTTGATGTTATGGCGTAATTTTCAGAGTAGTCAATAATTCGCAGATGTTATTAGGTATACTTTTAATGTCTGTGATAAAAAGATTATCATTGAAACAAGCCCACGACCGACACGTCAAACCATAGAAATCTTTCTACTGGTAATTGTGGTCGATTGCAGCATGTACGTACATTGTACAGGGTCATTCATTTTTCGGTTTCGAAAGTAAAGCTAAATAAAACACACACAGCGATACATTTTTGATGAAAATTTTATTTCTTTATAAAATTTGGACTTTGCCATTAAGTGTGAAAAACAATATCATTCAAATGGCCGCCTTGATGGCAGGATTCGCAGAATGCGATTATGTTGAGGCCATTTTTAACCACTTTTTCGCACATTTCGGGCGGTATCTCGGCCATAACATGAGTAATGTTGGTTTTTAATGCGTCTTGAGTTCGGAGATTATTCGCGTAAACACGGTCTTTTGCGTAGACCCACAGAAAAAAATTTAATAGTATCAAATCGCATGATCTTGGTTGCCAATTGACGTCGCCAAAACGTGAAATTACGCGGCCAGGAAACTTCTCACGTAATAAAGCCATAATTGGTTATAAATCGTAATTATCGTAAATATTCCACTAATATTATGACACTTCAAATGACAGCTAAGTTTGACAGGTGTCAAATTCGAAAGCACAAAATTTATTTTTCGTCTTAGTGTTTTGCTTTAATATTTTTCATTAAGTCGGTTTTATAAGTAAAAGCGAAAGATTTTAAGCTTCTCACTAAAAATCCAGTCAACTACAAACTGAAAAGTGTTTTTTTTTTCGAAGTTTGATTTTTGTGTTGGCAACACTGTTTCATGTTATTATTATTGCTAATTTATATTTGGTATGTTTTGTCATTTCAATTAATTGTGCAAATTTATTTTCCAAAACGTGGTTCAGTTTGCCAAAACCAGATTGCTCTTGATCTTTATTCTCACCCATAGAATCTTATTGCTCATTTTTGGTTAAACGGCTACGTCAACTACCAAAAATATCATTTGGATGAAGGGAGGGAACCAGAAGTCATTATTAAATTACCGTTACAAAAATTAACTGTTTGCTGTACTTTATGATCTGGTGGAATCATTGACCCATATTTCTTCAAAGATGATGCCGGTCAGAACGCAACAGTCAATGGAGAGCATTATAGGCCCTTGATTAATGACTTTTTGGTTCCCCAATTAAATTTACTTAATGTGCAGTAACTTTGTCTTCAACGAAAAGGCGGTAAACATGCCACACAACGTGCGGCACAGTCTGGTTTTTGCAGGACACATTCGATGAGCACATATCATATGTAGTTTTATGTTATGGTCCTTTAAATTGGCTCCCGCACAATCATGAGATCTCAATATTGTTTAAAATGTCAGATAAATCTATTCATTTTGATTTTTAAGCCTTTTAATGGATCTATTTTGTTCAATTTAGGTTGAAAAAAACTGTTTGCGTCCAGCGGTGAGTCAAACCTAGAATAAAATTTCTTCAGTGCCATATTCGACTCATTGAACTCTGAAGTAGGTACGTGGTAAATTCTCACAAAGGTCAAGTCATTTAAAATACTTATACCAATACCAACTTTAAGACAACTATACCAAATGACTCATCTTCACTTAATTTAGCTAACATTTTCTTAACTCGCCTTCAAAACAACAAAAATATCTTAAATATAATTATCTTTACATTAAATAATAAAAGTCCAAAAGAAATAGCCCAACAATAAAAACCTACACAATACCTACATTGTAAATAAATACAAAAGCAATCATCACAATTATGTAATTAAGATTGTTTTGCTATAAGAGATTATTTTTTAAATTGATTTTCAAGCTGAAAATGGACATTTTTTTTTTTTTGATGGTTAAGTACAAAATAATTGTGTTTTTGTTTTAAGAGAAGTTCAGTTTCATTTTGAAAAAAGAAAAAAGTATATTTTTTTACCTATAGGTATAAGGGCAGGGGCGGACTAAGTTATAAGTCACAGAGGAGCGGTCGCCGCCGCCGCCGCCGCCGTCAAGAAGAGTGAATGTGGTACACGAAATTTATATGAAACAAGGAATAGCCCGATTCTAAGATGTTATCAGTTGATCAATTTAAGGAACCTTAAAAACACGCCAAAAAAATTACAGTTCGTGGAAATAATTAAGCAACCATGCCATTTTCACATTTTTATTTGTCAAAGTGACATTAAGAGTAAGTTATATGATACTAAAAATTTTAAATAGGCATTTGCTGAATTTAACTTTAGTAAAATGCTAAAAAGATAATGCGATCCTTAAGGAATTTAAGGAACCTTAAAAACACGCCAAAAAAATTACAGTTCGTGGAAATAATTAAGCAACCATGCCATTTTCACATTTTTATTTGTCAAAGTGACATTAAGAGTAAGTTATATGATACTAAAAATTTTAAATAGGCATTTGCTGAATTTAACTTTAGTAAAATGCTAAAAAGATAATGCGATCCTTAACTGTTTGCAATTTCGCTTTAAAATTGTATTATTTCGTCTAAAATTTTGATAATTATTTATTAGATGCGTTTCTTTTTTCTTTGACTTTCTTTGCATTTGTGTGAATTTCAGTCTATCATCGTTCCCATACTCAAAAAATTCCCAGTTTTTCACAAGAGAAACGCTTGTTCCCCTATCTGATTATTTTCTGTCTAAGAAATAACTTTTGACAGAAATTCACAGTTCAACAAAATATTAATACATATAAGATTAAGGCGTCAGTTATAGCGATCAGGAAAAACCATCAGGAAAAGTTGAAACAGATGGATACAATTTTTTTTCCTTTCACAAATCTGTCAGTGGAACAAGTAAAAGCTGGAACGCAAATAATTGGAACGATTTGTTCCATTTTGTGTGAAGTGACAATCAGCTGGCACGAAAAATGAATTTACATCAGGAAAACACATTAATGCATTTTTAACAATAAAATAATTGTTGAGTTGAAAATTTTATTTGCATAAAAAATTCATTGAGTTATTTGTCATCGATTAGTACAACATTTGCGTTTCAAATCGAATGAAAACCTAGTAAATAATCTATTTGATCCAGCAGAAAGCCCAAGACGCTCAAGCTGTTAATATTATATTAGTCTTTACATTTATGTAAGAATAATAAATAATAATAATAATAATCTATTTGAAAGTTTTTCCTGTTTCGTTTTCCTGATCGCTATAACTGACGCCTAAATGAATGAAAGCTTTTTTGTACTACGTTTTCACCAAAAATTAATAGGTATTGTTTAGATTTGATAAATTCTAAGGTTTTAATCTTGACAGTTTCTTTAAAAATGCAAGTGGAAGTGAGGAAGATATTTCGATTAAAAAAAAAGAAGATGAAAAAAAGTTACACAAAAAAAAAATTAAAAGTAATACAATATTGGAGATTGTACTCTTTGATTCTCAAATTCGAACTCAGCGCAATATTCGAATTGGTGTGTTCGATTTACAAAACTATTAGCCCATGAAGATTTATAAAAATTAATTTTAAATCTACTACATTTAGGAAATCAATTTGTATGGTAAATCTATGGGATTTGAAGAGGATCTAGGGCAGTGTTTCCCAACGTGGGACCCACGCCCCACTGGGGGGCAAGTTGATTTTATAGCGAGGCAATTTAAAATATATGCTGAAGATTTATTTCTGAACGCATCCAGGATCTGTCATTCATCAAATGCGGATTTAATGCCATAAATGACTTGCTGATAAAAAAGAAATCGTCTAGATTTAAAAAAAGGAAATGAAACAGAAGTTTTCTAAATTTTAATCTGAAAAAATCTTTTTGTAGGAGGCGTCAAGCGATCACTGTAGCAAATGTAAATAGCAGTCGGACAAGACGACCGAAAATTTAAATTTTACGTCTTCTTTAAATTTTGTTCATAAGATTTAAAGAGAATGGGTTGAAATGTAGTTAATAAAATGAGAGAGGAAACAAATAGAATTAATGCGCTACTATTGATGCAAATAATGAACTGCGCGCCATGTTCGCTCTTTGAAAATTTATTATTATTATTATTTATTAAAACTATACATAAATGTACAGTAAAATACTTAAAGCTACTAGCTACCAGGGCTTCTAGCTGAAGGTATATACAAAATATTAAGAAAAGAAAACATAGTTTAAATGTCCACCTTCGGGGGCGGTCAGAAAAAGTAAGAACGTTGAAAATTTATTTTTCATGAAGTCGGTTGATGTTGTTTTTAAACGCTACCAAAACGACTTGGGTCAGGCGACACGTCGTTAAATGTGAACCTTCCTAATATTAGCCATTCAATTTTTTTTATTAAACATTTAAGATTTTGTATTTTAAAAATAGTTTAGGTGCGTTCAGAAAAATGAGATCTCAGAGATATTTTTTCCAGCAAAAATGAGGATTTTAGGAAGGCCCTGATGGGACACTGATCTAGGGTAAATCGACCTAAATCCCGGTTAAACGGTGGGTGAAAAAGTAGTATTAGCCCTTTAAAGATGCTTATGGCAACTTTATACTATCAGAATTTCCCAATTTCTATCGGATTTTAAAAAAATAGATTTAAGAATCATATCAAAGTAGCAGCATACAAAATTACTATGTACATTGTACATGTATAATAGTTGAGGAACATTCGGTAGATATCATTTTAAGTTGTTTTTATATTTTGGAATCTTATTCATATAAGATTATAATTTAAGACAATATGTCAACAATTAATGGATTCCTGAAATTTCATAACATATACCTACCTATACCTAAATTTACAAGCCTCCGTTTTAATTTGAAAAAAATAGTGAAACACTATAGATTATCGTCTATTTAAATTCCGAACTTTTTAATTTACCAAATTTAATTAATTTTCGTCAAGAATTCGCATGGAAAAGGATTTTTGTTACATAAAGTTTGACTAAAACTTCGAAATTATTTTGCTTAAACAAAAATAACTCTTGACTTATAAAGAGCACATTCATTTTCATGCACGGATGCTTCAATTATTTAGTTTAAATTTTTTTATAGTCTAGATCTGGAGTTTAAGAAAGATTTGTTGACCTAACTCGTATATATCATAATAAAAAATGGATTTACAAATATACCAATACCTATTTCGATAGCGTCATAATTTCTATGATTTTACCAACCATGCTCAACTTTTATTATTATTAAAAGTTAAAACAAGAAATGACTAATATGTTGTTAAGCTAAATAAAAGTATTGTAATTTCGACAATCCAAAAGCGGAGTCAGTGTAAGTCAAGGTCAAGTTCATCGTTTAAGTTAAAGATCACACATTTAATCAATTTAATGACTGTTTTTTTTTTTTTTTTTTCTACCAAAAAATAACAAATTGCAAAACAAATTTGTTATGTCATCGAGCAACTTAATTTATTACATATTTTGTATTACGCTAATCTCTTTAAAAATCATTTTAAATGGATAAAGGAGGAGCATTTGTGACCTTGATTAGCTAAATGGCGATCATTATCTTAAACGAAATCGTTTTGTATAGGTAATTAAGATAAGATATACCTAGAATGTAATTTATTTAAAGTCAGTATACGTACAACATACCTACCTACATTTACATTAAGGCCTTCCTTATAAATTGTCTCAAACAAAATGTCACACTTCCATAAATGCATTATACGTAAACCTATTAACAGAGTGAGAGAGTGAGTGAGTGAGGAAGGTGTTAGCGAGGGCGCATTTTATACCACACAATTATCTCCAGATACAATCACAAATATCTGAAAAGCAATTCGAGATGAATACACAATTATTATTATTGCCTGATGTGCCACAGCCATTCCTATGCCAACCCAACCTCATATATACTATACCATCAGGCCCGGCCTTTCGTTTGAACAGATGCGACGACAGTCGATATTGTGATTGTTTCGATATTTAACTAGCGAATTGACGTGTCACATCGACGCCAATATATGATATCCTGAAGACATGGTATTTTGTTTTCCTATTTCTATGTATATCGTTTACCTCCACCAGTATCTATATATGATAGATAGATAGGTATTGAGTATCTACATATGTATAAGACTATTTAAACACTTAAGAGCACATGTTGTACTGTTTAATTTAATTGTGCACGCAATTTGACTTCAAAACGTATATAAGTTTAATAATTGCAAAGATAATGTGCCATTTAGTACATCCGGGGACTAAAGTCGGGGTTCAATTTCAAAAACTGAAATGATGATAAGATATGGGGTTGGAGGTTAGGAATGTGTTATTACTTATTATATACATCAGAAGAGGTGATAGAAAATTATAATGAAATTGAAATTCTGCCTTTTGTTTAATATTAAACTAAATTTTAACTAATTAGTTGGTAATTGGAATAATTTCTTAGAAAGAGAATTGAAGTCTTTCATAAAAGCTTAATAATGTTGGGTATAAAGTATCAAGAAATTATATACTATATACAAACTTGTGCAGAATTCGCACAAAATAAAACTGACAAAATCTCCTTACATCTGTAACAAAATAATGAATAACAATAAATTCATTAATTATACACACCTACCTATCTACAAATAAACGAAGTCAAATTCTTTGATAGGATGGCAGAATAGAATGAACGTTGAACATGTTCAATAATTATTGTTTGATTTATATTTTTAAAAAAAGGCACTATAATAACAACATTTAATGAAAATATTTGTTCATAAGTACAATAATGGTGTTTTTTTTTTGGTAAAAAAGGTAGGTGCTATAGAACCCTAGGTTCCCCTATACTTTTTTTTGTTTTAAATATGCCAGTAATTTGACAATAATTCTCACAATTTTTCATTCATTCGTAAATCCAGTGTAATTCTATATCTATACGATTGTCAAAACGCATTTTTGATATATCAATAGAAATTGCAATTAAAATTATAGTTATCAACATTGAGCATAAAACTTCTTTAAACTTAGCAATTTTGCATCAGTCAGTTTGCTCAAAATGATAAATGTAAATCTTCTCTTACGTAAAGCAGTTAATTTCGTACTGCGGAAATACAATAGGTAGGTAAAGAGTTTCTGTCGATTTTGTGAGTCAGTGTCAAAATAACATTTGATTCAAAAAGACACCATGGAATTGGAAATATTGCCATCGTCGTTGTTGAGGCAGTAAATTTTGACGTTTCACCTTTTTCAAAATGGCTGTGCATAAGCCAAAGCAAAAAAAAAAACGAAATAACGGGTTGACCCATCTAGTAGTTTCTTTTTAAATCATAGGTTATTTTGACACTGACAGCTGTTTTCCGCTCGAAATCTTGACAGAAAGTCAGAATAATACCTCCGCAAAACGAAATGAGTCACTTTACGCTTGAACAACGTTGGAAAATATTGAAAACTTATTTCCAAAATGAGAGCTGTGTAGCCGAAACAGTGCGTTTTTTTTAAGAAGGCGCATTTTCATCTCGGCGGCTACGTTAACAAACAAAATTACCGCATCTGGGGCTCGGAAAAACCGCTCGTTATTGTCGAGAAGCCAATGCATCCACAAAAAGTGACAGTTTGGTGTGGACTGGTATCATTGGACCATTTTTCTTCGATAATGAGGCTAGGAACAACGTTTTGGACAACGGCTACACTAACAGAGCTATGTTAACCGACTGTTTTTTACTGAAATTGATGACATGGATGACAAATTACCAAATCGTGTTATCAGGCGTCTTGGCGATGTCAATTGCCCGCCTCAGAGCTGCGATTTGGCTTGACTCTTTTGGACTTTTTTTGTGGGGCACCGTGAGGGGTCGATATTATGTCAAAAATTCAGAAACGATTCAAGCCACTTAAGGCCAATATCATCCAAGCAACCTGTGAGCTACAGCCTGAAACCATCAACAAGGTCTTGGAAAATTGGAGTGACAGAATGCGGTACAGCGAAGCCAGCCGAGGCAGTAACTTGAACGAGGAACGACTTTGTGTTCCATAGTTAATGGGAATGTTTGGAATGGTGAATTTTGTGAGTATCTTCTATCGCTGCGCTGGGCTTTGATGGATTAATTGATTAGGTCAGTTCTATTAGTTACTTAATGAGTTCTGAGTTTGACTCTCTGTTCCCCTTTCTTATGCAAACAAATAACACGCTTTTCTTCGAATTATTTTATTTGGTGAATTCTGTGTAAATCTCTTTTCACTGCACTGTTGTTAAACAACAGCAGTGGCGCTTTAAGAACAGCAGTCTGTAGGTATTATACCTAGGAGTTTTTACTGTTGATACCATCAATATTTTCCATTTTTTTAATTCTGATACATAATTATTTATAGAAAATTTTATTTATTGATATTTTTACACACATATTTGTGAATTTTTCAAATTTATTTGTTGATTTATTTGGTTATTTATCTAACACATTGAAGTACCTTATTTTTTCGTCATATGTAGCATTAAATTTAATATTGCATGTAATTTTGTAGACATCATTAATCTCCGTAAAAAAATATTCAAACTGTTTTTTGGATAAAATACGAATGTTAAATTAAATTAAGGTAGCCTAACTAAATAAAAAACGGTTTCCTTATAATGAAATAAAAAAATATCCAAGTCGTTGAATGATAAGCTAAAACAAGAAGGAGTTGGAATATGTTATCAAAGTGCAATCGACCCCACCTATAGTAGGTAACATGTAATGATGGATCGGTTATGAAATTGACAGCTTTTTCTCTTTAATTAGGATTTAATAGGATTAAATCTACTATGTGCTACTACAAATTTAATAAAAAAAAAATTGCATTAAGAACTATGCTCAAAGATTAAATTACAAAGATTAAACAATATTCATAAAATGTTAATTTAAATACATATAATCAAAATGCAACAACAGTCACCAAAACGTCACAAAGTATGCCGCAAAAATGTACGTGGAGTGTGATTTTTTTTGGTAAAGCTTATGCTTTAACGAGTAAATTAAATGAAAGTATACCCTATATACCTCCTATATACAAAATTATCACCACTCATGTAATTTTACTTAAAAAGAATATGATAACAAAAAAAATTCTTGAAACTTCATTTATTTTAAATTTAGTTTATAATACATCCCGCACGGGCTTCAATTATTGATATTTTTTTTGCATTTAAACAATATCACTGAAACAAAGAATTGAAAATAAAAGCAAATTTAAGGAATTAACAAATTCATTTCGCACAACAATTTAAATAAATATCTGTCGGTATACTTTAGAAACACACACACACACACACGAGGCACGATACACCCCCATCAAACCCATTTCAAACAACCATGTAGTCGCTTTTTTTTTCTACACACACAAAAACGCACCCTTGTTTCTTTCTTTTTTACCCGTAAGCTAGGTTGTTTTGCTGTTTTCCATTCATTGTGATGAAGTGGGGGCATGCCATGTCGAGTTTACATACATTTTTACGATACATTTTTATCCACAGGCTAAATGGCAAAAATTTCATTTATTCGAACTTAATTTGGACCGATTGGTCCTTTGTAGTGTTGTTTATGGTTCAGAGTTAAAAAAAAAAAAAAAAAAAAAAAAAAACATGCAAAATGTCTGTTGGTGATTTATATAAATATGGGTATAGAAATGTATATAAATTTAAATTAAAAATAATTTAAGGGAATGAGAGAAGTCAATTAGCTTTATCTAAAAGTATAAATTGTTTATAGAATAAAATAGGAAAATAATGTAAAATTTTTAATCGTTTTGTATCAAATGCATTTGCATTTGCATTTTATTTTATTTTTTTTAAATAAAATAAAATAATTTTAATTTATTTTGGTATGAGTTTATAATTTTTGAATTAAAAATAAATGATTAAAATAAATACATGCACATATTATAGAGATCAGCTGTGGTTGGTGATTATAGGAACAAACATAAATATTTATTAAGGATTGACTGCTAATGTACACAGAAATTGAACAAATAATAAAATTCAATGAGATCAAAATACACTGATTATGGTAATTTCGTTTGAATATGAAATTATTAATCCAGCTACCAAGTTAATTAGACTTTTTAAAATGTATAATTATTTTGGATTGTTATTAAAGCCGAATAAATTAAGTTCTAATTTAAATATTTAGAATTTTGTTGAATTTTGATACCCGGCTAATCATAAACCCTTTAAGAACGTTACTTTAATAAATTTTATTTATAAATTCAATTTATTTAGTTATATAATAAATACTTATGTAAATCAAATTTTAAGATCTTCTTTTTATGAAATCTTGTATTGCTATATAGAGAATTGTTGTTTTTATTTCTCAAAAATATAACAAAATATTTGGAAATTTTACGTTCTTTTTTTTGGGAAATTAAATAAAATGCGAATGTTGCCTGCGCGGAAAAAATAATGGTACCTACATAATTAAAATGTAATTTTACCTATTTATTTTTATTTCTTACTTATTTTGGCCTTTACAAGTTTTAAAATAAACTTAAATAGTCGGAGATGAAAGTCTACTTAAGTTTTCAAGTATGGCGAATTTCACCAGAGATATATGACATGTCCCGAAAACCTGGACTTGAGCTTTTCTAATAGACAACTTTCATATAAAACAAAATCATAAGTACTGCATTCTTATAAATTTTTTAGCATGGTTGTGTAAAACATATTATTTTTATCAAAAATGATTCCACAAATTTTTCTAAAAAAAAAAAAAAATACAATTATGATGTAATTTTAATAAGTGAATTTTTATTTAAAATATGGTTATTAATGGCACCTCCCATCGAATCTTTTTTTTTTTACTTTCGATTTTCTCGAAAAGGGTTCCACTGATTTTGCTCAATTTTTGTATGGAAAATGTCTTAAAAGTTATTAGGCGTGTTTTATTGGAAAAGCTAGGTATGCGTTGTATAGTACGATTTTACATACATTACAAATACAACATCACCATCAGTAGGATTACAGCCGATAAAAGGTAAAGTAGAATCTTACTGTGGATAGATATGTATGTTTAAATTTCAAATTATTTTGACAGGTGTTCAATAGTACCAAATGTGAAATATAAAAACCACGGTACTGCTGATGCGTTTTTTTTTGGGAATTTCTTACCAAGTACCAAATAATCCGAAAAAATATTTTTACGATTTTTAATAAAAGTTCATTTTTTTAAATTCAATTTTTATGAAACAACTTATAATCGTTTTTTTAACGGTTTTTTGACATAGTCTATCTATAATATTTTTAAGAAAAATATTTGTATAGTCAAAATTACCTAACGGTATTTTTCATATATTTATAAACTGTTTAAAAACCGTTTGAGAATATCTTGTTTTTCTCAAACAACAATTCTTACAATTTTGATTACAATTTCTATGTGCACTTATGATAGCGAATTCAAAAAAAGTGGAGTTCGCAATTCTGCCTGTCCTGTCTTTTCGGCTGCAGCCTAAATGGGTGGGCCGATTTTCACTAAGCTTATTATCTACGGTTTTTCGACATTCCCTCGCCACGATTTTTTCATTTTATTTTTTAGACCAAAAATAATGGTACCTGACGTACAATTTTTTTTAACAAATACCTAATAAAAATTACTAAATAATGAAAATTTACAAATTTACAGGCTACCATTTTATAAAAAACATTTCCGGAGAAATGGTTATAAACAGCACCTCCTCTATAGATTCATTTTATTGATTTTTGGTTTTCTCAAAAACGGCTAAATTGATTTTGACCAAAATCTCATTTTACTTAAAAAATGGCTCCTACGATTTTGATTCAAAATTTAATGTGAGATAATTTTAGTTTGATCTATCATATTATTGAAATAAAATTATCTTTCGGTTAAAAATGGTATCCTCATAGAGCCATTTTTTTAATTTTAATTTATATAAAGTTTACTGCGGCATTGTACTTTTTTGTTGTTGAAGGAAGGAATTTGTTAGGACAATAAACAGTTTATTGAATTGACCAATTTTTTTTGTTGTGCCAATAAATTATTTCGTTGATTCAAGCAAAATTATTTGTTGAGCCAATGAAATAATTTATAAAATTGGAAATATTTGCTTTCTATTTAAATTCCAGCTTCCCCTTACTATACGAACTTTTTCTATTTATTGTCCCAGAAGAAATACTTTGAAGTTGAGGTCACTTGAACTTTTAAATTCAAATCAAGTGACCTTAACTCCAAAATGAGTTTCGCCCAAGTACTACAGTTGGGCATGGTAAGAAGCTGACGTAAGATAGTTTTATAAAAAATATTGTCTGTTTATTAATATAAACAACCGTTTATTAGTTTTTAAATTTTAATTTTTATTAAACAGAATTTAACTGAACGAACAAATCGTTTATTGAGTAGAAATTTTCAAAACAAAAAATGTTCGTAATATCAACAAAAAAATTTATTGGGAAAATGAAAAAAAAAACAGTTAATAAACGGTGTTTATTGATATTACAAACGATTTTTTTGTTTTAGTGTAAGATCAATTTCGTGCAACCCAATAGTACATTTTATTTTTCTTAAAAGTGTTTACGAAATTTTATGTATGTAGTGTAGGTATAAAAAATTATTAACATTGAAAATGTTTATAGGGTCGTTTTGATAAAAGTATGGTGTTACCAAAATGAACAAAGATAGAGAATGAACTCTAGCGTATAGGGGGAGAAAGATTGAATTTTTGGTTGGTGTTACCAAAGAAACTACCAAAATGAATAAAATGAAGAAAAAAACACAAGTGATGAATTTCAGCCAGCGTACCTACATGTTGATCATCGCCAACCGACGAGATTCAGTGGAGGAGTGTATAAAATTCGAAAAATGCTCGATTTGAGCCCACTTAGAAGCCTATAACTTTAGTTATAATTATTGGATGTTCAATATTAAGCTAGATAATTAAAGTTTAAATGACAGGCTACAAAACTGCATAAAAATTTTTGCAAAATCGTAAAAAATTTCATACTAAAAACTTGAAAAATTGTCTTTTTAGAACTATATTTCATCACGGCAAAAGAAAAAAAAAAACAAACAAAATATGTATGTATGTATGTAGGTACGTACCTACAAAGAACATATATAGAAGGGAGAAGACGGTGGAGTGTGTGCAATAAAAAAAAACACGTGGCAAACAAAATTGGCTTTGCATCGGGCACAAAAATGATATATGTACATTGTACATTATGTTTATGTAGGTATGTATGTATGCATGTAGGTATGTGCATGAACATTTGTAGTAGGTATTTTACAAATAATAAAATCGTAAATGTTGGATTTGGTTGGTTTGCTTGGATTATAACTTCTGTTCTAATAATCGGATGTTTGAGGTTAAGGTATTAAAATTAAGGTAAAATGTCAGTCTTTTAAATCAATCGATTGTTGAACCTAGAATATGCATAGTTTGGGTAAAAATTTAACTAACTTCTAAATCAATTTGGTTGTTTAACCTAGAATATGCATAGGTACCTACTTGAACCTCTTATATAAAATTATTACTTAAGTTCTAAGGGCTAGATGCTCAAGGTTAAGGTATGTTTAGGTAAATCAGGCAAGAGGTAGAATTAACTTAGCTAAACAATTGAAATATTATAATCGATTTTGTAGACTGATATCTTCTGTTCTAATCATCGGATTTTTGAGGTTACAGTCTAAAAATGAATGTAAAATGACAGACTAAAAAATGCTTTTGACAAAACTTGATTTACTTCGGAATCAGTTTGATTGTTTAACCTAGAATGTGCATAGGTACCTACTCGAACCTCTTTAATAAACTTATAACTTAAGCCCTAATGGTCAGATCTTCATGGTTAAGGTCCTCAAATGCAAATAAAATTTTAGACTTTATCTTAAAGTAGTCCATAAACTATTTAATTTGGTTGTCAACTAAATTGATGCTCGGCCACACATTTCATAAACTCAGTTAAAAGAATACCGCTCCAAGTGTCAAAAACATTACGCGACTTGATATTGTTAAATTGATTAAAAGATGAGTTCAAAATATTTTAAAATAAAATATTGTAGAATAAAAACAATTAGCAGTGGGGTTGGGCTTCGCATCAAATTCTTTGTAAATTTTGTCTCGATTTAAAAAAAGGCTTGCCTGGACATTTAATCAAACACACGGGTTAATCAAACACACGGGTTGATTCCAAAAACAATCAACTGAGTCGAGAACTAAGTTGAACCGTATAAGATGTATGCTTTAATCGATCTGTAATAATTCAGTTACCTTTCTGCAAAGCTTACCTAGGCAAAAATGTCAAATATGTACCTAGATATACTTTAAGATAGATGGTAGGTATATATATTTTTTATTTCGTGTATAAGTGCTGTGCCGGTGCGGATGAAAATGAGTATGATTGTGTAATTGCGAGTTAAGCTACAATTAAGACTAAGATTCACCTTATTAAAAAAAATTAACAACATTAATTTAACCGCCAACTGGGAAGTGACACTAAATATACAAATTGGTACTTCAGACTGTAGAATGGTTTCTAAGACAGTTTATGAAATTATAATGCAACAATAGTATACAAAATTAAAATCACTAAGATTAGGCATGTTTTTGTTTTATTGACGTAATACAAGTCATTTTCAATGTCCCCATAGTTACTCTATGAGTGAAATCTGTAACATTTTTTTTTTAAATGCTCCAGCGACTTTAAATTTTTTTTTTCTCATAAATTAAGATTTGTTAAAGAAATCAGATAAATAGTGTATATTGCATTGGTATTAAAACAATTTCAGTAGTTTTTTAATCAGTTTATTTATCATTATATTGATTTTACACAATTTTCCAATTTAAACTGTAGGTTCCATGCATTTAATATGTTACCTTTTAAAGTAAGGATCTTTAAAGTTAATGAATTGTTAAGTAGCATCATGCTAATATACCTTAACATCAAGCTGTTAACAATAACTCATGTTAGTACTTCAAATTTAACCAATCTCTATTTATTTATCTTGTTTAGCTTCAAAACTACAAATCTATATACCTATGTATATATAGTCAGTTTTAGTTTTTAATGACTCCTTTATTTCTTAACATAACATTTTGTAATATAAATTTCTTAAGCCTAGATTGGTATGGCCTATATGGCCGTCTACCAGTATGTATATATATATGTACATAGGTTAAACTTAATTAGTTTTGATCTAAATTGTAGGTACCTAACTATCAATTTCTATGTTGTTAACTACAAATATGTTAGCTCATCCATATTAATTCCTTTACATATTGATGATTTTACTATGATCTTAAGTAATATGCTATTCCAGCAAGTGTCTATTATAATTAATGCTTCGACAATCGCCTAGTATATGTATAAGCTACAAACACTTCGATACATAAAGTGTTTTCATTTGCATCTTAATTACTGCCGGAACTTAATTGTTTTTATCAATTACGATATTTCATTTAAGAGTCTTTGAAAATGAATAACTTATATAATAAGAAGAGATGGAATATTGAACAGACCATAAATGCATCAATTCAATTGACAGGTTATATATTCTTAATTGAAAATTTATATAGACAGTTGATAATCCCTGGACAACCTTAAATTCTATAGCCTAATGTCAAACGCAATATTTTAATACAATATGATTTTACGATGATACCTAGTTAAGGCGAAGAATAAGTAGATCGAAGAATTTCATCTACATAATTTAAGTCTATTTGTTGACCTTAAGAATTCTTTATCTCGATAAACATTTTGATGTGCTATTTAAGCTCTTGAATAAATAATGTATGAATGTAGATTCATTCCTTTACCATATTATATGCATTAGTTTATTGATTTGTTAAAATTGCGCTTAACTATAACGGAAACACGTGTTAAACGTTTTCCCAGGAAATGGCTTATTCATACATATATACATACATACATAACATACATATACATATACATATTTACTTAATACATTTTTCATTTGAGTGACATGAAACATGATGGTAAAGGAAAGAAATATAAGTATTTATATGTAGATTGTATCAAATGGAAAAGGTTGTGTATCTGTCAGTACCAATTATATTCCAGAGATAAAGCGTAGGAAGTTCTTCATGCGAAATGAATTGAACCAAACTTAAGCGTGTTTTATGTGTATAACTTGTATCTGTAGGTACATCCTACTCACGTTTATAGTTTTTATCTTTCGTTTCGATAGAATTTCGTTAACAGAAAAACTCATTAATGGTTTATTTCAAGTTTGCTTGCTCATAAAGGAATTAATTAATAATTATATATCTATCCAAGAGAATTATGTCCAGATAAATTTTTTTCAAACTTCTAATTCCAAATATGTAACACGTTTTATAAGAACCTACTTATTTGGTCTATATGTTTTGTTCTTTTGGAATTACTTTTTAACTGGAATTAAATTTTATTCCAAGTAACTACAGGAAATTTTCCACTTTTTGAACGTTAATGTAACTATGGATTATTTTTTTCAGAATCTGAACACATCCAGTGAGTTTTTTGTAGCTATTGATTTGTTTTGAAATTATGATTTTTTTTAAATCATCATTAGATAGATATGTACATATGTTTTTAGAAATAAATATTTTTTTTATTCTGAAATTTCTTTTAACACCAACATGATGTACAGTGCGGTTCACTTATTTAGACGCACTAATTTTGTTTTCATACATTTTGTTTGTTTTTGTATTAATTTCCAAACCATTGTGTTTAGGTATCCGGTTTCAATGGACAGAAAAAAAAAACACAAATGAATGCTTGCTGAGATAATTAAAAAAAATATACATATATGTATATGTCTATAAGTTATTTTTGATTTTATTGTTGTTTTCTTAATTTCGGTACACACTGTACCTCTAAACTTTATGATTTTTTTGATAATCAAATAAAATCTAATAAATTCCGAAATAAAAAATTGCACGTGCATCACATTTTTAAGAACAAATTTGGAACGCCCAAGTTAGAGCTCTCAGAAATTAGTGCGAAATTTTTTATGGAAAGAGATCATCAAGCGAAAAATTGTGTTTTTATAAGGACAATAAATTTGGAATCTGACAGACTTTGGCTGCGTTCAGTATGTTTTTCCATTTTCCCATGAATAGACAGAATTACGCCAGAACGTACTAATTAAAAATTGGACTTATACAGATTGCGTTACATTCGAACCAGAGAGAGAGCGTGTATGAGAATGTATGAAATCATTTTTGAAATATTTATTGCAGGAAATTATCTTTTCAATTAAGCCAATACCATGGGTATTAGATATAACATTATTTCTATGTGTCTTTTATTTTAAAAATTGCGATGAACATTATTTATGAGTATTTAGATAATAATATTTATGACGAAATTGAATTCGTAAAAAAATCGAACTCGAGATTTTGATCAAACTTGACACTACGATGATAGTAAAGACGCATTTCTGTCCGTCTGTCTGCCTGTTCGACTACAACCCTCCAAAACGGATAGGTCTATTTTCTGTAACTTGGTATATTTAGAGTTTTTTGAATACTCTACCGACACGCTTGTTTTCAGTTTTTTAGGACAAAAAATAATGGTACCTTTTATTTTTGTTAGGAATATTTTGAATAATCTTATTTTACTCCAAAATGACTCTACAGATTTTCCTAAGAAAATTCAGTTAAATAATACTTTTCATAAAAAAAAAATTCAAAAAAATGGTTACTAGTTATTAAAAGCATCTCCCTTAAAAACGGATGAACTAATTTTGACGAATTTTTTGTGGAATAGTTTTCAAAAAGCCTAAATATATTAATTTTCGAAAAATATTTTTGGAATTTGTAAAAAAGTTTCGAATTTGTTTCGAAAACGAATTGTTTCAAAATAGCTTTTAATTGGCCTTAGGTTCACAAAAATCTGGTGTTTTATTTGTCCTGGCGTCAATCTAACTTGGAATTATCAGTTGACTAGTGAGGGCGTTGTCA
The DNA here is from genome assembly GCA_951394125.1 of Epistrophe eligans. Lineage (NCBI taxonomy): Eukaryota > Metazoa > Arthropoda > Insecta > Diptera > Syrphidae > Epistrophe > Epistrophe eligans. The sequence continues at coordinate 65,402,189 of OX596029.1, read as the reverse complement.
ATACGCAATTGTTGTTGAGCTTAGTTCATCTTACATATAGATTTCATAGTTGGTTTTTATTAAATATTACACCAAGTAGTATTGTTTGCTTCTTCTTCCGTTGCTTAACTTCCATCTATTGTCTTAAATAAAAAAAAAATTATTTGACTACTGACGCTCCTGAAAAAACCGACACAATACTTAGGTAATTCATAATACACATAACTCTATATTTCTAGTCTAACGGGATTGACAAATTGTTTCGTCGTCTGAACAGATTATTGTGATCTAAATTAAATTGCTATTTAATAAGATTTTAATTTTTTGAAATTTCGGAACGCATGTGATTTGTATTTTTAAAAAGAACTTGTGTGCAGATTTTAGATAAAAAAATTACAATACATCAATAAGAATATATAAAAATAACCACAAAAAAAATGTAATAAATTTTGTTTTAATCTTTAAATCCTATTTTAGTTAAGTAGCTAAATTTTCCTCCAAAAACCTGATACGCATTTTTAATAACGGGTCATTCATTTTTCGGTTTCGAAAGTAAAACTAAATAAAACACACACAGCGATACATTTTATATGAAAATTTTATTTCATTATAAAGTTGGGACTTTGCCATTAAGTGTCAAAAAACAAAATCCTTCAATTGTTGCGAACGCCGCCGCCGGGAAATCGATAAATTCGGAGCATCAGCAACACTTGCACTTTCAGCAGCAATATTTTCGACTGAGTGTCGAAATTTCTTCAAATTTTTTCACAATTTTACCAATTGCTTGCGTAGTCAGTCGATAATGACGACCATAATCATCGCGTAATGCGCGAAAAGAGGCTACGTTTGAATCACCACTTTTTATAGTAAAGTTTTAATAATTTTAACGCGTTGTTCGATTGTTAAGCAATCCATTATCGTAAATGGCAAACATTCAACTAATATTATGACACTTCAAATGACAGCTGAGTTTGACAGGTGTCAAATGCCACCAACTTGAAACTTGAAACCACGAAATGAACAACCCGTTACAATCATTTTAAACATTAAGAAGAACTTTAAGAGCTTCTTTCGATAAAATTTATCGTTGCACAGCAGATTTAAATCAGATAAAACAAAAACAGGAAGTTTTTTTTTGTTTCAGTTTCAAGTTAAAATTAAAATTAATTTAATCAATAAAAAAATTTATAGCCTACGCACATTTTATCATTGTTTTTTTTTTTTAACATCGTTTGTCAATCTTACTTTACTTTATATTATCTAACCTTAAAAAATTTAGTATAAACTTATTGTAGAATGTCACAAAACTATGAATACTAAATTTTGCTCTAATTGATAAATTTAAATATTTACGTTCCAAATATAATATTCTTTTTTTTTTGAATATTTTAAATTTTATTCATGTTTTTTTTTTTTCACGTTCATAATATATTCACAGCATTGTTAAACCGGTTGCTTATACGCATTCCTTTACTATATCTACATCATTGTGAACAAAAATTATTAATAAAATGGTTTAAATTAATATTTATTGTCACACTAAAAGATCTCATTTATGATTAAAAAACAAAACCAAAAAATAAATAAAAAAACAGATGTATAGTGAGTAGGCGGGCTTTATTTACAAAGCCACAATAGGAAAACAAACAAATTAATTTAGAAATTTATGTGTGCCTGGTTAAGTTTGCTGATTCGAATTATGCTATTCATATGCTGACCAAACTGAATGGAGTTTAAATCAAGTTTATTTTAATCGGCGTTTTCAAAGGAAAAATGGGTATATGTTTGAATTGTTGTTTTTATGAAAAGAGCTTATACCTTAAATATATTTTAAAGGCATGATAGAAAAAAAAGATTAAGAAGCCAACGCTAACTTTATTCCTTATCTAAGCAAAAGTATAAAAATTTAACTGTTTTTAATGAAACAAGAGATCAGATAGTTGACAAAACTTTAAATAACCATTTTATTGATTTAATAGTCTTGGTAAATTTCGTTCTAATTTGTTTAGTGGCCATTTCCTTCAAACACGTAGGTGCTGAACCCTCACTCACTCAGATGTCAGATTCTCTAAAGAGTTCGATATTTCGAATCCAAAACCTTTTCAAAATGATTCAGTTTTCATCCTGTAATTTAGCTGAATGCTTATTTTAAATGTTCATATAAGAAGTAAATAATTCAAACATATTCGATACCTCAGCATTATTAGCATTATTATTATGTGTTATATAGAAACAGTGGCATCTCTGAAACCACAATGAATTATAAATTACCATTTCAATAAATTAAGGCTGTGAAAATCTTATAAATTACAGTACTAATGATTTTCATTGATTTATTTTGTTTTTATATTCTCTATATACCAATTTGTATGAAATAATAAAGCTGTCTTATTGAAAGAATAAATTCATTAATTAACAGATGTATGTCCGCAGCATGTACAATTAATCCTACGAAATACAAATATTCGAATATTCGTATGCGAACTTGAATTGAGATAAACCCATTTAAAAATAAAGAAGCTATTTATCTTTTATGCTGATGGAAATACAAAATCAAATCTTTAATCGTTTGTCTTTATCAATCATTTTGCTGGGTGAATGCCTTCTTTTTTTACAAATAAGAAATAAATTTCTTATACAACTATAAACAGAATATTGTGCTGAATGTACATATGTTTGTATATACTATATATTCCTATAAGTATGTACTTAATGTTCTATCTATTAATAATAATTAAATAATCAACGCAGGTATTATTTGTATCTCCTAGAATCAAAAACAACGTATTCCACTTTTCGAGAAAAACGAGTTAACGATGCAGTTTACTTCATTTTTTTAAAATCTATCGTTCACTGTAATTGAATCTTTCAAAAGTGTATTTATTCCAGAGAAATTTTGATCTGAATATGTGGGTTAGAATCAAAAGCAACGTATTCCTTAGGCTGTTTTGAATCAAAACAACTCTATTCCACTTTATAATCGAAGTAGCTCTATTCCAAAGTAAAATCAAATGTTTTTTGTTGTTTGAATCAAAACAAATGTATTCCAAATTTTGGCGCGAAAATCGATTACTGTCAAACTATTATGCATGCATTTAATATTATTTTTAGTTCGATTATTTGTGGTTAAAGTGCGAATGCAATTGGAATAAAAAGTGAACATGGAATCAATTGAATCACCTATTCTTACTACATATCCACGCAAAAAAAGCAAATGTTGCTAATACAAAGCGTCAGCTAGCTAAAGTAGAGCGGGAAGTAAATCTTTTATGGCAAAATCAAGTATATTTATCTTTTTTGTTTAATATGTAGGTACAAAAGAAAACAATTGTCAATTATGCCTACCTGCAACCATAAAGGTGGTTCTTATAAATAATGCAGAATATTGACAACAGCAGATGCATTATATTTTACAAATGTTTTTTATACAATTCCGTCAAAAAAAAAGCTATTCAAAAGCCTGAATGTACTGTAAGCTTTTTTAAAACATTGTAATAATACATAAGTATGTATATATGAATTTCTTTAATATTTTACGACTTTGTTAATTTGTTTACTTCTTTTTAAAATCATAAACTTAATAAAAAAAATTAAACCAAATTGTATCTGATTCAAAATAGCTTTTTACGGCCTTTAGTTCACAAAAATGTAGGCGTTTCGTCCCGGCGATCTCACTTGGACTCATCAGTTGACTAGTGAGGACCTTGTCAATACGCAATTTTTGTTAAGTTCAGTCCATCTAACATAGATTTCATGATGGACTGAACTTAACAAAAATTGCGTATTGACAAGGTCCTCACTAGTCAACTGATGAGTCCAAGTGAGATCGCCGGGACGAAACGCCAAAATTTTTGTGGACTAAAGGCCGTTAAAAGCTATTTTGAATCAATCATTCAACAAGTCCAATTAAATAGTGCTAAGTCTTCTACTTGGCTGATGTATTTCGGTAGTATATAGCGTTTGTATTATTAAAAAAAAACCTTCAAATTGTATCTGTTTCATTTTCAAAAACAATTTATTCCAAAAAGAAAATTTCAAAACGCGTTTATTCCATTTACTAACTTTCAAAACATCAGTACTCCAAAATGCATTGTTAAATATTTCAAAGACGCTTTGACTGCCAAAGGAAAATGATATGCAGTAAGGATTGAAGATCTAAACAGTAACATAAAAACAATTTTATTTAAAGATTCTATAAGGCCTCGTCTCTAAATACGTTTTTTTTAAATATCTCAAAACTACAAAAAGTGGAATACGTTGTTTTTGAATCTAGGAGACACATTTATGATATTCATCTTCGTTGTATGCATCCACATTTATATTTGGCAGCTGGCATATATGTATGTAGGTATCAATATTAATCAAAAATATTTAATACAATTTCGAAATAATAGTAATAATATACATAATTTTGCAATTGATTTTTTTTGAATAAAATAAACATACATCGGATATAGAACAAATTAATATTTCAAAAAATGGCCAATAGAATACTTATTAATATAAGCGTGGACTTTAATAAAAAAAAAATTGTTTGATGAGTAATCATCTTAACTCTCGGTATAGAGGAATTGCAAACGGCAATGTCAACGAAAATAGAATGAAACTTCCTATTGCGGACAACTCCCTTAAGCGGACAAATTCACACGACCGTGGATCTTGGATTTAACTTCCATATATTTTATGTTCCCTTCAGCGGACACTCTCTTACACGGACGCGGACAAGAACATCAAACGCAATTTGTTAAATTTAATTCTCTTAAGCGGACAAAAATGTGTGTAATATATAAATTTCAATACTTATTTTCAGAAGTAACGGGTCATTCATTTCGTGGTTTCAAGTTGGTAGCGCTGGCATTTGACACCTGTCAAATTCAGCTGTCATTTTAAGTGTCATAATATTAGTTAAATGTTTTCCATTTACGATAATGGATCGTTTAACAATCGAACAACGCCTTAAAACTATTAAAACGGCGATTTAAACGTAGCCACTTTTTGAACAACATTTTCTTCAGCGTTGAGGCACATTTCTTACTCGGTGGGTATGTAAACAAATAAAATTGCCGCATCCAGAAAAAATGACTGTTTGGTGTGTTCTATGGTCGAAAGGTGTCAATGGTCCCTATTTCTTCGAAGATGTCAATGGGCAGACGGTTACAGTCAATTCGGTGCGATATGGTCGAATGATAACCGATTGAAGATCATGACTTGCATGATGTGTGATTCTAACAAGACGGCGCAACAAGCCACACAACGCGACCAATTATGGCTTTATTGCGTGAGAAGTTTTATGGCTGCGTAATTTCACGTAATTTTGGCGACGTCAATTGGCCACCAAGATCATGCGATTTGACACCGGTAGATTTTTGTATGTGGGGCAACGCAAAAGACAGTATATACGCGAATAATCCCCAAACTCTAGATGCATTAAAAACAAACATTGCTCAAGTTATGGTCGAGATACTACCGCCCGAAATGTGAAAAAAAGTGGTTAAAATTTACCTCAAAAGAATCGCATGCTGCGAATCTTCCCGAGTCGGCCATTTGAATGATATTGTTTTTCACATTTAATGGTAAAGTCCAAACTTTATAATGAAATAAAATTTTTATCAAAAATGTATCGCTGTGTGTGTTTTATTTAGCTTTACTTTCGAAACCGAAAAATGAATGACCCTGTTTCATATATGTTATCTTCTTTTGCATTAAAAACGTTCTCACTTGTTTACAGCGGTAATAGTCGCGTTTTATTATCTACGGATCTGGATCGGGATCATCTTTTAACACGTAATACAAAAACAACTTTTGATCCTGCTCTGTATCTAGATCTATTTTAAGGATCCGAAATTAAGTTTTCACCCTGGCGGGTAGATGACTCTTTAGTAACACTGTTGTCATTAGGATCCGTATCGTTTTATTTTCATGGGATGATCCTGTTCCAAATCCGTAGAAAATATAACGCGGCTATTACGTGTTAAAAAAATCATGCAGATCCATAGATAATAATAAAACGCGGCTAACGAAAACGGCTTTCTTACCCGAATATGGTTTTTGTCTCTGAATAATACTGGTTATCGAATACACGATCCCAGATACTGTACATCTAGAAATATGCAATAGCTTTTTACCCATTCGTCCGAGTGAAATATTTGAAATATATAGGTTGAAATTTGAATATAATTTTGTTTTTATGATTTTGATATCCAAACATTTATAGCTTTCGGTATAAGGAAAATGTCTTGCATTTTGACCTGGGACCGGGAGGATATGAAAAAAAACATTTAAACTTAAAGATGAAAACGCAAAACGCTTTGAAACTTTTTAATCATCAATTTGAAATGAGTGACTATTTGAACATTTTTTAAATTTTTGAATATTCGGAGTTTATGGTATAAGATTTTTAGTGATCGAGATTCCTAATTTTTACCATCGCAATTTGTACCTTCTCTCTGAGAGGAAAGCGGGTATTTGCACATTTTCACCGCGAGTTCCGGTTACTCACACATTTTTTTTTTTTCAAAAATAAGGTCGATATCGAAAATATCGTTTTTTTTTTGTTTTCTATGAAACTGTAGATTATGTGCGCCTCTACAAAAAATCATTTACTTTATTTCAAAGAAAAATATCAATTTAATTGCATTGCGATTTGCCCTAGAAATAAAACTCAACAGTTTAGCCAAAACACCTAACTCCCTTAAAAATAATTGCACACTTAAAAGAATTGTATTAATTTAAAGGGCTAGCCAAATTCTTTTCAAGAAGGTGCAATCCAACTTTTTACTTCCACTCAGTCCTTGTGGAACTTTGCTGAATATTAAGGCAGTGCTAAACATCAAGATAGCACCCCCAGAAAAAAAAATCAAAAATGTATAATGATGCAGGAATTTAAACATAATTTAGATGATGATGTATCTTTCGTTGCATCTTTATTTTAATATATGTATACCTTACCTAGTTGCATGTTCAAAAAACAACGACCAATTTAACAAAAAATACATGATACTTTAATCAACTTTTCACGTTGTCATTGTCATCTGCACATATTTACATAAACTCTCTTTTAAACGTTTCCTCTATAACTCATCAAAAATAAAAGGTGAAAAGAATTAAAGCGCAAAAAAAAAAAAAAACATTTAATGTTCGTATTCATATTTCTTAATCTTTTTTTTTTTTTGCGGTGGTTAATCTCTTCAGTAAACTTGGATTGACACTTCCATTTTCTTGACCATGATTAGATTGTTGTTCCAATTTATTAAACTAAAGCCCACCACTTTCCTCAAGCACTAACTTAAACAAAATTATAAACTTTTCAAAAAAAAAAATAAATAAATACAAATAATTATTAATACAACCACCATAGACTCACTTTAAGGATACGATTTTTAATTCATCGTAAAGTTTTTCGCTACTGTGCTGGGCTGGTGTATATGGTGTGTTTGAAGCAGTCAGTATATAAAAGAGTATCCAATTCTGCACTTTCCAATGAAGGAATATTAATTTAATGCAAATCGCTTTGTGAAAGAAAAACCCAACTTCCAAACTAAAGAATAAAGCTATATGGTAAGGGCGGCTGGGGGGGGGGGGTTATGTCGGTGACGGTAGAAGCATAGCGTGACGACAACGACGACGACGGAGAGAGGGTATAGAAAATTAAAAAAATATTTCCACAAACAAAAGCAGAGTTAAAAGTTTTCCTCTTTTTTTTTTATTTTTATTTTTATTTGTATTCTTTTGCCATTTCCTTTTGGGAAGAATAAAGTCCTTCGGCTGTATCCGTTATGGAGTCAGGCAACAAACTATAAGCGTCAAGCAAAGTACTTGTAGCATTTTAGGCACTTGCCACGGAACAAGTGAGGTCTTGAAACAACACACAACGATTCGTGGCCAACCGAGAGGCAAACGAAGAAGCAAAAAAAAAAAAAAACAAAATATTTCTGTGTCTCAATTGATTTTTGCTTTTCCGTTGGTAAAATGCCGCTGCCGTTTCTACTGTTACGTGCTATTCAAAAGCGGACTTACTATTTAGAAAAAAAAACCCTGGGTAAGGCGGCATAATTTAAAAATTAAAATTTTTCAACTAATAAGATGATTTTTTTTTGGAAGGGGACAAGAGTGAATATTTTCGGGGTCATCTTTGGAAAAAAAATTATGTTGAAAGTTTTTCGCCAATTTTACGAATTATTCTCACAAACAAAATGGATGTTTTTGTAGGAAATTGAATTCTCTACAATTTAAGGTTGCTTTCAATTTTCTCTTCTCTTCTCTTCAATTTTCTAGCGAATCGGAACGGCTTATGTGTGAGGCAAATAGGTAGTCTTAAATAAACATTATAATTGCGCATTTTCCAGCTGATAAGATAGAATTAAGGCGTTGAATTCACAAATCCACCCCTGGTGTCTTTTGTTTTTGTTTTGAAAATGAAATTCCCCACCTCTTGTTTATACCTTATTCGCGCAAGGATACTCGCTTTTTATTTGTGGCAAAAGTTTTGAGTTGCAAAAGAAATACGTTGTCGTCATCGTCGTCGTATCTAAGTGTACCTACAGTATATATGTACATGATGCACTCTGGCAGTCATTTGATCATCATTCTGTGAATCTCTGATTCAATCTCTACACAGGAAGCTATATCTATGGTAAAATTGACTTAACGCGATTGGGCGGCGCGGCGGTAGGCGGAAGGACGCCGACGATGACAACGCGACGTTGGGGACATCCATCCAACAACATACATATCTCTTGCTCTGCCCGGGCATGTAGGTGTGCTATTAAAGTCTCTTATCTTGTTCGCAAGGTATATTACAAGGCAACAACCCCACTTTAAAAATAATAATTTAAATTAACCCCGGGACATACTATCGCATCCGTCGTTCTCGTCCTCGTCCTCATCCTCATCGTGTATACCTACATATGTATGTACCTATGTATATGTGTATAGTCGTTGTTGTTTTGCCCTCTTCTATACTCATATATAGGATTGGGGCCTCTGAAGGTATGTGCCTTCGTTTTAAGAGCTGTTGCGATTGCGATGGTCCTCTAACTCCAGTTGCAAAGCCCATGGCATGCATACTGTGGGACATGTTGTGCTATGCCTTGGCTTGGCCTGGAGTCGTCATCTCGGAGTTTCGAGTTTAGGTATACAGAGTTTGTTCGTTTTTGGGGGAGAGATGGGCGGCTCGGCTAACAAGGGGATGTAATTTGGAATCATTAGATTTTCCTCAGCAGCCGTCTGGGCGTATGGGTATGTGCTAAAGCATGTAAGAGAATGTAGAGATTACATTCACAAATCATTAACAGACATTATTGTTGTGTTATTTCATTTAGATACTGTTACAAGCCCTAAGCAACCAAAGCAACGACTCTTCCAAAGTCCGGCCCCAGACAAGGTTAATAATATTATAAGTTTTGTGTGATATCATGTTTTACTTGGGATTTGGATTCGGAAGGGCGGGTATGAAGGTTGAAATTGTTTTACTTATAGCAAGGTATATACTATACAATATTTTGATGCACAACACTGAATTCAGGGCAATCCTACATAGGTATGTACATATTAAAAAAAAAAAAAAAGTTTAAAAAAGAGGTACCTTACTTACTTGTAAGTCGTAACAAGAACTAGAAAGTTGTCAATAGGTATGTATAGGTATGTACCTTTATTATATCCATATATCTTGCATTCCCTTATACAATTAAATTGCAATTTTCTGTTTGTACATAGGTATGCCCCCTAGTGGCGCTTTATATGAGTTTGTATATATTTATGTATGTTCACGGTTTTTGATGTTTTCTCATGCTGACAGCTGAATGAAAAGTAGAAATATTAAAAGGCAAAGCACAAAATAAAATGTTTGCATTATAATTTGATTTTATGCGTACATACAAATATATAAACAAAAAGACGAGAATCCAACATCCAACATAAAATAAATATATTCAGGGAGCAAACGTTAAGGAAATGAAAAACGTCACATACTTTATGCGGTTCTGTCATTTATTTTATCCGCTGGCTTTTGTTTTTTTTTTGAATTTGTGACAGATTAAAGGTAAGATTTCGCTCTATACCTACCTTAAGGATTTATAAGTCCCAAGAAATTTAAAATGTTGTCTTCTTTTTCTATATAGATACATACTTCCTTGAAATATGTAAGCGCCGGCTAAACTATACTTATCAATGATTTCTTGTTGTGTTTGTTTATTTTATGGATATTACATATGTCTCAAAAATTCTTGAAATGTTTTTTTTTATGTGTGAATATGTATTTATGATTTTCTTGGGAAAAACTTTCTGTTTATTGAAATGTTTGATTGAATTTCTCGGAAAATTGATTTAATGTGAAGGGAAATCGATTATATGAAATGATGATTCAAATGAAAAGTATACAAGATCGCAGTACAGGGTAGGTACAGCAGCAGTACATCAGAGAACTGTCATCGCTTATTTGCTATTAATTTCAATAATAATTTTATTTTTTGAATATATTTATGAAATTGCCATGTCTTTTATTTATTAGATTTCCTTAGCACACTCTTGGACAGTTGTTCAAATTAAATTGTTCGATATTTTATTATTTATAAACGCATTCTAAATATGCCCTCATATACTTTCTCACTGACATCCCTGTAATCTGTCAATTCCTTGAAGTTTTGGATACGTTCAATGTACATTTTATTTCAAGATAGCTTTTCAATTCTTTGTTCATTGAACGTATACCTACGTACCTACTTTAGAATAGGTTTTGACTATGAAGGAAATATGTTTTCACTTCATTAGAAAAGCATTCTTAATTAAAAGCCATAATCCTTGCTCTATACCGGTGCGGTACAACGATAATTAGAAGCACTTTGGGAGAGGAAAGGCTGACTGGAAACTAGAAATCGGAATTTCATGAGATGGTGGTGACTGTATCATAGCCAATCTGATAAGATTATATAATTAAATAAAATTAACAATACTTTCGGTGTGTAGGCAATAGAAAGATATGTTCGTTCACATGTTATGAGTTTTATTTTATAAGAAATCTGACTTGACTATCCCCTGGCGGCTTGGCCTCCTTCCGGGAAACTAATATTGTCGGTTCGGAAAATAGACATGAATAATATGTCTTTCGTCTACGGCTGGAGGGTAATTTGTGAAAAATTCGCCTTCATTCGCCACGCCCTCAACTCACCGCCTATCACCATACACACGCCAGATGTCACATATAAACACATTGATAGAGCAAGTTGACATGCAAATTATAACCACATTATTTTATAACTTTTCGCTTTATATTGTTTCATCAGGATGGTATAATTAATTGCGTTTGAGACAAATTTCATACAAGAGCCACTGACCTGATTGATGACTTATTCGAAACGGTTAAAATGTTTTTATTCCGATAAGCTAACCTAGCGGAGCTCCATTGACAATATTTGAGGAAACAAATTGCTTTGCTCAATTCCATTGCTTTAAATATTGCCAAATGGTGACGCTTTTGGCAATATTGCTCCGTAAATAAAATTGATTTCCATTAAAACCGCGCCGAGGCAATAAATTTTGACGTCAAAATAATTTCTCCACGATTTTAAATCACTTTTGTTTCGTTTTAAAATTCAATTCGAAAATATATGATAAATTTACTGAATTACAATTTTTAACTATCGTGAAAAGTGAATTTAAAGAGCAAAAAAAATTTTACATTGGTCTCCATTTCTTTTTTCTGACATTTGACAACTGAAATTACATGAGGCAATGAAATGCCCACCCAGACAATAAATTGGCATCGAAATTGACATTGGCTCAAATACTGCCATTTGCCAATGGTCAGTGCGGGGATCAAACCAAAGCTATCCGGATAGGTTTGTGTTGTTGTAATCCCTTGTGACAAAACAGCTGATGCAGCAACAACCCAACGTATCTGAAAATTTTTGGGATAGGTGGCTAGCATATCTGATAGTTCCTCGAACGCAAGAAATGGAGACACAGCGTAACAAGAGAAACCTATCTATAATTCATGTTCAGTTGGTGTCAAAAGGGCGATTTACCAAGGATATTTTAGGTTTGTAAAGAGTATAGGTACCGACCTATCCTTTGGAAAGTCTGAATCAAAAAGTTCTCACAAACAAAATCTCTGTGTTATCCGCCATTTTGAAAAAGACGTAACATTACGTAAATGAGATTTTATCGGCTCCTAAATTACTGTATTTTTTTAGCTCCCAACTAAAGTCTTAAAGTCTGTGTAAGTTGATATCACATTTAATAGCTAAAGAGGTATCACATCAAAAATCTGATTGTCATTTTCCAACACATTTGACATTTCTGCCGCAGTACGACTAGAGTTACCACCAGCCTACAAAAATTGTACAACTTTTTCTGTGTTCTTTTTTTTAACCATTCATACATATTATGTAATAAGCAAAAATATGTAAACATTCCTGTGAACGAAAAAATTTCCTACATCCCAGAATATGAAAACAAATATAAGAATTTAATTGCATTGACGTCATTTTCGTTCTATAATTTCGATAGCTTATAACGCAAATATTTGAAAATTTGGATGGACTTGATCAGCTGGCCTCGGTAGCGCAATGCGTGTAGTGAATTGGCTCTGTGGAAGCTTGGTCTAGGTTCGATCCCCAGTTGGGGCAAAAATTTTTCCAAATTAAAATTGAACAAATGACCAAGGCACCACTTAAAAGGAGTCTGTTTATCGGTCTGGCAATCGTGAAATAGCTATAAATTCCAGCCTATAAAATCTTGGTGGTAGGTCACCCAATTGAAGTTTCATTCAAACCTTCAATATTAATATGAAGGTGCGAAAGCTTGGCAGCCTAACTGCAAGTGTATTATTACACAAAAACCCTTTATAAATATTTGAAAAGCTCACTATGGCAACCATGTTTATAACAAATGTCATTTGAAAGTATTCAATTGAATTGAATTAAGTTGAATCATGTTACCCAGACGAAAAACTCAATACAATCACATGTGACTATGGTTGATTTGACAATCACTTATCACCTTAGCCGATTCCACCCCTGATGGTATAGCCAGTTAACGGTTACAAATTAATTGTACCCGCGCTGTTTGACATGTGGCCCATCCTGCTGAAAAACATGTCTGCTACCTAAATGCCAGTCAATTAACCCAGAAAGAAGTTAGAAATCATGTCACCTTTAACTGTAACGTTCTGACAATATAATAAGTTTTGAAGAAATATGGACTAATGATTCAACCAAAGCGCACCAATCCGTGACTTTTTTCTGTATTTAATAATTGTGTTTCGGCAATTCTGTTCATTGACATAGCCATTTAACCAAAAGTGTGCTTCATTAGTCTGCTTTCGCACGAAGAAACAAGTTTTTTCTAAAATCTTTTATACATAACCTTTCACACAAGTAAACAAAATCATCAGATATTTTCTGATGTAGTTTCCTACATATCTTGGACATATGTATAAACATTGACGATGTTTATATTTGGAAGATTGAATCCGGTATCCCGGCTGTTGATTGGCCAGAAAAGTGTGGGGTGGGGTGAGGATTCTCGTGAGGTGCAAAGAAAACATAAAAACTGAAATCATGTGTCCCATTTGTTGTTGTTTTAATGTTCGATATGTCAAAATTGTTGTTGTTCCAGTGTATTTTGAGGCTCTTAAAAAGTTTCTAATGTAAATACGATAAGACTCACTCAATCTTCCCAATCTAAAAAGGGTCAAGTCATTTAGTGTGTGAAGACGAAGAGAAGTGTCAAATAAATTTCCTCAAATCGTTGACCGAGGAGATTAGTCTCACTCCTTTTACTTTATGCTGTTGCTGGGAACTTAGTTTCCTCGTGTTAAATTAGACTTATAAGAACTGCGATAAGTTTGTTTTTTTTTTCAAATGAAACATGATTTTCAACATAAATATTGATTAATTTGCAAAAATTTCTCCGGCGTGAGTCTATTAATGATGAAATGCTAAACCATTTTTACCTCCAAACAATCTATAATTATCAAATCGTTCGTCACAGAAAACATTGTTGCCAATTTAAAGTTCTTCGCCTCTAAAAAATCAAGTAGAAACCTGGATTCCTTGTTGATTTTGTATTACGTGCGTTAAATTATAAACCCGATGCAAAAAAATGCAGCAAATAATTAACACTATCGGGAAATAACAACAAGTTCAATTTGAAAAACAGAAAACAAACATATCTAGGTATTATTTTTTTAAATAGAAAACGCCACGAAAATGTCTTAGTTTTTAAAGTGAAAAGTAGTTGCATAAATACCTATAAAATGTGCGACCCGGTGCGTCGTGCCTTTATTTTTTTTTTATTTTTTTATTGTTACATATGCTAAGAGTTTCTTCAGCTTCTCTTCTTTAAAAGTGGGATTATACTTGAGCAAACAATCATGATATTGAATGGCGCCCGGAAAAGACTTCTTATACTATATAAGCTTGTAGTCTATATACATAAGTATAAGTAAAATAGAAACTAAACACATCATAAATAAAAACGAGAACCAAAATGCATATAACTACATCTACAATATGTTTTGTATGGACAGATGGTTCAAATAAATCAAATAAACATAAATGTTAACAACACCAAACATGGTATTAATGTATCTACCGTTTATATGATACCTATGCAAGCGTTTAGATACACTTTACTTTATAAACATCATCATGGCGATGAACTTTTTTTTTTATGTGTTTAGTTATAGATACCTTAATGTCCACAATATAGAATCTTAATAAAAATGTTATTACAGATTCAATTTCATTCAAGTTTATAAATGCCTACATAAAATTAATTTATTTTACTATACTAAAGACTTAAATAACGAGGGTTATAAGGATTTCTACAGGTTAAGTGTGTACATTATGTATAGGAATAATAAAATAGTAGTAAAAATAAATAAGACCGATATTTTAATTCCAAAACCCATTTTTTTTCAAATATTAAATATCGGAATAAAAGTAAAATAATTCAGTATGCCTTCCACATTTTGTTGTGTAGTGACTAGGGATGCTTTAAAACAAATCAGTACGTAAGGTACCTACATTTGTCAATAGATATAGCATGCGTTAATCCTTTGTTAGGTCTTTTGAACAACAACCAGAACCTATGTAAATATATCGGGTTTTTCAATAAGAGCGCTACAAAATTTTTTTTTTAAATAAAACAAAAACGGTTTTGGATATCAATGAAATTCTTTATTCCTGTGAAAGTACGTTCAATGCCATTATGTATGGAACTCGATTTCTTTTGCATTGCCACCACGGGCACGCTTCCAGAAGTCCAGATGCTGAACCCAATTTTCGACGGTTTTCAAGCATAAATCGGCCGATACTGCCGCAATTTCACGTTCGATATTCATACGAAGTTCATCAATCGTCGCTGGCATAGACTTGACGTAGCCCCACAGGAAATAGTCTAACGGCGTCAAATCGCACGACCGAGGCGGCCAAGCGACTGGACCATTTCGTGAGATAACACGTTCTCCAAACTTGGTTTCCAATAAATTGATTGTGACATTGGCTGTGTGGCTTGTGGCGCCGTCTTGTTGGAACCACATGTCCTCCAAGTCCATATCATCCAATTGGGGCCAAAAATATTCGGTTATCATTGAACGGTAGCGATTCCCATTCACAGTAACGTGCCGGTCTTGATCATCACGGTAGAAGTACGGCCCAATGACGCCGCCGGTCCATAAACCACACCAAACCGTAATTTTTTCGGGATGCAATGATGACTCATGGAGTACGTGTGGATTTCTGCCTGACCAATACCGCATATTTTGTTTATTGACGAAGCCATTCAGCCAGAAATGAGCCTCATCGCTGAAGATGATTTTTCGATGAAAATCCGCTCTTAACGTTGAGGCCACTGACTCCGAATTTCGGTAGTAAATTTTAATAATTTCGACTCGTTGTTGGCTCGTATATCTTTCCATCATGCAAACCTTACTGAAGAGAAATGTCAAAAGAGCGGCAAGAAATATGGCGTCATTTGCTGTCCCTGTTGCTTTACTTTTGTAGCGTCCCTATTGAAAAACCCTTTATAAGCATTTCGCTATATGTTGTTATAGTGATGTCAAACGCGTGCTTATTTAATTTACATACCAGTATTTCCCTGATAGAAGTGCCACTTAGATACAAAAAATGGCAATGTGGTTACCCAAAAAAAAAATATTTTTTCAGCCCCCTGCAACTTATTTTCATTGGAGGGGCTTCAACCTTTTCATTTCAGAGGATCTCTTTTTATTATATTTGTATAATAAAAAAAAAGGTATACATATACATAGGTTTGAATAAAGATTAACAAAAATATGTTGCGCAAATATTTTTCTGCGGACATCACAATGGAAATTATATCATATGATGAATTTCATGCATTCTATTGATTAAAATACGCTCTGCAGAGCTCTGTAATTTATGTAAGTCACCAAATTATAGCTATCGATAAAATTATCATCGAAAATTGAATTTTGTATTATTGATTTTGCTTCATAAATGTCTGCAAAATTCAAAATTAAAATTTCAAACGATGAGTATTAATGATGCCATACCACCGAAAAAAAGCTTATTTATCTTGAAAACAACTCTAAGAATTTCAATACAAAATTTACTTGGGAAAAAATATAGGCAGTTATAAAGTACATCTTTGCGAAAGTATATACAAACGTTTAGGCAGGGTCATTAAAACGGTGTTTGAGTCGCAGAATAATTCGCATAGAACAATTCTTTTCATTATAACTTCAAACGATTATGAAAAATTTCAAAATTGTGAAAAAAAAAAATAGACAAGGTTATTGTTCTCACCTTCCTCTGAAAAAAAAAACAGAAAATAGTTTTATAGGGGTACATGCAATAGGTCAGGCGGTCGCGGCAGTTTATTTATTGTGTTACTTTCTTACTGTTAGAACCACAGTATGTCATCGGTATTCATGTCATATATTTAGTTTAGGCAGCAAGAGCCATAAAAATAAAATGCACGACTGGGTCGCACGAACTTGCTCTTAAACTTTGGACTGAAAAATTGTTAAAAAATCAATATAATTATAAATAAATTGATTAACTTCTGAAACTGTTTTGACAACAACGCAATGTACACCATCCGATTTCTTGCACAAATATCAATTTATGAGAAAAAAAAATTTTTAAATCGTTGGAGCGGTTTTTTTTTTTAGATTAATTTTTATATATAAAATTTTGAAAACATTTTTAAGTAAAAAAAAAATTGTACGCCATATTTAAAAATCGTCTAACTATACCGATTTTCGAAAAATCGATTAAAAAAAAAAAAAGAATTGAAAAATTAGAAAACTAGAACTAAAATTATCTAGTTTTCAGTTTTTGATTAAGAATTAATAAGAGCAACGAATTGTAAAAAAAAAATAATATAAAATCACAAAGTATTGAAAAATTTTACTTTAAAAATTTCTTTTATGTTTTTTTTTTCCCAAATTTTGAGTTTGAAACTCGTTTTTTTTTTCAAAAACTATGCATGATTTCACTTGAATTAAAAACTGCCTAATAGGACAGAATATTGCCTTTAAAAAAAGATATAATTCTTAATTGATGGTATCACCGTTATTTTTCAATAATTTTTTTTTTCCATTTTTAGTACTTTTTCATGAAATTGTCCCTCCCGCCCAAACGGGGGGACATAGACCCCCCTCCCAGAGTAAAAAATGCTTGATATTAAAGTGTTCTACAAAAAAGCGTTATCATTATTTGGCACCACAGTTATCATACCCTACCCAATTTTTATATGCAATATTATTTAAATTTATTAGAAGCTCTTGTGTGAACAAATTTCATTAAAATCGGTTCAACAGATAATGAGATAGTCGAAAACCAAACAAATGGTTCTGAAAGATACCATTTTTAAACGATAGATATATTTTTTCCAATAATATAGTAGATCGTACTAATATTAGTTCACATAAAAATTTTAATCGAAATCATAGGAGCCGTTTTTAAGAAAAATTATATTTTCAATTCCGATTTTTAAACACTTTTATGGGAGGTACGGTTATTTTTGGTTCTAAGAATAATTTCGGCTAGATAATATTAAAAAACTGCTGGATGCCAAGTTTAAAAAAAAATTGACTAAGTAAGTCATTTTCGAATTATTAAGTTCTCAAAAAAAAATTTTTGAATTTCTTTGTTAAATTCAAAAAAAAAATGACAGTTTCGGTATACAAAACTTTTAAAACTTCTGAAAAGATTTTCTATAAAAAAATTGGTCCGAATCAGTTGAGCCATTTTTGAAAAAATCGAAAATCAAAAAAATGGTTCTATGGAAGATAAATGGTAGCCATTTTGTAAAAAAAATAACTGAATTTTTTTATTGAGTACCTATGTACATACGTTTTTGAGAAAAATTTAATTTTAATAATTTGGTAAAAAAAATTTGTACGGTAGGTACCGTTATTATTGGTGTTAAAAAAATTGAAGAGACGTGTGGAGGGAACGCTCAAAAACCGCTAGAAAGAAAATCAACACACCCGGCTACAACCGAAAGGACAGGACAGACAGAGAGAATTACGAGACCCACTTTTTTTGACTTCGCTATCATCGTAATGTCAACTTTGATAAAAATCTCGAGTTGGTTTTTATTTTTACGAATCCATAACTTGCCATAACTTGTCGGAACATTCCCCTAGAACGAAAACCGACTTTAAAAACAAAATTTGATGATGTGCACAATTTATTCAATGCTGGTATAAAACATTGCCATAAACAATTGAATAATTGCATAGTTGCTTTCACGACATGGCCGCTATAAATTGACAAATTTCAAGTGTCGAAATTGAAAGACCCTTTATTTACTTCTATCATCAAAGGACACGCTATTTCCCAGCTAAGCTAAACAAGCAAAGCAAAACAGAACATTCTTTTTTATAGAAACCAACTCTGGGGATTTTCATTATTATCTCCCTCTATATGTCTCAGCATCTCAATAAAGTCTGTAATTTCACATTCACTATATTTACTAGGCTGATCAAGAGCAGGCGCCTCAACAAGTTCCAATTTCTTAGTGGTAGTGGTTCCTGCCTTACATAAATATACCTAACTTAAAATTTGCAAAAAAAACATTACTGTGTCACTGACTGACAAAACTCTTCAAAATTAGGAGGCAGCTATTCCCAAAACCTAAGAGATTTTTAATCTTTGCGAAAAGGAGTGAAATCCAATAACTTCATGACAGTATTAAATTAGCTGGAAGCATAATACCCACTTTCCCCCTAAAATAGACGCTGTTGACATTGGATATTTCTTCTGACTTTTTTTTGACGTCTCTGTACTTTATCTCACTCCGACATCAATTCCAGAAAGAGATGGCCAAGCAAGAAATGCAAGATTTGTTTTTACAATTCTCAACCATTCCTGTGTGCGTGTTACTAGCAGGGATGGAGGAGACCTACAATTTTCAGCCAAATTCAAACGACTTAGATAAGAACCATTTTTTTATGATAAGAGATACTCTTGGAGGATTTCTCAAATTCTCGCAAGAGGCAATTAAAAATATTACTGTTTTCAGGTGGCGCATAGACTGGGAATCGAATAGCAGGTGAGTAGTGTCGTTGGAGGTAGGAATAGGTAAGTACCTACCTCAAACCTAAAAAATATTTTTCATATGTTTAGCATAACTACATAATTCCATACAGGGACAATCCGTTACTCCCTACAATTTACCTAAAAATATAGACAATGCTCAACGACTTCCTTTAATGACCCAGTACCAAATTATTAAATTTACATATTAATATAGGTACATGGATACCGTTATAAGACTCAAACCCACCAACACGTATTTTTTCTAACAATATTCCAGCAAGCCTAACAACAAAATGTAGTTAACGTCCATCACAAATCATCGTATCTCCTCAATTAATGCGATTGTGTGCGAAGCTTCAAAAGCTGATTCTAACTACTGCGAAGTCATCAGTTATTTACCTACCTAAACCGCCCTGAAAATTCTCGTTTTGTTCTTGTAACGGCTTCGACCTCATGCTCCTTTTAACACCACACAACTGATGCCATCACCTAAACTCGTCCCATTTCGTTTTATGTCCGTCCAAGTCAAAAACTATATAGAAGAGCTACCAACTATTATTATCATTCAGCTCAAACAACCATTTCACTAACAAGATTGCTGTGCACACAGCAGACTCAACAGATATGCTCCACGCTCCCGGTTGCTGAAGGCATCACATTCAGCAGTTTCCACTCTCCACCATATTGTCCTCCATTCACAATTTGCCATTTAATTTGCAAGTCGTCCCTGCGAGTGCAACAAAAGCCAAAAAGGAGTAACAAACAAAATAAAACAAAAAAAAAAAAATAAAACTGAAAGAAAAAAAAACAAACAAAAAAAAGATACATATTCTTATATAGTATAAAAACCTACGAGATACAAGAACAAGTATATATCTAACCAAACGAAAGAAGAAACAACAGAGCAAATAGAAAACACAGAAATGCCAGTTTGTATAGTTGCTTCTGACTGTCGACTTTAATTAATGGTGTCTGTTCTGTGCACGTTGCTACTGATGCTAGATGCTGGAATGGAAACTGCTTGCTCCTATCTCCTATATTGCTGTTTAGCTGTAGCTAAAAGTTGGAGCTGCTTCGGGCTGAGTTGAGAGCGAGACATGTTCTTCCAAGTGGAACAATCATATACACACACACACACTCATATATACACATTAAATCGAAATGAAGGAACAATTCAGATTTCGACAACTCAATTTATGAATAGGAAAGTAGGTTCCATATTACGTACATGAATAAAATACTCCTTCACATAATTCCAGGACGATTCATACATACATACGACGCGTCGTCGTCGTCATCGTCATCGTCGTTGTTCCTTATATCGCATCGCAAACGCAATCTCAACGAACTATCTCTTAATGTATCTAGGACTAATTTGGTAAATGTCATTAAGCCATTTGCAGATTGAATTTAAATTAAGAGCAGATGTCGATGTCACTGATGGTGCTTTATTCGCATAAAGACTATAAAGAGTGTAGGTACCTCAAACTCAATTCAGTATAGTTAACTGTGATTTTGTAACGTTATGAACCCAGAATCGACTAGGTATGTGTAGTTAGATATACGTTTACACATCAAAGCACCCCCAAACATACCAACCCTTGTGGTCTCGTTCTCGTCTATTCAATTTCACCCACAATAAATTTAGCGAAAACTAATTTTACTTATTTTCTAAAGAGGGGTTCTATGAACTACGGCAGATGTCCTATGAAGATAATAAAGTGACGGCGCTAACCTCAACAAAAGGCTGCGTATGAAGGTATACCTAGTATGAGTATTGCCAGGTTTTTAAAATTTAAATTACTTTGTAAAACATAATGTCGTGTAAATTCATAAACGTCAAATATTAGTTTTGTCCCCTTTCACACGAGGAAACAAGTTATTGGTTATTTTTCGATTTAAATTTCTTAAAATTTCTTCTAAAATGTCTTGTACGTTTCACACGAGGAATGTTCTGAATGTTTAACGAAAAAGGTTGGGCATAATTCCTGCAACGATTCGTTACTGAATAAACACGTGTGAACGCGATGTCAACACTTGATTCAAATTCAGTATCATTGTCTCATCTTTCCAGCACAAATATAATCATTCTAACACCAAACGAAAGGACCTTTAAAGTGACCTAACGTGCAACTTTTTGCAGCATTGCACTAAGCTGTATTCCATCATCAATAATCGCCCAACAAAATGTTCCGAATTTACAACATATAAACATTAAACAAATGAATCTGGACAAGAAATTAAAGGTGATTTTTATAAAGTACATAGAAGCTAAACCTTGAAAAGTTATTGAAAATTTGCTAATTTACGAAATTTCAAAGAAAACTGTATAAATAAGGAAAAACACAAATATAAGAACAATAGGCGTGGTAGTAGGCGTATTTAAAAAAATGTACATGTCATGATTTAGGTTCAAAAAAAAATTTACTTACAAAATTTCAACTTCCTAGGTATCCAAAGTAATGAAAAATCTTAGATTTTAGAAAAATGGGCGTGGTAGTAGTAGGATTTCCAAAAAAAAACGAAGGTTCAAGAGAATTTAGTTATTATTGTTATTGTTGAATATATCGAATGAATTACCTAGGATATTTGAATATTTGAATTTGGCAATACTCTCCTGGAAATATTGTTCATTTTTTTAAGCTTTTAAGCTTTTGCATTATATTCTCTTTATATATACATATAATAAAGTTAGTTGCACTGTGTTCTTTTCTTACTCGCAGTCGGTCGTTTTATTTAATTTACTAGCTAGATTTTCTGATATGAAGTGGGCGTGGAAGTGGGCGGAACAAATAATAAGAGAGCTTAATTAAAAATTTTAACTTTTTAATGACATTCAATAAGAAGAAAACTAAAATATAATAAAATTGAGCAATTTGTGGGTGGCGGATTTTAATAAAACTAATTTCTAAACCATCCCGCTGCTAATAGTAACAGAGTTTATAATTTTCAGCGAAATTGGTTTAATAGTTTTTGATTCTATAAGCCTCATACCGACTTAAATTCGTTTTACTTGGTTTTAATGAAATTGGCAACACTGTCTTTGGTGACACTTAATTTGACAGCTGTCAGATGATTTCTGCTCAATTTTCTTTGACATTTCATCAGAACATTGCTTAAAAATTGTAATTGCCGATATATGGCTCCAGTTGTTTGATACAATGTCCCAAAATTTGACTTCCAGATTGAGCATACATTCGATGCAGCAGCAGCACTCATATGCTCGAAATCATTTTTAAAAACTTTTATTTTCAATGAAGCCAATACTATGGCCAATAGCATAAATTGTTTGTTTTTTATTTCATTTAAAGTAAAAAGTGTTAAAGAATTAAGGTTAGCGTTATTACCCGCTTTTGAAAAAGTTTTAAAATTATTTAAGTCGTTAAAGCCCTAAGATTTATCCTTAAATAGAGGTTAACCTACAAATATTTCATTTCAATGATTAATATATGCAAAATTCTTTGATATGGCAACATTGACAAAGTACATATAATAATAAAGAAGGGGTGGATGTACCTACATACACGAAGTACCAAAAGCAAACATAACACCAATATTACACTAGGTTGCTAGGAATACCTACTCACTGCATTCTGCAATGAATTTACAAATTAAAAAGACCTTTCATCTTCTTCTCCAATCTCCATACTCGTATACATATATAAAATGACGATGACAAATACTTACTTTTGCATTCGTTGGCGTCAGTGTCGGTGGCACGTCCCCATGGTCGATCAAAGTAAAACGGCTTACAGCGCTCGCATTCGAATCCGGCGGTATTGTGTTTGCAGTCGCACACCAATTGGCCGTCCTCATCGTCGGCTACACACTCGGAAGCATGCCCATTGCACTTGCATCGTCCGCCAACAGCGAAATCTGATACGGCATAATGCTGGCCAAGAGCTGCAGCACTAGATGTCCCCATCACGGCTGTTGATGATAATGATGATGATGGTGCTGCTGATAGTTTACTCATGAATTTTGTTTCGATAGCGCTGTTGGTGTCCACGGATTTGTCGTTTGTATATTTGCGTTCACCGTCTGCCATGCTAATGCCAAAGCGATTAGTGACAAGTAAGTCGCGTGGCACATCCAATCGGTGGAATATCACACGAATATCTGTTGCTGTAACCCAGTCCTGCAGCACTAGCGAGGAATCAATGTCGTTTGCCGATGGACGTCCTTCGAGAGTATTAAAAGCAAACCGATGAATATCACCCGATGAGCGTTGCGAGCTCAGACACCGTGCTTCCTGCTCGTTGAAT
Source organism: Epistrophe eligans (assembly GCA_951394125.1). Lineage (NCBI taxonomy): Eukaryota > Metazoa > Arthropoda > Insecta > Diptera > Syrphidae > Epistrophe > Epistrophe eligans. The sequence goes on along the minus strand of OX596029.1, from coordinate 65,378,413 downwards.
TTGCTTATCTTAGCCCGGTCGGGTCGTCCGTAAAACTTATGACACTGTGAGCTATAGAATTGGAATGGTTGCCAAGTTTTTCGATGATCCAAACTTTTGTATATGGCCATCGAGTCTGGCTTCGGGGACTTTGGGCAGAAAGTGAGACTAACATAGGTCAGCTCGTATTTCTTGCCAAGTGATATGGTCAGTGTGACATTGTCGGGTGGGGAGTTATCGCCCGCTATCGGAATCGGTACCGCAGCCGATCTCCAGCATGTCACGTTATTCGAATTGTTCAGGTCAGTTAGGGCAGATGCTGGGAAACGAAGGTCGGGGTTAGCATCGTCACAAACACTGCACGAAGTGGTTCGGTCATTCCTATCGACCTCGCAGTATCGTTCGGGTTGCCTTAAGCCACAAGTGGAAGAAGCTTCCACGGGATTTCCATACGCGGCATTCACAAAGCTCGGGACACATTTGCGACCCTTTCCATCAGCATAGCAGGGGTCATTTGAGTTGTCTGATGCAACCACCGCCACGAACAAAATGTTCAAAACCACCAAGAGGCTACTCAAAGTGGACATTTCTTTTAATTTTTTAAGAGTAAACCTAAAAATAAGTCAAGTAGGTATGTAGTAATGAAAAATTCAAAAACCGGTCGCGCACTGTCGCCACTCTCATCCACACGTTCTCGTGGATTGTTTTGTTTGTTTCGCGGTATTAATTAGACCGGAACAGCACTTGCTAATTGTTGTTCTTGAATAACGTGCCCTGAGTTTCGACCCTCAACCGATGATGCCGGACGACGAGCATTCCTTTTCTTGCATTAATTTATGCGACGAATAAGAGCTTTAGTTCACTTTGTTCTTTATATATTATATTTTTTTTAAACTTTTATTCACAACTTCACACGTTTTCAATCCCGTTCAGCGGAGTCATCGTCGTTGTCGACGCAAAATATACCCGTAACGAAATGTTTACTTTCCTGGCGAAAGAGGCGACACACAGTCTGATTCGGAAAAGGAAAACACTGAGGCACTATGTTCCTTCAGGGCCATTAGCATAATTTGATTCGAACACCCATCAACATCCGTTCCTGTGCCATCGAAAGCAACTTTTTTCTGGATGAGAATGAGGAGGGAGGAATGAATACCTGTGACAATAAAAATATCAATGAACTTAATTTATGATCCAACAACAACCAAACGACACACCACCAACGAACGTTAAGCGAATTCGATTTCAACTCGACGAGAGATTGTATGCAACTAATGTTGCTCGATGTTGTCGTTGCTTGCACAATGCACAGCCTCACATTTTATTGGCATTATCCAGATACACAGCAGCAGCAGCAGCAGCTCGGTCGTGGTGTGGTGAAATTTGTTCTTCATTTTCTGATCTGACTGGCAGTAGCAGTGGCAGGTTTAGTTGTTGGTGGGTATAGGGGTACTCCCGCTCGCGCATCGTCATTGTTGCGTGAAGAAAGTATCTGAAATCATTCAGAATCTCACAGAGGCTGCAAACTGCAAGGAAGGTTTTCTCTTATTGGATGCGTTTGTTTTCATGTTGTACATATACAGTGGGTGTCTATGTTATTAACATGTTGCAAAGAATTTGTATCTCTTAGGATTTTCTTTTGAAAAAAAAATAGGGGAGGATGTTTATTAATTTCTTTATTGTAATGTCTACCTGCTGCTAGTGTTTACTTTTTCTTTTTAGAAGGACTGCAAGGTTTTGGGATAAATGCAAAAAGGTCTTTTTTATAGCTAATTTTTTGGATTCGTATAACTCCTCCTTCCCTCATGTTTTTTTTTTCTTGTTTTAAATTTAAATTTATTAAGTGAGACAAACGCAGTCTGAAATACTCTGCTTAATGGAATCTTAAGTTTTACTTGCATTACGATTCGGACTATATAAAAAAGTTCTAGCTGGAAACATCTAAGTAGAAACATGTGAATGAACAAAAGAAAACTTAAATTTCGAAGCTAAAGCTAGAATTATCTTACTCAAGCTGTTTAGCGTAATTTTTTTTTATTCATATAAAATAAAATTTAAGCTAGAACTGTCTAGCTGAAGCTACAATTGAAGCTATTACTAATAAGTTTTAGCTAAGTTAAGCTTTTACCTACTCTTTTTTTATTCACAAGAACCAATGTCAAGTGTGATCAAAACCTCGCGTTCGATTTTTTTTTAAGAACGAATAAAATTTAGCAAAATTGTGGAAGAACTGGTAGAATTGGATACGATCAGTTATTTTTGGCTGATGGCTTATTGAAATATCAAATTCAAAATTGACGGTTTTATGGTATACCTACATATATACAGGGTGATGCGCATACGGTGTAACAAAAAGCCCCCCTGTGAAGCCAGGAGTGGCAATTTTATAAAAAATTTACTTAAAACAGAAAAGAATATAACTATGTATATTAAAAAATAACGACAACACTTACTAGGCCATGCTATACCTTTTTTAAAGCCATTTCTTCTTTTATTTTTTTTTTCCAAACAAAGTTATTTTAGTGAACAGTATTTGAAAAATTAATTTTCAAACTCAAAATTTTGAAAAAATGAAAAAATCATTTTCAAACAAATTTGTTTTTCAAAATTTAACGTAATTAAGTAGTATTTTTAAAATTCATAGCTTGTATTAATTTTTAGTCAAAAACAGAAAACCGGATGCTAAAATGTCTCCTATTTAAAAAAAAAAAAAAAAAAAAAGAGGCTGGGTGCGACCCACACTGGTAACTTCCCATTGGTGTCCGTGGCAACTGGAAAGTGGACACCCAATGTTATATTGTTATAAGGAAATTCCTAATTCAAAATCTTAAAAGACCTTATCAAATGTTGGGGCATATTATATTTTTCAACTAATTAAGTTGTATTTTTGACAAATGTGTTTGCTTTAAAAAAACTACTATCAATTTAATTTTTTTACAAACCCCACCAATTCATAGTTACAGCATTGTGTGTAAAATAAAATTATTCCGGATCCGAAGTAGATAGCTTTGTTTGTTTTCGAAAAACATTTTTTTAATTTTTGTTTAGTGGTTTTAGTTTGAAAATTTGTCGATTTAAAAAAAAACTATCAATTGAATAATTCTACAAACCTTATTAGTTATTGACTACGTCACTATGTATAAATTAAAATTGGCCTGGCTTCTAAGCTAGTGTTTGTTTTCAAAATATTCAAGCCGAAAAACATTTTTCAACGATTTTTAGTATTTTCTTGTAGTTTTTTTGCTTTAAAATCGATTTTTTTTTTTATTTATATCAGCAACCAAATATGGCATCGTATCGTTGTTTGTTCTCAAAATATTACAACCGAAACACGTTTTTCACAAAATTTTAGCATGTTTTTTTGATTTAAAAAAAAACTGCCCGCTGATTTTTTTTTAAATTCTTTTGAATTCTTTATTACGTCATTAGGTGTAGAATAAAATTAACCTGAAGTCGATGGCATTTTATGTTCTCGAAATATTCGATTTGAACGTACGAACGTACGAACATACTAAAGTATGAACGCACGAACTTACGAACATACGAACATACGAACATACGAACGTACGAACCTACGAACGTACAAACGTACGTATGAATGTACGAACGTACATACACACACACACGCAGACATCTCTCTAAAAATTGTGGATTCGGATTCCTGGGACCTCGAAACGTCGAGAAATGTCAAAATTTTCATTTCGACAAATCGGACCAATTACAATAATTTCCAATGGGAAGTTAATTAAAATAACAAAAATACATTTTCCTTAATTTGACTTCAATTCATTGTTAAAGTTGCTTTAAAAGATCCTATTTCACTAAAAAAAAAAAACTATATACGTACTTATATATAAGGTCCAATTTCATAAACAAAAACTAAAAGCACTTTTATCAAAAACCCTCTTAAATTTTATCAGGCCCTTAAATATTTTTAGTTTCACCAATCAATAAAAGGGAAATTTCAGGGAAATTTTTGTTAAAATCGAGTTCTCTTCACATACCTGAAAAAAAAAAATTGTTTTTTTCTTTCTAATAAGCGAAATGTATGAGAAAACATGAGAAAGCATTATGTATTGAAACAAATGCCAAAAATTTCAAAATAAACGGCAAACAGTTTATTTTGAAATGTTAAATATTATCTCCAACGCAGATTTGGAAAAATCCTGTGGCATAAAATCGCACATCGATAGGTTCTAAATCACGACCAAACAAACAAAAACTGATCAACACAAATTTGTTTACCTATTCATTTTGTATCTCCAAAAATTGAAAATTAAAATGTTTCAAAATTTTTCCTGCAAATGTCAGCTGATATATCCACATGTTAACTGCATCTGATGACATTTCAATGACACTTTTAAAATTTAATGAGCCAAAAATAGGAATTTAATTTATAAGGGTGTTTAAAAGCTTGTTTAATTTAAAAGTGCTTGGTGAAACCAAAAAATCCCATTTTAAGGTTTAGAAGCCTGTTAAATGTTTAAAAGACCTTCGTGAAATCGGCCATAAGTAGATTTAGGTAGTTATTTTCAATTAAAACCTAGAAGACTATTTAGCACCCGGTTTTCTGTTTTTGAATAAAAATATTTAATTTTATTATAATTTTGAATTTGAAAATTAATTCGCTAAAGCAAATTTATTTAATTAAATAATAAATAAAAGAAGAGATTTCTAGCTTTACAAAAAGTAGCGTGACATTGTAAGTGTTACCGTTGTTTTTTAAATATTTTTGCTTAAGTCATTTTTTTTTTAGAAAATATCCCCTCCTGTCAAAACGGGAGGGAATAGACCTCCCCCTCTAAAACGATTTTTTTCTTCTCTCGAACCAACTTACACGCTCTGGCTTTTTGTCACACCTTATGCAAATCACCCTGTATATGAATGTACTAAATTTTCAAAACAAATTTATTTAAGAACAAATATTTTTCGTAATTTTTAAGGTTATTATGACCTCAAATATATGTGGTCGTTCGTATTTGACCAAAATATTATAAAGAAAAAGACAAAAAAAATTGATTGTAAAAATTCTATGGACTATAATTATTTATAAATATGTTTTTGTATAAAATATTTATCATAACAATTCAAAGTCGCTTCTATAATAACTCTTAGAGCAGGTATACTTTCCATCAAAATGTGCATCTAACTTTTCTCTGGTTCACTGAAGTCTTTTAACCCTTAAATTATTAACCTTAAATTTATCTACACAAACGATATGCCTAAATAATTTAAAGTTTATAACTTAGAAAAAAAAAAACAAAAAGGTTAAGAAAATCATCCAGAATTACTATCATTTATCTAAGTCTTAGCTTAGCTTAGCTTATTCGTCAATTTTTCTTTCCGTTTTAATATATAATCCTTGTTTTATTACAGAACTAAAAGTAAAAGAAAATCTTTAAATTGGATCTAAATCACAACTAAAAGCCACGCAATAAAGTTCAACATTGAAACAAAATTTCCCAAAAAAAAAAACATATCCGGAAACATTTTTCCTATTCAGAGGGTTCATTTCCTATCAGTGATTATACTGCAGGGATTCCATCTGAATCATCTGAAAGTAAATTGCCTCTTGTGCGGACAAGGCATAGCCAGGCCAAGCCAAGTAACCATATGACAAAGACAAACTCAATTCAGATGGGGTGGAGCGCGTGCAAATAGCCTTATTTAACTAGCTTATGAGGGATAAGAATTTTGTATGCCTGGAAAAATAAAAAAAAAAAACTAAAGATGGAAGGAGCAATGTCATTTTAACGCATGGGGCTGTCGGAGCCCATCAGTCTAGGCCCAAGCTTTCTTAAGGGCCAGTTCAATAATAGGACAGTCGCGGTAGACCCAAAAAATGTTGTTGATATATAATGCAAAAATATGTACATAGATGGAGTTTTGTGATTAAAATTGTTAATTAAATTGTACCTAAGTAGAAATTTAACAAAAAAAAAAATTGCAAATCTTAACAAAATTAGCACTTTCTTTAATAAGGTTAAAAATAATTAATGTTTAATTCGAGGTTATTAATACGGTTAGTAGGATTTATAATTAGCTGGAATATAAGACACACAAACTTAAAAGCAGTTCTCGGAAAAAATAAACGACATGCAAGAGAAGTGGTATCCCGTGGCTTAATGGTTATTGCGTAGGACTATTACGCTAAAGATCTTGGGATAGATTTCCAGCTTATGCCACCTAAAAACAAAAATGTTTTTACTGCCTGTTTCGAGAAATTCATAAATCCTCCAAGAGTATTTCTTGTCATGAAAAAATGCTTCTCACCTTAGCTTTTCGGATTTAGCAGAAAATTGTAGGTCCTCTTCATTCCTGTTAATAAAACGTACACAGGAATGGTTGAGAGTTGTAAGCCACTAAGCCCTAGTTCTACACGAACTGTTATATTTATGCAAAAGAAGAAACACAATACGTCATTCTCTACTCAAAATATTAAACAAACTGTCAAAAGAAATACATTATTTTGTTTTATAAATTCAATGAAAGTATAATGCTTATATGACTTATGGGCCACAATTAAATAGTGACGGGCCTGGTATAAAGAGAAGTAAACTGAAGAAAAAATATTTTAACATTTTACTTCTAAATTCCCTGAAAAATGATCGACAAACTGTGCTTGTGCTTGACATTTGCTTTTCACTTCATTAACCACAATATTAATAAGGCTTTCTGAGTAGGTTTATATATAAAAGTCTTTTGAGTAAACGTTTGTTTAAGAAGAAGTAGATGAATTCGGCCTGCTAAACTACTACTGGAGTTGACAAATAATATATTAAATGATTTTGCAATATTTTTCAGTGATACTAGGATTCACACAAAACATTGATAAATGGTATAAACACAATTTTATACCGGATTAATTGCTGCGGTATATTCCTTTTGAATAATTTCTTGTGTATTTAAAAATAGTCGACTAATAAATAAAAGATAAGTCTGTGGAGATTTGATAAATATATATCAAAGATTCGTCAGTTATGCAGATCGAAATCCAAACATGGATTCTTGTTTTTATTTACAAATCGAGCGGTTAAAGTGCAGGACCTCATATGTGAAAAAAATTCAACAAAAATATTATTGATGTAGAAAAATCAAAACCACCTTTATTTGCAAGTTCAGCTAAACAATGTTGTTCTAAAAATTTACTAGAAAAATGTAGAATTCAAAACTTCTTACTATGGATCGCCATACGAAGTTTGGCAGTGTTAAAAACACTGTCTCTTGAGAGGAATTGACAATTTATTCTTCCAAGAACATTTTTTTGTCATGAACAATTACCCATCTCCTTTGCCAATTGGATTCGGCAAAAAATTGTAGGTCCCCTTCATTCCGCACACCGGAATGGCTGATAGTGACTTTTATACAACTATATTCAGCCCTAGCGAGGTATCCGTCGGAGCGGAAAATTCTCCGATTTTATACGAATCGGAGAATATTTGCTTCGAGGTATACTTTCGGACAGCTGTTCGGAACATTTTTCCGACATTATGCAACGCACACCGGCGTTTTGCGTTACAGTGCGATCAATTGCTTATTTGAGTGATTTTTTGACAGCTCATAAATTTATTTTTCCGATATCCTCCGACACAAATAGTTCGCGGAACTTTTTAAAGATTTGTGTAAAGTGTTAAAAATGTAAGAAATTAAAAAAAAACATGTTAATAAAGTAATTTTGGAACTATTTCTTGAATTTGTTTATTTTTAGGTTTCGGGAGTAAACGAAAAAACAACAACCAGGCAAATCGAGCTTTTGGTTAATTTAATGCAAGAGAAACCCGACGCGTCGTCGCATTGTTTAATATTCTTTTCCGATGAAGGATACCTCGAATGTAATTTGAACCTCCGACAGAGTGTGCGTTGCAAACAAATTTCCGCTCCGACGGATACCTCGCTAGGGCCGATTATCTATCGGCTGTCACGCCACCAAATCTTTGTAGGGTAAGTATTGGTTTCGTTTAAAAAATTAACACTACGATTAGTTAAGTCCAAAAAGTGGGTTTCGCCATATCGTTGTATCGGGTTTTCTAATAGGGACTTGACAACTTTGAATTTAATTTGTGAACGCACCCTTTCACTAATCATTGAACCGTCATTGTCAAATTATTCAGTAAACTCAACATTTTCATCATGGTAAAGTACACGAAGGAGCAACGTCTGCAAATTATAAATTTTTTTTTGACGAAATTCGGAGTCGGTGACCGCAACTTTAAGAGCGTTAACTCCAATTTTCGGTTGTAAATGACGAAGCTCGTTTTTGGCTCAATGGGTTCGTCAATAAGCAAAATATGCGTTATTGGTCGGGTTACGTTAAGTCATTAGTTTATGTCAACAAGCCGACGACGACGTTGGAATAGCTCAGAGCCAACATTGAACGCGAAATAGCGGCCGTTTTGGCCGAAATGTGTAGCCGAGTCATAGAAAATTGGGTCCCACGAATCGACCGCTGCAAACGTGCCCGCGGTGGCCATATAAATGAAGTCGAGTTCCATTCATAAATGTTTTGATTGTACATCAAGCCGATAATAAAGTTTTTGAAATATCTCAAATGGTTTGCGTTTTATTAAAAATAAAAAGTTGTCAAGTCCTTATTGGAAAACCCTTTATTTTGTCTGTGCGGTAGTGTATCCACTGTAATTTGAGCTAAAGCCTAACTGCCGGAATACAATAGAGTGCTGCAACTGGAACTGGAGCTGGAATAGTTGTGCAAAACTGTCGTATGTGTTATTGTACAGATTTTTGTGTATTTTAAAGAGAAAAAAATCAAAAATCTTATATTTCCGATATATTTTCTTTTAATTTTTATTTTTTTTTTTTACGAAACAAATAAGTCCTAAAAGCTGTAGTATTCCGGGTTTTTTTGCTTCGTGCAATTTGAAACGTCAAAAGTGTTGTACGTGTATAGGTAAACTCTTCCAGCTCCATCTGTACCTCCGATTGCAGCTGCGTTGTGTTGAAATTACCTCATGAAAACGTAGTCCTTGAATAATGTTTGTTTATTTTTTTCCGGAACGGGATAATCAATACATATCTTCAGCTTTGATATTTTTTTCATTTAAAAAAAAAAAAAAAATAAAAAATTGTAACAACCCAATTTGAGTAATCTTTGTTTAGCTTTTAGCATAAATTCAATTTCCCAAGTTAAACGGTATGTTCATCAGGTGACATCAAGTATATACCTATACCTATAGACACAGAGATTTAATCCTCTACAGGTATTTTTCCACTTCATTAATATTATATGAAGATAAAACAACCAGAGTATAATTATGTTCCCAGAGCGTGGCTTTTTGGTTTCCATAAATCATAACTGAACGAACCTGAACCTGGCCGATCTTCACAGAAAAGAGGCCCCCAGAAATTTCATATACAGCAACATCAAAAAAAACACAATGTGTTATTGTTTCTTTTTTCCAATATGGCAATAACGTTGCCTTCCGCAAAAACGGAATTTATACGCTATACTCCAAATACCTTACATTGAACTGAACTACTCATGGAATAAGAGCCTCATGTTCATAGTTCGGTTACGGCCACGACACGAGACGTCGAGACGACCGACAAAGCTTATATAGAAGTATCCGACACTATACTCTGGACCAGAAATCATTTAGAGAAATTCCTCATTCCTTTTTGATTGCAGTACAGGTCGGTCTTGTGCAGAGAGGCTTTCGGCACCATCAACATGTAGTAGGTACATACATACAAAAGTAGGTATGCATATACATATATATGTATCAGCCCAGAACTCGGATTGTGAAAAGTGGGCTTTTGGTTTCGCTTGATAGCACGATAGCACCACTTCTTTGAAACACTGCCGCAGGGATGCAAAGAAAGTGCTACTTAACAGTAGTATCCACATGTAATTGACTTCAGATAGATGTGCAGATACATTCTTTTAAAAGCACATAACTCACTATACCTATACCTAAACCGAAACGACTGGGATCCAATGAATAAGTAGTGCGTTTATTGCAAATGGTCCTCGGGCCGAATCGCCAGTCAGTATGAGAAATTTATAGAATGTGGTAATTTGGCTACCAAAATGGAAGCAGAAACAAATATTTTCCTTACGTGTTCATTATACTGTCGACAAGTGCCCTCAGGAGGCGTGTATCTATATAAGTACTGTATTGTAGGATGGTATGAGAAGTTGGTAATCGTTTTTTGGATATAATGTAGGTACCTACCTTGGTTGAGTTGAAGTTGAAAGTGTTTAGCTTTTTGGATATTGGTTTCAATTAGCTGTGTATGTTTGTAACATTTTGTCGACAGAATATTGAAATTGAGGTATTGGGTGTCAATTGGTTTGTTCAAATTGTCTATAGAACATACATTTTACATATTTCCATCTTACGAGAAGTTAAAGCATTTTGGTCGGGATTTTTAAAAAGAATGTAAGCCGGCGTAGATTTGTAATGTTCATGTATATTATGAAAATATATTTTTGAATTTTTGATCAGGAGTTGGTCATATGAAGAGTCTCTTCGACCTAGAAGCTATAGTTTAGTTTAACATTTAATTGATAGCCCAACATCTATATGTATAGAGTAATCGAAACAATCTAAATCTATTACTTCTAGTCACAGCTAATTTTCTCATGCGAAAATTAACCTAAAAGCTATTATAAAGCTTATAAAAGAAATAAAAGTCTTGCAGTCCCTGATTACGGCTTTAGTGAGTAATATTATGGTTAACACCCAAAAAAAAAAATCAGCTTTGAGGCTAATTGTACAAAACAAAAGTTAGTTTTTACCCATCCTTCGAAAATGCTACACTGCTTATTAATCAAATAGGTTCAAGAACCATTTTGAGACTCCCATCAGCACTTTGTCTTAGAAGACATTTAAGCATTTATTTTGGCGAAATTATTAGCATTTTAGTGTTGCCGCTGAGAAATTTTTAAAAGATCGCAAAAAAAATGGGTCACGAGAAAAATAAGTCGCATTTTGAAATTTGCGAAATGACGAAATTAGCATAAATAGAATATTAGATTAGATTTTTATTTATTGTAGCTGAATTACATTATTTTTTCGTTAAACCTATATTGCACAATTTACAGAGATTTGATATGGAGCTACCTTACTACTGAAAAATTTATAACAATGCTTTTAAATATTACCTAGATAAATAATTGATTGAAGGAAAAGCTACAGAAAAAACCTTCTTTTAAAAGTTGAGATAGAGAGAAGAGGAGGAAATGGAAAAAAAACCTCCATCAAATCAGTGACTTTTTACAAAAAATGTACAGTACATATATATGTATATTGTATATATAACAAAATTAAATAAATAAATAAATTAACAAATGAATAAATAACAAAATTTAATAAATAAATGAATAAACAAATACAAAATTTAACAAATTAATAAATAAACAAATAAATTAATAAAATAATATATACATAAGAAAATAAGTAAGTAAATAAATAATTAAAGAAATAAATAAATAAATAAATAAGTAAATAAATAAATAAATAAATAAATAAATAAATAAATAAATAAATAAATAAATAAATAAATAAATAACTAAATAAATAAATAAATAAATAAATAAATAAATAAATGAATGAATAAATAAATAAATAAATGAATAAATAAATTAAGTAATTTAATATCACAGATTTGTTTATAGAAATAAATAAATTAATAAATAACGTTTTTCGATAAATAAATACAACAGAAAAAAAATAAATTTTTATTAAGTTTATAAAGTCAGATTTGAAATGAGGTAGTTATCCAGGCAAATCAAGCATCATTTTCAAAATTTTGTTTTGCATTCTTTGTAACTTAAGTATATTACTTTTTGCGCATTTTCCCCACACATGTGATCCGTACAGCATGATGCTTTGAAAAATTACTTTGTATATAATTAATTTATTTTCATCACTAAGCTTGGAATTTCTATTAATAAAGGGATATAGCATTTTTATTGTCATGTTAACCTTGTTGATTGTTTGTTGGATATGTAATCCGAAGGTTAATGTTTTGTCAAGATGTACTCCTAGGTATTTGGCACTGTATTTCCATTCCGTCTGTGTTCCACTAACTGTTAACCTTCGGCTGGGTAGAAAACAAGCTTTCCTTTTTCTAGTGAAAAAGACGGCTTGAGTCTTTCCAGCATTTAATTTAATTCTCCACTTATTGAGATAGTTATGTACATCATCCAGTGCAGATTGCAAATTGGTTTCAACAACGGAACCAATCGAATCCGCTGAATAGATGCAAGTATCATCTGCAAATATAGCAATTTCACAATCCCTAAGCTTAGGAAAGTCAGATGTATATATATTGTACAAAAATGGGCCCAAAACCGAACCTTGGGGAACACCGGCTAAAAGATCTTTTGAAGTTGAACATGCAGCATTAACGGAAACTTTAAACGTTCGTCCGGTTAAAAAAGAAAAAATTATTTTTATTATGTATCGCGGAAAATTCAAAGTGTTTAGTTTATATACCAGACCTTTGTGCCATACCGTATCGAAAGCCTTCTCGACATCGAGTAAGACTAAACCTGTACTTTTCCCAAGCGCGAAGTTATTTTTAATATCTCTAGTTATTCGGTGTACTTGATGTACTGTACTATGATGACATCTAAATCCAAACTGCTCTGCTGGCAAGATGTTATGTAAATTCAAGTGGTTAATAAGATTGGTTTTAATGATTTTTTCAAGGCATTTGCTAACTGAGCTTAGTAAGCTGATTGGTCTATAGCTACATGGCATAGAGGGGCTCTTGCCTGGCTTAAGTATAGGTATAACTTTAGCATTTTTCCATTCCTTAGGGAAATAGTCTAAATTAAAGCACCCATTAAAAAGGTTAACGAGGTACACAACACCCAATGTTGGAAGTTTTTTAAGATATAAGTTTCGTATACCATCGAAACCAGGAGACTTTGATTTTTTTAGACCTCGAATTATATTTTTAAGATCAGCTAGAGTTACTACACTTTCTATAATGTCAGTTATGGGTGTACTTAATGCATCACAGGATTGTTGTACAGCAAGTTCAAGGTTGGCATGACCCCCTATATTATTGGTTACTAAATGGTTTGTAGAGAATACCCTTGCCAAGGCATCTACTTTTTCAGAATTTGATACCATAACCGTACTTCCCACTCTTAACGCAGGAATGGTACAATTTTTCTTCTTAATAACCTTGGCAATATTCCAAAAAGGTTTACTTCCCTTATCCAAACCTCGTAGTTTATTATTCCAAGATTTATTTCTGTGGTCTGTTATTAATGTTTTGATTTTATTATTTAAAATTTTCATTTCTAAGAAATATGATCGATTTCTAGTCCTCATCCAAAGAGATCTGTATTTATTTCTTATTTTTATAAAATTAATAATGTTAGAAGGTAGAGTATTTTGCGTTTCACAAGACCGAGTTTTTTTTGGAACAGATTGTTCAACGCTTTCATTTAGTACATTTGTAAAACTATCAACTGCCACATCTATTTCGTCACGTGTAATTACAGTGGGTACTATTTCTGGTAACTGTTCTAGTTTTACTCGAATAGACCTTTTAAATCTTTTCCAATTAGCATTTTGGAAATCATATACTAAATTGCAATTTCTAACCGGTGATCTATAAATACTACATACCACTGGAAGATGGTTTGAACTGAGGTCATTTAATACCATAGGTTGGCTTATGAGTTCAGGCATATTAGTTAAAAACAGATCAATTGTTGACGGGTTCGATCTATTATTAGGAGGAATACAGGTAGAATGAGGTGGATATAAAATACTAAAAGGATGTCTCGCATTTAAATCTGACAGAATGTTTCCCCAAGAATTTGCCCTTACACAACCCCAGCTCCTATGCCTGCAATTAAAATCCCCCCCAAGCAGGAAAAAATCGTTAACTCTTATCAATTTAAGTAAGTCATTTTTTAAGTCAATTCTTTTGCTTGGTGATGTGTTACCTCCAGGGAAATAAACTGAAACTATTTTTACTGACCGGCCATTTTCAAATGGTATTTCAATTCCGATGTTTTCGATTAGTTTCGTATTAAGAACAGAAATTACTTGGTGCTTAATTGATCGTTTTACAACCACAGCAACACCTCCTCCTCTTCTCTCTTCTCTATCTAAACGATAACATTTATAATCTTTGTTTGAAATATTAATATTCTTATTTAACCATGTTTCGTTAACTAGACTTACATCAATATTATGCTTACACAAAAAAGCAAAAAATTCTATAGATTTAAATCGAATGCCTCTAGCATTCCAACAATTTATTTTTAAGTTAACATTCATCATTATTTACCTGCATACAAATACTTAATGGCTAATTGTGCAATACAATTAAATTGATCTGCTTTGGATTTGCATTGACCGAGAAGTGTGATCATCTCTGCTGTGAGAGCATTAATTTCTTCCATAGAGAAGAGTAAATTATTTGTTGATGGTTCAAAACCGGTTTTGTGGGTGTTTCTACTGGACCACGCATTCGGGTAGGTAGCACATTCATTTACATCATTCACGACTGCAGTCGTTGTCGAGCTTTTAAGTGGTGCAAGCGTTGGGAATTCATCATTCCTTGGTGCAAATGAATGTGGTTGATGATGGGAAACTCGCTTAGTCATCGTTAAATTACCACGTGGTTTATTCCTTGAAGAAAGTCTTTCTCTTATGTCAAAGAGTGCTAATGCACTCGGGGTCAGTGGACTTATGCGTTTCATTGCAATTTGCACATTTAATGTTTTCGGATCGACATTCTTTCGTTGCATGGTTATCTGAGCAGTTGGCACAGTGCGTTTTGATGTGACAATTTTTTTCACCATGGCCATACATTTGGCAATTATAACACTGTGTAACTTTATTTTTTTGTCTACGTGCAAAGTCCCATTTAACTTGGGTTCTAAAGATTGAACGTATGTTTTGTTTTAATTCATTTAATCTAATCGAACCAATTTCAAGATAGACCAAATAAAAAATGTCTATGAATTTATCATATTTCTTTTTAATAATTTTAATATCTTGGCATTTAAGGCCAATTGAAATTAATTCTTTTTTTAAGATCTCAGTATTAAGTTCATGTAGTCCATATAACATAACTTTAAATGATCTCATTGCTGGAAGATCATGAGTATAAAATTGCCAGTTATTTGACTTCAATGCTGCACAGAGCGTTTCGTGTATTTCGAGACTTTCGCAGTTTATTTTTATGCCAATGGACATTTTTTTAATGTTATAATTGGCGAGATTAAGATCACTAAATAGTTTATGAACATCTTCACTGGTTTTTTGCAGAACGCACACAGATGGAATTTTAGATTGTTTTTTTGATACTTTTGGAGTAGGGTCTATAATTTCATCGCATTCGATATCACTATTATAAGAATCCGGTAAAGATTGTAGAGGTATAAATTTATTGTTTCTATTTGGTTCCTTAGAACTCATTTTAAGGGTTTTGACGTGTGAAGACGACGTGTCTTCAACACTAGGTGAACGATTTCGTTTACCGATTTTGTTTTTTTTTTACTTAGTATTCCGCACAGAAAATATACGTCTTACGTATACGAACCGCTGATTGGTACTGATGATAAATAGAATATATTCTGGAGTAATTTTAGTTATTTTATTAAAAAAAATAAACAAAGCAATCGTTATCCACAATGGACTTTTGTCCCACTTGGGTGGGTTACAAGTCCAAAAATCAATGAAAGACTTTTAACACACCCTTATGAGACAGAAGTTCACAAAAAAGTTCGTCAATATTCCCTAATTTTAGAGAAAAAAAATGGATTCTACATAAGTTATTTCCTATTGAACTATTAAAACGCATCTTAAGCCTATTAATAAGCAGACGCAGAATATATGTTTTTTTCAATAATAATAGATAAACTAAATATTTTTGAAATCACTAAAATGTTTCAGAAATCCAAAATCTATGGGCCAGTAGTGCACAAGAATTTCCTGTGGACTTCTTGCCCACCAAGGTGGGTTAAAGATCTACAGTAGATTTGTGGACTTTTAACCCATCTAAGTGGGTCAAAGATCCGCTATGGACTTTTGGCCCTTGGACTTATGACCCTGTGTCTGTAGAATCGGAAGGTCGACTTTGATTATCAAGGGAGATAATAGCAAGGTCTCGACTTAACTGAGCGGAAATCCAATGCGATAGAGTCGAACCAAACACATTTCAACTCGATTACGTTTTACAGATTGAGATTCTGTGTGACTGGCACTGGGAATAGGTAGATAATCAGCCCTATCATCGTACCCGATCGGAACGAAATTTTCTCCGATTTCTACGAAATGTACGAATTTTGTATTCATGTAGACGTTCCGATACGTCAATCGACAAGATCTACGAAAACAAATTTGGTGTACGTTAAAAATGTCAAATTCATGCGTTGCATGCCAATGAAATATGAAAATGGCTGCAACGCATCACGAATTCATGCGACGTATGACGATTTTTGTTGTCCGATCTCCCCGATAGAAAATTGGAAGCGGAAAATTTCCCGAAAATTGTAGGAATGTTGATTTTCAAAGTATCTGCCAATGAATTTTTATAGTTAGACTTACGCTGCATCTGAGAGTTGGAATATGTTTGATATATTTCTGAAGAATATTCTTTTTTCTTTATTTAGTGTTTTTTGTTCATATCTCTCCGCTTCCAAAAACACTGCTGCACTATCCATGGTTCTTTCACTATTGCTTATTTTGAAAATCTTTTATTTTGCAAATGTATCCAAATGTCAAATACATGCGTCGATACACGTCTTTATTTTTTTACGATTCGTATACCATGAAGAGAATAAATCGTCCGATCGGAAATTTTCTCCGATCGTAGATTTTTCCGAACGGATACGATGATAGGGCTGAATTAAATGCTGTTAGTTAAACGAAAATATTTATTTCAATACAAGATTGGAAAGATTTTTTTTAACAAAAAAGAGATCTTATCTTTTCCATGTACACATTTTTGTTTGGGCTACGAAGGAACGTACCCAATGTTGAACGCATCAAATATACATCAACGTATCGTAACGTGTAACAGTAATGTGCTACAGAAATTTACACGTTTTAAGTTTAACCTGAAACCGGCATAGATGTTTACACATCAAAAATCTAACCACAGTATGATTCTACTCTAGCTTTTATCAGCCGTAATACTGCTGGCGATGTTTTATTTGTAATACATTTAAAATCATACTATTCAACAGCTATCTTTTCCAATATTACCATAATTTTGCAATATTTACTCACATTATAGTTCTGAACCAAAAGAACAAGTTCATGCGATCCACAGTTTTTTATTTTATTTGAGATAACGATATCTGCTTAATGATCGGTTTTAGAAAAACAGTGTCGTTTTTTGTAGAAAATTGCATAATTAAATAGTTGTATCTTAATTAATTTTGTTTGTAAGTACAAAAAGCTTCAATATTTGTTTCCGTCTCTTTTTCTCTTCATACCAAATTAAAACGTCAAAAGTGCTAAATGTGAAAAATTTAAAAGTGTGGGAACTCTTGCAGCATCGTCTCCAGTTCCGTTTCGTTGTGTTTGTAACAATTTTGTGTATTAAATATTTTAACAGCTATTCCAACTGTACCTCCAGTTGCAGCCCCCTCTAATTAGGCGTTTTTCTTTTTTAGTTCAAAGCAGAGCAAAAAAATTGAAAAAAAAAAAAAATCTCAAACAATTAAAATGGTGCAAGAAAATAGTCGGTCTAGTGCAGAAGGTAAGTTTAATATAAGAAATAACTTATAAAATATATTTTTCTCAAATACTGACAGCTAAGTGTCCAGGTGTGTTTCAAAAATAAATCTGAATGCTCAGAACACGCTTTTTTCAGAGGATGTTCAGAGAATGCTCGATATATGCTCGGACTCTGTTCAGAACTATTCTGAGCTAAAAAAGAAAAGTGTCTATTGTGTTCACTTTTATGCAGTATTTTCCATTGGGCCTTGAAAGGTACGCTTTTTAGTACTTAGACTGCTTTTAGACGACTGCAATTTGTATATCCGCAATTCTCTTTTGAGTTTCTTTCGGATTGCAGCATCCATTTAAACGCTGGAAATTTTAATAGCTGCAATTTTTATTAAATGAGAAGGAAATATCTCTTTACACTCTTTACTCCGCCTATGTGTCAAACAATAGGAAAAAGCACAAAGAAGAAAGAGCGATAACTCTGCAATTATTTCAACCTCTGCAACTTTGTTTGCCCCGGACACCGCATACGTCCCCCTCCTGCTTAAAAATTGCAAGGGGTAATTGCAGCGTTTAAAAGCAGTCTTAGATGATGAATGGAACGGTTTATTTTTGTCAAAATTAAAATCTAACCGTAGATGTAATTTTTTGTTGTTTTATTTGTATTTGTTTTTATATTTTATTTAAGATTAGAGAAACATCAAAAACAATGTCGTAAAGTTTAAGACGATTAAGTACGATGTTAAAGCATTTTTAGTATTTATATGATGGTAGTTTAAAAATAGCATTATTTTTTTCTTTATTTTCAATCAGTTTGGAAACACTGTAATCATGTACAACATTTATGGTCAGACTCTTCTGTTAACTGTTACCTAAATAAATATTTTTTGGAGAGATACATTTTCTACCCAAAATTTATTATAAATATTTGTTGTTGTATCTCAAAGCTCTCTTAACACACAATTTCTAAATTAACTGCTGCTGTGGTGAATTTAGAAAAAGGTTTCCCTTAAAAAAGAAAAGAAGATTCTCTTACGCGTGAAAGCCCAAAACCGGTAGACGAAACCAAACAAAAAGATTCAGTACAAAATCCACCATCGAATTTCGACAATTCTTCTGGCCAAAGCTTTTAGCCCACCAGTTGAATTCGACCATAACATTAATGGTAGGTAGTGTGTTAGTAATAAGGAAGAGGAAACCAAATTTGTAAAATACCCATGGACCATGGACTGACTCGACTCCCTTATAAAAAGCAAGTCCATAAAAATGGCTGCGACTTGCCATTTTACTGTTCGGAAGTGTAGAACCAAATGGTAACCGGACACTGTAGACACAGCGCCGCCAATTAGCCACTTGACGTCGTCACTGATTCTTGCGTCTGTGGTCGGTTGGTGGGCCATACGTCGTCGTCGTAGCCGCGCTGCCGTCTGCCGGTCGCGCTCTTATAATTTGTAGGGTGAGCAAAAACAAGCAGAGGCAAGGCAACAAAGCAGGCGAACTGCAAAGCGAGCAAGCAGTAATTATTTACTGTATAGAAAGAACTCTGTATAGCATAGCATGTATCTCGTATCTGTAATCGAATGACTGGTGGAATAGAGCTCTTTACTCCTGCAATGAATTAATTAACGTTAATAGTTATGCGCGCCCTCGAACGAGTTCGATAGTGCGGACGGCATACAATAATTGGAGTAATTTCACTCGAGGGCATGCTAAGTGGCTCTTGATGGATTGTGTTACTTGAGTGTTTCATTTAATTTCATTTTGTGTGTGGCACGTTCTAAAAGAATATTAACTTGTGAGAACTTTTGAAATTTTATTTTTAAATGTTTTTTTTTTTTTTCATTTTTTTAGTTGTTATATATAGATTTGTTCGAGGTTGATTGTTTTATCGTCCTTTAAAATTTATAGTAGTATTTATAAAAAGGGTATTCAAAAGAACGTGTTGTAGAGTAGGTAGTTATAGCCGTATATATGTAAATAGGTAAGGGAAAAAAGATTGATAAACAGAAAATTTAGATCTTACAAGAATTTTCGAAATTATTTGGCAAACAAACAAAAACATTAGCGCGTTTTATTATCAACGGGTCTGGGTCTGGGTTATCTTTTAACAGGTAATACAAAAACAATATTCGATCATGTAGATTTCTGTCGAAGTTTCCTTTATGGATCCAGAAATTAGTTTTTACCTACTCTGGCGGGTAGATGGCCTTTTAAGTTTTGTAAATGTTACGGTATAGTGCAAATTGTAGTGTAAAGAAAAGACACAGTATCTACATGAAATATAAATAAACATAAGAAAAAAAAAAGATGTTTTTGAGTACGTGTTGGTCAAATGGCGTCCTTAGAATCCGACGAAATCTTTTTCCAAAATTATCGTTCACCTTTTTGAGCACTGTGATCGGAACATTGATTTGAACGATTTCGGCCGGAATGTTAGGGCTTCCTGGGTCCTGGGACAATATTATTAAAAGCAACGGGCCCCGTAAGGAAATTTGGGACAGTGTGAAATCAGAAGAGCTTGGGATCCAATTGAGATGGTACCTTTGAAAGATGAGGCATCCGGTAAATCCATCCATCCTCATCTTTTTGCAACCATTATCCACACATCCTCAAGCTTCATTTCTTCAAATGCAGGGAACAGAAAACCCTAGATCGTGGTTAGATTTTGGGTAACTTCCCAACATATTGGCTCAATAATTTTCCTCAAAAAAAGTTTGTTTTATTTAAATTTTTGGGGCTTAGTTTCATGTCGTATTTTGAGGAGCGGGCGGGGTGTAGTTTTTGACAATGACTTTACAAAAGCTTATTAAAGATTAACACCGAACATTTACAGGGTTTTTTTTTTTTTCATTTCAACGACATTTTTCTCGTTCTGGTTTAACAGATTTTTTTCATTTTTGTTTTCTTTTGCCTTCCATTTTCTGTAAATAAATATATGTATAGGTAGGTTATTATTTATTAAAATATGTGGATATATGATTTTATATGAAAAGTATTACTTCCATGGCAAAATTAAAATTAATTAGCCTATTTATATTTTAGACATCTCGGAGATCTCAGCAATCTCAAAAATATAAACAGGATTCCTCAGCAAAATATCTCAGTTTTTGTGGGCCTAGAACCAAATTCTCCCTATCGATGGGTCAGTCCTGGTCCACAATCATTTTCCAAGCGGAAGTTAACGCCATATGAAAATGTGCAGAACAAAATCCCGAAAGGAAATACCTAAATCAAAACATGGCCATAATGCAGACAGCCAAGCCGCACTCAAAGCCCTAAATTCATACACTATCAGTTATAAACTGTTATGGGAGTGTGTGGGCAAATTGAACGAACTAGGCAAGAATAATAATTTGAGTACCAGGCCAAGTTGATGTCCAGGGCAATGAAGAAGCAGACTCCTTAGCAAAAATATGACCAACAAAACCCTTAACGGGTACAGAGCCCTATTGTGGGATAGGGGAAAACGATGTTTAAAAACAAAATACAAAAAAAAAAATAGAGGAGACCAAAAGAGGCAAAACTGTTACTTTGGAATTACAACCAAAAACGTTTTACATCCTGCATCAGTTAAGGAGTTTGTCTTTTTTCACCCTACAAGCTGTTAGAACAATAATGTATACTATCCAATGAGCATGTATTAGTGGTCCCGTGCATTTTAAATGGGACCCGCTCCAACACTATTTCACCCGGTAGCAGCGTTGCCACTTCAAGAAAAGAGGAGCGCAGTAGATCATTAAAAAAATGCAGAATATTGGATCTTTCCGCAGTTGATTTTTATTAAACAAAAAACATAAAAGTAAATAGCTCGTACATTCATTTTCTTGAATCGAATTAGGGTTTTCTTTCCTTATTTAGTAAATAAAAAAGAAAGAAATCAAAAACTTGAAAACTAAACTAAAAGAAAACGATATTTGGCTAGAGCCAGCGAATGGTCATTTTTATATGTCATAAGAGAATGTGGCCAAGTTCACAATGAATTGGCTTCGTTCAGTCGTTCTTTAAAGCGGTTATTTGTTTGCAGGTTTTTTGGACAGCTGTCCAAGAGAAGGTTCATTAAACCTTAAAAAAGTGCAGTAGATTGAATTTAGTGGCAGTAGATTTAGTTTTTGCGAAAAGTGCAGTAGATTTACTGCTATCGCAGCAAAGTGGCATCTCTGCCCGGTAGTAGACACGCTTTGTAACCCTTTTTCATGTAAATTATGATTAATATAATTTTTTGTTGCTTCTGGCACATAAGTCGACCATTCACACGGATTCACTGATAGAAAAAAAAAAGAGAGAAATAAGAGAGTTTTCTTTTACTGTGCTCAAATAAAATTTGCGGGTGTTTTAGGCAAGGGGGGTACGAGTCGGTTCTCTAGATAATATACATAGGTACTCTATGAGTTTAAGTAGGAACAATTTAAGGATAATAACGGGTCTCCTCACTGGCCATTGCAAACTTAAAAGACACCTCCAGCATCCTTGGCTTCGTGAGCAATGCCATTTGCAGATTCTGCAATACCCACGAGGAGACACCAGGCCACATCTTATCTTATAGATAGTTTCGAAGCACTTGTGCATCAAACACATACATACATATGTATCTGGAGCGTCACCAGATAGATCAGAGCGAATTGCCCTCTCTTAAAATAATTCAAATACTGAAGTTACTCAAAGAAACTAATTTGGAGGAAGAGCTGTAAATTAGCACTAGCTCTAAAAGGGGGACACAATAGATCTTAAGGTCGCAGTGCAATTAATTTTCACCAAATTTACCATTCATTCATTCATACTGTGGGAAAAAAATTTGATTCGCTTGCTCAACTTTGTATAAACTTACGTCTCTGTGAAGTTGTCACTTCCACCTAACATACTGTAAATAAAAAAACAAAAAAGTTCAAACTGTAAATACTGTTAATTTATATTTTATGAAACATGTAAGCAAAATTTAGAGCTATCCTCTTCTTGAAAAAACGGCTAATTTGGAGACATACCTATTTATAATTTATAGCGTGCGTGCTTCTTCTAACGTATACGTATTCGGAACTTGTTTTATTGTGCAATTTCAGCTATAATAAAAGCTCTTAAACATTTGACATTTTCTCTATCAGTCCCCCAATAGCTAATTCCCAGAATTATAAACATTATCCTACCCACTCTGAAAATGTATTGAACTATTATTCTTATTGAAAAAAAAAAAAACAAACAATACAAAGCAAGGATTACCACAATATCTACACATTCTGATGATTTGCATCAAATTCCTTACAAAGAGAACTATCAACAAACACTAAAGTTAAATATCGACATTTCTAAAAACATTAAACCTATATACATATAATAAATAAGTTCTATCTGAATGCAATTCTAAAGCCTCCCGGAAATGATTTTCAGAATAATGATTGCAAATCCCGTGTATTCATTTTGGTTGTTTAGCTTTTTCTATATCCATAAAAAACCCTATCAATCGTTTTGCTCTCATCAACGAAATCAATTCACTTTTGCAGCAAAACTATATTGTAACAAAAAAAAATTAAAAAAAATAAAACCATATAGTGAATGAAAATTCCCCAAACTAATTTTGAAAAAATGTTTTTTATCAAAGTCGACATTTTCACAGAACATCTAATAAACATGTCAGCGTAGCGTAGCGTAGGGAGTTTGTTCCATCGCATCGCATTCCCGGAAGAATCTACAATGATCTGTGTCGGTGGAGAAGTATTCGTCGAATGTACCATACGTACTCGGTCAGACAGACAGACAAGCAGGCAGACGTACGCTATTTATACCTATAGAACAGCAGACCTGATTCAAGCTGAAAATGCCCCTAAGACAGGATAGTTAACATGACAGTTTGCCAATAACAGATAATTGAAGTTCAAGTAAACAGAAAGTTTCAATATAACCAATCCCGATGGGAAGTCGGAACATTTTCTCTCTAGCATTATATAGGTACAGCTATATATACATAGCTGGTGTTCAATATGCGGAGGCATATTGGCGCACAAAGGCGCATCATATACCATACCTAAACCTATACACTCTGGTGCGTTCCGTGGCAGCTTTGGAGTCATATTATATGGCCGATTCGATTCGATTCGAATCGTATGCTTTCATTGTTGTTTCTAGCAAGGAAGGATATGCACTTTGCAAAATTAACGCTTCCAGCAATGGAATTGAATTTTCAGTTTCTTCTTTCCTGATCGATGAAAGAAGTACATATTGCAGTCATTGTACTCGAATTCCTCCGTATATACACGCGGTGGCTTTATGGTTTATTTTTTTGTTCTGTTTTGTTTTTGCCTTTTTTCATTTTGAAAAGTCACACAGTTGAAATGGGTTTCGCATTGGCAATAGCATTCATTCCTCCTATCGGAAAAAAGAAGTACAAACAACAACAACAACAAAATGAAAAGTGTGAATTTCCGTTTTATTGACACTCATGGGAACGCTATCAGACATTTTGTGAGAAATTAAATTCCAGAATAAAACTTTCGGCAACCAGTTGCTATCGTATTTATTTAATTTCAAATAATAAAGATTTAAAAATAGGTAAATCTATCACATAAATTTACCGAAGAAGCATTTGAAGAATTTTAAATAATTTGAGACAAAAATAATAATAAACAAAACAAGAATAGAAATAAAAATAAATATACATACATATAAGTGAATTGTTTGGATAGCTTCCAACAAATGATGTCTAGTCTTATTGCAGCTAATATTTGAATATTTTAAGATTATATTGTATTGTTAATTATTTTAATTTTTTAAATAATATAACAAACAGTGAAATCTCTCATAGATAAACAATTTTTTATACATAAGTGTCTACTGAATTATACCATTGAGTTGCAAAGTATGTAATAAAAGTAGAAATTTAGCTTACTCCGCCTCTTATCCTCGTTTATTTTGTTTATAAAATCGTTTTTCAGAATTAGAGGCGTTGTAAAGTCAGAGTATATTTACTTCGTCGCTAAAATGAGTTAATTTAATAAGGCTGAAACTGTTGATTTTTGTTCGTCCATCATGAATAAGCTCGTTGACAGATTGCTCGTCAACGCGCTGACTGTGTTCCATTTTTGAAACAGCACAATTTTCGGTTGATTTGATAGACAGCAGCAATATTGTTCTTGTTTATATTTTTCCTATAAGCAAAAAATAAAATGTCTAAATTCACAGTTTCATGTCAGGTATGTCAATGACTTGTGTTGACTCACGGGTATATTATGTCCAAGAAAATGTCACATTGACATAACATATCATCGTCTTGACTCGTGAGATCGTTAAAGTGAAAAATGATTTATGTTTGCTCCTGTCAACATGGTGTCAACTGTCATTCTGTGCGTTGATTATCAAAGTTTAACGTGTCAACTCGTTGACACTCAAAGAGAAACATCGCCTTAACACAGATGACACGTCAAGACATTTTTAAAAAAATTGAACAACAGCTAGTCGATCGAACGGCCGCCGTTCGTCTGGTGTTCACATTACAAAAATCTGACGATACGACGCATGTTGATGAACATGTCGTTGGATATGAACGGCCCTATTAGGAATAAATCCATAGAAAATAAGTAAACACTGTTGGTCTTATTTATAAACGTTGTCTAACTTTAGACAACACTGTCCAACTTTGGAAAATGTTGTCTTATAGCTGCCTAACTTAAGATACAAGAGTAGATCGTCTTAACCGTGAATAATGTGATATTGATATCTATTTTTATTAAATAAACCATATTTCTACCAATCTGAAAATGGTTAGACAGTGTCTAAGTAGACAAAAATCTAATAAATACGACTGAGTAAGTTTTTTTTTTCAAACATTGTAGAACCAAACTTCAAGTAAAAAAAAAAATTAATAATAGTAATGTGGTTTAATATTTAAGTTTAGTGAGATTCTTGCCCTAGATGCCTCCTGTAAATAAGTTTTAAGCCAGATTAAAATTAAGAAAACTTCTGTTTCATTTCCTTTTTTAAAATCCAGCCGATTTCTTTTTTTATCAGAAAATAATTTATGGCATAAATCCGCATTTGATGAATGACAGATCCTGGATGCGTTCAGAAATATATCTCCAAGGGTGGAAACACAAGAAGCATATATTTTTCGGAATGAAGTGTCAAGTAGCATAATTTTAAATTGCCCCCCTATAAAATCAAATTTTCCCACTGTGGGGTGTGAGCCATTCCGGCTATGGCATCCCACTATATTTCCTCGATCCCACTCTTATCATATTTTTTTTTTCCTTCTGAAAAGACGGTGTTTCTTTTTCTGCTTCTGATCGTAAAGCTCTCGACTTGGTTCTTATACAGTGCCATTTTGTATTTGTATTGCTTGCTTTGCTTTATTTGTTTGGGGCCGTGGTGTCGTGGTGATCGTGTAAGATTCAGCACGCCAGAAGCAGCCTTTTAGCAATGTTTTTTATGTGTTCACAATATTTAGTGACAAATGACTTCTTTACAAGTTAAGATGTACCTAAAATATCTATAAGCTTCTGTGTAAAAAGTTGCTGAATTTACAATTGAAATTCCGCCAGTTCTAGGTAGCTTAACAAAATGTATAAATAGTTATTTGTTGGGATTTAAGTTCTACTACATTAAACCTTTTTTAAAAAAAATACTATACATAGGTTTATAATATAATTTAGTTCATTTCTTAATAATCATTCACTCTACATGCGTTACAATAGAACTGTCGTCCTAAATCATCTTAAATTGTTTATTTTTTTATCTGAAATTACATTATCAAGTTTCACTCGTATATAAACTGACTCAATTATTACCTCTACCGATGGATAGTATAACTATGTTGAAGATTTCATCAACAACTAGACACTTTTGGACGACAACTCAATTGTATCATTTTTTCATCTTACGCTAAGGGGCTTCAAGGACATGCAATAAAATTTCTCAACTTGACTTGACGGACACGTTTTTTTTTTTTTTTTTTTTTTTTTTTTACTGTTTCATCTTGGCAATTTTATCCCACTTCTTTCAATGCGGCTTATTTATCTGGCTCCCTTTCAAATAATGACCCGAAGAAAGTCCCTATCAAACATGACAACAAGCCAAAAAGAATAAGAGAGAATCTTGTTTATGTTGGCACTAATGGTACATTGGGGGGCGGTAAAAAATTGCCAAGATAAATTGATATCCTTCGCTGACAACACACACAATGATAATAAAAACATTTGTCCATTCAAGACCAAAAAAAAAAAAGAAAAAAATAAGTAGGATATTCGTGCTACCATTGCATAAAATTTGATGCTGATGTTACTGCCTGGGCTAAGGTCAAACTGTGTGGTTTTTTTTTTTTTTTTGCCCGGGGGGGTAAAATATAATGGTGAATCCTTAGGGATTAGGTTTATCTTGTAACGTTCACAATGCCAACTCGTTTGCCATCGCACATCGCTTAGATACATACATACATACATACACATATATGCTTGTTGTGAGTCCTTGGCTTAAGTGTGTAAAACCTTAATAAACTAGTCGGTATTTTATTGAGTTTACCGTGGTATGTCAAACTGAATTTTATCTGTCCACATGGGGAATATATTTTCTTTTCTATATGCGTATATACAATACGAAAATGTTATACCTTTTCTTCGTTTGCGTGTGAGTCTAGCCTATTACAGAAATTTGTTTCGATGTCCTTCCCATTCATTAGGTCATTACAATGTTTTTAAGCCTTAAACTTTGACAATGAAATCGAATGTTTGAAAACGATTCGTTTCGAATACCATTTGAAGAGGTCAATAGATTCAAAACGTGAGGAACTAATTACGAAATTTCGCCACGCACACATAGCTGAGAGGAATTAAATATTAACGTGACATTTAGCATTCACGGTTAGTTATTTTGTTTTTAGTTTTTTTATGGTAGGGAATTTACGAGATCTCCTTCGAAAATATCTATTTCAAAGGTGCCTGCCTATGTTGTGTAAAGATATTGTTTAATTTAACCAAAGAATTTTATATTCTTTGATTTCAACTTAAGAAGTGCATAGGATCAAGGTAGGTATTAAAATTTTCTTATAGCTAAGTAGGTATTTATTTGCATAAAATATTTAGTTTAAAGTGTATTTTAAATAAAAGTCTTGCGAATGTCGAAAACATAGAGAGATTGAACTCTGATACCGTAGTCATCGCGTGCGTCGTCGTTTCAAATTTCGTTGATGTAACCCACACTGGTAATTTCTCATTGATGCCCTTGGAAACTGGACACCCGATGTTATTTTGTTATAAGGAAATTTTTAATTCAAAATCTTAAATATGCGATCAAGTGCAAGTGGAAACCAATAAAACTGTCAATTGAATTTTTTAGAAACCCCATCAATTCTTGGTTACAGCATCGTGACTCGTGAGTAAAATAAAATTATGCCGGAGTAGATAGCGTTGTTTATTTTTCGATTTATTCAAGCGAAAAACCCTTTTTGAACAATTTTTGGCAGTAGTTGTTTTGGAATTTTATTGCTTTGAACCAGTGTTTCCCAACGTGGGGCCCACGCCCCACAGTGGGCAATTTGATTTTATAGGGGGCAATTTAAAACTATGCTGCATGACACTTCATTCCGAAAAGAACACATGCTTCTTGTGTTTCCACCCTAAGAGATATATTTCTGAACGCATCCAGGATCTGTCATTCATCAAATGTGGATTTAATGCCATAAATGACTTTCTGATAAAAAAAAAAGAAATCGGCTGGATTTAAAAAAAGGAAATGAAACAAAAGTTTTCTAAATTTTAATCTGGCATTAAATCTATTTGCAGGAGGCATCTAGGGCAAGGATTTCGCTAAACTTAAATACTACATAAACATTACTATTATTGATTTTTTGTTTTACCTGATGTTCGGTTCTACAATGTTTTAAAAACAAACTTACTCAGTCGTATTTACTAGATTTTTATCTACTTAGACACTGTCTAACTAATTTTCAAATTGGTGGAAATATGTTTTATTTAAAAATATCACATTATTCACGGTTAAGACAATCTACTCTTGTGTCTAGGTTAGGCAGCGATTAAATAACAAGAACACATTTTCTAAAGTTGGACAGTTGTTTAAAGTAAGAAAAACGTTTATAAATAAGACCAACTGTATTTACTTATTTTCTATGGATTTATTCCTAATAGGGCCGTTCACACCCAACGACGCGTTCATCAACATGCGTCGTGTCGTTAGATTTTTGTAATGTGAACATTGTAAACACCAGTTGAACTCTGTAGTTCAGTTTAATAATGAGCGCTGTAGTGAATATGAACAGCAGTCGGACGACTGAAAATGTCAATTTTACGTCTCCTTTCAATTTTTTTTCGTTAGATTAAAAGGGAATGGGTTGAAATGTAAAAAAAATAATAAAATGAGAGAGGAAACAAATGAAATTAATGCTCTATTATCGGTGCAAATAATGAACTGCGTGCCATGTTCGTCATTTGAAAATGTATTTCATGTCGGTACGACAGTCGTTAAATGTGAACGCTACCAAAACGTCTTGGGTCTGGCGAAACATCGTTGAATGTGAACCTCCCTAGTATCAGTCATTCAATTTTTTTTTTTGCACATTTTAGATTTTGTATGTTAAAAATTGTTTAGGTACAATAGACGCATTTAGAAAAATGTGATCTCAGAGATTTTGTTTTCTAGGAGTTTTGACAGAAAAACTGAGAAATTTTGCTGAGAAGTTGAGAAGTCATGTTCATTTAACTAAGATTGCTGAGATCTTCGAGATCATGAGTGGACATGAGGATTTTGGAAAGGTTCTGCTAAGTGCTGAGACATAGCCATTTATGTTTTAGATACCCGCCGTTTTTAGGGATTAAAATGCATTTTAATTTAAGTTGGAAACCACTTTGTTGTCATGGAATAAAAATTATCCAATATTTTTCTGTGATAGGTATTTTGTCAACTCTTGACTAACTTTTCTTAGATTAGGCTTAGAATATGTATTGATGGCTCTGGCAGTTGGAAAATTTATTTTTTTTTATTATGTAAACTTTCTCGCCTGAGGCTACTTAGGATATTGCTAATTCATAAAGATTATTTTTCACACAAAATATTCTTCTAGCATGTCTTAAACCCCAATATGTTTGTAGAAACTATATACACCCTACTGTTGATACTGACTATCTTATCTACATGTCCAAAAACTTATGAAACATTTCCCTCTGTTCGTTTATTCGTTATACCTACTCATTTAATCAAAAATATTTCCTCACACTTTTTGTTAGTTTTATTTAAAAAAAAAAAAAATACTATGTAGGTATGTATGTATGTACCTTCTCCTTTATCGCAAGTAATGATCACCCTCTAATAGATATGTAGTTACTACTCATTTAAGATAAATTCAACCAAAAGAGGGAAGAATTCTATACAGTTTTATCTTTGGTCGACCATCTTCGTATATATAATTTCAAACTGATCTTAATTCCACGGAAAAAAGATTCTCAAGAATTTAAACTACACAAAAGAGGGTTGGTTGATAACTAACCTTGCAGATCCATTAGTTATAACCGCACTCATTCAAGGCTAAAATGCATATTAAAGCTGTTTTTTGAAGGGTAATGAATAAATTAATATTGATGTATCGTTGGCTTCAGCTTTTCGATCTTATACGCACAACAGGCTTTGATTCAAAAAGACATATGAATTGAAATTTATTCGCCGAACACAACATCGATCATGTGAAACAAATTCAGGTTTTCTTTGAAAAAGTTTCAGACTGATGATAAAATTATGTATATTTATAAGATTCATTTGAACTCATTTAATTAATTAGTTACATTACATTGGCAAAATATGTTTGTATTGATACAATTATTGTGGATTTTTGACTCACAATTATTTAAAAAAAAACACACACACATTTATATATTGTTATGAAATTTTATAATTTCTTAGGGCCACGATTATTGTAACAGATAAAACAACGAATGTGTAACAAAAATTTTCATCAAGAAACCCATAATTGGAGTTGTTAATCATGGAAATCGCTTATTAGCCGATTTTAGTTCATTGAATTAGAACCTGCAAAAGTAATGGTACAGATTCATTTAACCCACTGTAAACAACTAAGGGCTGAGAAAAATAAATTATTTATTTCCATAAATGTATGTAGGTAATATTTATTTATTTATTTAAAATCAATCAGAGGTATAATTTATATAATCACTTATATAGACTACCAAAATAAAAATAGATTATAAATAAATAAAATAAATTGGTCGTCGCGACAGCTCGTATAGAACCAGGGCCTAGTGATTTACAACTCTCAACCATTCCCATGTACGTGTTATTGGCAGAAATAGAGGGGACCTACAGTTTTGTGCCGAATGTAAACGGCTAGGGTGAGAAGCACGTTTTCAGGATAAGAGATACTCTTGAAGGATTTGTCAATTCCTCGCAAGAGGCAGTAATCCGTGAAAAACATTTCTGTTTTTTAAGTGGCATTGGCTGGGAATCGAACCCAAAACCTTCGGCATAACAGTCCAACGCACTAATCATTATGCAATGGGCTACTACAAAAAATAAATAAATCTACTTATATATACAAGCAGAATGATAGAGGGTCTTCCAATAGGGACTTCCGAACTTTGACAGTTGATAGCGGCCATATTTGGCGTGTTATTTGTAAGCCCGGAGGGAATTGGACGAAAAAAACGACGTCGATGCTAAACAGTGACCATGTTAAATACAACAACAACTAATCCCCTACGGGCTTAGCTAAATCCAAGAGAATTCTACGGGCTTAACTTAAACACACAGAAAAACTGTGTTACAGGTATGAATTATATACTTGTTACCGATTGTTTGTATGAAAACTCCATTTTGTTTTAGTGATGCTGTCCCTTATTCCCATGGTCATTTTTTTCATTTAATTCCCTCCGGGCTTACAAAGAAACACGCCTGTTGAGTCTGTTGAGTATGTTTTGCCAAATCACCATGGACGGATGTAGCGTTCAACAACACATGCGAATGAACAGGGCGCAAAATTCTGGGGGCACATTACCAGGAGCAAGAGAATGTAATCTGATCTTGAGCAAACAAATATGTATACTGCCATTTGCATTTTAACCACAAAACTTGTTCAAATAATCCCAAAATAATATCCATCACAACTGTGCTAAGTTTTTTCTTGCACACTAACTAACATCACCTACCGCGGATACTTCAATAAAAAAAAAAAAAAAAAAAACATTGAAAGTATACCTCCTGGGTAATGTAGAAAAGTCTTATGCATATGTATCTGTGTATGTATCTATGTATGTTTGCAAATATAAAAAAGGGGCGCTTTCTACAAATCCTGCACAGGGCGCAAGTTTGGCTGGGGCCGGCCCTGTGCAAATGATAAAATTGTTTTATCAAAATGGGTGTTCTGTTCGGGCGACGACTACCGAGAGGATTATTCGCAATGTGGTGCATAAATTTGAGTCCACTGGTTCAGTAAACGAACAATCAACACCCGTACTTTGACGAAACACAAGATCTGCCGTAAATGATAATCCGAGGCAGTCGATTTTGCGTCACTCACAAGAATTCGGCCACGACTTTACGAATTTCGCATCGTGACTTAGGCCTGCACTGCACCAGTACAAAATATAAACGAAGGTAAACAACTATAGACAACGACTTGTGTTCGCTGAATGGGATCTGGAGCAGTTGAAAACTAACCCTAATTTTCATCGAAAAATCATCTTCGGGATGAATGGGTACAGTAACAAATAAAATTGTCGAATTTGTCAAATCAACATACGATCCAAGACCGTCCAATGCAAACCGAAAAAGTCACTCTTTGGTGTGGATTTTGGGCTGGTGGCGGCCTCATTCGGTCCATATTTCTTTAAAAACGACCGTCTTACGGTGAGCGCTAAAGGTCGATGATTATCAACTTCTTTTAGCCTGAATTGGATGATATGGACACCAACGACATGTGGATTCAACAGGACGGCACTACTTTGGAAATTATGTACGAGTGATTCGGAGCATGGCCATCTCCCGCGGAGGTGACGGGAACTGGTCACCGGTATCGTACGATTTGACCCTGTTAGAATTTTTCTTGTGGAATTTTTGGAAGTCAAAGGTCTATGCGAATAAGCCAGTAACCACAGACAGTGCCGGTAAAAAAAATAGCACCACCGGTAAAAGTTTCATTTCAACTTTTTTTAAATTAGTGAATGGACACATATTTCCTGCCTCTCTTTTGTTATTGTCTGAAGTGTCAACTCTCTCTATTATGTATCTGTGGCACTTAAATGGTAACGGTTCTTTTTTTACCATGCTATATTGTGGAAAAACCCCTTTTTATTGCGGTAAAAATAATAGCACTGAACGCAGTTTTCGCAGTTCGTGGACGAAAACCAGTTATGTCGAAAGTTCTCGTCAGATGCCTTGTCCGAAAAAGCCACAAAAAAATCCTTTCAAGCCTGCCACTGAGCTCAAAAAAGACCTGAATATTACAGCTTACGTTGAAACCTTTCGCCACAGATTGGGGGAATATAATTTAACAGCGTGTAGTCCCAGAAAAGTCCTTCTTTTAACTGCAAAACATGCAAAAAAGCGTTTGTTATTTGCAAGCCAGCATTTGAACAGGCCAGCAGCGAAATTGCGCAATATTTAATGGACGGATAAGAGCAAAATCGTGTTATTTGGCGGTAAAGGATCTCGTTCCTACGTAAGAAGACCTCCAAAAGCGGAATATAACCCCAAATACACAAATAAAGTGGTTAAGCACGGAGGTTCAAGCATAATGGTGTGGGCTTGTTTTTCCTACTATGGAGTTGGACCCATATACTGGATTAAACCCATCATGGATCAACACGTCTACGTAAATATTCTGGAAAATGTTATGCTCCCATATGCAGAGGAAGAAATGCCGCTTTTGTGGGTCTTCCCACAAGATAATGACCCCAAGCACACCAGTAAAAAGGCGAAAAAATGGTTTGGAGATCATTCAATTATTGTTATGGAGTGGCCAGCGCAATCGCCTGACCTAAATCCCATCGAAAATCTGTGGGCCGACGTAAAGAAAACAGTTTTAAACCGACCAGCAACGAAGCACTCTGGGCTGCAGCTAAGGCGTCTTGGGAGAATATTCCTGTTGAAAGGTGTCAAAATTTAGTTAATTCAATGACGAGACGTTGTGAAGCAGTAATAGCCAAAAAGGCTAAGCATTTTATTCAACGAAATATTAATTTTGTGGACTATCCCTAAAAATTAAAATAATAAAAAAATATTTTGGATTTTTACGATGGTTTAGTTTTAAGTTGTATAATGAAACAATGGTGTTATTTTTTTACCGCTTATTTATTTGATTTGTTGGAGAAAATTCAAGTTTTTTGAAAAAGTTGATGAATAAAAATTGAAATTCTTTTTGAAATGTGTTGTTTTTACTTAATATACATTTTTGCATTTTCAAAATTTATCTCGATATATTGACATAAGTTTTATTTTACAACGAAATTTGGTTCTCGTAATGGTGCTATTTTTTTTACCGCAGCTGTATGTATGTGTGCAAATATAAAAAAGGGACGCTTTCTACAAATCTTGAACAGAGCGCAAGTTTGGCTAAGGCCGGCCCTGCCCCTACCATCGATCAAATTCAGCCTGGAGCCATGGAAAATTGGATAATTCCACCCAGAGAAGAAACATAATGGTATCGATAGGGCTTTCAAACTGAAAAAAAATGTTGACGATATCTCACACACACTTGGTTTTATTTAAATTTAAAAATAGGAAGCACTTAATGAAAGACCCTGTATTTACATTGTATACATAATGATATCCTAAACTTATGTAGGTATATGCCTAAAATAACTTCTCCTCATTATTCTGGATGCGGCAGTGCCTTCATAAAAATAAGTTAACGTGATTGCTTTCATATCAGAAGTCATAATTTTTAGAATTGAAAAAAGAAAAATATCCTTCAGCTTATCAAAAACCATATAAAACTATCACGTTCAACACAGGAAGCTTTCAAGACATTTTCGCATTGAAATTCAATACAGAACGAAAATTCCCTCCATGTGAACTCCTCTATTCTGAATATTATTATATTTCCAAAATTGAAACCGGCACAACACAATAATGAACAATTGTAACAAATTCACTATAATGTACCTACTGTACATTATACACACTTTTGGCAATTGGTTCTGTCTGTCTGTCTGTGTTACTGTCTGTGATAATGCTTATCTTTTTTCACGGGAAATTCCATTTCAAAAGTATACCCGTTTTCAATTTTGATAACTGAAGGCTTCTTCCCATCATACAGGCCCCTCGTTCGTCTCGGTCGTGTCGGTTCATCAAAACTTCACAATATACATATATTGTATACCTGCTGTCATGTTAAACATCAGGGTAAGGTATTCTTCCTCAATTTACCGGCCCACAAAAATTCCTCGCATCGAATTTTCACCAAAAATACTTTGCTTCCGATTGAATTGCTCTGCTCCATCGCATCGCATTGGGTATGATGGCTGTCTGTCTATTGGGTTCTTCTGATGCTGGAACTGGAAGACGTGTTTGGAAATTATCATTCGAAAACCAAACAGTCCTATGCAATAAATTTCATATCTGATTTTCCCCCCGGATTATCCTTTTTGAATTTCAAATGGGTAATTTTCTGTGTAGACCTCCATATCGCATTGTGGCCAATTTGCTCGAATTCCTTGACGTTTTGAATCTGAAGACGGTAGATTACAACGAGTTGGGTTGGATGCCTTCCAAAAAAAAAAAAAAAAAAAAAAAAAAAAAAAAAAAAAAAAAACCAACTGCTTTTTAATGAAGATTCGTGTGTGTAGGTGCGTAGCGTATGAGCGTTTGTTTCTTGGGAAAAAAAAATAACATTATCCTGAACCCCCCCGTTATACATTTTTCGTCTCATAAAAGTTTATGCTTCACAAAATTTAAAGATGATGAATCTTTTAAAGCTGTAATGAGATTTTATACAATTTCATGGGAATTTATATTTTACATATAGGTTAGGTATATATGTGAAAACTCAAGCGCACAAAATTCATCCAACCAGCTCATGCTCCAGTATATTAAAACCTGTGTATTTTTGTCGAAAGAGTCTTCTATAAGAATGAATTTAAAAGAAAACAAACCAGGACGAGGTTGGCATTTAGAATTCTACCTGAGTATACCTACCAAATATATATGGTACGTAGGCCGACTATATATACGTTATGGTTCGTATCTTACAACACGCTTGTAGAATATGTATCCTCCGGCATGGATTCTTAAAGAAACGAGGTGTAAATTTAATTAACTCGCCATGATGATGTATAAGTACGCAGCACCTCTTTATGTTTACTTTACACTTCTTCCCCAAATGGGGTGGTGTAATTTGATTTCAGTTAGCTATTGAGTCGTAAATGGGGGGCCAACATTTATTGCTCACCTGGAGGGATGTTGTACAGCATCCAGCTAGGAAAATATGCATCTCTATATCTTTTGGCAATAAATTTAGAGCTTCATTTTCTTTGATTCCATATCTTTTTTAATGTGCTTCAACTATATAAAGAAAGAACGAGACGTAAAATTTGTAATATAGTTTTGTTATACTATATATGTATGTATGTATGTACGATTTACGAACAAGGAAGTTAAGGTATATATGTAGGTACTGTTTAAAAGCGGATGTTTTACAAGATTGTCGCCGGAGGATACAAGAATATGAATTTACAGGAAGAGATAATGGAAGAATGAATATATTATATTGTTTCCATCTTTGATATAGTTTTGATATAAAATGTAAATATGGGAAGTTTTCATGTCGATTTTAAACGACACAGGTAATACATTTATGAGGGATTACGGTGGTGGTGAAAGATACGGGACCTCATGGTTTAATTTACAAAAACTTCAATTCAACAACTTTAACCTTCATTCCTTAGATGAGTAAAGAAAATCGGTTGAATAAAGTTTCCACTAACCACAAAACTGACATTAAAATAAATTTACCCTCTATCTTTTTTAAAATGTCAAATATTTACCTTACAAATTTATTTCGTTAATAATTCTATAGTGCCAACAATTTTACAGAACGAACAAATCTATATTATATCGAACTGAATGCATTCATTGGAGAATCGAGTTTTGTTTGACAGGCATGAAACTTTCTATATCACTTCAATTTTATGTAAAAAAAAAAAATGCATATTTAAAAAGGTAAACGCCCAAAGTTAATCTACTTTTTAATATTTTTGTGCAATACGCTCAGATTATTTTTCGATGGTAAAATAACATTACCGGATTAACTTCAATACAATATTTCGGTCGTTATGAGGTATTTATTTTTGGTTTTGAAATAAATAAGGACCTAATTGACCGAACATGAGTGAAATAGAACCGACACAGTGGGGCCAAACCTACGATTTTGGGAAATAACCTTTAAATGGTAAATATCTTTTATATGTATTGTTGGCAGCTGACTAGAGTCAATGGGAATAAGTTGGAGCTGCATGTATGTTTAGTAGAGAAATGTAAAATAGCGATATTAAGCTCATTCTTTAGAAAAACTGATATTTGAACAATTTAAGGATATAATGCATGAATTTAGGATAACTTTTAATGCTTAATCTAATTAAATCAAAAAATCAATACGATATAATGACTCTAAGAAAGGAAAAGTCCTTTTTATGCGAAGATAACCGTATTTTCTTTGTTCTACAATAAATTATTAACTAAGCCTCAAATTGGTGGAACCTGGTAATGAAATTTACACAGCGTGTTGATGAAAAATCTGTACGGCTAAAAGAATATGAAACGCATTCGAAGTCCAAATTCTAGCTCAATTTTCTCGTGTGAATTTATGATCAGGGTAAATTATTTTTTTATGAGCTAACATAATATATGTATATACTTATACATATATAATATTATAGTTCAAAATATTAAAGGATCAAGTGGAAAAATTGTACAAAATATGACCTTTAAAGCTCATTATTTCAAAATTCTGGTTTAAGTTCCTATTTCTAGTCTAGAAAATTTCGTCACAGCCAAATTGCTTATGAACTACTGTTAGAAAAATAACCCACAACACCATATTAAGCACCTTGATAAATAGGATTTTTTTCCACCTCAGCCCGACTCTGCGGCGTTTTTTATATAAATCTTAAAGTTAAAAAAGTTTCGACCTTGGTGAAACGAAATCCGAATCTAGGTCTTGGTCTATGCAGCCGACTTGACAACAGGGTAAAGGTAATTTGTTATGCTATTTATATGGCCCTAATCCGGGCGATGCAAACTCTTACTCAGTTTCCTGATGAGGAGAAAAATAATTGTAATCAGTTTATTGATATACATATACAGCTATGGCTTGGCTCTATCTGCTGCATTTTATTGGAAATTTTCTCAAAACATTGTGCAAAAATGGTGAAATTTAAGCTCTGCTCCAGAACTAGTTTCATTGGTTCGAAGTCGTTGCTATTTCTTTCAAAAAAGAGCGCTACGAGAGAGTAAAATATTTTCTCTTGTTGCCAGTTTTAGTCCGAGGATTTTCTTCTGGTTATTTCTGGCTGGTTGTCAAATGGCAGGTTACCTTCTTTCAAATGACAGAATTCGGCAGTTGAATTCAAATATCAATGTCGACCAAGAGTTGCCTAAGTGTTTTATTTTTATTTTAGTTTTGATAGATAAGCAATTTTTTTATAATTATATAAATCTTTAAACTACCTAAGCAAAAAAATTTTTAAAAGAAGCTATATGTAAATTACCAAAACTATTTCGTAAGAAGAATATTTAGAATTGTCAATTGAGAAGGTATTTCTTATATAATACAGTTATTTGTTGCAGAAAAACGCACTTAAGCTTCATAATTTAATGCACGATTAAAAAATTTTTGGTTTGCTCTCACAAACACAAATGCATTTCAACAGGGACGGAGTGATATTTAATGGCAACTTACTAGGGCGCCATAACAATCATTTGTTATTTTATGAATTAATTTTTTTTTCTCAGTGCTATGTTTAAAAAATAATACTTACTTTTTTATGATAAGTATCTAGGGCTACGATAAAATTGTTTAATATCTATTTTCTTCAAAATTCGGTTGTTTCAGTGGAACATTATAAATTTTTCCTTATTTGCTTTAATCGCACAGCCTCTGTTCAGAGCAGAATGCAGAAATAAATGGTCTGCACAATTAATTCTGTGCGAAAAAAGAGCGGAGACTTTTCCAAATAATCTGCTACAATAATTAATTTCGCTCATCCAACGTTTTGCGTACTGCAAAATGAAAACCAGAACGAAAATTTTCGTTTATGATTTCGTTTTGTTGTTTTTGTATGGGATTTTTTGTTTCGCATCAGCAGCGTAGGTACTAGGTTTAAGGCGAAAACTGTTCCCGGGCCCCGGCATTTTGACAGTTTTCTTTCCCTTTGAGAGAATTTGATCCCCACTCTTCAAATTTGTCATTTAAACCATATTTAGTGCGAGAAATACTGGAAACACAGCTTTTGATTGAATTAAATCAATTGATGAAAATTCATAAACAAACAATCTTTAAAATTCTCATGTAAACACACATATAAGTTGTGTGATATTGGCCTGTTAGACCTTGTGTGATGAGCTTTAAAATATTGTTTAACACTATTAATTGATTTCCATAATAAATGTTTGACGTTTGTCAATACCCAGTGAGATAATGTGAGGGCGTTTTTTAAAAGAAACTTGAACCAAAGTTAAAATTTTCCGATTTTTTTATTTGTTGTCTTCTTTTTTTGAGTCACCCTTACTGTCCCTGCTTAAAATAAATACATATAAACCTATGTATGAACATAATTTGGCCAATAAAAGAAGTTATTCAACTTTCAAATATCAGACGAAAATTCATTGTTTGACTACCAAAACTCGTTCTTCTGTTTTTCTCTATCTCATCGGTTCCGACAGGATATAGCCCTAATGAACTTGAAGCGATCCGCCATTGACGATGACGTCTTGACTATAAAGTATATCTGCTCCTATACATCCATAGTTCTACGGCTGACAGGGGGTAGTTAACCGGAACCCCAATTTTTCCAGAAAACACAAAGACCGACAAACGATACAGATAAAGCCTAAACACCACATTTTTTTGCTTAACTTAATTCTATCCACAATCGTAATAATCTTGAGTTTGATTTTTATCTATAGGTACGAACTTAATACTTGCTATAAGTCAACTAATATCCATATAGCTGCAAGCCTGCTCATATGTACATAAGTGGGTGCGATTTTGCTGTTTTCAACCATGTTCATATTTTTTTTTACACTCGTCGAAGACAATTACATAATAAATTATAAAAACCATGTTTTTAACTGTCACAATTATATTGCTATCACTTACTCATAGTGGCAGCAACTGAAATATAATAAATAACATTACCAAATTGCATCTCCTCACACCAATCTGTGGTTCTCAAAACAACGCCTGCAGCGAAAATGCATGCAATCACGATCCAACATTAGCGCCATTACGAAGTAATTTAACACCATCACATTACGACTATTTTATAGCAATTATATAGGGGCAGATCATTCCAACTGCAAAATCTCCCATCACCACTACGAGTATAAACCCAATCGAAATCACACACAGTAGTAAGTATAAGCTACTGTACTGACTGCTGACGCAAGGACTGGACTGAATGTTGTTGCACTTTTGAATGGACATAATATCTACATTTTGCCTCCAGAAATCACCAAACCTACATGCAGTCATGCATACGGAATTTCGTGGTTTAGCTAGTGGCAGCCTTTTGCCGATTCGGCATCGCACAAACACCCCCCCTTGCAGCGTGCCCTCCTTGGTTAATGTAACAGGTGTGTCCTCCCGTAGTTTTTCGCATTTATGCCATAAATGCTGCCTAATGTAGACATATCCACGGGACATGGCAGCCAATTAAATTTTTTATCGATTTTCATAGCAATTTATCCTGCAATTAATTTTTTTTTTTAATCTGCAAATGACAAAATAAATTTGTTAAAAAGTTTATTTTTATTAAATTGACAAAAATATATTAAAAAATAATACTACGGGTTTTTTAAATGCTATTTGTTTTTGTTTCTGATACATATATGTAATTGTTATCGCTATATATTCATCTGGAAATAAAAACGTAAAAAGCTTTTTCAAAATACCAATCAGCCATTATAAAAAGTACATAAAAAAAATGATTCTTTTATTGACTTGTAAAATTTTGAATGGCAATATGTTTCGAACTATTTCAAACCACCAGATTGTAACTACCTACAATAAAACCGATTCTGCCATTAAAAAAATACACATATACGTAAACAGCCCCAAATTGTTGAATACATACATACATCGTTGAATACATTACGTTTGTCATTTGAATTTTCAGAATTCTGAAGTTTTAGAGCTTCTGATTGGCCAGTTGTCATAAAAAGTCAGATGACTTTTAGTGACTTTTAGTTACGTTTAGTTACGTTTCATCAGAAATTTTCAGACAAGAAATTCTTAAAAATCTTCCCAGAATTTCCCAGACGATTATTGTGGAACAATTTTATATCGAGATTTGAATAGTTTTGTATTATTTTGTTGGTCATACATCTCAATAAAAATATTTGAAAAACAAAACTAAATAATTTATGGCATTCTATGCAAACACTTTTAAGGAAATTTATAAAATCGTTTGTTGATTTAGTTAAATTTTTCAAATAATTTCATTCTCATAACTACTCACCATGAATGCTTAATTAACGAATAAAATGAAAGTTCTATTTTATTATTGACAACTTTGAATTTAATTTGAAATCTCACCCTTTCACTAATCATCGAACTGTCACTGTCAGTAAACTCAACATTTTCATCATGGTATTGATTTCATGGGTATTGAAGAGTAAGTTTGATGAGCGATGTTATCTCAAGAAATGGGCCAGTCGATTGGCCGCCTCGTTCGTGCAATTTAACGCCTCTAGACTACTTTCTTTGGGGCTACGTTAAATCAAAACCTTATTTCCGTTAAGTGATTTTTTTTTTAAACCGGAAATTCAGTATAATTTGAATTGCTTGTCAAACTGTCATTTGAAGTGTCATAATATTAGTTGAATTTTTGCCATTTGCGATAATGGATCGCTTAAAAATCGAACAACGCGTTAAAGTTAAAACAACTACAAAAGTGATAATTCAAACGTAGCAACTTTTCGCGCATTACGCGATGATTATGGTCGTCATAATCGACCGACTAAGCAAGCAATCAGTAAAATGATATTGTTTTTTACACTTAATGGCAAAGTCCAAATTTTATAACGAAGTAAAATTTTCATCAAAAATGTATCGCTTTACTTTCGAAACCGAAAAATGATAACCGTTATTATATTTACGAAGTATAGGTTACGTGAGTATAATCAAAATTTTAACATTGAAAAAATCAAAACTGTTATATGGTTAGCGACTTAAACAAAAATTAATTTTAATTCAGTTTTTATAGTGAATCTCATAAAAATGCTCGGTACCAAATTTGAAGCAAATTGATCCACCCGTTTAGGCTCTAGCTGATATTGCAGACCGAATGACGGTATGACGAAACACACTTCTTTGGACTTCTAAAATCATCAGAGTTTTTATTTTGTTTAAAAACTCGAAATTTAAATGATATTTATATTTGTCATATAGAGCAAGTAAAAACTTAAGAAAAGGATGTCACATATGTATAAAAATCATAAATGAAAAATTTAACTCTGCTTTTCGTTCTCCAATAAAAAATTATTTGAAGGAATCCCTAATTTTTTATTTTGAGCTGAATTAATTGTGTGAGGAAAAATGTAATTTGAGATTTCTTCGTGTTTGTTATTGTTGTTACACTATCCACAATTCGAGCACCCTTTCGTTATAAAATATATCTACACAATCTAAAGCATTTCACACTTAGTAATTCCCTCTTGAAAATCCATAATCCGCACTCCGCTGTCCGCACTCAACACGGCACACTCTACAAGGCGGCGCTTTTCGCACTCCCAACTTCACACTCTGCACTTCACACTCTAAATTCACATTTTGCACTTCGCAATTCGGTCTGT
Organism: Epistrophe eligans; assembly: GCA_951394125.1. Lineage (NCBI taxonomy): Eukaryota > Metazoa > Arthropoda > Insecta > Diptera > Syrphidae > Epistrophe > Epistrophe eligans. The sequence goes on along the minus strand of OX596029.1, from coordinate 65,335,754 downwards.
GAACTTAACACTTCACATTCCCCATTTCGCACTCTGCACTCTATTCTTCGCACTCCACACTATCTGCATTTCGCACTCCGCATTTTGCACTTAGCATTTTACAGTCCGCATTTCTCACACCCCAATTTGCTCTTCAAACTCCGGCTTTTACATTTGGCGCTTCGCAGTTTAGTGATTTTTGTCCATGTAAAATAATTTAGAAAACATTTTTATTATGTTAACATGTTCCTATTAATTTTAATTCAAACATTTCTATTTTATAGACACATACTTAACATATCAACTGTTTTAATTATTATATTATTCTTGATTGAATTAAGGGCCAGTTTGTTAACAGTTGATCATCTTTAATCAATGATTACTACAACTGGTAAATCCTAAAATTTCCATGTTTACCTAATTTTTTATTAAGGAATCCAAAGTTTGAGTTCTTATTCGTGGAAATTGCTAATAAGCCGATTTTTATTGATTAACGCAATTTAATTAGAGCCTGTTAAAGTGATGGGGAAGATTTAACCCACTGTGAACAAACTGGCCCTTAGCCTTAATGTTTTTTTTTTTTTTATTATGTTCTATAGACCATAAAGCGGGGACTCATAATATGTATGTTTATGCAATACATACACATACACAAAAAAGCACTCAAAATATATGAAGTAAATATTTGTCGAAGATGACAGACTTTGAGAATATTCATTATATACCTATCTCTTCTTTTCAAACAAATGCGATATTATTTTATTTATACCAGATGGAAGACTTAAATAAAGTATGATAGAAATAAGACGAAGGAATAAGAAATCAAATGCACATCACGTGGAAAAACATTGTTAAGATGAACGTCCCTTTTATTTTTATTGTCTTGTTAAAGTAAATACTACATTCTCAAAGGATAAGCTCTCAGCAGTAAAAGCAAATTGAATTCGTACGTACAAATACTTAGTTACATACATATACTAGAACTAGACACATAAAATATACATATATATGTATGTATATAAGATCGTATAATGTAGAGTTTCAATAAACGTATTTTTTATACAATTTTCAGTCTTTGAGACGTTTATGGGCTAAAACCATTATTGAACTTATTTGTATGATTATGGCAAATAAGTATAAGTTTTCATTGTTTTCGAAATTGTCGAAATTAAAAAAAAAAGTCTTCGAATATTTCTCGTTTAAAAAAAAAACAAAAAGGTAAAGAGGTGATGGGCCAAATAATTTGTACTCTCCTACATCGATGAAACACCGTTTATGACCGTCTCGTGAATCGTGATCAATACAATTATTGCTCCCTTCTAACAAAAATTTTAACTCTTTATTTAATTGACGTATTCAATTCACCTTGGCCTCGAGGAAGAATTATCAAAATTGCTGAAGACTTTGATTTCAGATTTCCAAGGGCTAACTACAAATCCTAAAAATTCAATATGCCCTTTGCATGTTCAGTAACCATTAATTAAACCAGGTAATGCCTTTTTTATCTTTTTAGTATCATACTAATTACAAATGTCAATTTGACAATATCACAAATGTGAAGATGATAAGTTTACAAATTCACAATCACTGACCCAACGTTGTCGGTCTTTCTCGGATCCTTTCAAAACGGCGGAGTGCCAGTCACGCATTAGCACATTTTTTGTATATGCATGCACAAAAAAAAACGAGAATCGAGAGTACTTTTTTTACTGAGAAAAAGAGAGAGCGTAGACTATAAATTAATGGTGAGTATTTTGTATGGAATGAAAAAACAGTAATCTTTTTTCAATGTTCCAAGCGCAACAGTTCAATAAAAATTCCCTTCAGCAAAAAACAATTTAAAATCAAAAGTGAATTATTTAATTTAAGTGATCACGAAATTGTTCCTTTATTCAAAGCACAGGATCCACCAACAAAAAAAAAAACAACGCACCAACAATGCAATTGCAACACCATAAATGATCACCATTATATGTACATATACATAATATATTTAATTTATTTTGTGCATACAATATTTTGTTTTCTTTATCGAGGCTGGATAAAAGACCTCTTTTAAACTTACTTTATAGTCTAAGATCCCGCCATAGGACGACCTACCCTCATCGAGTTACCGGATAAATGGTATGCAGTTTTTTAGATAGTGTTTTAACTAACATTTTGCGCAAGGGTTGCCTGGCGAAATATGGTCAAGGCATAGGGTTGACACGCTTTAAAGGTCGGTTTTTGGGTTTTTTTCAATTATGTGACCCAGCCCATATGAAAGGAAATTTTATTCAAAAATTTCAAAATACGTGTTTTTTTTAATCAGAATTTCTATAGGGTAAATTGGGGCAAAAGAAGAGAAAGGTCTAGATTCTATTTTCTAAACGAAAAGTGATAGAGAGTTTTTTGTTTCTATTATTTTTTTTTTTTTGTTGACAGTTGTCGAGTGCGGACGTGCTTTTTATTCGCTCCGATAATCGTGTTTAATTTTTATATATTATATTTAATACGCTTTCGAGTATTTTTGTAAAAACTTGGGCAGTATTAATGTGGGATCACCCTGTGGGTATCTGATCGCAAACTCACCACACTAATCTAAATCAAGAAGAAGAAGAAGCGATAAGAAGAAGTGATAAAAAAGACACACTCATTCTGTTCTTCATCGAGATTCGAATCAAGACTTCCTTATTAATTTAACTAATCCTACCTACTCTTTCTTTTTTTACATTTTGCTTAAAATATTGTCCGAATTAATTTTCTAAATTTGTGAATTTAATAAAACTTAATAGTTATTGTTAAAACTTAATACTAAATAAAAATAAAAAAACCATTGGAATAAATTCCTATAAATTTTGGGGGCTCAACCATTCGAGTTCAATTGCAAGATATAATCTCGGAAAAAATCATTGCTGCAAGGTGACGAATTTTTGCTGTAGCTGTTAGTTGTGGGTGCTGTTGGAAAACAGAAGACGACAAACGGGAAAAGTGACGGTACATATAGGAAGAAAAAGACAACACCAATAACGGAACAATCTGGGTAGTATTTGCATATTGTGGAACCGTAAGTTCACAGCACGAGGTAAATGCTTTATTACATCATACTTACATTTTGACACAATCAAGGGTACTTTTTCTACTGTTTGAAAATTTATTTTATGATGGGAAGAAAGAATAAGAACAGTACTTCGATCAGCGGAAGGGGTTTTCGTGATTTTTCCGATATTTTCCAGGATTTAGAAAAAAGGCAGGAAGAAGTTGAAGCAAGGGAAAAAACTATTAAAGAAAAGGAACAAGAAAGGGAGCTAGAGTTGAGTAGGAGAGAGGGTCTGATTAGGGAAAAGGAGAATGAGCTGGCAATGAGGTTGGATGTGTCGATTCTGAAAACAACTTTAGAAGAGGAATTGCTAAAGGCGAGAGGGCGCTCAAATATTACTTTTGACGATGTTGCAACGGTGGTACCAGAATATAGTGGGAATGACGATTATGATGTAGGAAGTTGGGTACAAGACGTCGAAAAGGCTGCAGAAAGTATGAAGTGGTCGGATATTGAGATGGTGTTGTTCAGTAAACGGTTGTTGAAAGGTCCCGCTAAATTGGCAATGAGATCAGAACCGGGCATTACCAAATGGGGAGAGTTAAAAGATTTTCTTGTCGAAGAATTTTCTTCAAAAATCTGCACCGCAGATATTCATAAAAAGCTGGCGCAGAGATTGCAAAAACGAGATGAAACAGTCCATGAATATCTGTTGGCTATGAGAGAAATTGGGTCTAGAGGAAGAGTAGATGAGGCTTCAGTGATTGAATATGTAATTGATGGTATAGGCGATTCTCCACAAAATAAAATGATTCTGTATGGTGCGTCAACCATGAAAGAATTTAAGGAAAGGTTGTTGACATATGGTAAATTTAAAGAAAGTTTTTCTTCGAGTCGCAAGGCAAAGGATTCCAAATCCACATTGGAAGCGTCCAAAACTGGGGTTCGTAAGCCTAATATTCGCTGCTTTAACTGTGGACAACTAGGGCACCAGAGTAGACATTGTAGTGAAAAGAAGCCTAAATGCTTTTCATGCAATGAGTTTGGGCATAAATCAACAGATTGTCCTAGTCCTAAGAATCCACAAAAAGAAAAAGAAAAGAGTAGCAATGTTGTTGAAGTGTCAGGTGCCAGCAGCTTGAAGTTAATATCGGTAAACGGTTACGAAGTGCAGGGTCTTATAGATACTGGCAGTGACATTACTCTAGTAAGGAGTGATGTATACATTAGGATGGGTGCACCAGCTGTTATACAAAAGTCATTCCCAGTGCGTGGTCTGTCTGCGAAGCCAGTTGAGACTCTTGGCTATTTCATGGCAGAGATCAAAATCGATGATTGCATTTGCAATGGGTGTGTTTATGTCATGTCTGATTCGGTGATGCAGTCACAGTTCATCGTAGGAAAAGATATCTTGGCAGGAAAAAATATAAAGTTTGCTGCTGAGGGCATAGAGGTGACTGAGATTGAAGAGCATCTGTGTCAAATTGCTAAAGTGTGCACAATAAATGAAAGTGTTTATACGATAGGTAACAAAAACTACAAGCAAGTAATTGATCGATTAGTTGCTAGCTACAATCCTGTAGCACAAAAAACATCACCAGTTGAAATGAATTTGATCTTGAAGTCAGATGTTCCTATTTCGCAACACCCTAGAAGGCTTTCACCATTAGAAAAAAAGATTGTGGACGAACAAGTGGCAAAGTGGCTGAGCGATGGTATTATTAGGCCCAGTTCATCGGAGTATGCAAGCCCAGTTGTTTTAGTTAATAAAAAAGATGGGACGAAGAGGCTTTGCATAGATTTTAGGCGGCTTAATAAGGAGATCGTAAAGGATCACTTTCCTCTTCCATTGGTTGAGGATCAGATAGATGCTCTAAGTGAAGCTGAAGTTTTTTGCACTTTGGACTTAGAGAATGGGTTCTTCCATGTTCGAGTTGCTGAAGAAAGCAGTAAATATCTTTCATTTGTGACGCCTTCTGGACAATGGGAGTTTTTACGTGCTCCGTTCGGACTTTCCACTTCTCCAACTGTTTTTATGAAATTCATTTATCAAATTTTTCTGCCGCTAATACGAAAAGGGTATATGCTAGTTTTTGTTGACGATGTAGTTGTAAAAGGGAAAAATTTCGAAGAGTGTTTAGAGAGGCTAAAGGAGGTGCTCGCATTGGCTGAAAGTTATGGGTTGAGAATAAAATGGCCAAAATGTCAATTTTTGTGTCACACCATAGAGTATCTAGGTTTCATCGTTTCTAAAGGAACTGTTAAGCCATCTGAACACAAAACCTTGGCTATTAAGAAATTTCCTGAACCTACAACTCTCAAAAAGGTGCAGAGCTTTTTAGGCCTCACCGGCTATTTCCGCAAATTTATACAAGATTATTCCATACTAGCTAGACCATTAACCCAGTTAACAAGAAAGGATGAACCATTTAAATTCGGGCTTTCTCAAAAAGTTGCATTTGAAGAACTTAAGAAATGCATTACGACGGAACCTGTTCTTAGAATTTATAGCCAGGAAGCCGAGACGGAGCTACACACCGACGCATCGAAGTGGGGATTTGGAGCAGTGCTACTGCAGAGATCCGACGACGCATGTTTTCACCCTGTATATTATTACAGTAAAAAGACGAAACCGCAAGAAGAGAAATATTCCAGCTATGAATTGGAAGTACTAGCAATTGTGAACGCTTTAAAGAAGCTGCGAGTGTACTTGCTAGGAATACAATTTAAAATTGTGACAGATTGTGCGGCTTTTAGAGCCACTATGGAAAAAAAAGATATACTTCCTAGAATTGCAGGATGGGCACTATTGCTGCAAGATTATAGTTATACACTTGAACACCGCACAGGAAATCGTATGAAGCACGCAGATGCACTCAGCCGCAACCCTATCTCAATGACCATTTCAAGTGAGTTTCTGTTAAGAGTTGAGGACGCCCAATCTACGGATGAGCAGCTAAAAATAATTAAGACGATGTTAAGTCATGGACCATATGAGCAATATTTCCTTGAGAACCGAATCCTATACAAGTACGATGATAAGGGTAACAAACAACTTTGCATTCCAAACAATATGGCCAACGAAGTTATTAAGACGGTACATGACGAAGGCCATTTTGCTACAAAAAAGATAGAGGATATTTTGGTCAAGGATTATTACATACCCAAATTAAAAGACAAGATTGAGAAGGTTCGACGAAATTGTGTGAAGTGTATTTTGGGAGATAAAAAGACTGGAAAACAAGAAGGATATTTACACCCTATCCCGAAAAACGAATTCCCTCTCGATACTTACCACATCGATCATCTCGGACCTCTCTCACCAACTCAAAAACAATACAGCTACATTCTTTGCATTATCGACGCCTTTTCTAAATTCGTGTGGATATACCCGTGCAAATCTACAACCACTGCAGAAGTTATTACAAAGCTGGAGCAACAAAAAGCTATATTTGGAAACCCTGTACGAATTGTGTCAGATCGAGGTACGGCTTTCACGTCCAATATATTTAAAGAATACTGCCAAGACGAAGGAATACAACATTTACTCATCACAACTGGAGTACCACGTGCCAACGGTCAAGTGGAGCGAATAAACCGCATAATTATCTCAGTGTTAACTAAACTTTCGATAGATGATCATACAAAATGGTTTCGCTATACTTCTAAACTTCAAATGTTACTCAACTCATCTTTTCAACGAAGTATAAAGAGGAGTCCATTCGAAATTTTAACTGGTGTGAAGATGAAGCTGAAAAATGACGTTGTTTTAGCTGAAGCAATCAATGAAGAGTTTAGGCAGGCTTTTGATAGCGAAAGAGAACAGTTTAGGGTAGAGGCTCGAAATAACATTGAGCTGGTTCAAAAAGAAAATTCTCATACTTTCAACAAAAAACGTAAACCTGCTCACTTGTATTCACTTAATGACTTAGTGGCTATTAAACGTACGCAATTTGGTCCTAATTTGAAACTTTTTCGTAAATTTTTAGGTCCTTACCGAGTCACAAAAGTATGTCCCAATGAGAGGTACGAAGTCCGAAAAGTTGGCAGTCATGAAGGTCCACGAAAAACTACAACCAGTGCAGATTTCATGAAGCCATGGAAGACAGCAAATGACCCCTACTCTGATAGTGAAGACGACATAGAAGCTACACATACATTGAATGATGACAACAGAATCACCGGTCAGGACGATCAACCACCTGCTTAGACGATTATACTATACCTGCTACAACGATGTAACCTACCTGCTATGACCAAAAATCAACTTGCTAAGATGAATAACCAATAAGCTACGACGATTACCAAACTGAAGTTCAAAGAAGATTTTTAAGATGTCCCAAAAAGATGATTTCCGAAAGTTCTTTAAGATGTTTTCAAGAAGTTAAGATGCTAAAAATACTCCAAGACGTTCTATATGATGACTACAAATTCTCGGGGACGAGATTTTTTCCAGGATGGCCGAATGTGGGATCACCCTGTGGGTATCTGATCGCAAACTCACCACACTAATCTAAATCAAGAAGAAGAAGAAGCGATAAGAAGAAGTGATAAAAAAGACACACTCATTCTGTTCTTCATCGAGATTCGAATCAAGACTTCCTTATTAATTTAACTAATCCTACCTACTCTTTCTTTTTTTACATTTTGCTTAAAATATTGTCCGAATTAATTTTCTAAATTTGTGAATTTAATAAAACTTAATAGTTATTGTTAAAACTTAATACTAAATAAAAATAAAAAAACCATTGGAATAAATTCCTATATTAATTATTTGGCGGAAATCTTTTAAAGATGGAATGCCAAAAATGTAATACTGCTATAGTGGGAAAGTCTTCCATTAAATGCGATGGTATATGCAAAAAAGTGTGGCATCTATCGCCAAAGTGTTGTGGACTGGACAGCTATAGCAGTGGTATTATTCAAACAGTGAAAATGGTTAAATTTATTTGTGATGATTGTTTAAATCATATTTATAATGTGGACAGTGTAATAAATGATATTAAAAAAGTCATAGACAAAAACAATAATGGATTGAATCAATACAAGGAACAGTTTGCGGAATCTTTAAAACAAAACAGAGACGAGATCAGAGAGGTTTTAGAGGCAATGGAAAGGAGGCACAGCGAAAAGTTAAATTCGTTTAATAATACGTATAAATTCATTGAAAAAAGTGTTAATGAAATTAAAAAAAAATTGGTGATTTTAATTTAAGTTTGAAGGATCAAAGTAATCAAATATGTGATGGTGTCAATAAAATAATTAATACAACAGATTCGCTAACGGATATAAACAACCAAATGGTGAATAACGCGAGTGAGAGAGATGTACAATTGAAGGAAAGTGTGAAAGATATAACTAAATCGGTAAATAAGCTTACTGAAGAAATTAAAAAGAAAAACAACAGTGCTGACAGTATGGTTGAAAAGAAATCATACGCAGGTGAATTAAAGAAAAATTCTCAAATTAAAGTTGCACCAAAGGAAGTAAATCAAAGTGCTGAAAAAACAAAATCTGAAGTGAAATCAAAAGTGAATCCATCTACTAGTGGTATTCAGGTGTCAGGAATACAAAAGCTGAATAGTGGAGCAATAATAGTGTCGTGTGATAATGAAAATTCTATTGAAAAATTATCAAGTGATGTTAGAGATAAGCTTGGAGATAATTATTGTGTGAATGTGATTAATAAAAAACCGAGGGTTAAAATATCTTATATTTCGGACAAATTTGAAGAAAACGAGTTTATATCATGTATTCGTAGGCAAAATGATTTTTTAAAGAATTCTGAGATAGAATTTAAAACTATGTGGAAGCGAAAGGGTAAAGCATCGGTCTACTATACGGCAGTGATAGAAGTGGATGTAGTAAGCTACAATGAAATCATGAAAGTTGGTAAGATCAGTGTTGGATGGGACAAATGTCAAGTGAGTGAAGCTGTTTATGTTAAGAGATGCTACAAGTGTTTGGGTTTTGGACATTTTAGTAAGGAATGCGTAAATGAAAAAATGGTTTGTTTTAAATGTGGAGGTCAACATATTGGCTCTGAATGTACGGCAACATTTTTGTCTTGTGTGAATTGTGTGAAAATGGATGAAGAATTGAAACTAAATTTAGATATTAATCATAATGCTTTGGACAATTGTTGTGAGGTTTATCTTCGCAAACTTAAAATAGAAAGGAAAAGACACTTGTAGCAACCCACAAATAAGAGGAAGGCTATTTCGTATTGTTTAAATGCGCAAAGTCTTCTTCACAACAAAAGCCTTATCGAATTATTGGTAAATGATTGTAAACCTGATATATTGTTTCTATCGGAAACCCGAATAACAACTGATATAGAAGAATGTGAATATAAAATTAGTAACTACTCCCACATTAACTGTTTCTCGCACTCAAGACATACAGGAGGTGTAATGGCGTACATAAAAAAAGGATTACGTTTTGAAGTGGTGAATGTTACACAGTTTAATAATTTTGTATGGATTCTAAAATTGTATGTATGGTTTGAAAATAAAAAATGGGTGTTTGTTGGTGTATATAGATCACCGAGCTCATCGGTAAATGAATTCTTATGCTTTTATGAAAATTGGTACGCAGAGAATTTGGAAAGTGAAAGTAATACTGTAGTAATGGGAGATTTTAATATTGACTTACTAGCGGATGATACTAATAAAGTGAGAATGTTAGATTTAATAAGTGATCAAGGCGACATTCAACTTGTAAAGGAGGCTACAAGAATTACAGAACATTCTCGAACATTGATTGATTATGTGTGTGTTAACGTAAATACGAAAGATGAATTTGATGTGTGTGTGGAGAGGAACTTTAAGGTATCTGATCATGAAACAATTAGAGTTGAAATAAAGTGTAATAATTATAAAAATGATTCGCAAAAGAAAAAGATACTTAAATATTCCAAACCTAAATTTGATAATCTTTTGAATAATAACGGCTTTCCTGAATTGTTTTATGAACAGAACTTTAATGATCTTACGATGAAATTTGATGATCGTATTGGAAGATGCTGTGAGGCTATGACTGTTGAAAAATTGGTTGGAATGAATGTTGATTGTCAGTGGTATAATAGTAATTTATGGAGAATGAAACAGAAAAAAATAGCGGCTTACAGAACTGCAATTTTCAACAGTAATGTTGAAAATTGGCGGAGATATAAAATAATTCGGAATAAATATAAAATAGAAGTTTTTGCAGCAAAGAATCAACATTGTTACACTTTTTCCCGACGCGAAATAACGATCAACGAATTTAATATAATATTATATTTCTTTTTTAATTAACACGAACACGAGATGACCGGCGGCGAAAACGAAATAAACCCGACTTATGACTTCGGTTTGTTAGACGGATGTCAAACCAAAGAGGAATGGTAAAAAGAAAATTTGTTCGAATTCGAACAGGGAAAAGTGCAACACAAGGTAGCACTTGAATGCTACCACCACGACTAGCTCAAATTAGGGGTGGGTTCCAATATTAAATTTAATAAATATTATTACCCTTTTTGTCGATTAATTCGAAATGGAATTAATTTTCCGATCGCCACAGGGGCGTAGTATCTGAAATATAAAAAGAGGGCGCCAGCAATTTTTTTTTTTGAAGAACAAGGAAATTGCAAACCTTTGAAGCGGAACCGACGGTGAAAGCAATTTTAAAATAATAAAAGACAAAATATAATTTTTCCGAATAGGAACTGAAATGATTTTATTTCTATTTAAACCTACTTGCTTGGGAAACCTTGCAGTAAAGTAGGGCTAAAACCCAAGATCTTTTAAACAGTTTTAACAAAAGGATAGTGGAAATTTTGATTCCGTAAGATGGAACGCTATCTCTTTGTCCCGAATAAAACAAAGATAAAATTAACGGGGTCGCGAGTCCTGTAATTTCAGGAATAACCAACGGAACAAAAGCCAACCGAATTATTAAAAATAGGCTCAATTTAGCCACCGAATAACATGAAAATAAATCAAGAAAATACACTAATTAAACAAACACTCTACTTATCTTTTTTTTTGGTTTCCTTTTCCACCAACTAAATCGCCAACTTCCTTTCCTCTATAATTCTTCCTGTAACACTTTTCCTTTAAATTTTCTCTGTCGCACTATCCTTTGATTTCCTCCCTCCGAAATCAATTTCCAATTTTAACTTTTAATTCCTGCACTAATTTCGAAATTGAATTCTTAAGCTTTCTCCACTTTTCTTTTCTCTTGTAAAATTTCCTCTTCGATCGAACTCACACTCTGTCTCTTCAGTCAAGAAGTGTTCTTTCAGATTTTTCGATGTCTGTCCGAACCTCTTCTTTTCCTGATCCCCATTGCTTTCAGCCAATTGGAATCCGCGGACTTCGATCACGTCATTTGTCAGCAACACTCAGCTAATTTGCTGGAGTGCGCCACCGTTGTCGAAATCCAGCGGTCCTGCTTACTCGCACCTGTATATCACCCTGGCTATGCATCGTCATCATGGCATTCGCCGACCGCTGGTTTCGCTCCCAGGAGCGGCGAAAGCAATGAACGCATTCAGCCATTTTCCCCCTATTTTCATAATTTCGAAGAGAAAATTAAGAGAAAAAGAAAGTATCGAAAACCTCAACAATCCAATTTCGAATGAGCAAAACATTTGTCCCCTCCAAATTTATAACAAAACCCAAGAAAATGAAAGGAGAGTTTAGAGCAACGAAAAGGAAAAGTGAACAACCAAATACTAAAACTTTGGAAAGATAGTTGGCAATTATTTCCCTACTTGCGGTTCCAAAAGAAAACTACTTCGGTGGGCTTTTGTTAGATTTGAGGGAATTAGGGATAAGACTATAGCCTTCCATCTTGTACAAAATATGATTTTAAAGATAGGTTGGGCACTAGGCCATTCTCACAAAGAGTAACATCAGCATCGGAGACCAACTGTCGTCCGTGCTTCTTTTTGGTTAAACAGACCGCCCGTCTGTAATTAGTATGTGCGTTCGGGACCAACTGTCACCCACGCCTTAGGTTAGTGGTTTCAACAGACCAATGTCAAATACAAAAACATCTAGATATTTTGTTTCTTCAAGTTACTGAGTGAGTGAACCGATGGCTGATGGACCATGGCTGCCCTTCTCTCTCTCAGTAAATTGAAAGAAACACCTGTAAAAGAAAATTGGGAAGAAAGGAATCTAGGATAGGGAAACCGGAAGAATGATTTTTGTTACGGATAATTTTACCGTAACAAATCCCACCCTTTCCTCCTCGGAAGATTGCTTAGTTTTTGAAGAAAAATAAGCGATTTTATGTGGATCAACTGGGTAAACAAAACAACACAGGAAGGAAAACCATCAGACCAAATATGGTAGTCTATTATAAAAATAGGCAATCAAAAGCAAAATGTAGAAGGCAAACAAAATTTAAAAAAAAATAAACGAAAACAAACGGAACTTTAATTTATTTTACTTTACTTTACTTGGGACTTTTTAGACTTTATCATTTTCGGATAGTGAATTAAAAGGTTTCAGATCTTTTATGTGCCAAGTGCCACGATCTTTACCATTTTCGTCTTCAAGGACATAGGTCCAAGGAGACAATCTTTTCCTGATTTTAAACGGGCCCACAAATTTTGGTGCCAACTTAGCCGCATAATAATTTGCAGCGTCCGATAGGACAAAATTTCTCCGCCATACAACATCATTCGGGAGATATTGAACATCTCGCCTTCTGAGGTTGTATGCACCTGCTGATTTCTTACTCGCTGCCCTTAATTTGGCAGCAATATCAGCCCTAAGTTTTCTAAATCTATCTCCTATATCTCCTACTGATTGTACACCATTGTCTTTATCTAAAACCTCATTACTAATCCCTATTGTAACCTGACCACTAGTAGACATTTCCTTTCCAAAATTAGCATAATATGGTGTAACTCCTAAAACTTCATGTTGGGATGTACGAATGGCACATGCCACTTTTGCTAGCTGAGAATCCCAACTTCGGTGATTCTCCGAAACATATGCCCTCAACGTAGTTTTTATGATCTGGTTAATCCTCTCCGCAGGATTAGCCTGGGGATGATAATGCGGAGTAAACCTAATCTTCGATGAATATCCTTCACAGAGTGTTCTAAGTTCCCTACTCTTAAACTGAGGGCCGTTGTCGCAAATGACAATTTTCGGAACCCCAAACAAAAGAAAAACATTATCTTCTAGCTCTTTGCACACTGCCTTTGCAGTTGCAGACCTTAATGAAAAAAGTAACGGAAATTTCGTTAAATAATCTACTACTGTGAGGATGTACATAAAACCTTTACTAGACTTGGGTAGAGGACCCACTAAGTCCACACTTATCATCTCCCATGGAGAAGATGCTCCTACTCTTTCGGTCATAAGACCGGCTGGCTTATCATTGATTGGTTTCACTTGTTGACATACCCTACATTTTCTAACATATTTAGTTATATCTCCTCTCATCTTAGGCCAATAGTACTTTGCTCCTACTCTAGCGAAAGTTTTCCTAACTCCCATATGTCCAGCTAACGGACTGTCATGACATTCTTGAAGAACTCCTAACCTATCTTTCCTACCCACTACTATTTTCCACTCATCGTTACCTTCATGTACCATCACATGATTCGATTTTACAAATTTGTACAAACGGCCCTGATCTACCCTCCAGGTAGGAAAAGCTAACGGGTTTGACTCAACTTCCCGAATCATTTTTGCTACCCAAGGGTCAGAATCCTCATCTGAAATCCCAGCCACTACTGGAACTCCCCGAGATAACATGTCCGGAACGACATGATCTTTACCCTTTCGGTGAATGATCTGAAAGTCAAACTGCTGAAGCCTTACTGCCCAGCGTGCAAGTCTACCCTGTGGGTCCTTGAGATTACTCAACCAAATCAATGAGTAATGATCCGTTACGACCGTGAAACGAACTCCTTCGATGTACGGCCGCAACTTTTCAACTGCCCACAAAACTGCTAAACACTCCTTTTCAGTAGTGGAGTAGTTCCTCTCGTTTCTATTAAGAGACCTACTTAAGTAACATATTACTTTTTCCCCCTCCTCAAATGTCTGTGTTAGTACGGCCCCGATGCCGAAATCAGACGCGTCTGTTTGGACCACGAATGGAAGATTAAAGTCGGGACATGTCAAAATGGGAGCCGTAATTAAGCATTCCTTAGCTTTCCTAAAGCAATCTTCGCATTCCTGAGTCCAGACGAACTTTTTGCTTTTCTTAAGCAAATCTGTTAGGGGCCTAAGTAATGTTGCAAAATTTGGTACGAAGCGCCTGTACCACGAAACAGTCCCTACAAAACTCCTAACTTCTTTAACATTTTTGGGTGCAGGTATTTGTACCATACTCTCCACTTTTTCCGGGTCAACATGTAACCCGTTCCGATCAACCACGTAACCTAAAAATTTTAGAGAGGGTCTGCAAAAGTTGCATTTCTCCCGACCTACTTTTAAGCCTGCCTCATGTAATCTTCTAAAAACTTCGTTAAGAATTTCGAGATGTTTCTCGAATGTATCTGTAACGATAATAATATCGTCCAGATATACAAAAACGTATGGCTCCAGTTCAGGTCCTAAAACACTATCTATAAACCTCTGCCACGTAGCAGGAGCATTGTGTAAACCGAATGGCATTCTTTTAAAATGAAAAAGTCCCCTACCTGGTACCGTAAAGGCTGTAAACTTGCGAGATTCCTCCGCCATGGGAATCTGCCAATATGCTGACTTAATGTCTAGCGAAGTTAAAAATTTTGCATTCCTAAGTTTATCTAAAATGGCTGAAATGATCGGAAGTGGATAAGCATCTCTTTCTGTAACTTGATTAAGTTTCCTATAATCGACGCAGAACCTAAACGTACCATCTTTCTTTTTAATCAAAACTATTGGAGAAGCCCAAGGACTATTTGACTTCTCAATTACCCCCTCTTCTAACATCTCGTTAAGAGCCTTATCGATATGCACCTGCATTGCTGGTGATACCGGATAGTACCGCTGCTTAATAGGTTCTGTCGATGTCCTAATAATATGTTCTACCATTGTTGTCACTCCTAGCCCTTCTGGCATATCTCTAAACAAATTTTCAATCAAAGAATTTAGTTTGCCCCTTTGATCCTCATCTAACTCAGACTCCTCTGTGATAGACGTTGTTTCTATCGAAGCCACCATCTCTTGGCTCGAAAAACTCCACATGCGTGATCGAAGATCCGGGACGATTCCCGACAGTGCCCAAAAATCTGCACCGAGTATCATCGCATGCGGGAGGGAGGGTATAACTAAACATTCTATCAAAACCGATTTACTTTCGACAACAATGGGTAGATTTACAACTCCTAAAACTCCTACACCTGCACCATCTGCTAAATGAACCTGCGTAACATTTGATTTGTCTACCTGTAGTCCTAAATCTTTAAGAACTCTCCAAACGTCCCTACAAATTATCGTTCGCGATGCTCCTGAATCTAAAAGCCCTAAAAACCTGATCCCGTAAATGTTTACTCCTAAATATGGACGTCTATCGTCCCCACTACTATCCAAAGTGAAACCTAACCTAACTTTATCTGCCAGCTGGTCGTCAGCAGGCGACCTAACTAGTTCCGACGGCGCTCTTGACCTGCTGGCCCAAGAGTCCGTTGCCCGTTTCCCGAACAACGCCTGCAGTTACGATGTGTAGTACCTGTAGTACCACACCCAAAACAACGCCTAGGAGCGGAACAATGGTTTGAAAAATGACCTTCCCTGTTGCAGTTGAAACAACGAATGGTCCTATTAGATGGTGGTGGGTTACGATCAACTGCAACCGTTGCTTCCTGGACGGAGGCAATATATGCAACATCAGGCTCCAAAGCTTGCCTGTTGCGACCAGTAGGAGGAGGGATAAAAGACTCCACATTAGACCTAATTGTCTCTAACTTCCTACCCAACGCAACCAGTTCATTGACTGACTTGATATCAGCCAAGCCCAATTGCGTCTGGTAGAAAGGAGCTATGTTCTTCATGAGAATAGATAATTTTCTATTCTCACTCAACGGCTCAGAGAATCTTTTAAAAAGGGTCTGCATGAGAGCAATGTACATACCCATTGTCTCATCTCTACCCTGGGTACGACGCCTGACCTCATCCAACAAGAGATCATCATAGTTGGAGGGTAAAAACTCCAACTTCAGCTCCCTAACTAACTCTTTCCATGTAGTTATAGTATCCTTAACCGCCCTAAACCAAAGAAGCGCCTTCCCGGTAAAAAGATCAACTGCTGACCTGAAAACCCTCGCCTCCGAAACTCCACGAGATTCCCTAAGCTCCTCGACTCTTTCTATAAAAGAATTCACTGATGAGCCACACTGCTCACCAGAGAATTTTATGTTCCACTTTTCAATACGCTCAGGATTCCGGTCACAGGGTTCGCCCTGTAGTTGAAATCCTGAACTCGCACGTTGGCCGACATGTGCAGTTGGCAACGCATCCAGGCCTGCTGTCGACGTGTTTTCTTTTTCGTTTTCGTTTTCCTTTTCTTTCTCTTTTTCTTTTTCTTTACACTTTTCTTGGGGTGCATCCTCACCCCCTTCAATTAACGTTGCCATGAGCAACAATAACTCCCCCTTAATATCGGCCACATTATTGACCTCTTCGGAAGATTCTGCCTTTGCCTTATTTATTCTACCTAAAGACCATTCGATTTTAGTCAACACCTTTAAGTAATCTCCTGACTTTGGGTTTTTCGGCGGAGTTTTCAAAAGATCCCTAATCTCTACAATCTTAGCCTGAACTGCCTTCACATCTTCCTCAAATGAGAATGGGTAGTGAGGGCTTTCACTCGAAATAGAACCCGACCGTTCCAGAGTACGCGATGCTCTCAACGTCATCCTCATATTATCTACCGTCCCTTCCTTAAGACCCCGAGCCTTTAACTCATAAACGAGTTCCTCTTTACTTAACCTATTCACATCCATATTGCAAAGTATAAACTACGAAAGGCAAAAAAAAGAGAACCGATTTATCAAAATATTTGTACAGAACCAACACCCAGTTGATTGTTGTACCTATTGAGAGTAATAAAATAAAACTACGAAAAATCTTTACAAATTTATTTATAATCAAAAACGACAAAAAGAGTTATAAAAATAAACAAAATCAACACCCAGTTGATTTTATCTTGTACCTCGATAAATTACAGAAAAGAAAATTTAAAGAAAATAACTCGATACGATAAAGCACAAAATCAACGCCCAGTTAATTGCTTTATTTATATTCGCGCAATAAAAAAAAAACAAACCGAAAAATAATAAAAAACTATGTAAGCAAAGCACCAAATCAACACCCAGTTGATAATGATAGCTGTATTTTACAATAATATAATTAAATAAAATAATTCAAATTAAATCAACAAAAAAAATTCCTTCTAAGTAGTTTTACCAAAAGCAAATTGTAGCGAAATTTTTGAACGACACTGTACTAGGTGTTGAATAAAATATTTTCCAACACTTCAGAAAAAAAAGATAAACAAATTAAAACTCGCAAGCAAAAAAAAAGTTCACAACAAAAAAAATATAATTTCGGATTATCACCCTAAATATGGTCACACCAGAATTTGATCACTTTTGGAAGAAAAAAAAAATCAAATTCAAAGCAAAAAAAAACAAAATGCTAGCAGCAAAGATGTAAACAACAAATAGAAGTAAATTTTATATGAAGAAAAAAAAATGTATTAGAAGTTATTATGAAACCGTAGGTATACTTGCGAAAGGGAGACAAGTATATAAGTCACCTATGTACACAATTCAAACAATTCAAACAGGGTATTTTTGTATATGGACACCGTAATAAAAATTTAACAACCGAAATTTTAAGAATAGGCATATATGTATATATATATGTGTATATAAAATGTAAATCAATTTGCAATTAAAATGATTATAAAATGGGTAGGTACTCACTCTTTGAAAATAAATTTTTTTTCCACAATTTATTCAACACTATTTTACCTTCAGCTGTAAAATAACACCCACTTTAACCACTTTATGGGACACTCCTGTCAGCTAGATTTTTTTCCGTAATTACACCACAATTATTTTTACTTATCTGCGAAAAGAAAAAAAAACAAAGAAAGTAAAAAGAACAAAACAAATTAAACGAAACTTCCCTAAATAAATTTAAAACACCGATCGCAATGGAAATTGCAACTTTGTAAATGGGGAACTATATGGGGAACAATATTGTCTTTCACCGCGGTTATTTTTGTTTTTTTTTTTTATTAATGTTTTTATTCAATTCACTACAAGCCCCACGTTGGGCGCCAATTGTTACACTTTTTCCCGACGCGAAATAACGATCAACGAATTTAATATAATATTATATTTCTTTTTTAATTAACACGAACACGAGATGACCGGCGGCGAAAACGAAATAAACCCGACTTATGACTTCGGTTTGTTAGACGGATGTCAAACCAAAGAGGAATGGTAAAAAGAAAATTTGTTCGAATTCGAACAGGGAAAAGTGCAACACAAGGTAGCACTTGAATGCTACCACCACGACTAGCTCAAATTAGGGGTGGGTTCCAATATTAAATTTAATAAATATTATTACCCTTTTTGTCGATTAATTCGAAATGGAATTAATTTTCCGATCGCCACAGGGGCGTAGTATCTGAAATATAAAAAGAGGGCGCCAGCAATTTTTTTTTTTGAAGAACAAGGAAATTGCAAACCTTTGAAGCGGAACCGACGGTGAAAGCAATTTTAAAATAATAAAAGACAAAATATAATTTTTCCGAATAGGAACTGAAATGATTTTATTTCTATTTAAACCTACTTGCTTGGGAAACCTTGCAGTAAAGTAGGGCTAAAACCCAAGATCTTTTAAACAGTTTTAACAAAAGGATAGTGGAAATTTTGATTCCGTAAGATGGAACGCTATCTCTTTGTCCCGAATAAAACAAAGATAAAATTAACGGGGTCGCGAGTCCTGTAATTTCAGGAATAACCAACGGAACAAAAGCCAACCGAATTATTAAAAATAGGCTCAATTTAGCCACCGAATAACATGAAAATAAATCAAGAAAATACACTAATTAAACAAACACTCTACTTATCTTTTTTTTTGGTTTCCTTTTCCACCAACTAAATCGCCAACTTCCTTTCCTCTATAATTCTTCCTGTAACACTTTTCCTTTAAATTTTCTCTGTCGCACTATCCTTTGATTTCCTCCCTCCGAAATCAATTTCCAATTTTAACTTTTAATTCCTGCACTAATTTCGAAATTAAATTCTTAAGCTTTCTCCACTTTTCTTTTCTCTTGTAAAATTTCCTCTTCGATCGAACTCACACTCTGTCTCTTCAGTCAAGAAGTGTTCTTTCAGATTTTTCGATGTCTGTCCGAACCTCTTCTTTTCCTGATCCCCATTGCTTTCAGCCAATTGGAATCCGCGGACTTCGATCACGTCATTTGTCAGCAACACTCAGCTAATTTGCTGGAGTGCGCCACCGTTGTCGAAATCCAGCGGTCCTGCTTACTCGCACCTGTATATCACCCTGGCTATGCATCGTCATCATGGCATTCGCCGACCGCTGGTTTCGCTCCCAGGAGCGGCGAAAGCAATGAACGCATTCAGCCATTTTCCCCCTATTTTCATAATTTCGAAGAGAAAATTAAGAGAAAAAGAAAGTATCGAAAACCTCAACAATCCAATTTCGAATGAGCAAAACATTTGTCCCCTCCAAATTTATAACAAAACCCAAGAAAATGAAAGGAGAGTTTAGAGCAACCAAAAGGAAAAGTGAACAACCAAATACTAAAACTTTGGAAAGATAGTTGGCAATTATTTCCCTACTTGCGGTTCCAAAAGAAAACTACTTCGGTGGGCTTTTGTTAGATTTGAGGGAATTAGGGATAAGACTATAGCCTTCCATCTTGTACAAAATATGATTTTAAAGATAGGTTGGGCACTAGGCCATTCTCACAAAGAGTAACATCAGCATCGGAGACCAACTGTCGTCCGTGCTTCTTTTTGGTTAAACAGACCGCCCGTCTGTAATTAGTATGTGCGTTCGGGACCAACTGTCACCCACGCCTTAGGTTAGTGGTTTCAACAGACCAATGTCAAATACAAAAACATCTAGATATTTTGTTTCTTCAAGTTACTGAGTGAGTGAACCGATGGCTGATGGACCATGGCTGCCCTTCTCTCTCTCAGTAAATTGAAAGAAACACCTGTAAAAGAAAATTGGGAAGAAAGGAATCTAGGATAGGGAAACCGGAAGAATGATTTTTGTTACGGATAATTTTACCGTAACAACATATTCGCATGCAGATTCAAATGAATAGTGGTAATCAAATCGGTACATGGAAAATGATTAAGTCTCTTATTATGAAAAACAATAAAAGTAAAGATATCACTAACGTTAAGTTTGGACAAGAATCATTGAACGATGAATATCAAATAGCTAATAGGTTTAATTCGTATTTTGTTGAGAGTGTGGTCGAAATTAATTATTCAATTCCTTTCCAACAATATATACCACCAAACATACACCTGAATTGTGTTTTTAATTTTCGTTATGCAAGCGTGGAATCATTGTATGCCCTCATTAAAAAATTAAATAATAAGAAGGACTTAAGTGGTATTAACAGAGACATTATTTTAAAATCAATTGAAATCATTGGCCCTGTGCTAATTAAAATTGTTAATAATTCATTGTACTGTGGGATATTTCCAAGCAATTGGAAAGAATCTATTGTTATTCCGGTAGAAAAAGTGGTAAACACAGTCAAATGCGAAGAGTTCCGTCCAGTAAATATGCTACCTACATTTGAAAAGATTCTTGAACGTTATGTGGCTAACCAACTGCAAGACTATTTAGAAAATAATAAAATTTTAATACAAGAACAATCTGGGTTCAGAAGGGGTCACTCTTGTGAAACTGCATTAAATTGGTTAATATATGAATGGAAAAAAGAGATTGACTGTAATAATTCCGTGATAGCGGTGTTTTTGGATTTTAAGCGTGCGTTTGAAACGATTGAAAGAAATATATTGGTGCGAAAGTTGGAAATGTATGGAATTAGGGGCAATGAACTTAACTGGTTTAAATCATACCTTACAGGAAGGACACAAAGAACAAAGGTGGGTAATATTATATCAAATGCGATGGGAGTGGAGCTTGGAGTCCCTCAGGGATCAGTTTTGGGTGTGTTGCTTTTCCTTTTGTACATTAATGATATTAAATGTGTGCTAAAATTTTGCAAAATTGTGTTGTTTGCGGATGATGCCTTGATATATATAAGTGGAAAAAATGCTGAATCGTTGATACATTGCTTAAATCAGGACTTGGATAGCATAAACAGGTGGCTTCAAATGAATAAAATGAAATTGAATGTGAAAAAGACAAAATGTATGAAACTTAAAGTGAATGATACAATAAATGTATGTATGGATGGGGAAATTATTGAATGTGTTGATAGTTTTAAATATCTCGGAGTTGTTTTGGACTCGAAGTTAAATTTCAAAGAGCATGGAAGATATGTGTGTGGAAAAATTGCAAAAAAGGTTGGTTTTCTAAAAAGAATTAGAAGAGACTTGACATTTGAAAGTTCTTTACTTTTATATAATTCAATTGTCTTACCCCATTTTAATTATTGCTCAACTCTCTTGTATGGTTGTCAACAAGAAATAGTAAATCGTCTTCAATTATTGCAGAATAAGGCAATGCGAATAATATTGAAAGTGAATGTCTACACCCCAATAAGAGTAATGTCGGATGTTTTAAATTGGATGAGTGTTAAACAGAGACTAAAATATAGTGCTATGTTATTAATATATAAAATGAAAAATAATATGGTTCCGGAGTACTTAAAAGATACTATTATCAACGTTGGAGAAGTGCAACCATATAATTTACGCAATAATGAAAATCTGAGACCCAATAGGTGTAACAGAACTAGCACTCAGGGCTCAGTAATGTATATGGGGATAAATTCATTTAATAGGCTTCCAAATGAATTAAAGAATGAGCTAAGTGTGAATGTTTTTAAAAATAAACTTATTTTTTATATAAAAAATTGTGATTATTAATACATAAATGTTTTATTTGTAAAGGTTTGTCTGACCTCATACATTGAGTCTTTTAGAATCTAGGGCACACATCAGAGCCTAATCTCCTGCAATGCAGAGATAGGTACTCTTGGCGTAAGCTGAGATGGTTCCAGAAACTCTGTTATTATTATATTATTTATCGATAGAAGAAAATTCTAGAAAATCTAAAACTCGAGATAAAAACATTTTAAAGTCAAAAAATGAAAAATGGATGTTGGAAAAAAAATCACATAAAATCAAGGAAATGTTTTCTAGAAATAAATTTTATATTTTTGAGAAGCCGATAAAAAATGAAAAGATCTGTTTTTGCAAAACTTTTGATTTGAGCTTTTCTCTTGGCTAGGTGAATTTTTAAAAAATTGATTTTTTTTAAATCAATTTTTCTTGGTTTTTGATTTTTTTCTTTTAACTTAAATTCATATAACAAGAATTGGAGCTCTGTCATTTTTCCCAAGCTTAAAGACCTCAATTTTGACGATCCGATCTATAGAACCCAAGATATAAGCTTTTCACAAAACAAACAATTGAAAAAAAAATCTCCAAAAGAGATTACAAATACGATTTTGTTTGCTTAGCGAAAAAATTTCAAAGAAACCAAATGGTTAGTTTAAAAAGCTTATAACTCGGGTTCTATAGACGGATCATCAAAATTGAGGTCTTTAAGCTTTAAGGGTCGTCCTATGGCGGGCTCTTCTACTATTAGGATTAAGTTTGTTAATCAAAAACGAAAAAAAAATAAACTTGAAAAATAAAAACAAAAAAAAAAAAAACAAGTGAAAATAAATGTTCAATTTTGTATTTTGGTTGTGGTTATTTTGGAAATGAAATGTTGCATTTCAACAACTGCCTCGATTTGTTTATATTTTCGGATCCGTTCTAGATCCGATGGTGAAATGTGAAATGAAAAGCTCTCTCTCTCTCACAATACATGCACAAATTTGGGGCGTGGTGATTCTAATTCCCACGATAATTTGAGCCGACAAACGCAGTTTTGCGGATCCCTCTTTTGATCCGTAAACGGAGTCATCTAATTATATGTGTTTACTACGTGCGCGGATCCAAAGAGGAGTCGTTTGCTTAACTGTGACTGCTTTAGCCGTATTCAGCTTGAGTTAATAAGGAATATAGGATTAATGTAGTACTAGTTAAAAAACTAATAATATTAAAACAAATAATATGTAAACTAATAATATTAATATTAATAAACTTAACATAGTGAAATATAATTTCCAATTTATTTCGATAGCTTTTTAAAACAACTAAAAGTTAAAGTTAATTTACCGCTTTTAAACTCGAGTTTAATTTATTTGCAGGATAAACTTTAAACCCTGTTAATATACACTAGAGTTAAATCAGCACTGAAAAATTGGCCCTTAGTAAAATTCTTTTTGAAAATTCTTCACATATCATGCAAAATTTATCAACTTTTTATCATTTTTCCATATTTTTACGGACATTGTTAATGTATAACACAATATCGAATTTATCCTATTCGTATACTGGACGAATGTTTGCATTTACGCACATTGATAGTTGTACAAGACACGGCGAAACTATCCGCAATACTGTGAAGCCTATAGTGCAAATCAGCAAGTCCATATGCTAAGCGTTCTTTTTTTTTTTTGCATTGATAAACTCCTTTTGGCTGGAATCCAACACAAATTTAAAATTAAATAGCATAAAATAACAAACGGCAGACAGGTTCTTTCTGTCACGTTGATGATAAGAAAAATAAATAATATGTATACACAAAAACACCCATAAGATAGAGAATATATACTGTCATTTATTACATGCATATATGTACTTGAACTGGAGCGTCTTCAATTAAATGAAGGCCAATAACTTTCGAAGATTGGGGCCTATATTTATAGAGAACAATATATTTACTGGCGCAAAATCTAAGACGATTTTTGGTACTAAATAAAAAGAACAGATTTTTATAAAATTTAAACGAGTGTTAATGTTTTTTTTTTTTTTAAGTTAAAATCATCGAATATTTTTTTTATCATTTTAGTATCGTACCTAATAGCTTTTAATTACAATTTGACGTTTATAAATGTCGAAAAATTTGCGATTTTAGTTTTTTTGAAAGAAGTTTTACTGTTTTAGGCATTTTCATCTGCAGATTATTAAAAAATAGAGTTAGCACGGTGCTAGTTAAAAAGTATTTAAAATTAAGAACAATTTGAGAAGTATCATGTTATTAACACCTTGACATTAGATTGTTTAAAATGTTGCGCCATTGTCAAAAATTGATTGTAACTTGATACAAAAATGGTTTTGACAATTCAAATAGTTAAAATATAATAGCCGTATTTATTTTCTACAAATATAGATCAAGATCATTTTTTAACACGTAACACAAAAAACAACATGGATTCCCCTTTTTATCTTGATTAATTTCAAAGATTTAAAAATATTAGTTTTTACTCTGGTGGGTAGATGCCCTTTTTAAGTTTAGCAGTTTAGGTCTCAGTCAATGTTGTAATATAAATATATGGACTGCTAGTACCTAATAATAATATTAGCGTTTTATGAAAATAAAATGATACGGATGCTGATGACAACTGTGTTATATGTATGCTCATCTCTTTTTTACTTGCGATATATAGGTAATATAATATGGCAAGTTATGCATTCGTAAAAAAAATCGAACTCGAGATTTTGTCGATAGCTGTCTTTCTGTCTGTCCTTTCGGCTGTAGTTTAAACAGGTAAGTCGATTTTCTTTAAACTTGGTACCTACCTAGCGTTTTTTGGGCATTCCCACCACGTTTTTTTCATTTTTTTTAAGACCAAACTAACGGTACCTGCCATACAAATTTTGTTTACCAAATTATTAAAATCATATTTTTCTCAAAAACGTACCCACAATTTTTTTTTATAAAAAATTCAATAATTTTTTTTACGAAAATGCTACTATGGTACCTCCCATTTTTTGATTTTCGATTTTCTCAAAAACGGTGCAACTAATTTTGACCAATTTTTTTATAGAGAATGTTTACAATAATTTTAAAAATATTGTGTACCAAAATTTTCCAAAAACTTTAAAAAAACGGCTCCTGCGATTTTCATTAAATTTTTTTTGTGAACTAACATCAGAACGATCTACCATATTATTGGGAAAGAAAATGTATATATAGTTTGAAAATAGTACATCTTAGAACCAATTTTTGGTTTTTCGACTATCTCATTATCTGTTGAACCAATTTTAATGAATTTTTTTTACATAAAAGCTACTAATAAGTTTGAATAATATTGCACATCAAAATTTTCAAAAAATCAAATTTTGGATTTTTAAAATAAATGTTTAAAATTTTTTTTTGAAAATTCGATATTTCGAAAATGGATGGATAATTATTTTATCAAAAATAATATAATTTTTTTTATAATAATTTTTAAACTCAGCATAAATAAGTACTAAAAATTGGCGTACCAATTTTTTTTCTTAAAAATATATTCAAAATTTTATATACATACATTTTTTTTTTTAAAACCGCTCCAACGATTTCAAAAAAATTTTCTCATAATTTGAGATTGGGGTCAAATAAATTTAAGATATTTTTTTAATCAATTTATTTCTAATTTTATTGTTTTTTTTTTAATATTTTTTCAGTCTAAACTGTAAATTCCATGCATGTGTGCTAAGTGCAAGACACACGATTCTTTATTGTTCATATTTATGTACTCACATAATACTTTCTTAAAATAGGCTACATTTTTGGCAGATGGCATAAAATACAGGATCCAATAACTAATAAATTTCTTTGAAAAGAAAAACCACAGTGTGATCGCAGATACATAAGAGCAAGATCGTAAGACCCAGTCGTGCATTTTATTTTTTTATATGTGCATAATTGTTTTTTAGTGAAAGATTTTTCGACATTTAACAAAAACATGTTGGTTTTTCGAAAACTATTAGCATTTTGAATATGACAGATAAAATTTTTATTCGACAGAACGAACCTCTCACTTGTAGCCTTTGGATGTGAAGCTCAGGGAAACGTTAGGTACTATGTTTTCTTACAGTTACAATATCAACTGCCAGTTTGGTAATTTTTATTTAAAAAAAAAATTTCCTAAAACTGAGTTTTTTTTTCTATGGGGATTGACAGCAAATTGTTAAATTTCACGTTACCAAGCAGACGCTAAACCTGAACTTCCAGCTAAAAAAAAAATGATCCTAACCTAACAACTATTTCAAAAAATTTAAATAAACGCAAATGCAAACCTTACTTGCCAAATGTTTATGACTGTTGAAGGCGTTGGCATTTTGGACTTCTCAATTCATGTTCAGTAAGTACATTTTGTAGGTACATATGTTTTGTAGACACGTACATTTTACATATATATAAAAAAAAAAACATTTGGTTTGTTTTTTTTGTCACGGGTAAAAGGAAAAAGAGGCCCTATGCAACCTGGATTCCTGGGCCCAGATATACATGTGGCCCCATTCCTTAAGATGACACTAGGTATACCTACATATTCTTATGTATGTTTTTGTTGTTATATACCTACATGCAATGATATAGACAGATAGGTGCATATATAAAATTTATAAAAGTATATTTTGCCGTCGAAAGAGGATGCAGATGCATTCATAATAATTTCTGCTGGAACAATTGACACTGCATTCAAAAGCGGGCAAACGTTCCGATTCTGCGAGTTGCTCTGCAATTGAACTCAAGGATAACTTTGTGCGACAGTGGGTTGCATTAATTAATGACGGGAAAAATGGATGCCTGAGCAGCATCGGATTGTGTTGTTCTTAGGGTTTCTTCCTTTGATACAACGCTATGCTAGTTGGTTTGGTAGATTTTATGTTTGCACATTTGTAGGTACATATAGCTGTATATGATGGTCATATGTATATGATGCATACATATAGGTATAGATATATAATAGGAACAATGATGATGGAATTTATTCAAAAGGGGTTACTCTGATGAATGAAATAAAAGCACGTTGCATTGTTCTGATCTCATATATGTACCTATTTGAACTAAGAGCTGTATTTTTTTTTTTAGGTGTTTAAAGTTTATTTTAATTTTATTGAACATTAAAATTTTCTGTGATGACATCACTGGTGAGATAATTATTTTTCTGCTTTTTTTTAATATTAAATTTTAAATGTCAGATTTAATATTAATCCTTCTTTAAACACACATTTATATGTGAGTTGTAGGAACATATATGGACATTGTATATATATACGTATGTATAAACCAAGTGGAGTTAAATTTCCATAAAGATTTAGATATTCAGCAATTACTTTGTATCAGTCCTTCACTTCGCTTGGGTGGTCCCTTTAAACAAATGCATGATGGGAAAGTTCGAAATGAATTTTTTTTTTTTTTTTTTTTTTTTTTATTGATTATAAAATAGCTAACAGTTTTTAATAAACTTACGCCTATTACAAACCTTTAACAAGCTATATTTTAAGTTAATTCAGTTTTATTACAGAGATTACATATAAAGTTTATAAAAGTTTTTTTTTTTTTTTAAAAAAGATTAAGAAATAATTTTAAGAAATTAAGTATTAAGAATACTAAAAAGATAAAAAAATAAATGGAAAAGCCAAAACCAAAAGCAAGAAAAAATTTAAAAAAATTAAAAAATGGAAATGAAAAAATTTTAAAAATGGAAAAATTTAAAAAATGAAAGATGAGCCACATTCACGGACAATTCTTAAAATGACAGATTTAGGGTTATCATTAGAAACATGCAAAATATCAAACGTTGAGAAAACTTTATTATGGTACTTTTGAATTCTTATTAAAGGTGATTTAAAAATTAAATTGGTTCGTGAGAAAGGTATATCAAATACGACAGAATGACGACTAAAACGAATCGGAAAATGGATGCTAATGCTTTTTAAATTTGGTGAATCTATTTTATCATACATAATTTTATATAGGAATAGCTCGTCTAATAAAACTCTGCGTTGAGATAGAGACATCATTTCAAATAACTGTAACCTAACACTATAATCGGAGTGGTTCTTGTACAACTTATATTGTAAAATTCTTGTGAATTTTCTTTGAATGCATTCAATTTTGTTTGAATGGGTTTCGTAGATAGGATTCCAAACTGTCGATGCATATTCAAGAATACTACGAACTAGAGAGTTAAAAAGTGTAATAAATGTCTCAGCTTTACGAAAAAATTTACCGGTTCTAAAAATAAAACCCATTATTCTTGCTGCTCTTTTTGTTATATTGTTATAGTGAACATCGAACAAAAGCTTGGAGTAGTCAAATATGATTCCAAGATCTTTTTGTTCAGTAACACGGGTTAATTCTGTTTCACCTATCCGGTAGCTAAACACTGTTGGTTGCCTTTGACGTGAAAAAGAGATAACACTACATTTGTTCGCATTCAAAAATAGTTCGTTCGAGGAACACCAAGCTTGAAGAATATTAATATCCTTTTGAAGTAGAATGCAATCCCTTATGCACGTAATTTCTCGGTAAATTTTAAGATCATCTGCATATAGTAATGAAGAAGATTGAAAATTATTTGTTATATCATTTATATATATTAAGAATAAAATGGGGCCTAATATTGATCCTTGCGGTACTCCAGATGGAGGAAAAAAAGCACTCGACTCAAATTTATTAACAACTACTTTATGTGATCTATTTGTCAGATAGGATCTTACCCACATTATAATGTCAAAATGGAAACCCATTTCTTGCATTTTTCTATAAATAATCTCATGATTGACTTTATCAAACGCTTTCGAGAAGTCTGTGTAAATCACGTCGACTTGTAGTGTACGATTAAAAGCATTGGCAACATCATGTGTAATGGAGGCTAGGTTAGACACCGTTGACCTTCCACTTACAAACCCGTGCTGTTTTGGGTTGATCAAAGGCCTGATTTTAATTATTAAATTGTTGTAAATACATTTTTCAAATATTAATGATAAAGAATTTAATATACAGATCGGACGATAGTTAGATATTTCTGATATACAACCGTTTTTATGTATTGGAGTTACAAATGCTTCTTTTAACTTTTCTGGGAAAATTTTTTCTTGAAGTGACTTATTGATCAATGTACAAATTGGTGTTTGTAAAGCTTCGAAACAATTCTTAAAGAAAACATTTGGAATGCCGTCCGGACCTGCATTTTTATTGCAGTCTAATCTTTGAATTACATAACTTACAGCGCTAGTATTTATATTTGAACTACTTACGGTTAAACTATCTACATCATTATAACCATTTACAGATGAAATATTACTGCTTGTATTAGAGTAATTCTCTTTAAAGAACGTAGAAAACGCTTCACATATCTTCAATGAATCAGAATGGGTCACATTATTATACTTCATTATTGATGGTATTGAGTTAGTGGCTCTAAGTTTTTTTGTATACGACCAAAAGTACTTTGCATTATTTTTAAGGTTATTTTCTATGTTATCTACATATTTCTTATAACATTGGTCTAGCTCCTTTTTACACTGACTTCGTAAATATTTAAACATTATCCTATCATCTTGCCTATTAAATTTACCCAGTCTTTTGTGAAACCGGTTTTTTGTTTTTAAAAGATTAATAAGAGTTTGCGAGTACCAACATGGAAATTTAGTATTTGGTTGTTTTTTTACTGGAACAAAAGATAAAATTACATCATTTAAGACTTCGTAAAAACATTCAACTGATGAATTTATATTCATATGATTGAGAAAAGTCCAATCCGTTCTGCTTAACTGAGAGTTTATCTCTTCATAATTAGCTTTAACAAAATTTCTTTTAATGACATTCAATTCGGTTAGATAACTTGGTAGAGACATGTTAAATTTTATTAATAGTGGTGGGTGGTAACGATCAACTTTAGATAATGGGTAAGTGCAAACTTCGACTGAAATTGTCTCATGGGAATAAGTAGAAAACACTAGGTCCAGTAACCTGGCATCAGTATTTTTAACCGAGTTGTATTGTAAAAGATTACACATAGATGTTGCTAAGATCAAAGACTCTGCTTTGCGTCCAGTGTATTGTGAGGGTAACATTGCTTTAAAGTAGTTGTCATACTCCCAAGAAATTTCAGGTAAATTGAAGTCACCTAAAAAGATAAGAGACGAGTTTGAATCAAACATGTGCGATTTCTCAGAGAGACTATCACACATGTTCTTATATACCTCATTTGTCGATCTGGGTCTTATGTAACAGCAGCATATATATGTTTTCATATTATTTTTCCAGTTAAGGCTTACCCAAAGATCTTCATTCATTGTTTCTAATTGTAGTAACCGAGTAGCTTGAATATTTTTTTTAATTGCTATCAAGCATCCACCCCCCGATTCGAGATTATTAAATATTTCTAAATCGCGATCCTTACGAAAAACATTATATACATTTAAGTCGAAAATTTCACTGCTATTTATATCTTTTGATAAATTCGTTTCCGTGAGACATATTAAATCGTAATTTGAGTTTTGTATTGTTAATTTCACCTCATGAATTATGAAAACAAAAGTCCAAATTTTGACTCAATTTTCCTGTTTTATATGAGATACCTTAAGGTATATCTAAACACAATATATATTTATATTTGTATGTATTATAACTCAAAATAATAATTATAAAGCACCAGGTTTTTTCCATCTCGGCCCCACTGTACGCCGTAGGTCTTTGGTTCGATTCCAAGCCATGTCACCTATAAAAACAGAATTGTTTTTCACGGGTTACTACCTCTTGCGATCCTCTAAGAGCATCTCTTGTCATAAAAAAAAGTGCTTCCCACCTTAGCCCTTCGTATTCGGCAGAAAATTGTAGGTCTCTCAATTCCTGCCAATAAGAAGCATATAGGAATGGTTGAGATTTGTAATTCACTGGGCTCTGGTTCTACACAAGCTGTTTCCTGTTTTATACCTATACATAAAAGAAAGCTTAAACAACATGCCAACATTTCATTTAATTATAATGTAGTTCCGTATAGTGTATGTAGTTACTTAGTGTATTTTTTCGTCATTAAATATTATTTAGTTTTTCTTTCATTTCAGATTTATGCGAAGCCAACATCATCAAACGTCAGTGGCAAGCAAAAAGAAAAAAGAAAAAACAATAACAAAATCATCTGCTGCTCAGATATTGGTAATGACTGTAATGACAAAATTCAAGTCTCTATTTTTCATTCAAAAAATTTAATTTTTACAAAATTAACTTGCTATGTATTTATTTTCAAAAATCACTTCCATTATTTTTAGATTTAGAAAAACAATTTTACATCTTAAATAAAAGTCACAAGTTTAATGATAAAAATAGACTTTAATAGCTACCTACCTAAATCAGTAAAAACATTTTACTGAATAAAAACACCGAACGATGTACAAGGTGATTCATTTTTCGGTTTCGAAAGTAAACCTAAATAAAACACACACAGCAATACATTTTTGATGAACATTTTATTTCATTATAAAGTTTGGAATTTGCCATTAAGTGTGAAAAACAATATTATTTTACCAATTGCTTGCATAGTCGGTCGATTATGACGACTATAATCATCGCGTAGTGCGCTGAAAGTGGCTACGTTTGAATCACCACTTTTTTAATAAGTTTTAATAATTTTAACGCGTTGTTCGATTGCTAAGCTATCCATTATCGTAAATGGCAAACATTCAACTAATATTATGACACTTCAAATGACAGCTGAGTTTGACAGGTGTCAAATGCCAGCGTTAGAAACTTGAAACCACGAAATAAATGACCCGTTACATTTCCAATTATTGTTAAAGGTCGATAACCCTGAACCACAAAACCAACTCAACTACAAAATAGTCACACATTTTATACAAAATCCTTATAATGTACACTTAGTACATTTTTTAAAAAATGTTCTTCTTGTAAAAATCATGAATATCTCTGCATCATCTAATCCCAATAGGTAGGTAAGGTACCATCAGCATTTAAATATTATGTTTATCCTATAATTCATTTCCAATTAATTCACTTTGTCAGGTTAAATCTAATCAATATTTTTTTTTGTATTTTCTTTAAAAATCCCTTTCTCTTTATTGTGTCATTGAATATCCGTTTTCTTTCTTTAAACACAATCGAAATGCCGAATTTAAATTTGATTCAAATTACAGTTGTACATCCCTTTTATGTTGTCATTTTCGTGTTAATGCTCCATTTTGCGAACATCAGAGACGAACACAACAAAAAGAGGGAAAAACTTCACAAATCCCTATAGATACATATATACATACATATGTAGGTATATCACAGATTACATAGCCCGATTGGAATTTTATGTCAATCGATACAATGACAACATTGACTTGGTTGTATGCTAATTTGATATCGTTTTTCTGCAGCTTCACGCCAATGAATTGACTATTTTGCTGATACATATTTAGATAAGGCCAACGCGACCCTGGGTGGTTTTGCACTAATGACGATGAATGGCAAACAACATTTCCGAACACCGCATTTCAGACAGTTAAATTGACCTGCCTCATGCAGGTGGTCAAAGGTTCAATAATAATTAATGAAGACTACTGGCAGGTGGGAGTGATCGGTAATTGTAATCAACGCAACGTAGAAATGGTGACTTTAAATTATTTTCACATGCCATTACAATTTTGCTTGGATTTTCTCATTTCCTCGCGGGTTTATTTCCATGGGGAGCTGCAACGGTTTAAAAAATGTTTAACAAAAAAGTTTTTAACAAAAAAGTTTTCACTTTAAAAAAACATTAAAAATTAAAAATTAAAAATTAAAAATTAAAAATTAAAAATTAAAAATTAAAAATTAAAAATTAAAAATTAAAAATTAAAAATTAAAAATTAAAAATTAAAAATTAAAAATTAAAAATTAAAAATTAAAAATTAAAAATTAAAAATTAAAAATTAAAAATTAAAAATTAAAAATTAAAAATTAAAAATTAAAAATTAAAAATTAAAAATTAAAAATTAAAAATTAAAAATTAAAAATTAAAAATTAAAAATTAAAAATTAAAAATTAAAAATTAAAAATTAAAAATTAAAAATTAAAAATTAAAAATTAAAAATTAAAAATTAAAAATTAAAAATTAAAAATTAAAAATTAAAAATTAAAAATTAAAAATTAAAAATTAAAAATTAAAAATTAAAAATTAAAAATTAAAAATTAAAAATTAAAAATTAAAAATTAAAAATTAAAAATTAAAAATTAAAAATTAAAAATTAAAAATTAAAAATTAAAAATTAAAAATTAAAAATTAAAAATTAAAAATTAAAAATTAAAAATTAAAAATTAAAAATTAAAAATTAAAAATTAAAAATTAAAAATTAAAAATTAAAAATTAAAAATTAAAAATTAAAAATTAAAAATTAAAAATTAAAAATTAAAAATTAAAAATTAAAAATTAAAAATTAAAAATTAAAAATTAAAAATTAAAAATTAAAAATTAAAAATTAAAAATTAAAAATTAAAAATTAAAAATTAAAAATTAAAAATTAAAAATTAAAAATTAAAAATTAAAAATTAAAAATTAAAAATTAAAAATTAAAAATTAAAAATTAAAAATTAAAAATTAAAAATTAAAAATTAAAAATTAAAAATTAAAAATTAAAAATTAAAAATTAAAAATTAAAAATTAAAAATTAAAAATTAAAAATTAAAAATTAAAAATTAAAAATTAAAAATTAAAAATTAAAAATTAAAAATTAAAAATTAAAAATTAAAAATTAAAAATTAAAAATTAAAAATTAAAAATTAAAAATTAAAAATTAAAAATTAAAAATTAAAAATTAAAAATTAAAAATTAAAAATTAAAAATTAAATTAAAAATGATGATTTAAGAAGAAGCAGATTTAATAGGAAAGTAATGAAAAATAGTGTTTTTAAGGATATCTCTTATTTATCGTAGTTTCATAAATTAATAACATCAGACTACATGTGTCTATATTCTATGGCCATGACCGATTACAGATTAAAATACCTTGCATAAACTTGTTTCCAATATACTCACAATATATGTCAGCAGTTTTCATTATTAATACTTTGTAAATAGTATCCCCAAAATTTAAATGAATATTTCCTAATTAGTTATCTCATATCCTATCCGAACAACAACCCTTTGCTCCATGTACATATGTATGCATGTATGTACATATATATGTATTGGTATATTGTATAGGCAATAGGTAAGTCTTTATCCATAACATTTCCGAATTATGAAGCTAATTATTTACGCTTGCTGAGCAACTACACCAAGTGTGTTATGTGTGTTATATGCTCCAACTGTAAGGGAAAAGGTATGGCATGTTCCATGGTCCTGTTGTGGCATAATTAAAACTTTCATTTTGCATGCATTATTTGTTAGCATAAATCAAACACCAAACCTTATTGTTTTGAATGGCTAATGAGTTATTATGGAACACATCTGGTCATAGCGAAACTTTTAAAGGATAAGCATACATTTAAAACAAAACAAAAATTTTATCGTTTTTTTTAAGCACCATAGATGTTTTATAAAGCAAAGTTTGGATTTGACATCTAGGAGAATATAAAAGAATAATCAATCAAATTAAAAAAAAAAAATTGTCGGAAGTTAAATGTAGGTACATATTTAATATATAAAGTAGGTACTTTAATAATTCGAGGTTATCGTGAAATATCAATTTACATTCTTAAGCAACGATTGAAAATTCTGCTACATTTTAAAAGTTATTCATATAATGTTATTGTAGCAATTTCTGTTTGAGAAATACATATGTATATGTGGATATGTAAATACTGTACAGTAGGTACATATCTAAATAGGAAACTTGATTGAACGATAATATTTTCGATATGCGAATATAATTTCTGATTTATTGTGAAATTCAATTATAAGAACGAGAAATTTTATAAATCGTTCAAATATGTATGTTTAATGTGTACGTCTGTACATATATATATATATATATACAGTCGACTCTCCCTAAGTCGAATTTTCATGGGACTCCAAGATTTGTTCGAGTTAGAGAGAGTTTTGGGAAAATTCGAGTTACAGAGAGAAACATTTTTGTTTGTTTTAAAAGGTTTAACCAAACATTTGAGCACACACTTTACTTCGCATTCTTCGCAATAATGTACATTTTAGTCACATCAAAACGATACTTAAATTTTTTTTTATGGATCTAGCTACAAACATATGCACACAAAGACTGAATCAGCTCTGTTGAATGCCTATAGGATCACGATCAACTGATTTTGAAATTCCAACTGGAATTTTACTAAAATGTTGTTTTCATATGCAAGTAATTTTTTATATACAAATGCAATGAACAACACAAAAAAAGGGATAACAATGTTTTTTTTTTTGTTTTTACGTAGCAAGTTTTTAAAAACTGTATTTTTTTTATGGTGGTACCAGGGATATGAATAGGAAGAACAGTGTTGCCGGGAAGAAATATTTCAAGGTAGTACTGAAGCCAAAAAAGAGGAGTATTTTGAAAAAAATAGTAGTACAGACATTTTTTGTCTTCAAACTTTATTTAAAAAAAATCATCAAGAAAAAAAATCAGTTACAAAAAAAACATAAATAAATAAATTATTAATTCTAAGAACAAAAATAAGTAAATATCTTTTCTATCACACAAAATCTGTCTTGTGGCAGATAGCGTAATGCATAGTTATATTTGCCTTTTTTGCCTTTACCTGCTCCAAGGAATCCAATTTCACTAAATATCTATACAATAAAAGTTTACTTTGAATTTTTCTAACAGGAATTACAATATTTTAAACATTAATTAACAAACTTTTTCATTTTATTGAACAATACATACAAATTTACGGAGCTCAAAAAAAAAAACAACCACCAAACCAAAATTTCAGGTAATGAGGTAACCATAAAATAAATACCGAACTGACAGATGTAAATTGAACAAAAACAAACAAGAAAGAGGGAAATTCCCTTTTTGACGACAGTTTGGAAGATTAAAATGCTGCCAAATTTGATTTAAATTTGAAGTGAATTAAATTTATTAAGGGTAACATTACACTTTGCTGCAAGTGTAAGATATTTTAGGTCTTTAAAAAAAATAGGAGTACGAATGTAAAAGGAGGAGAACAGGAGTACGGAGGTGTTGAAAGGAGTACAATACTCCTATGGGAGTACTTTCGGCAGCACTGAGGAAGAAACACGAAGAGCTGACGATGATGGCACACGCGATGCTACAAATACATATTAAGGGTGTTGAAGTGTGTTGGTCCGAATTCCGAAGAGAGTTCGACTTAGAGGGAGTTCGACTTAGGGAATGGTTTTTGTATGAAAAATTGAAGGAAATGATAAAATATGGCGAAAAAGTTCGAGTTAGAGAGAAATTCGACTTAGAGAGAGTACGACTTAGGGAGAGTCGACTGTATATAGATTTGCAAGATTTATGAGTGTTTGCTTTACGTTATTGGGTTAATGCATGTTACTTCAACTGCGAATTTATGGAAAGGTAATGAGAATTATACCTAACCACACTACCTTCCTCCAGAGCCACATCACCAATTTTTATAGATTCGCCGTCGTCTATTGAAATACACGTGAGCTACATACAAGCCACAAACAATCGTAGTATGCTTTTATTACGAGACGCTTCGTGTGGAGAATTTATCGAAATCAAAGTACGACACTATATGGAAATGTGATTTCACTTTGAAAACAGATAGGCAACGATAAACGATTTCCATAGTGTCGACATCTTTATTTCGATAGTGTTTTGACAAATATCTGTCAAAAATATTAATTTAGTAAATCCATAGTAAACTCACCAAATTGTGTCTCCATCAATCGGGATCTAATTAACTCAAAAGTTAAAGTTAATTAGTTAACTCGAGTTTAACTGCGAAACTGGGATGATCTCGAACATAAGAAAAACCGTCCCTAAGTGGAATTCAAATAAAATACGTTGGTAAAAAATTAAGTAGGTGCATTCAGATTCAATCCAATTAAAACACTTCAAATGGAGCATTAAATGATGAGCAACAAATGATGCAAGGTATTTGTTTACACTGTTTACAGAAAATCGTCTCTATCTTCATTTCATAAAATTCTCCCCTTTTTGTCTATATATGTATGTACAAATTATGGAATTTAGAGAGTGTTCACTACTACATAGATACTGTTGCTTTTTAACTCTTATCTTTGTGCTCATGCAATCAATAAAATTATTTAAGTTTTATTATAACCAATTTCCTTGTCCATCCTTATTCCTTACCCATCATTATTCTCAAGAGAAAAAACCATTTCGTTTAGCATTATGGTTTTACAATTATTATACTGTCGTAAGTCGTCATCTATTTCCTGGATTTAGCTGTAAACTTTAATTCCCTTTACGAATTTTCCTGATTTCAAATGTTTCGGGGCTCAAGTCCAGTTAACCAAAACAACATTATATTATGTTACCATCATTCAGTGGTTGTCATTGCCATATTGCTCCCTATATGATGGTTTACAGCAAAGAATCTTCTTTTATGCTAATATCGTAGGTTTGTGTGTAGCATTCGACATAAACACCTCGGGGCCGAGTCATTACATATGTACATATATATATGCTCGACGGGCTGGAATATTTTTTTTTTTTAGCCATAATGATCCATTAGGGGGTGGTAAAATTGTTAATAAAAGCAATACTGGAGAAAACCTCTGCGGGCAATGTTCATGATGGTACAATATAGTGGTTTCAAACATGAAAGCATTGACAACAATGATCCAATTGGGATGCGTGTTTTTCGCCAAATAAAATTTGATATTTTATTTTGTGGTATCGAGGAAGCAATCCTGCGAAATGAAATGTACAAAGCGCCTCTGGGAGCAAAAACATCGTATAATGTAGGTAGAACCAACTGCGATATTTTTGTTCTTTTTGCTGGTTCGATTTTATATTTATATACATATAAGGGTGACCAAAGGGCCAGAAAATGGTCTTTGGTCACCCTTTTTACAATTATTTATGACATAAATGTTATAAATAATTATGATTTAACGTGTCATATTTTTAATTCAAAATTTGATTTAGATGCAAAACAATTTGTCCTTTATCCAAGGTAAATCGAAAAATTGACGAAAACTTTAAAGAGATAATTTTGTTGAGTTCATTCTTCTTGTCAAAAATACAAATGCTTTTCATGAAAAAGGAATACAACCGGCACTTCAAAATAGCGGATTCATGTTATCTTAACACAATGTTTAAAAATGTTTTACCAAAAATTAAAAACCTTCAATTTCAAAAACATTGACTAACCTGTTTATAAGATAAGGTGTCATTCATTTCGTGGTTTCAAGTTGGCAGCGCTGACATTTGACACATGTCATTTGAAGTGTCATAATATTAGTTGAATGTTTGCCATTAACGATATTGGATCGCTTATCGAACAACGTGTTAAAATTATTAAAACTTACTACAAAAGTGGTGATTGAAACGTAGCCACTTTTCATGCATTACAAGATGATTTTGGTTATCATAATCGACCTACTCTACTACTGGAAGCGTTAATGATGTAAAGCCTGTGCATCATCGTAATACACGCTCAGTCGCGAAAATATTGCTGCTGCAATGCTGCTGATGATCCGAATTTATCGATTTCCCGGTGCGGCGTTCGTAGCAATTGAACTTGTCGTACACCTCACTATGGCGTATTTTGTATTTGGACGATATGTGGTTCCAACAAGACGGTGCAACAAAATAGTTTAATATTAAAAATTGGTTTCCTTAGATAAAATCTAACCTCAAACAATTTTCAATTTTTTTTTTATTTGTTATATTTAATTTAATTATTTTGACTTAAAAAAATTATTGGGATAAGCTGTTAACGAGAAAGTCAAAAATAAAAAGTTCGTGAAAATTATTGTAGGCAAACATACCATTTTCACCATTTTAATCGTCAAAGTGACATTTAGAGTTAGTTAAAATAGGCATTTGGTGATTTTAACTTTAATAAAATGTTAAAAAAAATACAGTCGTATTTATAAACCCATTCCAAAGTATGTCTAACTTTGGACACCTGTCAAACTCCAAAACCTTATTTATAAACATGTTCCATCGGTTGTCTAACTTAAACACTGGAATTGTTTGTCCAAACCTATTCTAAATTAACTAATGTTCAATGAGCAAAGAATCGTCAAATTATCTTGAAATGAATGAAATGTTCATTGAACGTATCCAAATGTTCACGAAATTGAAAGATTACAGGGATGTCACGAGGTATTTATGTATATGAAAACTGTCCAAGAGTGTTCTAAGGAAATCTAATAAATACGCACCTTGAGTTCGAATAACTGAGAAAGTTGTCATCTGTAAATAGCTCCCATTTCACCTCATTGATGTGGATAAAATTGAAATGGTTTAACGTCTGGTCCACCCTGTCTGATTGAATTTTAAGTTTTTACCTTATACTAAAACCGCCATTTGGCCTTAAAACAATTTTATAATAAATTTCTATGTGATGTTCTGTTTGTTTTTATTTTTGAATTTAAATAAATTTTACTGCACGAATGGTCACCTTAAGTGAAGAATAATACCCCGGATATTGTACACAGTGCTTCATCATCGACACGACCCTTTTAATAAAAGAGCCACACAAAATTTAAACACAAACAAAAAAAAAAACAGTATATCCATAGGAAATTGTACATGTACCTTATGGACTTAATTTTACTCGTATAAGGACCATTTTGGGACTTGTCGAAGTAATAGTACTATTTTAACTGGTCAATGATATTTTTTACTGAAGTCGGTAATATGACCATTGATACTAACATACAACATCATATGAAATTTTTGTAGCTTAATCTACTTTGAATAATAGTTTTGAATATTTTGGGTTTAGAAAAGTTACACTTTGCAATCACGTTTTATTTTGCTTATACCCGCCAGTATTCTGCTGATGCGAAAGTTAATTTTTTAGTGGTCTCCAACAAGACAAAGAAATGCTTAAGAAATCACAGCGGGCAAATACCTATTTGTGGGAAGTTTAACTATCTACGAAAAAATGCACGACTGGATCGCACGAACTTGCTCTAAGTCTAAATAGTTTAGATTATAAATAAATAAGTTATGAAAATCTATATTTTATGCCAGTTGTCAAAAACATTGTTAAGTTTAAGATAGTATTATGTGAATACATAAATATGAAGAATAAAGCACCCTGTTGCGCATAATATGTATGCATAGAGTTTAAACGGAAAAAATATTTTAAAAAACAATTAGGTACATATATTAGGTATATATTAATAATAATCAATTAGAAATAAATTGATTAAAGAACCTTTGGATTTGTTTTGACACTAACGCCAACGTGATGTGTACCATCTGATTTCTTAAAAAAAATATTAATTTTTGAAAAAATTTTTACAACCTAACAATTGATTTGTTGAAAATTTTGATTGTAATATTATTCAAAGTTATAAGAAGCTATTATGTGTAAGAAATTTAATTAAAATTCGTTCAACTGATGATGAGATATTCAGAAACCAAAAATATGGTTTTATGAGAGATATGTACAGGGTGTCTGCTGGGAAGGTATACTACTTTTTTTTGCCGCCATTTTGGTAAACATTAGTCTTGACAGTTCATATTTGGCAGTCGTGAAGTAGACACGTGGCAAATTTATTATGGAAAAATATTCGATAAACCAACGTGTTTTAATCGTTAAAACATTTTATCAAAATCAATCATCGATTACTGTGACGATGAGAAAGTTATGTGAAATTTTTGGGAGAAACAACGTGCCAACAGAACGCACTATTTATCGTGTAGTGAATGATTTCGAAGAAAGAGGGTATGTAGGTGATAGGCCCAAGCATGGAAACACAACGTACTGCAAGATCGGCTGAAAATATTACTGCTGCTCAAGGAAGTGTTCAACACAATCCATCAACCTCAATTCGACGCCGTGCTCAGGAGCTTGGTCTTCAAAGAACAACTTTGGCCGCAATTTTGCACAAGGATTTGCATTTGTTTCCATTTAAGAATCAGTTGACAAAAGAGCTTCTTCCACAAGACCATTTAAGCCGCCGTACATATGCCAATAGGATGTTACAGCTAGCCCATTTCAGGAAATGGTGACATTGATTGGCCTCCACTGTCGCCTGATTTGACTGCTCCGGACTTCTTTTTGTGGGGATATCTGAAAAGCAAGGTTTATGCAAACAAACCAGAAACGCTTGAGCAACTCAAACAAAATATTCGTGAGGAAATAAATGAAATACCGCGTGAAATGTGTGAGAATGTAATGAAAAATGTGCTCAAAAAGGCTCGCATTTGTGAGACTAACAGAGGCGGACATTTACCTGATATTGTATTCTATACATAATTGCCGACATTAAATAAAACAATTATCAATATAAGATTAATTCTCTTTCATTTAATTAAAAATTATAAACCAACAAAGTGCAGTATACCTTCCCGGCGGACACCCTTTACCTTCCGTTAATACATTAATGTTTATAAAGGGTGTCCCATAATTCACGCAAAATGTAATTTTGATAGAAAATACGGATTTTTTTTATTAGAAATCTTAAATTTTTTATTGATTCATGGAGTATACAGATTGGGGTTATGTATGGAATAGCATATCGAATAAATGGCCGTCCCGGCTTTGCTGGCAAGTACGTACTCTTTGCTGAATTTCATTAATCCACCTCCAAATTTCCTCTTTCAAGGCGTTGGTGGTCGTGGTCTTGTTTACATAGACCTTTGAATTCAACAAAAACCCCAAAGAAAAAAGTCCAATGGCGTTAAATCGCAAGATCTGGATGGCTAATTCTGATGGCAAAAACGGCCGATTACACGATTAGGAAATGACTTATGTAGTTATTGAATTGTTTCTTTGGCTGTATGGCATGTGGCACCGTCTTGTTAAAACCAGACGTTGGTCACATCCATGTATTGTAATTTAGGCACTAAAAACTGGGTTATCATGTCATGATAACAAACACAATTAATTGTTACGGCCTGACCAGCCGCATTTTCGAAGAAGAATGGTCCGGTTATGCCTCCAGCCTAAAATCCCCACCAGTCACGCGTTGTAGATGCATTTGTTTCTCAACAATTACTCGTGAGTTTTCTGAACTCCAAATGCCACAATTTTGACGATTAACGATATTTTTAAATCACTATGACAGCCATATTTTGTACGAAAATTATAGACTGTAGCTGACAAACCTTCATCATTTTTAAAATGTTGCTCAACAATAAAAATGCGTTTTTTTCATATAGCGCTCCATTTTTACTAACCCCGAACTATCCACTTTCACTGTTATCTTTTTTTCCGTTAGCAACAATGTAATAAAAGCGCAAAATTCAAATTTTGCGTGAATTATGGGACACCCTTTACATACATGCATGTGCGCAGACTCCCATTAAAGCCTATAGTACTGAAAATCAAAACCAAATCTAAACTAAAAGTTGCATGGGCGCGCCTGGCCTTATAGTACTTACATATAATGGGTGATTTTTTAAGAGGTTTAGAACTTTAAAAAAAAAAAAAAACACAAAAAATTCGAAAAAATGAATAAAATATTTATTTGAATCGATAGTTTGAACCTTGCAATTTAATGTTTAAAGATAATTTCATGCAAATGTTGACCGCGGCTGCGTCTCAGGTAGCCCATCCGCTGAGTCCAATTTTGGCATACTCTTTCACACATATCGGCCGGTATCTCACGAATGAATGCATGGATGTTGGCTTCCAGTGCGTCAATCGAAGCGGGCTTGTCCCTATAGACATTAGCCTTGACATACCCCCACAAAAAATAATCTAATGGTGTCAAATCGCACGATCTAGGCGGCCAATTGACCGGCCCGAAACGTGAAATTAACTGTTCACCAAACTCGCCTCGCAATTGCGCCATTGTTTCGCGTGCTGTGTGGCATGTGGCACCGTCTTGTTGAAACCACATATCATGCAAGTCAAGAACTTCCATTTCGGGCAAAAAAAAGTTTGTTATCATCGCTCGGTAGCGTTCACCATTGACAGTAACGCTGCGATTCGCATCATCTTTGAAGAAATATGGCCCAATAATGCCGCCGGCCCATAAACCGCACCAAACAGTGGCTTTTTCGGGATGCATTGGTAGCTGTTGCAATGCTTCTGGCTGATCTTCACTCCAAATGCGGCAATTTTGCTTGTTTACGTACCCATTCAACCAAAAATGAGCCTCATCGCTGAACACAATTTTTCGATAAACAACATTTCGAACCGAGCACGAATTTTGATAGTAAAATTCAATAATTTGCAAGCGTTGTTCATTTGTAAGACGATCCATGGTTAAATTGCAAACCAAACTGAAGCTGTTTGACAGTGACACAAGGTACTAAACACACGTCAGCTGTCAAAACCAGTGTTGCCAAAACCAAACCAGCTTAAAAATCACCCGTTAGATACATAAGGGGCGTTCACATTCAACGACATGTTCAATGTTCATCAACACCTTGTCGTGTTGTTAAATTTTTGTAATGTAAACACCAGTCGAACGACCATAAAACTAGCTAGCTCTGTAGTCAGAGTATATGAATTATAAAGATAGGAATCTTTCGTACGTTCCACCCTCCAAAACCCATTTGTTTACATTGTTGTTTTTGTAATTTCATCTCGTGTCGATGAATAGATGTGAATTGCAAAAACAATTAATGCAGTGGTGAATTCATTTTTTTGCACTAGTGTGCGTTAAAACATGGACGCTAGTGCAAAAATATGAACTCACCACCGTCCGCCAGCTTGTAGGCAAACCAGAATGACAGCCGAGCTTTCCAATCTTTATAATTCATAATCTCTGTCTGTAATTCAAATATTTTGATAATTTGCTCTGTCGAACGACCGGAGTTGTAAATGTGAACTCTAGTCCGACGACCGAAAATTTAATTTAACATCTTCTTTCTATTTTGTTTGTTAGATTAACAGAGAATAGGTTAAAATAAAAGTAAAATAATATAACGAGATTGCAAATTAAATTAATGCGAATATGAAATTCGCGTCTTGTTCACTCTTTGAAAATGTATTTTCAATTAAAGTCGTTCTCGTTACGACAGTCGTTGAATGTGAACGCTACCAAAACGACTCAACACGTCATTGAATGTGAACCCCCCTAATAATACACAAACCAAGATTAACACAGTGATCTTAGGATTCCCACGGTACGAAATGAAATAAAAAGGTTTACGGGAAAGCATAGAAAACGGCTTAAAAATCTAATAAAATGGTTATCGAAATTGTTAACAAGACAAATTTAGTACGCCACCGCCGCCGTCGCCGCGTTTTTTTGAAAGGACTAAAACTTCTTACCTAGTACGGAAATGGAAAAACGCTTTTATATCGGGCAATACTCCGAAATACAAATTTGACAGGTTTACGCAGTTATTACAACGACTTTAGCCAATGCATGAATACCCCTGCTATGTAGATCATTCCATGAAAATAAAATAATAATCAGCCTTAGATTGTTTTGTCTCTTTTCTTTGCACTTACCAAAAATTAAAACAGCTTTTAATGGCTAGTGCTAAGTCTTTTACTTAGCTGATTTATTTCATTAGTGTATAGATTTGTATTATTAAAAATACCTTCATATATAAACAATGCCAGGCAACGGGCCTCACTAAAACTTGGGATACTGAGTGTTGTGCCATGTAGACTATAAATGTAGACTA
Organism: Epistrophe eligans; assembly: GCA_951394125.1. Taxonomy (NCBI): domain Eukaryota; kingdom Metazoa; phylum Arthropoda; class Insecta; order Diptera; family Syrphidae; genus Epistrophe; species Epistrophe eligans. The sequence continues at coordinate 65,291,055 of OX596029.1, read as the reverse complement.
CACGATTGTCTACGTGTAGACAATTCAACGTAGACAATTTGTAATTGTCTACATAGCAACGTCGACAATGTAAACAATGTAGACAATTCATAATTTTTTTTATTGAACTGATTTTTTTTTTTTGAACAGAGTATAGCTGCCATGATTCGTTTACACAACAGATTTTATTTTATTCTAATAAAAATAATATATATAACAACCTATGCCTTCGAAGACGGTTTTCAGCAGTATTTAACAATTTTTTATTGCACACCTTGCAAATAGCTGAATTGTTGTTGGCTTTTGCAAAAAATAAAGCCTAACTCATCGAACGTGTTATTCTTCGGCCTTCCCGACATTTCAGTTTTGATTTTTAAATAATACTTTGTCTTCTCCACGCATTGTTCTGAAATGAATTTTATTGATTTGCAATTTGACAAATGTGACAGCAATTGTTTACATTGTATACATGATTGTTGACATTGTCGACATTGTTTACATTGTTGACATTGTCGACGCAATTGTCTACATATAAATGTAGACAATTAAAGTCGACACGTAGAGGAACAACACTGCGGATACTGCTTTGTATCTGGATATATTTTAAAGATCCGAAAATAAGTTATTACTCTGGTGTGTAGATGGCATTTCAGTTTTGAAAATCAGTGAGGTTGTGAGAAATTAACTAATCTAAGAAAAAAGGAGATGAGCATACAACACTCTTGTAATTAGGATCCGTATAAGTAGTTTTGTTTTCATGGAATATGGATCTTCGTGGAAAATAAAACGCGGCTAGTGTTGCTTATTTTTTTTTTTTTTTTCATTAGTCTTCTTTCACACGAGGAAACTGACAGTCGTATTTATTAGATTTTTTTCTACTTAGACACTGTCTAGCTTTTTTCAAATTGGTGGATATATGCTTTATTTAACAAAAATAAATATCACATTATTCACGGTAAGGACAATCTACTCTTGTGCCTAAGTTAGGCAGCTATAAGACAACAAAAAATATGGTTTTTGAACACATTTTCCAGAGTTGCTGTCTAAAGTTAGACAGCGTTTATAAATAAGACCATGAGTATCCAGCAATTTTCAGTTTTAAGGTGAGAAGGACACCAAGTAAGAGGAATGAAGTGTCTACGATTGGTGGAAATTGGAAATTGAATCAAAACGTAAAAAAACCTCCAACAACTAGTTTCCTCGTGTGAAAGAGGACTTTCTTTTTTTCTTTACAGTTTACTTACCTTACCGATTTTCAAAACTGAAAAGCCATCTATACACCAAAGAAAGAACTTATTTTCGCATCTTTAAAATAGATCCAGAAAGAGAGCAGGATCCTAAGTTGTTCTTGTATTACGTATCGAAAAATAATCCTGATACAGATCCGTAGAAAATAAAACACGGCTTTTATAAAGATTAACAGCGCCCCCTCTATTTCAAGTACTCAAACATTATTAGGAAATATCTGAAGTATTTCATCCTATAATGAGCGTGTTCAAGCAATATTTACTTCGCCTGAAATTCCATTCTTTCCAGACAACAAATCGAAATTCGCTTCGCTTCATACATTTTTGTGTACATCAGCTGGCAGTGTCATTCCATTTTGTTTAATTTTGCGAAGACTTTCCATAATTATTGAAGAAAAAAAAATATTAAAACAAAGTTTGTGTAATAAAAAAGAACGAATGAATAAATTTCAAAATAAAAAAATCAATAGTTTTTTAAGACATTCAAAAAAGAATTTGCAAAAACGGAAAAGAGATTGTTTCTTTTCTTCCATAGTGACCTCGGCAAATTGGTTATCGGTGTCGCCGCTGGATAAAGAACATTTTTCTTTTTCTTACCCGCATATTTACATTGTATAGCCATCTCTATCATCTACCTGCTAATTCGCCCAACAAAAAGACAACGTACCAAGAAGACGGCCATTTTTGTTTTTCATTGTGGATTTCCAGTTAAAGTGAAATTTGTGAGTGCTGCTTGTGGTGCGTTTAAATTTTTCGTATTTTTAAATTCTTATGTACATCAATTAAATTGGACCATTTATAATTGAAAATACTCTCATAAGACAATTAATAACTGTTTCAGTTAAAAAATCAAAGTGTCAGGTAAATTAAAGCTTGTTTTCTATTTCTTTTTTCAAACTGAAAATTGGCGTCAGTGCTTGAAGTGCAGATTTTCCCAACAAAATTCCGGTGCCATTTCCTTCCCTCTCATTACACTTAAATGGGTTTTTGTTTGACATTAAGTATGTATTCTTGAGATAATTTCTAAATCTTTTTGAATAAAATATTTTTTTTTTTAACAATAATTCCAGATATGAGTTTGGATTTGGTATGCAACAGTATTTGGTAACTGTGCCACTTGTGGCATTACTTAATATTTTTGTGTATCTTGGTTAGCATTTTACTTTCTTTTCTTGTTCGCTCTCTGTCTGTTTGTCGTTGTTCCCCATGGCCACATTGTTATAGGTATTAACAACGAAAACAAAAAATAAACATTTTTTCGTCGTAGAAGGTTATCTCCGTGCGTAGCCAGTTCCACTCATTTCAGTTTATGTTCATTTAATCGTCATTGATTCTACTTTTGCTCCAAGTGGAAGTCGCCAAAAATGTGTATACTCAAAGCAAGCACTTGCTGCAGCGATATCAAATATACCTATTTTTTGTTGTTTTATTAACACGCACTCTGGTTGGCATATTTGGGCCACACCGCACCGCAATTGCAACGATAAGGAGCGCAAGTGTACACAATATACAAATACAAAAGATCATCATGACAAAATTGTGGTTCTCTAGTTGAGTCGTATCCACATCATTTTTGTTTTGTAAACGTATGTATGTACATAGGTATATTGTTGTCAGTTTATTGTTGTTTTCTCTGCGCAAGTACAGTTGTGAACACATTTTTTACACAAGAACGTAGCTAGAGGGGTCTAATTTGAGGGTGTCAAGTCCCTCGCCAAATTAAAGCGCTATTTCATTGTGCAGATCTCATCAGCGATTGATCAATGAATTTAGTGGAGTTTTTTTTTGCACATTTTAAAACATTTCTATCGCTTTCTTTTCTTTCTGTCTGCTCGGTAAAAATGTTTTAATCCACGTATTTTAAACTAACTTCCCAATGAGAATCTGCAAATGCCATTACTCAAAGTCGAAAACTAGAAATCAGATTAGGTAGGTAGGTAACAATCTTATTTTTGTGAAAATCGAAATATGGACGAAAACTACTTAAAAAAAAAAACGAATTCATTTATTCATTAATTGTCTTTTAAGTCCAACTAATTAGAAACGAAATACCTACAGGTTTTTCAAAGAAATAAATCATTTTCGTTATTTTTGTCTTTAACTAAAACACCATAAAAATCGATAAACCTTATTAACAGTTCTCATGCAAAAAGTAAATTGTTCAATCAAATTCAGCAAATACCACCTACACATAAATGACAAATAAATATGTAGGTAGGTACATATGTATGTATGTATGCATACCTAGGAGTTTTAAATGGGTTTATTTATCTACCTACATAATTAGGTAGCTGTGTCATAATCCTAAAAGTAAATTGTGTTGAATTCTTATTACAAAGAATCAAAGTTCTATTGCAAGCACCTTCCAAAATACAACTCTAGCTACGGCTATGCTGCCTTCTCTTCTCTACTACCTCAAATTTCGGTTACCTTTACACATAGGTATCCTTCAAAAATGTTTCATTGCAAAAAGGGGGAGGCGGATCCGGTTTATTATTAAAACAGAACGCGAATGCGGCAACAAGGCATAAAAGAGAATCACAACATTGTGGTTGGTTGCTATGAATTGTGACGTCAGATCAATGACCTGTTTACGTTTTACGTTCTACCTACTTCGCAAAACTTTTTTTAGCACATGAGTAGAAACTACCTAGTATCTAAATCAAATCAAAGATGCTTCTTTGAATTAAATTTCGAATTCGGTTCATAATTTTCAAATAGATTTCCAAAAAAAAAAAACTGCCTACAGAAATATTGAAATGGGGCAAACAGAATTTTCAATAGTGGGGAAAATGCGCCCTTTTCTTGTTTTTCTTCGTTCTCTTAATCACGTAGCAATAGCAGGCGAAGAAAACAACTTTCCAATTCGCCTAAAACACATACTTAGCTATGCCGCGCAAATAGATATTTATATGTACACACATATGTTCGTACCTACATAATATACACTAACGTAAATATAAAACGTACACACCAAAAAATAATCACAAAATACTCGTTTTGTTGTCAAACAAAATCTTTTTCTTATTTTCCTTTGCGCATGTTATTATATTATATTTCTTTTCAGCCAGCCAGCTGCTTATTGCTGGGTTTGCTTTATGCTTTCGCTTCTACTTTGACAATTTTTCTTTACTTTTAATTTTGTCGGTGTTTGCTTTGGTACGCCGTTCTTTTTTGTGTGTACCTACGTTATTCTCTTTTGGTTAATTTCTTAAATGTTGTCCATTTTTGATTTTGTTTGAAATTTTGATTCGTTTTCGTGGTACCTACTTTGTATATAAACTTTATAGTAATCTCATGGAGTCGTTTTTTTTTACGAGACATTTGGACGGTGGCGGCGCTCGTGCTCGCTGATGTTGAAAATAAAATTTTCAACATTTTGGCAAGAAAACGGGCAACATTTTCTTATTTGTATGGGAGTATAATATCATAAACAAGTTTATATACAAAGACAATAGTTAGAAAAGGTTGCTTTAAAAATCACACAAAAATTGAAAAAAAAAGAGGAATTTTCATCGACAAACAGCGAGTTTCAGTGCCGATTTTTAGGAATTCTGAAAAACAACCGATTTGCGTTTACTTAAATGCTTATATCTTTCTATCCAGCTGTCCGAATTTCAATGTGAAGGTATATAATTAAAGGAAAAATGACAGGCGTGTTAGAGCAAAAATAAAATTTTCAAAATCATTCAAAATTTCATACTAAAAACATGAAAATAAATATGGGACAAATAATTTCTTTCAACGAAGATGTTGATAAAAACAAAAAAAAACATTAAAATACTTACAAACACCAATTGGCGAGAGGGAGATAATATTCTAAAGCCGGAGGCGGCGCGGCGGCAGAGTTTGTGCAATAAAAAACCACAATCGTGGCAAATTTGCTTCGGGTCGGAAAAAATGCTGTTTTTACATTTGTAGTCGGTATAATAATTGTAAAGGTACACTGTGGTTGGTTTGGTTTGCTTATAACTTCGGTTCTAATAATCCTATCGGTAACATTAAGGTCTTAAAATGTAGGTAGAATATCGGACTACATTTTTTTTATAAAATCATTGCGCAGTCACATAAAACTATACATGAAAAACCTCATAAAATTGAATATTTAAAAGAAACAAAAAATTAATAAAAAAAATTTTTTAAACCACATGTACTTTAACCCTTTTTAGAGAGTTTTATGATGTTGGTATGTATATGTTGCACATTTTTGTTGGTTGGTTTAGTGGGTAAAAACAAAAAAGGATCGATTTGCTTAGCTTATAGCTCCTGTTCTAATATTCTGATCATTAAGATTTAGGTGTTAAAATAAAGGTAAAATATCAGGATTTATTATCGAGTTAAAAAATAATTGCGATCACATAAAAGTTTATGTGAAAAACGTAGTGATTTGATTGTTTTTTCAATATAAACTAAGAATTTAATGGAAATGATAATAATAAACATATGTACCTATGTAGGTATACATAGCTACATATAGTTTGTACATTTATGGAAAAGGGTTGATATCGTTGGTTTTGTTGGCTTATAATGCCTGTTCTAATACTTTAAGATCTTTAAGATTAAGGTTAGATGTCAGGCTAAATTATTAAGTTTAAAAATCATTGCGATCACATAAAGTTGTATGTGAAAAACTTCATAATTTTGATTGTTTTTCAATTTAAACTGAAAATTTAATGAAAATGATATGTAGGTACATAATATGTACATATGTACATTTATAAAAAAGGGTCGATTGGTTTGTTTGATTGACTTTCCTATAACTTCGGTTCTAATAATCAGATCTTTAAGATTAAGGTCTCAAAATTAAGGTATAATGTCAAGTTTATTAATTAAATTAAAAATTCATTGTGATTACATACAAGTGTAGGCAAAAAACGTGATTGTTTATTTATTTATCGTTATAATAATTTAATTAAAATAAAATTTTAATAAAAAATTGAATACAAAATAAATAATTATACTTAGGTTAGGTAGGTACATTATGCATCAGATCCTCAAGTTTAAGGTTAAGTTTAGGTAAATTATCAGACTAGAGGTAGAATTGTAAGTGATGTGACTAATTTCGGTCGATATTTGGGTTTTTTCAATTATGTGACCCAGTCCATATGGTTTTAGTGCTAAAAAAAATATCATAAAAGGAGATTTTATTTAAAAATTTGAAAATACGTGTTTTTTTAAATCGGAATTTCAATATGGTAAATTAGGGCAAAAGAAGAGAAAGGTCTAGATTCTATTTTTTAAACGAAAAGTGATAGAGAGTTTTTTTTCTTTTATCGATAGATCATGTAAATACAAGAAAGTCACATATATAAAAGAAAATTCTAGAAAATCTAAAATTCGAGATAAAAACGTTTTAAATTCAAAAAATAAAAAATGAAAAATGGACGTTGGAGAAAAAAAATCACATAAAATCAGGGAAATGTTTTCTAGAAATATTTCTGAGAAGCCGATAAAAAATGAAAAGATCCGTGTTTACAAAATTTTTTATTTAAGCTTTTTTATGGCTAGGTGAATTTTTGGAAAATTTATATTTTTTAAATCAATTTTTCTTGGTTTTTGATTTTTTTTACCTTAATTAATATTTTCATTTAAAAAACAGTAACATAAAGAGAATTTTATTATCATTACGATGGTACTATGTTGTTTTTAAAACTGTTGGCTACTTTTAGAGTTGCCGAAATTTTAATAATCGACGTTTTTGAATTACTCATAGCTTTAAAGAATACAATTTTAATAGTCTCAGAGAGGTGTCAACAAATTCTGGGACAGAAACTATGTATAACCAAAATGTGAGTATATGGGTAAATAGGTACAAGTGTCATGATCTTCTTTAGCTCTAATTTACCCTATTTAAATTCCGTATTTTAAAATAAAGTTTCCTTTCATATATTTTTTTTAGTACTGAACCTAACCACATAATTGGAAAAAAAAACCCAAAAATCGACCTTTAAAGCGTTGCAACCCAATGCCTTGACCATATTTCGCCAGGCAACACTTGAGCAAAATGTTAGTTAAAACATTATCAAAAAAACTGCATACCACTTAACTCGATGTGGGTAGGTCGTCCTATGGCGGGATCTTAGACTGTATGGAAGGGGGAGTCTATCTCACTCGGAAATTTAGTTTTACATTTCACAATTTTGAGAAAAATTGATCCAAATATTTTGTTTGCGTTTTTTTTATCAAAATTTTGAGTTTGAATGCAAACTATTGACACAAATAATATAATTTAAATGTAGGATTGAAGAACAGACTTCTGGCTTTTAAACCCGTTATTGTTTTGCATTTTAAGTATTGTCGTTGTTTTTTAATATTTGTTTTTCTATTTAAGTCGTTTTTTTCGAAAGTCGCCTTTACCTCCTAAACGGGCCCCTCCCATAGTAAAAAATGCTTGTATTTGAACCCTTCTATAAAAATCCGTTACCAATTTTTAGCGCCCAAGTTATTGTACTCTCCCCGCATACAGATTTAAGAATTATAACTTTAGTTCTAATGGCTAGATTTTCAAGGTTAAGATCTTAAATAACTGTTGACATTAGCGCCTGCCTCGCGACTGAACATACCCTAAGCGGAGCAACGGAGTTGCGTGAGCGGGACAGGACCCGCAATCGATTTTTGTCTAATAAGCAAATATTTGGTTTAGTTTTTTTTAATTATTTTTAGTTAGATTTATAAATAACTTGAGTTCTAATGGTCAGAATTTAATGATTAATGTCTTAAAATAAAGATAAATTATTACGTTATACTATAGCCGTGAAAGTGTATAGCAACTCAGCAAAATTTTTACACGCGAACAAAAAAATATTAAACGCAAAAATAACAAAATATTTATAAACTTATAATCAATTTTTGTTGTTATTGTTTACGTGTAAAAATTTTACTGAGCTGACTATTCATTTGCAAAAAATAGGGCTTATATACCAATAAACATATATATACTACCCTTTGCCTCTCCTGACATTTGTAGCAACACTTCTGTGGCATATTTAAACAAAAATGTATCACTTTAAAAATACCTACATAGTTGAAAAAAAACATCGAAAAGTTCTTTTTTAATAATATCTTACATACCTATCCTATATATAAAATTACAAAGCACAAAACATACAGATTGCCATTTTTCACTTAAATTAATCAGTCATTTTTATAAAGACTATTCTCTTCTATTTTTTTTCTCCTCGAACTCCCATATATTTTGTATATAAACCTACATGTATACTGTATAGTGTATAGTCTTCTTATTCTTGCCATTTTGCCTTTTATCTCAACTCTATCAATATTTGAACAAAGTTGCTCAACATTAAAAGTTGACATTCAATGTTGAGATGATAGAAAATGTTGAGAGTTAGTTAGACATTTGGACACCAATTGGCGCACCAATCGCCGATGCTGATGAGACTACTATAAAGTTTATATACAAAGGTACCTACTTGGTTGGTTTTGGTTTTGTTGCCGTTGTTCGTTGTTCGTTCCATGGTTCGGTTTTCGCCTTTTCGGTATTTGGTATTTAGTTGTTGCCGCCCGCCATTACAGTGAACGTAGTTATATTTTTTCTCATTGAAAATAAAAAAAAAAAAAACTTTAATAAAAGTCAGACAGTTTCCCCATTGCTTTTAAACTGCTATAAAATAATCGAATGAGATCTGATTAAAAATTAAAAGAGTTTGCAGATTTGTTCCTTCTTGTACACTGTTTTTAAATATAAATCCAGTCCAGATATATACTTATGTATGTGCATTAGTTTATTATTTGGCGTTATTTTAGTGCACTCTTGGAGAAATGATTAAAATTGAAAGGTAATGGCGGTTTTTTCCGATTTTTCTGTTCTGTGATATTTGATATGTGATTGAGCTACCTGTTCATATTCATTTTTATAAAAATTAGAAGTTATAATAAATTGCAAAATTAATATATTTACATTGGATTAAAAAAGTGTTATCTCACAAAATATAAATATGAATACCTACCTTATTATTGTCTTATAAATTTCAATAAAAAAGTAGGTATGATTGTATGTACCTATTGCATTTTTTTTTTTTTGTTTACAAAATATGATTCGTGAATCGTGACAAAATGGCAGATTCTGAAATATTCGCGTGCAAGAAATATAATTTGTGCTATATCTACCTACGACAAGAACAAGATGCTACATGTCGATATGTATTATATTGGTATTTTAATTGTGCCATACGAGAGAGTGATGACTAGAAACGAGTGTCTTGATTAAAAAAATGGCGAAAGATTGGTTAAATTTAGTAGCGTAATTTATTGATTCGCTTTGTATTTATAATAATAATAATAAAAGATGTCAACATGTTATTTTTATTGTTTAATATAAGATTTTTGTTCGACAAAAAAAATTTTTTTTTGTTTAATGCTAAGGTTACCTTAATTTTTTTTATACAGTAGGTGCGTATAAAGCCAATGATCGTAAAGCAACATTTTTCACCCGACTTAAATAGAAACACATTTAATAGACATTTAAAAATGTTCTTTTCAAATCAAACGCAAGTGCTTTTCAAATGTTACATTAATACGTAGATATGCAGTTAGCCAGGTACATTGAAGCAAATTTAGAGGTGCAAAGACCATGTCAAAGGCATTAAATTAGGCATCATATTAAGAAACTTCGTTTCTGAAACATACATATATAATATGCATGTACAAAGGTACGTACGTACATACATGCATAAATATTTATGATTGTTGTAGGTATAAACAAATTAAGCAGTTTAATCGTATTTCATTCATTTGAGATCTAACTCAGTTCTAAAAATTGTTTTAACCTGAGTGTGTATCAAAAAAATGTTTACCTACTCCAATCTGAATTTTCCAAAAATACAAATTATATTCATAAATTGTTGTGAAACAGACAAACAAAAATGGTGAATTCGAGACCTTAGACAACAAGGGTTTAACTGACATTTTTTGCCAAATTTATGTAGTTATACATACGTAGGTACATTATATTTAGCCAGTTCTCGTTTCTGGGATCTCACTGAGCAGAAGGAGAAACTTGAATAAGATTTCTCCGCTAGGAGCCAAAAGCAAACTCCATCTCATTTATAAAAAAAATAAATTAACTGCGTCAAGAAATAATTGAGCAAGCGAATCCAAAAAAATTCAGTCACAGCTTTTTAACTTACAGCACAAAGGAAAAAAGAGGACAATCTTGTTCTCAAATTCAGAAAGTTCTAAAAGACTAATTGATTAATTATTGCGAAAAACACATTTCATAGTTATGCACCTTACTTTGTTTGTGTTTTACGTTCTATACCTACCTATAACTAGATAGGATCTTTCTGCATCAAATATTTCTGATAATAACCAATTTTATTATAATTGCACTGTGTCGACAAAAGTTCTAAAAATGTAATTTGTTTTAAACTTTAATGGCATTTTAATGGAAAGGAATAGGTAGTTAAACTTATTTAAATTGCAGAATAGTTGTGTCATTCGCCGAGTATGCAAAATGCAACTGCTCCCTTGTTTCTTCCAAACACTTTTTAAAAAATTAATTAAATAAACAATACTATTTCTCTAATAAATACTTATTTATTTTATTTTCAGTTTAAAAACATTTGTTGAAATGTTACAAAAGAGATAGTCAAATCTATCATTAAGGCCAGTAAAAGGAGAATCCATAATAAGCACAAATATATTTAAAGAAGCAATAAAAAGTTATCAAGTAAACGAAAAAAAAAAAAAAAAAAACAAACAAACACAAAACCGAAATGTTTTCATTTCATAAGCCTCGAGTATATCGTTCGGCTGAAGGCTGTTGCATTTGCAGGGCCAAGTCTAGCAGGTAATTCATTGAATTTAAAATTAAAAATGTCATCCATTACATTTGTCTTCCTGCATCAAATAGTTCTAGATTTACTGACTCTAAAAAATATGAAGAAGACTCAGTGAAATGCTTCGATTTGAGAGAAGCCCGCCATGGGGAAATTTGCAATGCTTGTGTTCTGCTAGTGAAGAGATTCAAACGTCTGCCACCAGGCAGTAACCGGCATTGGGGGCATGTAAGTTATTTCTTTTGATTATTTAAATATTAACAAAAAAACATAAATAAATAAATAAACAATAATAATAAATAATGTTAAATTATAATTGTGTAGGTTGTAGATGCTCGAGCTGGACCTGGAATGAAATCTATGACAAAGTTTAAAAAACTTAAAGATGATTGCACACAAGCTTCAAACAATGGTTCAGCTGACCGTGCTGCCAATAATCAAAAATCTCTTATTCCCGAAAAATTCTCGAAAATCTTCAAGAAAAACAAAAAAAAAGTTGTTAAAGATAAAAATAAATCACAACACATAGCTGCAGTAAGTAAATCATGGGAAAGCCAATCGCTCCCTTTGACACCGGAATCTCTTGACAGCGACTGCGAAGATGTGCAATATTCACCAACAAGAGCAATTGAATCGGCTAGTCTTAAAATTCGACAAGCAATCAACCGTCGCGGCAGCAGTAAACGAAAAAGTCTACCACCGAAGAAGTTCCGCAATAGTAACATCGACCAAGTACAATTTTTCGATGAAAATTTATGGGTTAAACGAAAATCTTGTTGCGGAATCGTGTTTGAAAACAAAGAACTTGGTGCTGTTATCTTAGACATCCAAAACTACAACCCTTGTGCCGAACACCAGCGGAAGAAAACAGAAATTCCAGCAAAGCCATTACCAGTAGTCTCGCAACTCAGCGCCCCACAACAATTCAGCATTAAGGCAACTCCTTATCAGTTACCTTTTAATCCGCCAGCGAACCGTAATCCCACACCGGTGCTAAAGAAACATCACTTGTTTTACAAGCGCCAATCAGAGAGTTTCCCTCTCGGTGACATGAAGCAATTAAATAACACCAACAGCAACAACAACAACAACACCAACAATTCTCCCAAGACTGATTTTGTACTAGATTTCAAAGTTCTTCCCAACACACTTCCTACCTCATCAGCAGTTAAAGTCGCCAAACTAAATCCTATCGATCTTGGTCTTCACAATAGTCATCTTCAGATAGCACCTGGTAAGATGGCTGCTCCATTTGATCATAAACAAGCTATTCATAAATTAAGCAGTAAATCGAGTTCATTTATACATAAAGTTAAATCAGACACTGGCAAAATTGTCAAACATTCCTTGGAGAAATTCAACACTCTTCGACTTAAACCATCTGATTTAACTGATGTGAAACACATGGTAAAGACTGTCGACAAACCGTTCCTGATAAAGCCCGTTTCTGCAGTTTCTCAAGACAAATTAAAAAAAATGGGTTTAGATAACGTGCCATGTTCCTCCGTACAATCAGTGGCAACTAAATTCAATGACAATTCTTCCGATTCTGGTTTTGATGAAAACTTACAAGATCGAAAATCTGTAAGTCCTATGGTAAGTTAAAATCAATGGCCAAACTTGATTGTAGTATACGAAAGTTGTGCTTCAGCTTTTTAATTTTAAACGATTTTTAAATTAAACAACATTTTTATTGTGTTCTGCAGCAAGATGATGGTGAAAAAAAAATCATGACAATCCCAGTGCAAACAATGTATCTAGCCAGCGGAGTGCAGATACACGGTCAACATCAAAATCTCTTACTCACAGGAAACGATGTAGCAGCAAAAATATTACAGAATCGAAAACAAGTGCAAAATGTAAGTATAAAATATGCAAGAAGAATTTTAAAAGGAACGTGATTATTTTTTTCAGTAAATAAGTGCTTAGTGTTATTGTTATATGTACTCAGACTCACGCCGTCATATACAAAAAGTCAATAGCCTACAAGTGTCTTCATTTAAATATTGCAACTAGCTTATATAAAATTATTTAATTAAACATACATTTTATTTATGGAAAATTTAAACTTCTTAAACCTCACAAGTAACCAATTAGGCTACCATAAGAAGAAGTTAAAACTCGGTATGGATGACTTACGCAGAGGTTGTGGTGACGAGGATACACATGAGGACACTACTCATTACCTGTGCCACTGCCCTGCGCTATGCCATATAAGAAACAAGTTCCTCGGAAGGCATTTCTTCAGTGACTTAGAGGACCTCTTCGATAATCCGAGCAAAAGCTTGTTAAATTTCACTAAAGCTACAAAATGGCTTGCAGATTCGTAATCCCTATCAACCCAACCGACAAACAGGCAGGTTTCGCCTCCTCAAACGTAGTCCAAAAGACATAAAATGATACAGGATGACACTTATAGAAAGATTAAGTACGACGGAAAAAACGCAAATGCGCATTGCGGTGGTGACAATTAGCGGAGAATGGGCACCTCGCCCTACACCAACTGTTGCCGCTTCTGCTTTGTACACCAGCGTTGACAAAACAACACGATCACATACACCAACCACCGTCCTATCTAATCCACCCACCAGACGTTGCATGGAGCCACTGCTCCTACGGGCCTGGGGAGGGATGATTTACTATGTGGGGGCTAAGGAGGGGAGCACGCCCAAGTAAGACAATGGTGCGTTAACCCCTTCTCACCCAGGTGACTATGTACCGACAGACACTTCCTAACTCAACTAATTTTGGTACCTCCGACCTTACGGGCTACACCCCGCTGAAACTTTAACTACGCCCTTAACGGGCCTTTTTGTCATAGGATTTTTATCACAGGTTTCTTTATATGGGGATCATTATGCCTAGGGTATCACAATGGATCTACATTGATCTAAGTGTGACAGTAACAAGATCAACAGTCAGCTCGCTTACCTAAGTGTCTAGAAAATATTTGAATTTCTGATCAAAGAAAAAATATTTCGAGGAAAATGTTTAAAATGGAGTAACTATAATTTCAAACTTTAGGTTAAAAACAGGATTTTAAAAATTTTAAAAGAATCATCCATCGTACTACCTTTTGAACATTTTATTCAAGACACACAGACAAATTTCGTTTCCCATCAGAAGCGTAGGGTAGGTACAAATGGCGGCTACGAGCGGACTAGCTAAGTGACCCAATTAGTGCTTGATTACGCAGTTTTGATACCATAACTCGTTTGACCTGTGGGTGAAAAATGATTTGAAAAGAGGGTTTTGTGGATGTTCCCTCTTGTGGATCGACATTAATGGCCCGAGTTCTGCAGCAATATGCCAAGCTAGGTAATTTGCTGAATGGATCAGAGACGTAAATGATTTGATCCCTTTGGAGAATTGACAAGTTACATGTTTTGATGTGACCGCTCAAGGGACCCCTGTGATTTGTGATAATTGACAGTCACAATAAACAAATTTGGTCTGCGTAAGGTGATTGTCAGATGTGATAATCATATTTTTGTGACTTTTTCTTGTGACAGCTAATTCGGTGTCATTTTCATGTGAAATTTAAAAGATTTCATGAAAAATAAATTTATTTTCAACTTTGCAATTATTTTTAAGACCTTATAATGAGTGATATGAAAATCACATACATAATAGGATATTTTGTCAGATCAGTTCGGTCAATAGCGATTTGTTTTCCATGAACTCAGTCATGATTTTTTTTTTTTTGCATTGCATTGGCTTTCAAATCTTAAATATTTTCGTTTTTATTCTGATTGTATACGCGGGAATACAAAATATTTCGTCGACAAAAAATCAAATAAATGAGTTTATGACAGCTTTCAGTTTTTGTCTCTCAAAGTAATGCCAAGTTTTGAATAATTTTTGGTGATCACTTTACACAGACGGGACATTTAATTTGATCACAAATGGACTGTCATAAATGTGACAATTACCAATCACCTTAGCCGATTCCCCCCCAGGTCTTACAAGAATGTCTTTATCTCTTCATGAAACCAAACCTCATCCTTAGAGTGACATCATCAGAAGCGTACTTTTTCAGCTGGGCAGCACAAAATATCAGAATATGTTTGTTTTCAACACATTGGCTGCATGTTTTAGGTCATTCTCATGCACACAAATCTATATGATGGTGATACATTTGGAGTTGAATGGCTGGCATTTTGGTCGATGAACAAGTATTTTCCCATTAATAATCATTAATTTGGTGAGCCTTAGCAAAAGTTAAATGAACTTAAATATTTGTATAATATATTAGACAGCTATGGTGATGCGTCCATTCAGTTAAGTTGTATTCTAACAAGTTTACTTAAAATATTAGCACACTTCTTCATTTATCTTGGATGATATGGACCTGTAGATTCAAACGGATCGCACTAACTTTTCGTTACACTGACTTTTTCATGAACATGAGCTTGCGGCCATTACAAAATATTTTAAATTATCTTCGACAAATAGTATAAGGATCAAGTGCGATAAAAAAAAAAATAAATAATAGAATAATTTTGAATGTTCTTATTTTATATCTACATATTATTTCTTATATATAAAATATTTATTTTCAGAATCGTAATGGAGTTAAAATTGCTCAGATTGTTGCAGGTGCAGGTGCTCAAAAAATGCGTGCAATATATAGTCAACCATCAGAAGGAGCCGTCATAACCACAGTCTCATCAACATCACCGAATATCATGTCTATTCCCACAAAAACTGGTACCACCTCTTCATCAACCAGTCACCTAACCAAAACACCAACGAATATCATTTTAAACGGCACCGGAGACAGTAGCAATATAATCTCTACCTCTGTACCAAGTCTGAATCAGAAAATAATCTTAGTTAAGACTAAATACAATAACAACAATAACAATCAATCGACGTGTAAGAATTAACCAAACATTATTTTGTCGCTCAAATTATCATTAGAATGTAGATACTCCCTTTTTTGTTGGTTACACTTTATGTATTTCTCGTCCAAATTAGCCGAATACTTTTGAGCCGGTCTAAAAGTAAATCGCGTGCGTAACACCAATAAATAGTTGTAAATGTATAAAGTGAAATCCATTGCAGTATTTGAAAATAAAAAAAAAAAGGAAGTCTCATATAATATTCGTTGATAAAATAAAATTTTACAATATTGTTTTTGTATTTATGTAGTTTTCGCATTTATCTTTTTTTTTTACAAGACGTCTTATTTATTATGATACAGATATATTTTAATATTTATTAAAAAAAAAAACTAAAATTGAAAAAAAAACTAAATTTGAATCTACTCTTAATATTGTTAAACAAAAATAAATTGCATTCATAAAAAATAAAAAAAAAAAAAAAAAAACACTTGCATTCGCTTTGTCAGACAAAGATTCCAAGTGCATTTATAAAATGAAAATCTGAAGCACCAAATGATTTTGTATATTATTTTTTTTAATCTGTTAATTACTCTTGAGACAAAAATTAGCGATTTAGGAAAATTCCTGTTATAATATAGACATTCTATGCCTATATGCCAGAGAAATATAAATTCCAAAACATTTTATGTGATTTAAATTAATTATTTTAGGTAAAACAAAACTCAAACGGAACTAGGCAAATTTTTGTATTTATTTAAATTTATCTAAATTCAAAAATATTCAAATGTGCATTAATTTCGTAAGATAATTATGAAAGAAACAAAAGTTTTTATCTGAAATGTTTCTCTTAATTATGAAATTTAATTTTCCTTATTTGGACTGTAAATTATTTGGTAACTTTAGAATAACATTATCGCCAATATTTCCAAAAACATATAATATACAAACAAAAATTCAGTAGATTCAATTTGAAACTTAGACAAAATCATAAAATTTAAGAAATATAATTAAAAAAAAAAAGAATCAAAATATTAATTTTCACTATCTCTTTCTCTCAATCAATCATGTATTGCGAAATTCAATACTATTTTACAATTTTTTAACAATGACTAGTTGTTAGTTAAACTTAATTTTAGAATAATAATAAAAATAATAATAGATTGTATGTTTTTTAAATAATTTTAAATTGAGATTAAAAGTCAGAATTTTTATCACAAAGAAATTGTTTACATATATACAAAAACATTAAAAAAAAAAAACAATTAAAATAGTTTTCCCTTTTATACATTAATATATATATATATTATATAAAATGTATGTAGTTGTATATGTCTAAGAGTGAAAAATAAAAAAAAACAGATAAATGATATTGCAATTAAATTGTAAGTTAAATCATGTCAAATATTAATCATTTCATATATTATATACAAACAATTATGAATAAATTAGTTAATAATAATGTATTTACTGCCATGAAAAAGAAAAATGTTAATCTTAGGGAAATTCATTATGGTGTAGAAATATAAAACCGTTTAATCAAGCATAAAATACACTTTGTTCTTAATAATAAAAAAAAATTGTCAGCTCTACGCGGGAAAAAAGTTACCCCAATGGGATAATCTTTAACGCAACGAGATGGGTGAATTACGATGACTACTACGATAAAACCTAGAGCTATGCGAGCATAACAAGTTTCTGCAGGGCTTCTTTTACGTATTAAGAAAAGAGCTGGGACTAAAAACCGACAGAGAGCGCAATAAAGATGTTGCCTAGCGAAACCGAGACATTAGGCGTGTTTTTTTTTTTTGTAAGCCCGGAGGGAATTGGAGGAAAAAAACGACTTCGGTACTTAACAATCACCATGTTAAATTTAACAAAATTCCCTAGGAGCTAAGCTAAACCCAGAGAATTCTCGATAGTTTGTATAAAAACTTCAGTTTGTTTCTGTGATGCTGTCGCTAATCCCTGTGCTGGTTTTTTTTCTGGGTGTATTATTGAATTCATATTAATTTATATTTGGATTTTAGTTTAAAAATGGATTAATCGAGTGAATAATATGGCTGTAGTGGGACTAAAGGTGTAATGGCATGGGAAGGGCATCCGAAAAATGAAATCGTGTGGTAAGACCTTAGCCGAGTGCTGCTTGAAGTTGAAGCATGGTCAGGCGCTCTTTGGTTGGTTGTGGTTTTGTGATAAGAGAATGACGTAGGCAGAAACTCTTTTTAAGCTTTCGGAATGTAAGCGAGCGCCTAGTCACCGTCATTAAAAAAATTACTTTTATCGGTGTCCACTTAAAATGTATGATATTTGCCCAAAGTGCGATTAAAAGATATTTTTGGTGGCTTCGGGAAGGACATCTTTGGTTTGATAGTCGAGGGCACAATCTGCACTATATAATTTCCGGTAACTGACTTAAACTCCATATAAACAAGGGAATCTGGTTGTTTCGAGATCAACGAACAGTCAACCAAATTCATCCGGTTTTGATATACTCAAGGCATGCTTGCAGTATCCTTAATATTTGCTTTGGACTGTCAGTATTACACCTACATATGAAAAATATATTTTTTAGGGACACTGCCTTCTGAAACAAATCCTCAAATAGTTTTCGTACATAAGTCAATTCACATTAGAGTATTGTTTTGTTGTACCTATCTGCTTTATTAATTTTACGTTTAGAAATTGACCCATTTATTTTATGAAAACAGCTTTCCTGTATCGAGCGAATTGAAAATTCAATTCCAATACAATAGTACCTATGACATTATAAGTACCTATTGCCGTTTTTGTTTAATAATTTTTTGTCTAGTTTAGGTAATTTTTTGTAGAAAGTTGCTTCTCTCACCTAAATGGGGGGAAATAGACCCTCTTGCATATTCTTTTTCCTTGTTTTAACGCTGTTAATACGTTCTAGCCTTTTATTGCATCTTATGCGAATCACGCTGATGCATAGTGTTAATTTAGAAACACATCCTTGCTAAAATTATGCATAATGACTTTCGTCAAACATTCATAAATGCATCAGACGTGTACGACCATTGCAAATTTGCACCAAGTTATTGGGCCCTATCGGGAATCTCCCGGGGAATTTTAGTTCCCACGGAAAGTTTCATTCCCAAGAAATATTTCTAGTTATCGTGAACTTCCCTCGGAATAAATTTTTCACAGGGAAAAAACTACCAACATTAAAAAAAAAATTATTTTCGGAGATCAATTTCGAATTGTGTACAGTGTTATCAGAGGATCATAATTAAAAAAAATTAAATTTAAGTTGAAATTCCCTTTAAAATAAAACAAAATATCCCAAACAAATTCCCCATCCATGTGAAGAAAGAAATATTGGGTTCGATCATTTTAACTGAATTGCATAAAATTGTCCTCTTCGATACCTTGCTAGGGTACAACAAACAAAATAATTGAATTTTTTCATGTTGCCAATTATATTTTTCGAGGAAAAGCTTTGTACAGAATAGATCAAAATTCAAACCGCGGAAGAGCAAAGAAAGAAAAATTTATATTTTTTCCAAAAATATAAACTGAGTGATCTTTTTCTTGGTTTTGCATTTTTCGTTTTTTGCTGCAAGAAGGTAATCCAAATGAAGATGCATTTCGGCCAAATCTTATTTACCCTGTAGGTAGTCAATCCAGTCTCTATAGTATTCTTTTCCATAATACTGACCAGCAGATTCTATTTTGATTTGATTTGTTGAGTTCGTCCCATAATAAAATTAAAAAATTGTGTTTATTTATCAAAAAAGTTTCAATTCCTCCGTCTCGCCTTAATTTCTCCACCAAAATAAATGGGAAAAAATTCCAGAGAAATTACAACAAATTTCCCATGGAAATATTGTTCACGATAGCAATAAATTCCGAGGGGAATTTCGAACACCATTCACGATACGAATTTTTCGAACGTGGGAAATATTTCCCGGGAAATGTCGTTCGCGATAGGGCCCATTAAGAAAATTCTTGATGCATTGTTCCTGATTAATTGCTGCGTTGCGCAAAAAAAAAATATTTGAAGTTCTACACATACATAGCTTACAAATTTTTCCTTAAAATTTTGATAGGATGCTTATTTAAAAAGGTGTCTAAACTTTGAATTTGCCCTTTGATAGAAAGCCAATTCAAAAATCCTAATTTTTAGAAAATATTAACTAACATTAAAACATTAAAACTAACATTAAAACAAAAATTACGAAGAAGAATAAAACAATAGAAAATTATTGTTTTTTTTATTAATTGACTATATAATAAAAATAAATAAAATAATAATAAATGTAAATAGGTATAATAATAATAATAGAATTCAATTGAGATTTTTTTTCCAGGACAGTCGGGTTCATTATATTTACCAAAACAAATATATTTAGCTGCATTGATATTGGACACAAATTCTGCAAATACAAATTTGCTGTGGTATTGATAGGTTCGATTAGCAATGGAAAAAGGCTGCCAGCGATTGGATTTAATTCGCCTTCTACGTCAAAACCACATATTCTTGTTAGGACCAAGCACTTCTTAAAGTGGGTTGTAGGTAAGATTAAGATTAAGGCTGCTTGAGCTTACTTATTGCTTCATTTATTTTTATTTTTTTTTTCATTTCACATCCTACAATTTCTGTGGGCTTTTGATCTATTTGAAGTTGTGTATTTTAATCTTATTTTTTATATCGTTAGGAAAGTCATTCCTTTTCGAAAGTACTTTTCGTTCTGCTTTTATATTGGTGCTCTGTAAAACTTAAGAAATAAACAAAATAATAGTTTTTACTTTTTCCTCTTACGGATTAATTTTTTTTTTCGATTCTTTCATTATTACTTTTGAGATGTGTGAAATCAAGTAATTAAAAAAAAAAAAAAAACAAAGCTGAAAGAAAAAAAAAATTGTTTTTTTTGAAGAAATTGTTAACCCGAAAGTAGATTTCATTCCTCTTTAGAACTAAAGAGTACCAATTATTCGTTTTCGGAAAATTTTACTTTCGGAACGAAATACAGAGTAGGGCTCCTGGATACACCTCCATTATCTTAAAGGAGGCAGTTTTCTTGCTCGTTCTAGGCGAAACAAGAAAAAAAAAAACACTTAATTTCTAAAATAAATTTGATTCATAAAAATGCAGTTTTAATAATTTTATTTAGCAAATAAATGCAGTAATACTTTGAGTTAAACAAATAACTAAGGGACTGTTTCTTCTTTTATTTGTTCTTCGTCTTTCAAACTTTTAAACTCGTCCTTTTTAAGTTTAGCCAAATTTGTATTTTCTAAGTTATGATTTGATTTCCTTTTTAAATTAAATTCTTTTACTTTTTCATTATAAATTTTTTCTGTTTTCTTTGATATGTCGAAAGGAATTGTCCATTGTGAACCTGCATTATTTTTGGTTGGATCTATGTCTTTTGTATACTCAGGTATTTCAATACCAAGGCGTTTGCATAATATTGTCATAATATCATCAACGTAGGTAGAGATTAAGAAATCGGCTTTTTTATCCTGAAACCAAGATATGCGTATTAAAGAAGATTATTACTTTATTTAGCAAATAATGTTAATGTTCAAATAGTCAAATGTTACTTTCATGAAGGTTTTTGATGTCTTGTAATCAGATCAGACTTCAGAATTGGTCAAGTTGGCTAAGGTTTTTGATACATCTAAATCTAAAAGGTTGGTATATCTGAGATTACACAGCGATTTAACATTTCATTACAAAACTCGTTATGGAAAACTTTTGTTTGAATTTGTATTTTATTATTTGTATTTTATTATACTCTCGGAGAAATCATTAATTAAGAAAGATAAAGCAAAACTGATAACTAAGAAACGATAAAGAAAGATTCAAAATTCATTTTGTATTTTTAGATGCATGCCGTAGGTATATCTTGAAAACATTGGCCACAGCCAATTGAGCACTTCTGAAGTCGAACCATGCATTAAAAACTTTTTGAAAACTAAAAGCTAGTTTTGACATCAGAAATTGTTTGACCTGTGTAATCTTAACACATACTTACATGCTTTGTAGGCTGTAGGTTGCAGATGACCAGCTTTCCATTATATTTTTTGTTTTTAAGTGGAAGATTCCCACTTGGCACAATTTGTAAGGTTGTTCCCAATGTAATATTCAAATCAGCTAGGCTAGAAAACGAGATGAAAAAGAATGAACTTTTAAGGCTTTAGGCAATAAGTCATCATAATCATACGTTGAGTGCATTAGAGACATGTCAAGATCTTTTTCTGGCAAATCATGTTCCCAGTCCAGAACATTATCCAATAATGTACCCCCTCGACATGGGCGCGAATTACCACCTCCTTTACATACACCACCACATGGTTTTTGGCCAACAGTCACAGCAGCTGTGTCTCTCACATATTGCCTAAGAATGAATGTAATTTATCCTGGAACTCGATTTGATTTGAATGTGATTTCACCTGTGACATTTGCTACATTGCTCCACAAACATATTTCCATGGAGTTCGGAAATGTATTTTCTCGAAAGACCGGATTTTAAATGTAGCCCATCTATATTTTGACTTATTATATAATGAACGTAGCCCTTCTCGACTAATGCCTTAAGAGCCATGTGAGTTTTAGTGGGAACCGCTTCATTGAATGATATGTTGACTGTCGGTTTTTCACCTTTTTTTTCTAGCGTCCAAACTCCATTAGGTCCTCTAGTTGAGTAACAAAAAGTAAAAATCTTGAACAATATTGCATGCAAGTAACTTATTATGGAAGAGTCTAAGGAAAGAGTTGACTATGTGTAACTAGTCCTATGAAACCACGCTTGATAGGCGATCTAAATATTTTTTATGGACTTATTATCTGAATCATAGTCATTGTGTTTCCCTAGTCAGATTCACATCCATTTATTTTACCTAAAATCAGGAATTCCAGCAGATGTGCTTATGCCAGCTCCAGTATGAACAACTACATGTTTGGAAGCTTCAATTAGTTTAGCCAGCTTCTCACATTTTTCAGTCACTTCTTCTTCTTTATCAAACCTCTGTGTAAATAATTGAATTATTGAGAAGGGTATTTTAATTTAATTGAATATTTGTAATATTTAACAAACCTCTGCTACACCGAGTATTCCTTTGTCTTCGTACGGGGATAATCCATCGGCATAGGTGCACGACATTTTATTATTTTTAATTAAGTAAACAATTAAAAAATAGATTTTGTTTTAAAAATAGCTTTTTGTTATTTGTTATGAACATGAAAAATAAGCCAAACGCAAAACAAATGAAATGTCAAATATGATAGATAAAAAAATAGGTGTGTTCTTTTCAAATTTTTTATGGCAAAGTCGACTGAGGGCATCGACCTCTTTCATACGATAAGGCTGTGCTTACATAGTGTGCTCTTAAACGCTACATATTACCCCCTGCAATTTTAAGGTACGTTGGCGGGTGACCATGCGGTGGCCGGGATAAACAAAGTTGCAGAGGTTGAAATAATTGCAGAGTTATCGGTCTTTCTTCTTTTTGCTTTTTCCTATTGTTTGAGACATAAGCGGAGTAAAGAGTGTGAAGAGATGATTACTTCGCATTTAACAATAATTGTTGCTATTAAAATTTGCAGCGTTAAAATGGATGTTGCAATCCGAAAAAACTCAAAAAAGAAACGCGTTAAATTTGCAGTCTCTAAAAGCAGTAATATAATACTGTCCGTTTTAGGAGTCAAATAAGGCATGGTTTTTGAAAGCGGAGAACGACATCGAAAAACAGTGACACCGCAAAAAATAAAATAGTTGCCCGATTACATTAGGCGTGTTTTTTTGTAAGCCCAGAGGGAATTGGTCGAAAAAAACAACGTCGGTGCTAAACAATCACCATGTTAAATACAACAACAATTAATCCCCTACGGGCTTAGCTAAACCCAGATAATTCTCCGGGCTTAACTTAAGCACAGAAAAACTGTGTTACCGGCATAAATTATATACTTGTTATCGATAGTTTGTATGAAAACTCCATTTTGTTTCTGTGTTGCTGTCACTAATCCCTGTGGTCGTTTTTTTCCTGCAATTCCCACCGGGCTTGCAAAAAAACACGCCTATTATCATTCCCATTATGGTGGATTTATATTCATCTTCATGCAAGTCCTTCAAAAAAGGGATGTAAGATAAAAATGAAGAGATCTTCATTATAGGATGATTATGGTAGCTTCATGTGCAGATTTAAAGAAAAGTAGAGCGGTAGAGATTCCATCCAAAAATACGAATGTATCAAAGAAAGATGAACATGTTCGTCTTTATATCTGAATTATGACACTTCCATTTTGGTCTTCTCTCTCTATTCAACAAATGTGAATTTTATATCTTGCATCCCGTTTTTTTTTTTTACAGAATTCGTATGAAGATGAATGTAAATCCAGTATTTTAGGAAGTGCCATAAGACCAGGACACACATACAACTTTTATTCCCCTTTCACACGAGGAAACTGAGTTTGCAGCAACTTTCAGTTTTTAGATAAGTAAGAAGGGAAAATGAAATCTGCCCGGTCAACGATTTGAGGAGTATTTTTTTTTACATTCCTCTTCACACATACAGTTGTGTGTGTTAAAGCTACTTTAAAAGGAAACTACAGAAAATTTTTACGATTTCGTTTCCACGTGTGAAAGGTACAAGAAATTTTCAAGGAAATTAGGTAAAAGAAAACGTAAATAATATCTTCAGCAACTTAAGTTTCCTCGTTTGAAAGGGGACTATGTTCAAAATTCGGAATTGTATAAATTCTGACATGTAATCCGAAATAAGTTGCTATGACTGCTTTTAGACGACTGCAATTTCTATCCGCAATTCCCTTTTGAGTTTCTTTCCGATTGCAGCATCCATTTAAACGCTGCAAATTTTAATACCTGCAATTTTCGTTAAATGAGAAGGAAATAATAGCTCGTCACTCTTTACTCCGCTTATTTCTCAAACAATAAGAAAAAGCACAAAGAAGAAAGAGCGATAACTCTGCAATTATTTCAACCTCTGCAACTTTGTCTACCCCGGACACCGCATACGTCCCCCGCCTACATGCTTAAAAAATGCAAGGGTAATTGCAGCATATTTGCAGCGTTTAAAAGCAGTCTATAGAAAAATATTTTGCTGAACGAAGCCATACATCTGACATTATTAAAATACCGTTGAATGATTTTTAAATGTTTTGTTTTGGATTCGATTTCGTCCGTCGTGTTCTTAATCATCCTCTTAATTTTACCGGCAAAGAAAGTGAACAATAAACAAATAACTTCATTTTTATAAATAAATTTACTCTCTGTTCTATTTTTATTTATAAACATACAGAAATGGCAAACCCTACGCAGTATATGGTTGAAAAAATCCAAAACTATTTCCTTCCGTCTGCACCAAAGTGCAATGCAACAAGTTTGATAAAAGTCCACAATTGTAAACTCAATCAAACTGGAGATATAAGCTTTCCTTTAAATCCAGAAATATGGGAAAATTTTTTCAAAATACCAATAACAGACAGGGAAAATAATATTTTTTGTAATGAAACCAACAATGAAAAAGAAGCCCTACAAAAATTTAAAGAATGTTCCCAAAATTGGACATATCCCATAGCCGAAGTCAAATTGCAAAAAGATCGCTGTGCAGTTTTCCTCGACAGGCAGAAATGTATTGAAATTCTTATAAACGAAGTTTTGACAACAAAGAACTATGGTATTCAATTAAAAGATCCAAAAAAGCGTTACAGACTTTCCGACTTTCGAATCAATGACACAGAGGGATTATCGGAATATAGAGCACGGTTGGTCCAGAAAACGCTAAGGAAACTTTTGATGTTGTCCAATTGGTCCGAAGTTGATGATGAGACAGGAAGAAATGTCAACGTTGTTAGTGTTGTAACTAAAGTTCCAAAAGATGAATGTGAAGATCGAGTTATTTCAATAAGATGCGGAACTGTTTTGGATCCTCAAGATGGTAAACTAGCACGAATAGCTCCTGCAGAATATATCAGGTAATTTAATAGATAAGAATCAAATCAATTTTCTAAAAAATATACTGTTAGTAAATTGTCGTTTTACCACGAAAATTTTATATTTAATACTCAACCCCTCATAATTTTTCTTTTTTTTCGTTTTGGTCATTGTCTCTGATGTAAACAAATACGATTCCACACTTTGTACCTTTGTGAAATACCGATTTTATTGCGTAACCGAAAATTATTTCAAACGTTTGTAGGATTTTTAAATTAGTATCGCGAGTATAACCTCATAGTTTTATACCATAAGTCCAGGCAGGCACAGTTTATTCTCCAGACTTTTTTCGTTCTAGACTGTCAAAGGTTTTCAACACGTCTTAGAAGACTGCCGCACAAGATTTCTTTTCTTAAAAATCTTTCTCGATGACGTCAGTGATCCTATGCAGTATCCTATGAAGTAATATTCTCACTTTCGATATTAAAAGAAGAAGTGAAATGGGTCTTATAAGATTGGAACACATTTTAAGATTTAC
Organism: Epistrophe eligans; assembly: GCA_951394125.1. Lineage (NCBI taxonomy): Eukaryota > Metazoa > Arthropoda > Insecta > Diptera > Syrphidae > Epistrophe > Epistrophe eligans. The sequence goes on along the minus strand of OX596029.1, from coordinate 65,264,727 downwards.
TCTGTTCTGTTGATTCATTCTCTTTTCAAATCCTTTACCATAAATTTGCTTTTAAATAAAATTATATTAATAAATAATAAAATTATATGATTTTTTTTCAGTTTACGATCAACAGACATGCGACTTATGGCTATGCATAAATATGGAATTCGTGTCAAAGATGACAAAAAATTTTGCGAATTATTTAAAAGACTTGGAGAAGCAGCTGTAACAGTTGACATGCTTGAAGTAAAGCCATCAAGTCCAGTTACTATGATAAGAAGTGGCCAAGGCAGTACAAAGGGTAAGTTTTATAAATAAAAAATGCATGCTTTAACCACAATCATTTTTATTTATTTAATATCTCAGCTCGGTGTTTATTTGTTGTTGTTGTTTAATATCATCTCTCTAACTGCAAACCTATTCATTTTGTATGCATATTTCATTTTTATGTATAAACCAACTTTTTTTTTGCATTTTCTTTCATTTGTTATGCCTTTGAAACTGTTCTACAAATTACCCTATTTTTATGCTTTGAAAAAGAAAATTTGATTTTTTCTAAACCTTAAGAATTTAAGAATTTATAAGGGCAAAAGTATTTTCTGTAAAAATGTAAACCAAAAATTGAAAAGAAAAAAATATTATTGTTGCAGGCGCATCATTCATACTCTACAATTCTGCTCGATTAGAAACACTTTTACGAGCTTTTGAAGAAAAAGTCACAAATGGCACTTACGAAAAATTACCACCGTTAACAAACATTGATTTTAGTCTGCTTTCCAATGAGGTAAACAAAAGTGCTTAATATATACATTTATATACAATTTTGATAAATTAAAAAAAAATAAACAAACAAACAAACACGTTTCCAGGAAGAATGGGAATTGGTGTATGGCTATGTATTTGGTTTTCCAAATCTTATCAACCGATGCACAGAAAATTTAGTTTCAGGATCATGCGGTGTTCATTATTTGATTAAATACTTGGATGGTTTTGTTTCAACATTCAGTGTTTACTATAGACGAGTTCGTATACTAACGGTATGTTTTTGTATAGGTACATTACAAAAAGTGTATATTTTTTTTTGTTTTAAAATTTCATAGGAAACCAGAGCTCATTTGATGCCACATGTTTATGCACGAATTTACCTTCTTAAAGCAGTGAGACAGATATTTAATATGTCATTGGCTCTGTTGGATATTGAACCGGTAGAATTCATGTGAATTGAATTCATATTGCAGATTGTTTTTTATTAACTTTATTTTCTTTTTTAAATACCTTAAGGCAGTGAATTACAATAATAAAAGTGTAACACTTAATAATAAAGTAAATTAAATAAGTTGTTTAATGCATATGGTTGTTTCACCAAGATCAACCAATGTACTTTTTAGGTTCCGTCTAAACACATTCGACGCATTGATCTTCTTCAGCTTTGTTCCATGGCAGTTTCAGAAGTCAAGTTAAGTTGTATGTCACGTTATAGTTTTTGTTTTGCACTTACAGAATTGCCATTAAAAGGACTGCGTGTTCATTATAAGTACCTAAGTATCAGAAAACAAAACAATTTTGGTAAGAGGGATAAGTAGCAATTAACAGAGTATAAAATATTATATGGAAACATTTGGATAAGACTTGCCAATCTCCTTGGGTACTAGGTACATATCGCCACCTGGTTGCAAGAACACTAGTAGGAAGCTCTTTTTGCGTTTTTGTGAAAAATTGTCTGGCACTTGCCTTAAACACATACCTATATTAAGACTACATTAAAGGTTTTTTTTTTGTATGTAAACAACATTTATTATTAATTATAAAAAAATAAAATAATTCACAAAGATTCATATTGAAAAGAGCATCAATCGCTTTCTGCCAGAAATGTAAAAAAAAGGTTAACATTAGTATAAGTTTACCTTTACATGCGAGGATATTTATAATAATAAATTGAAAAACTGAAAAGAACTTTTTTTCATATAAAAACTTCGAACGGGTTTGCACTTCTTACACTAAATAATACTAGGAATACAGACATTTTCAGGAACTGATGATAACCTTTCAAGATTGTATAGAAAACATTCAACATTGAGAAATAATTTGCTCTAGCTTTATCTTATACTAAATGATGTTTGGAAATCTTTTGTTAACTTATTTTTATGAAATATTGAGTTTTTCTTTTTAAAGTTTCAATCTTTGTGTAGATTGATTGATATTTATTATAATCATCCTTATTCTGAGTTTTACCCGGAAAATATTTCACCTTAAAATTTTGTTGTTCGCCCGGAATTTTAAAAGCTATTGTGAAGTTCGCCTACTAAAAATACATAAGTGAAAATCAATGGTATTAAATTTCGCCCGAAATTAAGGAATTTTTCGGAAATGAGATTTCTGGTGAAACTCACAACAGGCGAAAAGTGAAATGTCAAATTTCCTAGGTGGAATGTTATTCGGGTAAAACTCAATAAAAGGCTGAATATTTTGTTTTTAATTAGTTTGAAAGATAAAGAAACGATAATGCGTTCAGATTTTTGAGCATCATTCAATATGAGATAAACCAAATATGTATGAACGCCGAATAATGATGACATAGCTGCAGGAGGTCATTGATTTCTAGGAATACATTTTCAATACATCAAACTGCTGGTTTAGGCTTTGGATTGTTTCTTAATCATCTGATTTTAGCATTCGATAACGTAATATTTCCAAGACAGCATCCGTTTTTGCAAACAACCATCTTTATTTTAGTATTTTTTTCACATAGAATTTATATATCCCGATATCCTTCAAAGGAACGTTTTGCACCCGAAAAATTAGAACTCTTAAACAACTTATTTGATCCAAATTAAATGAATCCATTCACGGGAATCGAGATTTGCTAACGACAGGTTATCACCGGTTTCTAGAATCACATGCATTTACACTTATGGAAACCCAAAAATGGGCTATTTTATTTAAATCTACCGTTCCTCTTTTTTCTTATTATATTCAATTATAAAATCTATATTGGCTTTGTTACTTAAAAATATTTCCTCCATTAGTTTTGTGCTGCCAAGTGTGTTGGCTTTTGTTCCCAAACACATATTATATTGCTGTGCTTCCAAATTAGTATCACATATAATATCGTGATGTACATGTACCAGTGAAGGATCGGGAGCGCGAAAAATGCTGAGACGTCGATGTTTTTCTGCTGCTTCATTATATCCCGTTGGTACATCAGCAGTATTCACCAAAAATGAACCTTGGCGATTACCTACTTTTACAATTTTCTCCAGAAATCTTACATCCTCCAGGCCCCAACCGGTAATATCTCTATCAAATCCATTTATATCAGGATCCAATATGTCAGACTTGTAAATTGAACAAATGCCAAATCCAAATTGACGAAAATAGCCTGACTCGTTGTTTATTTCACTTAAAAGCGGTTTTGCCGAATTTTGTCTTTTAGGATCATATTGGCTAAATACTATGGGAAGATAGACTTGTTTACCTTGAATTGTATTCATTCGAATTCGCTGTAATGTTTCCAGTTTGAAAACCATATCGACATCGATAAAAAGTATAATATCGTTGTTTTGAATAAAAGACGATCTAGCGGCTGAATCCAGAGCAATACCTCTAGAGAACTCTTCGTTGCGGTGAATGTAATGTATTTGTTGGTAAACATTTCTATGACGCAATTCCCTTATTAATTTATAGTGATCACTTACTGAAGTTTGGTTTCCAAACATAACAATGACCAAATCGCAATTTGTGTCCAACTTGATTGCCACTTCTTCATAATTGTCAATGAATCGTTTGAAAGTATTGAAACGTCCTGAAATAGGCAAGACGAATATTATCTTGGATTTGTTTATAAGTTGTGAGCTGGGATCGTTATTGCCAAATCCTGGTATACTAAATGAACTGCTAAATTTTTCCATTCCCTTATCGAACATGTTTTTAAAGAGACCTTTAAATAAAGTAAGCCAAATTCATATTCATAAAAATACTATACAAATATAATTTAATTAATAGACATTTACTTTTTTGCAGAGTTACATTGTAGAAATCTTCTTGGAATTCCTTTACAAATGTTCCAGTAAATGCTCTTTGAACGTACGTATGACGGCGTACTGGTACTGTCATCTTCTTTCCTCGATACTTTTTGTATATTAGAAGAAGATCCAAAATAAGATCCTGTCCATGGAGAGTATTAAGTCGAGAATAACCATACAATAATTCACGAAATTCAATGACTCGTCCACGCTGTCGTGAATAATTATTTATATTCTCCATAACCTCGTTAATTACATCTTCTAGGCCTTCACGTGTTGCTGAATCGATTTTGTGTTTTGGATTAGAATGATCTGTTGAGTAAAGACTTCTAGAAATATATGACCATTCTAATAGATCTTCAGTTGTTGAGGGTGTGAATTTGTTTAAATCGGGACTGATGCCTAGAATATTTAATTTTAAAAATTAGGAGATAGAATTTAAGAAAAGATTAAACAAAAAACTCTTATTACCCAATATATTGTGGTCTTCGAAGTACTGTTTACCATTTTCGATGTCTGGAATTAATGGAATCCCCGGTACAAGAAATTTACTTTCGTTAGGAATTTCCAGTAGTTTACCCATTCGTGCAATGTCTCTATGTAGTAATAAGGACTCCTGGCGAATTTCTTCCGCTTTTAAGCCCTTGAAGGAAAAAAGTAGTTGAAGATAGAAATATAAGAATGTCTTAAAGAATTTGTTTATAATAATTGGTGATACATATATACATATGTGATCTGGAAGAACTAGCAAAGAGGGTGAGGTAAGGTTTAATGCTTATTTGCTATAGATAGATAGATAAATAATTTTATTACAGAAATAATTTTATAAAAACATAGTTTTGCTGGTAGGTCAAATTAAGTATGACAATAACTTATATAAGTTGCCTGTCAGATATAAAAAGTTTACTAATTTGAGCTTTTTTGTTATTTAAATAAATTCATTAAGTATTTTGGTAACGATATTTGAGTGCAGATTTTAAGAATTGATATAGGTTACTATAGTTTTTTCCATTTAATACATCAAGAAACTGGGGCCTGTTTAACTCATAGCTTCCTAGAAATTTCATTCGGTAACCTTTGAATATAGGACAAACTCCGATAAAATGAAAGGTGTTCTCCGCTGCATCAAGATTGCAAATTGTACAGAAGCCTGTGGTGTTTGTTTGAAAAGCTCTAGCGTTTAGATTCAACAGTCCACTACGTGCTCTTAATACCAGACTGATCATCTCTTGAGGGAACGTATCATGAAAGTAGTTTGGGATATCACAATAAGATAAATTGCAGTACTCGTCATGGAACTGCGATTGCCGTGCGTTACTGACAAAGATACTCCAGTGTTTCTCCTTGAGGTTTGCTAAGACAGAATTTTGTGTGCTTCTCAGCTCCGGCATGGTTAACGTGAAAGAAAATGCGATTGAAGCCTCCAAAAAAGCGCCATCCATTCGTTAGCCCAGTAAGTATTCTTTCTAATAACAATTTCCGAAAGGATCCTGGGAAGTCTGTTACTAGGTAGCTTCATAACTCTGGCTATAAATTCAAAGTTCAGTTTCAGGGTAGTCAAAAATGTTTTAGGTAATCCCGTTTCCATGTGAAGTATATAATTTAGAGTATTATCCAGAAGTAGGAAACATCTTTTCAGGAAGAAACGTTGAAGCTTTTCTACTTGGACGTGTTCCTTCAATCCCCACACTTGGGCAGAGTACAGCATTATTGCTCTGGAAGCGGCATCATATAGCCTGAATTTTGCTGAATTGCAAACCGAATTGTTTCTTATCAACTTGGACCATGTTGAATTGATGGAATTTTTAGACAAAGTGAGTCTGTTGTTGAAATGCTCCGTCCAAGACATATTGAAATTAAAAATATATTTGATATGGTTTGATACTATTATTTCAGAACCATTATAAAAACCACTTTTCACTGCCTGCACGTCTTCCTCCGTTGCGAAAAATAACAATTTCCGATTTATCTAGATTGACTGTCAGGTCCCATTTAAGGCAATAGGAGTGGAAACTGTTTTTAAGACGTTGCAGTTTTGCAGAACTGTCAGACAGAAGGACTATGTCATCGGCATACAAAAGAACGTTGATCCTTAGTCCCTCTATAAATATACCAGTTCGTAGCTCAGCATGTAGGTCATTCAAGAAAAGAATGAAAAGTAACGCGCTTAGTACACACCCTTGTTTGACGCCTTTGTTCGTTGGGAAGAAATCGGTCCTCTTTTTACCATCCCAAACAGATGCAGTGGTATCTTGGTAGATCGATCTTAATATTTTAACTATTTTTGTGGAAATACCCAGTGTAGTTAGTTTATAAAAGAGAGCATTTCTATTCACGTTGTCAAAAGCTGCTTTAAGATCAACGAAAAAGGCGTAAAGTTTTATTTGCTCTAAAGGGCAACCTTTTTTTGTTATTTTACTTTAAAACTTCGCAATTGAAGAGTTCAAAGGATTTTTTTTAATTTTTTCAGATATGAACAAACTAAACATAAATAATTGTAAAAATTACAAACCTGTATATACGAATGCAATCGATGCATAAGTGGTCCTTGTTTAATTGGATGTAATGAAATGGCATTGTGTATTTCTTTTCGCTTTAAATTTCCAGTGAATGCCATTTTTCCACTAGAATTATGCCGCAAAATATATTGCATCTTAAAAAATATTTCGTTAGTCTTATTATTGTTTTTATTAAAAAAAAGTAAAAAATAAGAAACCTCATAGTTCCATGTACAGGGTATCCCAGCGAATTTTTGTACGCAACGTCCTATTTCTACATCCTCATGTGTACTGTAGAGATTTTTCAAACACGTTGGTATATGTGGAGCCACTAAAATATATTTTTTATAGTTATAAATGTATGTACTATGGCAAATACGAGTAAGTATACCTCTTCGCAATGTTTCACTACTCAATATCACTCCTGGTCCACCCATGCAAAAGTTTTCATCGAACTCCAGAGATAGCAAACCGAATTCTTCACTGTTTCCTTTGCCCGCTTGACCTATTCAATATACAAAATTTTGAAAATATATGTTGTTTAAATAAAAACTATTATCAATCTATTACCAATAAATTGTGGCTTAGAACTGTCGATAGATCTCAAAAACCGTTCCAGCTTATCTGGTTCCATATAGACATCATCATCTGCTCGAATGAACCATTCAAATTTATCAATAAAATGCTCGTACATATAATAAAGCATCATAAATGACTTTTTTTGTGGTGGATATCTATCGTCAACACTTTTCAATCCAATAACTGGTAATTCATCAGAATAAGAACCCTCTGCGCTAAAAAAAGCAATACGTCCTGGTACTTCTTTGCCCCAAGTATCGTAGACAGCTTTCGCTCGACCTTCGATAAAATTTTTCGCCGTCATAACTCCAACAAAAACTAAATTTTTTTGTGAATTGTAAATTGTTTCGTTTGGTTTCATTCCAATTATATCAAAAGGTGAATTAGGATTGCCAGGTTTGAGATTACATCTTTTTACTATTTCTAATGCTCGATAGTTTTTTAGTACTGTACCTATGCACAGACCAATTGCTATACCAAAGCAGGAGAATATAAGGGTTTTTCTCTTCGACATAGCTGCCTGAAGCATTTTGCTTAGTTTATTTCTGAAAATAAATATTTACATATATACATTTTAATAAGTTTTTATATTCATTTTGCTAGAAATTTGCAAAGGTTTATTAAATGGGCTTAAGATCAAATAAAACAAGCTATTTTTGTGCGAACTTTTCTTCCATGGCTATGGACCTTGTTTAGATTGGGAAGATTGAGTCCGGACTGGTGAATCTCATTCTTTTTACATTAGAAACTTTAAGACGCCTTAAAATACATTAAAACAACGATAATTTTAACATTTCGCACATTGAAACAACAACAAATGGAGGTCATGAGTCCGATTTTTATGATTTTTTTGTGCCTCACGAGAATCCTCACCCCACATTTCTCTGGCCAATTTACTGCCATGACAGCGTCATAGATATCATCAGTTTATAATCATTTGTAATTTTTTCCAGAATTTTATAATTGTTCATATTATCAATGCAAATATATAAATTCATTTTCCATCTGATGATGCCCATTGCAGTAAACGAAATATCGTGACATAAAAATAATTTATTTTATTTGACCTAACAAACCGTAATTTATCAACCATAAGTTCATAACAATAACATACATAGTTACATATAAGAAATTTGTGGCTTTGGGATTACAAGCAAATAATCATAAAATATTCGATAAAGACAACCAAATCTTTGATAAGAAAATAGAATTCGAAAGCATTTAGGTCAAAACTATATATAATATAATATTTAATAGATTTTAACAAACAGCTGGTTTTGTTTTGGATCATAAATTTATCACATACCCCGTTTTTCATTGCTTTTTTTTAACAATTTTTTGCGGGTTGAAAGAAAAACAGATATTTTCAAAATACATCTTGATGGGAATTTGAATCGCCCAACTTAGATTCATCTAGTTATTCACCTGTTTTTAGTGATGAAAATGCAATGGGGTCTTAAAACAAAAAGTAGACTGCCATAATTTTTAATGCTTCAGGGACATTTTTGAATTTGTTTGATAAATCCGTATTTATTAATTTTTCAGTCATCATTTTTTTGTATCAAAAACATTTGTGAATTTTTAGAATTTTTATTTTTAAAAAAAGTTTAAAAAAAATTCTATCAGAATTTTAATCAGTAGGTTATTAAAAAAAAAAGATTAAATTAAATAGAACATTGAAGCTGGTTAAACTAAATATTGGCGATGCTCTTTAATCGCTTAGAAATAAATTGATATCTAAAAGCATTCGATGCATTCAAAAATCTCCCCTTTTATCATGCTGGTCTTTCAAATACGTCATGCTGCTGAAACAAAATAAATTAAAGAAGCGTGGTTGCTGCACTTTTGTAATCAAAATAAATGCAAATGATTCATCAGTATTTCAATTTGATATTATCGGAATGTGTTATAATTTAATAAGAATTCCACAGTATGATAAGAGTGGTTTTTTGTAGAGTTCATTACAATATTAAAAATAAATAAGGTTGTCATTTCGAGATCAAACTATGCATGTCGATAACATTTTTACTCTCTTACAACATATCAAAGAAGAGATAAATTACTCGTAATAAAATAATTGCAAATATAATGCAAATAACTATCTTCAATTTTCTGGGAATTTCTAACTTTATATTGCAGTTGTTCACATTCTAGAAATAAATTTTTTTCAAAATTAATTTTTAAATTTTCAGATAATTTTTTCTAAAAACTTATTAAATTCAAATTTTGTTCACAATTTTTCTTCTTTTCTAATTAAAAATTAAAAAAGCGACATTTTTAAATATTTTTTAAAAATAATTTTTAAAACTTCGCGAGAATTTTCGAAAACAGACACAAAGAGATTTGTGCAAATTTTTTAAATAACTGTATAAAATTTTCAGTAGGCATAATTAATTTTGAAAATTTTTAATTTGTATGTGTTGTATTATTAATATTTAACAAAATTTTAAAAATGTACTATAAAGGAGATATTGAACTTAACATTCATATTTTGAAGTAGTTTTAGATTTTACAAAATCTAAATTTTAATTTTTTTAAAATGAAACATTAAAAATGTTTGCATTTATGCATTGGACAAGAGTATGATAACTGTGGCGCCAAAAAATGATAACGGTTTTTTGTAGAACATTTTAATACAAGCACATTTTACTATGAGAGGGGGGGTCAATCTCCCCCCGTTTGAGCGGGAGGGGCAATTTCATGAAAAAAGTACTAAAAATGGAAAAAATTATTACAAAATAACGGTAATATCTACAATTCAGTATTATACATTTTTTAAAAGTCAATACTCTATTCTATTAGCCAGTTTTTGAATCAAGTGAAATCTATGCATAGTTTTTGAAAAAACGAGTTTCAATCTCAAAATTTGGGAAAAAAACATAAAAAAAATGTTTAAAGTAAAATTTTTGAATGCTTTGAGATTTTATATTATTTTTTTTCTCTTATTAGTTCTTTATCAAAAACTGAAAACTAGATGATTTTTTGTCTTCTAGTTTTCGAGAAAATTGTAAAATTGTATCTCCATAATTATGTAAATAAATTTGTTTTTTGGTATTCGAATAAAAGTTTATAAAAACAAACAAATATGGGAAACAAAATAAGCACTTAAAAATAAAATATTTATTTTATTATACTTCCTTTCGGTAAACTGTCACTTAAGCGGTTTTATTGAACTTAAATTATTGAGTTTCGTTTCAGCAAATATGGGCCCTAACTACGTAAACATTTAAAAAATAAATCTTTATAAACATTTTGTTCACCTTTTTTTTTTTTAATTTTGAGTTTGATAATGATTTTTTTTCAAAAACCATTCACTTAAACAACTTGATTTAAAAACAAAATAAAATAATTGATTGTTGGCGGTCGCGACCACTTTTAAGTTATAAGCGCTCTCACCGGAAACTTGTTTAAAAAAGAAATGCTCAATAAACTGACACTTATCTAAGCCCACTTGTGCTTGTTAATCCATTTCGTAAGATTTAAAATATGTTAACAAAAATATTTTCATATCACAGTTTGGGCATACATATCTGTGGTAGAGAGGGAGAGAGTAGCTCTCGGCTTTGGAATTCGAAAAATTCTTATAGGTGTAAGTGAATTTTAAATCCGTCCATTTTTTAAACCCGACAATTTTAATTTATGTTTATAATATTCACTCAAAAACACTCATTAAACTTGATGGATTAAAAATTTGTTACAACCGCATGTAAAACCGATTTTAAATCTACGCAATGTCAATAATTTGACATTTCCAACTTTTTATGCTCTTGGGTTTAACTTTTGGGATTAACTTACTTTTAACCCAGGTGTAATTTTAAAACCGATTAAAATCAGTGAATAATATGGCAGTAAGTAAATTGCCCCTTTTTTCGAAATAGAATAATAGAATACACTCCCATAAATTAGATTTTTCTTTTCAGGGTTTAACCTACAAGGCTTAGCAATCTAACGTTTTTTTAATTCTTATTTTTATATATATACTATATAAAACTGGCGGGCACCTTGCAAATTTCAAAAGTGATCCTTGCTAGCATCATGTCAGCAAAAGTTACCATTGCGAAATTCCGGAATAGAATACGGAAAAAAATTAATTTTCTAACTTCTTCTAAATCTCTGTTGTAACCTTTCTACCAATTCGGGTGTTTACAGTAACAGATTTAAGACGGGATTTGCTTCTCATCTTCTAATTTATAGGTATGTACTACTTAGAAGTTTTGGGCTGGAAAATTTTTACAAAATCGATCATGTGAATCACGAAATATGCAAAAATACGCTACCTGTTTTAGATGGCCTAAAAGAAAAATTCGAATTCCTCCTCTGAAAAGTAAGAAAAAATAAACTGTCTACTAAATTTAAAGCAAATTCGTCAATACGCCTGGCCAAACAATGACCGACGGACACACGGTAGGTACAGGCACCTATGGCGATTGACGAAACGCACTTTTCTAGACTTATCCATCATAGTTATGTTACCCGTCTGAAAAGAACAATCTAATGATGACCTTAATAATGCCCAATAGAAAATTTTACATAAATACTAACAAGGGTATAGAAAGGGTAACTATAGAAATTAGGTATGCCCTCGCCAGTAATGTTCCATTTTGCCTCGAAGAGCGGCCACTAGTCTATGCTATCTACTGCGATAATTCGCAATACATCAAAAGTAGGTAACGGTACAATGTTGAAAATTAATTATTTTATACTTTAATTTTTCATCGGTATTTTGGTTATAAAGTTTTTGTTTTTATTATGGCGGACCATACGAGTATTTGACAAGTATTCCTTATCTCGATTTTCGGTACTGAAAATTTTTCAGGGCCTTGTCTAAACTTGGCAAAAACTTGCTTTTTCCAGGTAGAATTTAAATTGATGTTTTTACACAAAACTAATACTTGTGCTATAACTGCAGGTACAAATATTACAACACAAAAATAACTTTTAGATTTTCTTTTGAACTTGCAATACCTATGTATGTCTAATGTAATTTTTATGCTACAAACAAATTCGAATTTTTTTTTTTTTTAGTAGGAGCGATGAATTTTATTTTCAACAATGATGCATTGTTGTTAAAAAAAGAATACATTTTTTTTACTCCACTTGATCCTGGATTGATTTAAAGTTACAAGTGCTGTTGCAAGAAATGTTGTACACAGTAAAAAAAAATATACCTACATATCTAAGCTCGAACTACCAATTCAAAAAAGCTTTTGTGGTTGTTGAACATATCCCTTCAGCCATTCCGTTCGAGATATAAAAACTATCTGCCTAATGAAAAGAGGCGCATTTTCAGAATCTCGTTGGCTACGTAAACAGACAAAATTGCCACATATGGGTCTCAGAAAACCCGCACGTTATTCAGCATTATTATGAATTTCACCCGAAAAATGTTTCACCTACAATTTTTTTATTACCCCGGAATTTTAAAAGCTATTGTGAGTTTCGCCCGTAGGAAATTTCGTGCGCCTACTAAAAAGAAGTGAATATTTTGGCATTACAATGGCATTACATTCCGCCCAAAATGAATGTTCAAAATAAAGGGAATTTTTGTAAAAAGAAATTTCGGGTGAAACTTACAATAGGCAAAGAGTGAAATGTCAAAAGTTTTCGGGTGGATTTTGTTCGGGTGAAACTCACAATAAGGCTGATTGTCGAGAAGCCAATGCATTCGCAGAGAGTGATATTTTGGTGCGAATTGTGGAGTGGTGGCATCATTGGACCATTTTTCTCCGAAAACGTTTTGGTCAACGGTGGGCGTTTTCAGAGCTATGTGAACCGACTTTTTTTTTTACTGAAATTGAAGACATGGATTTGGACGACCTCTGGTTGATGCAGGATGGCGCTATGCCACAATCGATCTTTTGAGCACCAAATTCCCAAATCGTGTTATCAGCCGTCTTGACGATGTCAATTGGCCGCCTCGGAGCTACGATTTGTCCCCTTTGGACTTTTTTTTTGTGTGGGGAACCGTGAAGGACCGATGTTATGCCGACAATCCGGAAACAATTCAAGCATTTAAGGTCAATATCATCCAAGCAATCCGTGAGCTACAGCCCGAAACCATCAACAAGGTCTTGGAAAATTAGAGTGACAGAATGCGCTACTGCGAAGCCAGTCGAGGCAGCGACTTGGACAACGTTGTGTTCCATAATTAATGGGAATGTTTGCTCTTAAAGCCATAATAGATGGAAATAAATTAATTTTTTTTCATTTTATTGCATTTAAAAAAAAAACTTGTATTTGGCCCACCCTGTAAATCACTGGATGTATCTTTCTTTAACCACAGTTTCCGGTCGCAATTTTTACATTTGAAAAAAAATCTAAGATACAACATTTCAATTAGTCTCACGTTTTTTTTTTTAATTTCTAAGGCTTCCCGAGCCGACAACAACCACAAGTCAAGACAATGTATCTAAAAAGTCAATACTCAAATTCAATATAATAAAGATATCAATATTATAATCCACAATCGCTGTTATTGATAGATTTCCGTCATTGATGTTGCTTGCACAATGCACATCCAGTTTGGTTCTTAAGTTACACTTAGTTAATTCATATCGTTACATCTTTCTTAACCCTTTAATTCATTAGGAACTATGTATGTATATGTATTGTATCTAGCTATGAAATCAACATTTGTTTTAAATTACCTGCGCGTGCGATCTATGTACAACATAATAATAATTATAAGGAAACATGCGGTTGCAATCAAGAAAAGTCGACAAATAATGAAAAATAAGTAGATATACAACTTTTCTCGTTCTATCACACAGTTCACAGGGTAGGAAACGTAAAATATCAAATATGCCGATTTGCTTATGTTGCAAAACTGTTGACTTGTTGATGTGATGTGTAGTGTGCTACAACACCGAGTTGTTGCCCTTACCTTCACTTAAACAATTTCACTTGAACTTTCCGATTGAGTATTGATAATAATTCTTACTCACAATTTGTTGGAAGATTGAAAATTTAATTATATTTTTTTAAATTGCGTGATAATCATTTTGTTTACATGTAACTTTAACTTAAATGTGAAGAATTTTAAACACAATATTTAGGAGTATTATGGAAATTCTGTCCAAATAGACCACAAAAGTCCGACAAATTCAGAAGAACCGAGTAAACTAAGTGCAAAGTGCTTTAGTAAAAATAAACGAAATTATTATTTGATCGTTTTGAGAATGTATGCAAGTATATTGTATCTACACATGTTGAGTATTTTAACATGTGTTGCGCACACTATTTCAATTTGGCTACATATACATCCTAATATACTTTTCATTTTGTATTTGTAGGTTTTAGTGGTTGCCAACAGCCGATATTCAAACCACTTATACCTTCTGGTATAGATGCCGTCTGTCGTTGCGTTGGTTGTTGATTTATTTTATATTAAATTTAACTAAAAAGGCCGGGTGCCACAAAAGGTGGCACAAAAGTTGTCACCTGATGTTCTCTGGCTGTATTTTTTTATTAATACAAAACTTTGCTTCTGGTTTTGTTTATTTGATATCTTAATTGACTCATATCTTGTTGATGTGGATTTTGTATCTGTTTACAAATGTTAAAAGTAGAAATGACATTCGCCGTTCTTTGTTAAAATTAAAGTATCTTCCGATAGGTTGATTACTTTTGCGCTAGGTACCTTGTAATTAATTGACAGGTTGGTCACTCCTGAGTGGCTACAAAAACGATCATTTTTTCGTTGAATTTATGAGTTTAAGGTTCTGGAGATCATTCGCAACTATTTGTATTGTTTAAATTATATACAATCAGCTACCACCTGTCTTCGAAATGTAGATAAACAAAATTGCAATTGCTGCTTTTTTGTCTTCTGCATATGGTTTTTGAATTTCTTAATATCAAAATGAAAGGGCTAGAGATCCAGTTTATTTGTAAATACATACCTATCTCGAAAAACTTCACCTTCGTTGAGAAAGTTTATACGAAGAAATTTTGTTTCTTATCTAAATTAATTTTAACATCCTTATAGCCTTGTTCTTTTACTTTGAAACTCTGTGCATTTGTTTGAATTTCTACACAAAAGTCTGTCAAAGTTCATATAAAAAAAATAAATTGTGTAGAAATTTACAGAAATGCACTGAGAGGATGCTCGAAAAAATGTACAATTTGAAAAGATGAACAGGCCCTGTTTTATATCTGTTCATCTTTTTAAGGTTCTACTGTACGTTAATTTATTTTATTCAAAGAAATCGACCTAAAGAAAAGCAATAGAAAAAATATTAAAACCAATCTCAAAAAATAAATGAACAATTCGATAAGTTCAATTGGCGTTAAAAATCCCTGCCTGGCAATCCTACTTCTATACCTCTATAAAGCCATATGAGAGTAATAAAAAGATATTTATAAATTCCGTCGCGTCGTTGCGAAAATAAACAACACAATCGAATATTCTGTTGAATCACTTCACTGCACAAAACACACTATAAGACGGGCACGACTATCATCTGTTGCTGTTGTTAAACTTGCTACCGGCAATTTTGTGTGTTTTGTCGTTCAAATTAAGAGTCTCTATTTAAATTGAATTACCTAAATTTAATTTCTTTACCTACACATTTTTGTATTCTCTTCTATTATACAATGTTTTCTCTTTAGTTATCTCCAGTACAGTGGTGCCAAATTTATGTAAATTTGTATGCATTTTAATTATTTATTTAACGTTGATTTGAAATACATAATTTGTTATATACATACGTATGTATGTATGTATGTATTTATGATGTATAAACAATTTAAAATATTAAAACTTAGACACAATTGAAGTGGACATGATTTGTTTAATAAATTATTAGCATAAGTTCATTTAAATCTGCTTGCACATTAAAAGCCGAATTTGGTTCAAATTAGTTTAGTTGTTAAAAATAAAATAAAATAAAATAAAATAAAATAAAATAAAATAAAATTAAATAAAATTAAATAAAATTAAATAAAATAAAATAAAATAAAATAAAATAAAATAAAATAAAATAAAATAAAATAAAATAAAATAAAATAAAATAAAATAAAATAAAATAAAATAAAATAAAATAAAATAAAATAAAATAAAATAAAATAAAATAAAATAAAATAAAATAAAATAAAATAAAATAAAATAAAATAAAATAAAATAAAATAAAATAAAATAAAATAAAATAAAATAAAATAAAATAAAATAAAATAAAATAAAATAAAATAAAATAAGATAAAATAAAATAAAATAACATTTTGGATTTGTTGTCCTTTATGTAACTTGTTTTTACACTATTCAGGGCTTGGTCCAACTAACCCTACACACTGGTCCAACTTGCCCCGCTATAGAAGCATGGTTGGTCCACTCGGACTTGATTCATTTAAGGCACCATTATTCTTCTGCGGTTACACAATTTAAATTTTTTTCAATTTCTTTTAGAAGTCCATTCTTTCTTTTTTTTGATACCAGTTCTATAGTTGTACTATGAATACTTTGTTTACTATGACTTATGAGACTTCAACTAAAAAGTGGTCCAACTAGCCCCGCCCTACCCTAACTAATAACAAAAAGGCTTGCTTTGAACGATAAAGTCGTCTTTTTAAAGTTATTTGTTTAATGTGTTGAAAAATCATATTTTTTTTTTGGTTTTTGAATAATTTGTTTTTTTCTCCTTCTGATGTAGGTATGTACTTAATTATATTATATGACATTTGACAACATGCGCAGTATATGTTCAATTTTGAATCGATTGTTTTATTAGCCGTAATTTAGTTTCACTTTTATATAAATCTTATAATCCATGCAGATCATCAGAGTATAAAAACTAATAATGAAACGTGATCCCAATTAAGAGAGAGAGAGAGCAGGAACTCCAGTTGTTTTCTTTATTACTGTTTTAGATGGATGTGTTCACTCTTTTTTTGCTTTTAAATATTTCATGATGTATCTACATATATAAATAAAATTGTACTTATTTTACCGCCTAGTTGTGTTCCAAAATACTGCCTGATCTCCAAAACATCAAACAAAAAGTTTCGGTGGCGTAGTTGTAGTATTACATTTCATATACACATCTGGAAGGTTTTGCATACATATGGTCAAACGAAAGCATTCAAACAAAATTGGATGCGTTTGCTGCAACTTTAATGCGCATCGATGATTTTTGGGATGCGTTTAGAATTTCATAACTTTGTCACTATTTTCTCTTTTGACTTTATTAGGAACTCATGAATTTGTATTTAATATGGGCTTCGTTTTTTAAGCTTAGTAAAATTACATTCAACGCAAATACTTAAACGAAAATAAGGACAAAATAAGAAATTTTATAAACAGATTTAAATAAAATGCACTACTTGGTCGCACGAACTTGCTCTTACGTGCCATCACACTGGTTTTAAAGTCTCAATAATTTAAAAAAAACTTTTCATTTGATTAAAGAAATTTATTAGTTATTGGAGCCTATATTTTATGCCACTTGCCAAAAATATAGTTTAGTTTAAAGAAGTACTATGTAAGTACATAAATATGAAGAATATAGCACCGTGCTGTCTTGCACTTCGCACATATGTAGGTACGCATGAAATTTACAGTTATGGCAGAAAAAATGTTAAAAAATCAATAAAATTGGAAATAAATTGATTAAAAAAATATCTGAAATTTATTTGACACAAACGCAATGTAACCCAAGTACATTTTTTTCAATTTACGAGAAAAAAATTTTAAAAATTGTTGGAGTGGTTTTTAAAAAAAAATATTTTTTTTATACTTATAGAAAATATTTTTAAGAAAATAATAAATAGTGCGCCAAATTTTAGTACTTATTTACGCGTAGTTTAAAAATTAATTTTGAAAAAACCATCCACCCATCAAAATGTCGAATTTTCAAAAACTAATTTTGGATTTTTTTTAAATCCAAAATTTGATTTTTTGAAAATTTTGATATGATATTATTCAAACTTATTAGTAGCTTTTGTTTACAAAATTTAATTAAAATTGGTTCAACAGATAATGACATATTCGAAAACCCAAAAAATGGTTCTATTAGAGGTACCATTTTTAAACGATAGAACAATTTTTTTTCCCAATAATATGTTAGATCGTTTTGATATTAGTTCACACAAAAATTTTAATCAAAATCGTAGGAGCCGTTTTTGAGGAAAACTGTTTTTTAAACATTTGTTTGGGAGGTACCGTTATTTTGGGTTATAAGAAAAAATTGTATTTAAAATCTGCTCGATAATGTCAAAAAACTGCTGGGTGGTGTCCAAAAACCGCTAGGTACCAAGTTTAAAGAAAATCGATCTACTCGCTTAGGCTACAGCCTAAGGACAGACAGACAGATAGACAGAATTGCGAGACCCACTTTTTTTGATTTCGCTATCATCGTGTCAACAACATGTCAATTTTGATCAAAACCTCAAGTTCTATTTTTTTACGAATGCATAACTTGGCATATACATAGTACCTATATATCGCAAGTAAAAAAATGGGATATTATACCGAACCCATAGAAATAAAATAGTATACGATTTCTCTTTGAACTAAAAAATATTTCACCAAATAAAGTGCTTATAGACCGTAAATGATGCGTTTAATGAGACGTTCCTTACATCTGCATCATGTTGTCAATTTGAAATGCCTTTGCAAGTGATCTTATTATTGCGATTAGCATCATCTATCGTTCCAGGAAAAGAACGTATTTAATTTTTAAGGCGTGCAAAAGATCGACATGCACTTAAGTGTTAAACTATTTTACTTCCACATGGTTAAGCTTTACTTCTATTCTATAAAGTCTATGGAAACCTTCAGGCAGTTCAAAGTCAAACCCATGCAACATGCAACTTATACCATCATCGATCGATTTTACATCAATTGTCGATTCATATATTTATAATTCGCTTCTGCAGACAGCATAGGTATCTGTCAAATAGATTACTACGGCGGCGGAGTAAGAAGTTCATTTTTTTATAATGTGCAAATAAATCACTGAACGATTTATATTTTCATTTATAAAAAAAAAAATAATAAAATCTAAGAAAATAAATGAGATCATTTAGCGAAGCACGTTTGAAATTTGTAGCAGTTAGGTAACATAACAAAACAATAATAATTACTAATGGCAGCTATTCATAATATTATCATTGGAATCGTGGTTTTAATTACATGGTATGTCACAATTTGTCACAATGGGCGTGTTTGTGGAACTTGCAATATTGTTAAGTTAAGAATTGAGATTTATAAATACATATATAACAAATACAAAAATCATTTGTAATATGCTCGCTTTGAGTGTGTTACGTCATTGATGCATGTACATATGTATGTAGGTAAGTACACATGTTGATTTTATAACTGATCTTTTCTGAGTTATGCGATTTTAAACAATATCTTGATATCCGATCGCATCAGGGGAAAATTTCAGTGATTTCTATTAAATGTTTCCATTGGTCTGTCGTCGTCGTCATCATCATCATCATTCAGGGAAGTTTCAGATTTTAATTGGCATTAAATCAACACACAGTGAACATTTTACAACTTATTAGTCAACAATCGAATTTTGCTCAGTCGATGATTAATCTATTTTGGATTTTTGTTAAGTAAGTTTGAAATTCGTTTGACAAAACTTTAATCTCGTGTTTTTGTCACTGCTTCGGAATTTGTATTTATGTAATTTTAATGATTTGAACCTAAGTTGGTGGTTTCTTTTTGTGAATTTTTAGAATTGTTCGTACCTGTATGCAAAATAAGAACAAAACTGATCCAATCATTATCAACGAATAGACATTTTTTTGTTAAAAAAATCGTCGTTTTTTGAACTGTTGCCAAAAATCTGTGAAAAGCAGTTTACAATCACTTTGGACATAAACTAAAACCAATGTTTTTCCGTACTGTTATTTTGAAGCACATAGTCCCATTCTAAAGCCTAATGTTTTTTGTGTTGAGATTTTTTTTAAAGAATTTATATTTATTTTTTTTTAAAGCGCCATTTTGTTTGAAAATGTTGTTTGGAATCAACCAAATGTATACATAGGTATTGGTCACATACATAACTTGTTTATTCAACTTTAATATAATTTTTTCGTCGTTCTACGATTTGTTTGCCTATAACAAAAAATCTGACTTTGAATAAAAAAAGATTTTCCAATCTGGTTATCAATATCTCAACAACAAATGATGCCACAGAAAATTTAAGGGAAATTTTAAAATACCTTCAAAAACTTTAGGTATAGCGATTATTTTTTTGTGACCATGCGTGATTTGTGACTTTTGGAAATTAATTATTCCTTTTTTTCGCTATGTTTTTAAATTAATAATAATTGAATCCTTAATGATGATTTGAAACGTCTCTTTCAAAATGTTCAAATATTAAAAAAATAATAATACCTACATATTTACAAATAAATAAAAATGTAAATGTTCGTTTATTCCTAATCGCAAATCTCCTAAAGTTATTTGAAATTTTGACACAACATTACATTCGACTACGCGCTTGTTTATGGGTTTTCCAATAAGGACTTGACAATTTTTTTTAAAATAAAAGGCAATCCATTTGAGATATTTCACAAACTTTATTATCGGCTTGAAGTACAATCAAAACATTTATGAATGGAACTCGACTTTGTTCATATGGCCACCGCGGGCACGTTTGCAGCGTTCGATTCCTTGGACCCAATTTTCGATGACTCGGCCACACATTTCGGCCGAAACGGCCACTATTTCGCGTTCAGTGTTGGCTCTGAGCCGTCGTCGGCTTGTTGGCATAAACCAATGACTTAACGTAGCCCCAAAGAAAATAGTCTAGAGGCTTTAAATCGCACGAACGAGGCGGCCAATCGACTGGCCCATTTCTTGAGATAACATGCTCATCAAACTTACTCTTCAATAAATCGTTTTTAAGGTGTGCTGTGTGGCACCATCCTGTTGAAACCACATGTCGTTCAAGTCCATATCTTCTAATTCGGGCCAAAAATAATTGGTAATCATAGCGCACAGTAACGTGACGATCGTTATCGTCGAGGAAAAAATATGGCCCAATAACGCCGCCGCCGCGCCGTCGTCATGCAAACCGCAAACCGTCATGCAAACAGCTATTTTTTGTGGATGAAGTGGTGATTCATGAAGCAAATGTGGATTTTCACCCGACCAATAACGCATATTTTGCTTATTGACGAACCCATTGAGCCAAAAACGAGCTTTGTCATTTACAACCGAAAATTGGAGTCAACGCTCTTAAAGTTGCGGTCACCGACTCCGAATTTCGGTAAAAAAAAATTTATAATTTGCAGACGTTGCTCCTTCGTGTACTTTACCATGATGAAAATGTTGAGTTTACTGAATAATTTGACAATGACGGTTCAATGATTAGTGAAAGTGTGCGTTCACAAATTAAATTCAAAGTTGTCAAGTCCCTATTGGAAAACCCGATATATAATGTTTTCTTTAAAAAAAGCGCCATCTGTTGAGTATGAAAACACCCGCTAGATCAAAGCAATCTCAGTTTCATAAATAGGATTTCTCAGAAAAATTTCTCAGTTTTGCTGTCAAAATTCTCAAAACAAAAATCAAATTATTATAGAGTGAAATGAAATTATTGTAAAGGGTTTTCCAATAAGAGGTTCCATTTTGATATTAAAAAAAAAAAACGAGTATTTTTTTAGGAGAAATCAATGGATGTTTATTTCATTGTAAAGAGGAAGGTAAGCTATTAACAATGGAAAACGATATCAGCAAAATGGCCGCCACGGCTACGGTTGCAGTACCATATCCTTTTCATGAAATTTTTCATAACCAATTCGCACATTTGCGGCTGTACTTCCTTGATAACTTCACAAATTCCATTTTTTTTTAAGGTCTTGAATCGATTGTGGAGCATTGGCATAGAACTTATCTTTCACGTGGCCCCAAAGAAAAAAGACTAAAGGTGTTAAATCATAAGATCTCGGTGGCCAATTGTGATCACCTCTTCAAGAAATAACACGGTAAGGTTTCGTCGGTTGTGTGGCACGTAGCGCCATTTTTGTATTGAATTTTAACAATTTCAATGCGTTGTTGAAGTGTTTATCGTTCCATTTTTAGTAATGGCGTAGTTTTTACTTGTCAAATTTCAAAATATGACAGGTAAAAAAGTGACAGCTGCATGAATAGTGGGCTATTCAAAATGAAACCTCTTATTGGAAATCCTTTATAAATGTAAAATGAAAAATAAAAATTCTTTTTATGGTTAATAGGTTTAACTTAAGTTTCAACATTTACTTATTTATGGGGTGAAGTGCGGTAAAAAAAATAAAACTAACTAGATTTAATTTTTTTTTTTCGGGTTTATAAGGTTTAATTTGGGGGATGGTTTTTTGGGTGAATAATTCCAGCATTTAGTTATTTTTGGGCAAAGTAAAAAATAACAAAAATGAAATCCTATTTTTAGGGATATATTTAAGGAATCGCTTAATGTTTTCATCATTTGGTCATTTTAAAGTGTGAAATGGTTTAAAGCAAAAAAAATAACGTCAGATTTTAAAATGTTTGTATTTTTTTTTTTTTATTTTGAAGGATAAAGGTTCAGAGAGTTTTTTGATTAAACAATTTATACGATAAAATTGGATAATACTTAAAATACATATTTTGAAATAAGTGGTAAATAAAAAAAGTGTTGAGAAAAATGTTGCTACCATTGAAAAACATCAAATTTCTGCTATGTTTGTGGGTAAGAAGAACTCTTGAAATAAGCAAGTTTCTTTCACTTTTGACTGTGCAGATAAATCCTAATCCTTCTTATTTTACATAATATTATAATTCGGATGTATATTTGTTTGAATTTTTGTCCTACTGACATGTTCGAAAGTCGGGACTGATAAGGTTATAAGAGTATTTTATAACGCAGACATAGGTTGTGGCCTTGTGGGCTCCAGAAGCTACGCAATAATACAATTTTGACTCATGAAAAATTCGTGCCGATTATGAAATCCGCAATATTTCACTACAGGGGAATTGAGGACTTTCCACATTTATTTTAAGGCACTTTCGTAATAGATTAATATTTTATTTTTGAATCTTTTGGTGCGGATATAGAAGGAAAATAGCAATATTGTAAATTATACTAAATAAACGAATACAAACATATAAAAAAAATATATGCAAAGCGAATAGTGCTTGGATTCAGAGATTCTAGAGTTCTGAATATGAAATAAGTTGATGTATTCAGTCATTGGGATAATAGACATTGTCTGGTTACATTATTTTTTTATATTTTATTTTTGTAAACCCATTTGTTTGTCAACCCGTGCGAAGCTAGGGTATAGGCCAGCTAGTTTACAAATAAATATATTATTGAAATAAAATAAAATAAAAAATTTAAGTTTTTTTAGGATTATTAAAATATAGGTAGATCTAAAGAAGTGCGTAATCATGTACGAAACGTCATCTAATTTAAAATTTAAAAAAAAAATACAAAGAAAGACCGAATAAATTGAACTGACTTAATGTCACATGCCAAAGTATTACCAATTGGAAAGTGAAAGTGTTCATTTTACAGTTCATTTTTATTTGAATAACATTTTACAAACAAATTTAGTTATGTGAATGAATTATTAACATTTTTAAAATAAAATTATAATTCGTCAAATCAGCAGATAATTCCTATTCTTTTGACACCTCATTTGTCAAATGCTTCCAGATTCGGCAGACATGTTTACCAGCCTAATAATAGTCCATCTACTCGGAGAGTGCCGCCTAAATTCCCTTTGGACGGAAATGACGGACTGCAAAGCAGGGTACCGCTCCACTATCTAAATCCTCGTTTCGTCATCCCAAGCATTCATTTTAATAAATCTAAATTGTAACCTACAAAATAAAAAAAAAACAATAAGCCGATTACTCACACCGAAAAAAAGTTATTATGTTTTGTTTTTGTAGCACGAATCTTGCGCCACCCTGCAAAAGACAAAAATAACTAAAAATGCATTGAAAATCTCTTAAACTTTTTGCTCGAACTCTTGATTTTAATTCGGTGTAAAAACTCTATTATTATAGGTACTCAAACAAATAATACATAATATCATATCGGTCATAAAAGGGTTTGAATTTGCACTTAAAATGTCAATCCATAGCACTCCTTAATTTATTGCTTTGATAATAATAATTAAACTATTTATCTATCAACAGAAAATTGCACGCACTGTTATTTCATTTTAATGCCTTGCAATTAAGATATTATGCATTTTCTATCATCGTTAATATTTATAAAGACATATAGAAGCATTATAGACTCAATTGATAATAGTGTGCTAATAGTATGCTAATTGTTTGCCACCTCATTAATTCTAAAATATTCATTGGCTTTGCGCGCAGTAAATTAACACTTGAACAAGCTGATTTGAAGCTTCTATACCTACTCGTATACTACCTAAGACAAGAAAATAACCAAAGTGCAAGTATAATTAGCCTTTGCCAATATATAGCAATGGCTTGGTCACCTTCTATACCGATCCAGGTGACATCGTCGTCGACTACTATAATATTATGTTCATTGTACAAGTGTACCTACAAGATGTTGGTGGGTCCAAATTAAGTCTTCGACATAACGTTGTTAACTTCATTATTTTCCTGCATCCCGCGAAATGATATCACGAGGCTGAAAATACATGCACATATTATAAGGTATAGTGTTGGATATGGATACGTTTGGTACAGTGTTGCAAATGGAATGCTATTGATTGGACCACATTGAAATCATAAATATATCGCGCCAGGACAAGAAAATTAACATAAACGTAGCTTTGCTCTTGATGTGTATATGTATATCGATTTATTGTCGCCATCGCCAGTTGTTGAGACTTACAAGTTTGTGCAATATGCGCTATTACTACTGCTGACAGTGTCGTTCCTGCCCTCCGCTGCGCCGCCGCACATTGGGGCAGCTTATATGACACACTGGGAATAAATTAAACAATTGTTGTTTAATTTCTTGATTTCATTCGAGTGTTCTGGGTCAAGTCGCGTACCATTTTTGACATTTCATAATCACGAAAAAAAAATTTTTTATTGGGTCCGTTTAACAAAAATTCAGAACTTAACAATCAAATAAAAAAAATTCACCTTGCTGTGGTGAGTTTTTTGTGAAGTTTCTTGTGAGAATAACGAAAATGTTTTCGAATCACAAGAAATCAACCTCACCAAAGCTTGTGACTTGTGTGAGGACTCACAACTCCAAAATAACCCTGTTAGTCTGCTTATTTGTCCTGCACACTTATAATCTATTCTTATTTCATACAAAGACGAGTTTTTTTTTATATTGTTGGTATTAAAAAATCAAGTAGGTATTTTTAAAAGTTTTGTACGTTTAATCAACAAAATTTTATAAAATATTATATTTTTTTAAATGGCTTTCGGTTCTCTATAATTCTCAAGCACAACTTTTTTCTGTATTACAAAATTCTTTGACCCATTTCTTAAAAAGATGAAAATCAATAATACCAAAAATACCCTTAAATATATGTAAAATAGTTTTCTTTGTATTAACTTTTCAAAAATAAAAAAAATACCACCGCGGCGCGGCGGCCGCCGCCATCAATAGTCAAAAATGCTGATCCTGATTTATTGCAAATTATTTCTTTCCAATTTTCGAAATTTAAATTTGTCTGAATTTTGTTGTCTCGTTCGCTAGCCCGTGGCAAAATGGATTGTCAAGTCTGAAATCGATTCCCAGCTTCTTTCACCTAAAAACAAAAATGTTTTTTTTTTTCACAGCTACTGCTTCTTGATATAGGAAGTGACAAATCCTCTAATAGCGAGTTTCAGTCGAAAAGATTTCATCTTTCTGTCAAAAGATTTTTATTTTAAGAGTTTCATTTCAAGAAGAAGAGCAATTCTAGGTCAATTCTCAACACGAAAAAGTTCTCTCTCATGGGGTGAGAGATTCGATCTGTATGCACAGCTTTTTCTGTCAAACGTCAAATGAAAAATATTTAGTTGTTTGTTGTGAACTTGTATCGGCTAGTAAATTAAAAAAAGTTTCATTGAAAAGAGCAATTTTCGATTTTGAGAACAATTCTTTAAAATTTTAATGAAATTCGCTATAAGAGTATTTCTTTCCAATTAAAAAATACCTTTCATCTTAGCCGTTCGAATTCTGTAGAAAATTTTAGGCTCCCTTTATTCCAGACAAGTATTACACACAGGAATGGTTGAGAATTGTGTTTCTGGTTTTTATTCGGAAATTAAATCCAGATGTATTTTAGTTCTTTTCACAAGAAGCGCTGTCATTCGATAACGAAACGAAACCATCGCCATTATTAATTTAATTTAAGGTGACATTTATATTAACTATGTCCTTCTTCTATTCACTGTCAAAAAAAAAAGTGAAATGTCTAATAAGTTTTAGCAAACCCAACTAAGATACTAATGACCGTTTTTAATAATCGCCAAGTTTTTATAATTTTTTCCAGTTTTTTTTTTTTAAATTGTATACCTAACCTATTCATCGTGGAAAGGGTTTAAGATATGCTGTAGGATGTTCGCTGACAAGTGCAACTGACGTTTAATCTAAACATAATTTTTTTTTCAGTTCGTTTTGGGTCGGTATGTTTTGGAAAATAATCAATCAATGAAGATCCAAAATAGTGGACAGTATATAAATATAATATAAAAATTAATAAAATTCCATTTAAATAATTCATTTTAATTTTTATTTTGTTTCCATATATTATTCTTTTCGGTGACAGCTGATTTTGACACAGATACCAACTTTTAAAAGAAGATACATTGGTCACGTTCGGGGATTAATCCAAAGCTATCCGGATAGGTTTCTGTTGTTGTAATCCCTTTTCACAAAATTTCCCAATAAGCTGTCAAAACCCATAGAAAAAAATTCAGTTTCGGAAAATTTGTTGAAAAAAAGTTGCCAAACTGGTATAATATAATTTTCCTATGGATTTTGACAGCAAATTGTGAACATTTTTGCAAATTCGCAGCAAATTTCACGTTAACAAACAGGCCGAATATAGTGATTACAATATTTTATAAGCAATACTGTTCTATCTAAAGCTACCAATAAAAAGAAGCCTTATATCAACAAACATAGCACTTCCCATTTAAAAAAAAAATTAAAAATAATAAAACAAAATTATTCCATTCTGCCCCACTGTGCATCTATTGAATTTGTCATACTATGGATGCGAGCCGACACGATGTTTCTCAGGTGTAATTATTTAAACATAAAAATGTTAATCGACTGAATCTGGACAGTTGGAATGACACGATTCTGGGTGTGGGTGTAAATGGTGTATTTGAAATTAGTGGAAACTTGGCAAAAAAGAAAAACAAAAAAAATTCCAACATCTTAGGAACTGCTTTGCATTACATTTTTTTTTGTGTCGTTGGTGCCACAAGTACAAGGAAAAGGTGTGACTGCGACAGCCAAAAAATAGGCGCCTTGAAATCGAACCATTGATTTTCCTTTCTATTTGCATGTAGAAATTTTTATATATGTAAAATATATCATGTAAGTGTAAATTCTTTCAAGGACTAAAGAAGATTGCGTCTAATCTTCAACATGCAATTGAATGTAATTTTATCGGAATGTCTTGAGTTCTAATTATGGTATTTTATGTTTTTTATATTGACTGCAGCATCTTAGCATATTGATTGTCCCTTCGAATCAAAATCAGAACCATATCATTAAATGTTATTGCTTTACAAATATATAATTTAGTTTTTGCCTTTGTAATATCCTCGTTTTTTTCCAATAGTGTTTTGTTTCGATCCCTTCATCGGGATAATTATTCCTATAACCACCTGTGGATTAAAATCATTTTACATTTTTTAGGAATGAATAGTTGTGTTTTAAGATAAAAATATATTTGCAAGATGAAAGAAAACGTCATCGTTTGCATAAAATCGAATTGACGATCCTCAATATTTTTTTTTTTTAATATGCAATAGAAAAAATTAGTTACCTGTAAAAAAGAATTCGTACACTAATTACTACCTTTCATTTACTAAAAGATTAAAGAATCGAAATGCAAGGAGTCCATACGAATATACAAAAAACAAAAACAAAAACTTCCAATTTAATGACTAGGAATTCTAGTCTTGTTGGATATAGTTCACACTAGATATTCGTCATGAAATCTATGTTAGATGGACTGAACTTAACAAAAATTGCGTATTGACAAGGTCCTCACTAGTCAACTGATGAGTCCAAGTGAGATCGCCGGGACGAAACGCCTAAATTTTTGTGGACTAAAGGCCGTAAAAAGCTATTTTGAATCAATAATTCAACAAGTCCAATTAAATAGTGCTAAGTCTTCTACTTGGCTGATGTATTTCAGTAGTATATAGAGTTTGTATTATTAAAAAAAAAAAAAACCTTCTAATATACAAAGTTGACGAGTGTGTGTTTTCTTAGAAAAAGAGGGAAGGTTTAATAAAGCTTATAGTTTTATATGTGACCACATACAATATTAAAGGTAAAACCATTAACCTTTTCATTTTTATACAGTTCTGTAGATTTGTCAAAATCGAAGAAAATGCTGGATCCAGTGCCCCCTAATTTCAATATTTTGTTGTTATTTCTAATCGTGCGGTGAGTAGTTCTTCTTGTGGGAACTGTCATTTTTAATTTCAGACATTTTCAACTTTGACAACCTAAGGAATGTTGAACTTTTTAGAGGAGTTGTTGGGACAACATTTTTCACATTTCTGAAGTTTTGCATTTTAAAATAAGATTGATTTTGTCTCCACACCAGAAGTTAAAAGCTATAATAATAATAATTATTGATTCAAAATAGCTTTTAACGGCCTTTAGTCCACAAAAATTTAGGCGTTTCGTCCCGGCGATCTCACTTGGACTCATCAGTTGACTAGTGAATCAATAATAGTGCTAAGTCTTCTACTTGGCTGATGTATTTCAGTAGTATATAGAATTTGTATTATTTGTATTATTAAAAACCTTCAATAACAATTATTTATTTGTTAAACTATGCTATTGGTTCTTAATTCTGTTTTACATAAAGGCCTTTTTTTGCAAGCCCGGGGAGAATTGGACGAAAAAAACTACGACGGAATTAAACAATGTACATGTTAAATGCAGCAATTACTTCTGTCCACATGACTCAGTGCAGTGACACTTAAAGCGAGTTTCATTAAAGAAACGATATGCTCTTTCTGTCAAAAGATGTGCCTTTTTCTTATTTTAAAAGTTTCATTGCAAGAAAAAGAGCAATTCTAGGTCAATTCTCAACACGAAAGAATTGCTCTCTCATGGGTTGAGAGATTCGATCTGAAAACACAGTTTTTTCAGTCAAACGTCAAATGTTTTGTTGTTTGTTCTGAACTTATGTCGGCTAGTGCTAAATTAAAAACTAAACTACTGAAAAAGGTTTCATTGAAAAGAGCAATTCTCGATTTTGAGAGCAATTCTTTTAAATTTGAATGAAATTCGCTATTAATCTTAAATTTCGGAAAATTCTCCACCAATTTTGACCCAACATTGCATTCGAACACAAGTGTATTTTTAAAAACTATATTTGAGTTAACAGCGCCATCAGTTTCAACTGTCAAAATACTGGGGAAAAAAATTTTTGATTGCAATTTTAGGGGAGGGGGAGGGGGGGGGGGGTAGTACAAAAAATTTGATTCTCATTTCTCTCCATTTTCTAAAATAATATATAGCCCTATCGCGAAAATATTCCATTCTTTTAAGCAAAATAGCTATCGTGAATAGTTTTTTTCAGGTAACTTTTTCAATTTCCGTGGCAAGTATTGTCAGAACTGTCAAAACTACAAGCTTTCCGTTTCTCTCTCGGAAAATACTTTATTATCCTACTAAACTAATTCTATTTAATATGTGTTATATTTATAATTTGTGAAAGTAGGTTTGTCCTTGCATTAATACTTTTCAGGTATTACACAGGGGATGGATTTTCGGGGGCCCAGAGTTTCCAGCTCAACATATTCATTTATAATTTTTCTTGTTAATTTTTTACGAAACTAAGATATTTTTTCAGCCCGTGTGCGAAGCTGGGCGGGTAAGCTATAGTTAAAAATAAAATTAATACTAGGCGTGTTCAGGAAAATGAGATCTCGGAGATCTCAGCAATCTCAGTTATATGAAGAGGATCCCTCATCAAAATTTCTCAGTTTTGCTGTCAAAACTCTGAGGAAAAAAATCTCGCTTGCTCACTTTTTGAGTGACAAAAAATTTCTGAGATCTGATGTTTCTGAACGCGCCAACTGTCTTGCTAACTTTAAATTAACATAATGAATATTTTTTTAAATTTACAGATCAATCGATTACTTTTATCGTTTCTTTGTTGTCTTTATCATAATAAATTAATATTCGAAGATTTCTTAGATTGTGGATGCATCATTTTAAAATTACACCACAACATGTTAGAAACTTCGAGAAAATTATGAAGAAAACTATCATGTCATATTTTTCGATAATAGAAAGCTTCAACTTTAATGTATGCTCTGCATAATTTTTGGAGTTTTAGTTTCTTCCGAAAACTGATATTTAAGGGACATTTAAGCAGAAAATCCATTTATACGAAATGAAAAGTGACTTACGAAGATGCATTTGATTGGTGGGTTTGTTCCTTTGTGATCTTTGACAGCTCAATTCAATACTTGATCTGTTTTAACATTTTTCCTTTATTCCTTATTTCAAGGATTCTCTCGATTTTTTTTTTATTAATATTTTTTTCAATACATAAATTTGATCTTTAAGTGGTTGATATATTTTTCTGGCTTTATTTTCAATTTTAAAATAATTTGTCACGCCACTGCTACAGTTCAAGTGCAAAAAAAATGACAGTTTTGCGAAGTGAATCGCAGTTCCGCTGGTAAAACCTTAAAAAGTTCCTAGTGAAAAAATTAGGAACACATTGTTAAAATTAGGGTCTGTTTTAAAATCTCTAAATAAAGTTGTAATTAGTTATCTGATGATTCATTTATGTGGTGTGAGTGTGAGTGAAGATATATTTGAACGTTTTAATTGTCACTTTAGAACACTAATTGCAAATTAGACCAATTCAGATATTGTGAAACGTAAATGAGGTTGTTGTCCTATAAGTTCCATGTAGTTTAATAGGAACTTTAATCAAACATTGTGAAACAAATCCTAATTCCCAATAGATTCGGCCTTTTCTCCCGTTTGTTTTTTTTTTTTTTTATTTCAGTTCAACCTAAGTACAATCGGTAGCATTTTGCTGCGGTATAACGAAAGCTCTACGATTTTGATATTTTTTCAAATAAATTTCGCAATTTGGGTCAAAGTTCTTCTTTATTCCAGAATTTGTTGTTATTGGTTCAACATTGAATTTCCCACAAATTAAGTAAAATTAACTTCAAATTCTTTATCCAACTCCATCAATCTTAATCAAAGCCATTCACTTCAGATTGAATTCTTTTTGAATTCTTGAATAAGTGAAAAATAAATTAAACAAAAATAAATCGATTTGTGTATTAAGCTTTTTGTATATATTTTATGTTATTTCAAAATAATCACATTTACATTGTTTTTTTTTTTTTTTTTTTTTGTTTTATTTTTATTTTGCAAATTTTGAAATAGTCTATTTTTGTTGTTGTTGTTGTTTGTGGTTAATTAGATTTAATAAAGCTCCATCGTTATTCTTAAACTCTACGCCGAAATAATACAAATAATGGTTATATAATATTCATTATTAAAATATAAAATATGAACTAAACAAAAAAAAAAAAAAAATAATAAAATAAAATAAAAATAAAACAAAATTAAAATACATAATAAAAACTAACATTAAATCTAAAGTTTTAAAAAATCAGTTTGTTGTTGTGTGTATTATAATTATTATTTTTGTTTTGTTTTAATTATAAATAAATAATAAATTTTTTTTTCTATAATACAAAATACACTTACTAAAAGCTAAAAAATATTCATTGTCAGTTAGGTTTGTTTTAAATGTTGTTGTTGTTATTTGTTTTGCGGGTAAATAGGTGTGTTTGTTTTTTTTTATTAAATTTTAATCTTTTTCAAAAATATTCTTTTGAAAATGAAAAAAAAAAACAAAAACGAACAAACAGTTCCATTAAAATGTTCATTATTGGTTGACTGACTCAGCCATATGACTACATACGAAAATTATGTATTCAAGTCAAATACACAAAACTTGTAACTTTTAACATTTTTTTTTTGATATATTTTAATGAAACGAGCATTTGAGTTATGTAATTTTTTTTTCGAGAAAAAAAATACTTTGAAAATTTGCTCCTTGTTGTTGTTTTGAATGAATTTGTAAATGTATGTATATCTGTTCGCGCCTGTGTCCTGCAAACTGTCTTCATTTCTAAAAAATCTTTTTTTAAAAATCTCTCACAAATCTTTATTTATATACATGGTCCTATGTATCATTTTATGAATTTTATTTAAGTAAACATCATCAGTACAAAAAAAATTCATATGAAAATCAAAAGCCTTTTGTACTCCCCCTCCCCCAGTCGACGCTGGTGTTACCATGTGGGATTGTTTTCTGAATTAATGACATATATATATATTTTTTTTTTGTTTTATATTTTTTTTTCTTCAGTTATGACCTGGAAAAGGCTTTTTTTTGTTTCGGAAAAAAAGGTTTTTGATGGAATTCAAATGTGATTCTTATGCAATCCCCCATCCTCCTCTACATGTTATAAATATGCCTTTGCTTTCCAAAGCCCGTTTGAAATAAATTAAATTTTTAACTTATGTAGTTAACTGTATCAATGTGTGTGCGTATTTTGCGTGCGACTATAGTGGTGCATTATATATATAAATATAATAAATTGTGTTCGAATATAGGTTTTATATTAAACATTAAATGAGCCTATGGTTCTTCAGCTTCGGCTAGAGACGGATGCCTTGGTCCCTGATCCTGTCTTGTCTTCCCTGTCTCTGTGCGTCCTTCTGTGTTGTTGATGTCTCCGTGATCGTCGGCACTGTGATGAGCAGCATTCGTCATTGTCGTTGGAGCCGAATGCTTTTCTTTTTGACGAAACTCGGTTATTGCATGTTGCCCGAGTGCATCTCCTTTGACAGGTGACATTTGAATCCTATTCAAAAAAAAAAGAATACAAATTAGATTTCAGTTGAACAATTAGATTTTATAATATGCCTTACCTTGCAACGGCATTTGATGCATTTCTGTTCGCCATATGACACGACAACTGGATGCCATTCTTGTCCGTTCTCATGCAAAGATGCCCCTACTTTGCATCCCCCGTTCGAGAGAATTTCTTCAGTTGATTTTATTGCTGCACGTGGTGATGCCTGATCCTGCAGAATATTAGGATTTATTGGTCCGCTTTTGTCGCCGTGTTGTGTTGTCTTCCCTTCGGGACACACTTTGCAACACGCCTTCTTATTTGGCCGATATGCCAATTTCTCGGGACATGTTAATGCTGGACAAGCCATTCGTGGGCAACGAATTTCCAAAGTCAATGGATCACACGTACATGTTGCGCAAGTGTCAAAACCATTTGGTGGCAAATATGGATGCCATGTTGCACCTGCCAAATGGAATTGATCACCCAAACGACAACCACGCTCAGCAGAGTTATTTGTTTGCAAAACTATATTCGGAGAAATACACGTGGGACAACATTCACCGTCACGCAAAATCAAATCCTCACCCTGACGACATTTTAAAATCGGACATTTTATGGCATCACATGTGACACGTCCATGCTGACAAGCACACATTGTACATAATTCTTGTAAGCTTCGCCATTGTTCAGCTTCATCGTAGAAACGACCCGAATGATAGCATTTTGTATCCGTTTCCGGTATAATTGGTCCATTATGATCGCCAGGTACAATAACGCTCGGAACATTGTTATCGGTGTACGAGGGGAAACAATGACTTGGCACCTTGGTTGATTTAAGTTTGCCGCGCAGCAGGAGCTCCTGTCGTTCTTTTGAATAAATTTCCAAATAACACACACTTGTTTCGAGTTTTATTAATTCATTTGCTGCCATACCCAGCACGTAGCCTTCCATATAAGGACCACTGAATTCCTCTAGCATCTTTCGAGTAATGGGTGCGCCAATTGCCTCAATTGGTTTCTCTTCCAGGTAGATTTGGAACTCTTGCTGATTAGTGAAATATCCATTCACGGTAACTTCGTAATGCAAATTACAATCATTATCAATGGCTATCCATGCCATACCCATCAGATGAGCTGGACTCGATGTATCTTGTCGTTTCAGAAGAATTGGTTCGGCTGAGTCACGGGCATCGGCAACTGGACGTGGTATCAAACGACCCCTTATGAGATTCGCATCACTTTCAATGGCAATATTCACTCCCAAGTCACCGCCATACAGGGATTCGATTATTTTCGGACTGATTTTGTCAATTGTTCCAATGGCCTGGTCGAAGTTAAAAGATTGTGTCAGATCCTCAAGGACAGTCTTTCTTTTGCCAATGTCTTCAATCAAACTTATTTCTGGGCGTTCTTTGGCATTCAAATGATCTGTTAGAATGTTATATGCCATTGTTCCATCTGTATTCATGTACACCCATGCTAGTCCACTTGCTTTCGCCTTGGATTCATAGCTGTGTGGTGCCAAAAGAGTCTGGAAGAGCTCGCAAGTTGCACGCGTCACAATTTGGCCCTGAATCTTTAAATTGGGATTCTTCTTCGATTCGATTATCAATACAAGTTTACCACGGCTAAGCAAACGAAGATTTTGTATAGAAATGGGCGATGAAATCTCCAATACATTCACCTCTGCCGACGGCTTGCGTACTTTCTGCACTTCATCCAATATTATCTCTTTGCGTTCAGATGACTCAATTCTAATGCTTACCGGTGCATCGACATACTCCTCGGGACTAAATACCCCATTAAAAACCAGTGTCAAATGAACAGATGACGCAACTCCACTGCTTGTTGAAACAATTGCTGTACCACCTGCACCAGCCATTTGATCTGATTTAGTTCCTGGCGCCGGTTCCATCAATGTACTAAATAACTCCGTTTGAAGTGCCGTATACTTGGCAACTTTTCCTGCTAATGCCAGTTCAGCTTGATACTTGCTACCCCACAGCAATACAACATGCAAACGTTCGTCGCGCAACAAACGCTTATAGTCACGCGGTACACGACGCCAAACGCCACAAATCTTTCCTGTCGTGTTCTGATAAACACTCAACGGTCCGTTTAATGGTGTCGTTAGATTATGCTCCTCGAGTATGGTACCAGAGTCGTCTACAAATTGAATGGCACGTGGTCTGGTTATTTTGCTCGAAACATAAAATGAATAGTAAAGATTCTTTTTGTGGAATAAAAATCGAGCAGTAGCTACAACATTTTGTGGATTATGTGTTGAGTACATGGCTTTCATTTCTTCTCCTTTCAAAAAATATGATGTCCTTCCAGTTAATAATGCTGCAAAATCTATAAAGAAAAAATAAATATAAAATGGCGCATTGTTATTGTCATCTCTATAAATAAGGTATGTTCAGTTCATATAAAATTTATGTTAGGATTATTATTATTTTTTGTTTAGTATACTTACGTTTCATGTTACGTTCTTCCTCCTCATTATTCACCGGCATTGGGACATCTAAGGCTATTTCCGGATCTGAAAAATAATAAACAAAATAATGCATAAAAATTAAGGAGATACAAAAAAAAAAGGAATGTGAATGAAAAGAAAAAATGTGAGGACTGCTGCGAGTATATAGGACCCTAAAAAAAAATTAACAAATAAAAAAAAATACAAGGCACAAAAGCACCGCATGATGCATAGGTAGATAGGTATATATGTATGTATAGAGGTAGCATAATTTACTTTGTACGGCTTTGGTTTCTTAATGAAAATTCTAGGAAATTCCGTCTCAAAACGACAAAATCCGATCGACATCAATGGACATAATCATGAAATTGAATAGTATCTTAAATTTAACGCTTTATTATTATTTTTTTTTTTTTTGTATTTCATTTTGTTTTTTTTTTTTTTAATCCGAAAGGTCTTTGGAAATTTCGTTTAGGGTTGCCGTTTATTTTAATAACTCAATTTAAAACAAAAAAAAAACTAATCAACTATTCTATCGATTTTGAATATTTATCAAGTTGAAATTGATAGTTGAAAACAGTAATAGGGGAAACATGTTTCCGAATAAGAAATGGAAGTAGAAAGGTTTTGATACTACAGTATTGATCATAAAATCGTCAGAAACAAATAATAAGCAGCTTCTTTTTAATGTTTAAACATCTATGCCGGCGATGGTAGGGTAAACTAAAAACGTGGAAATTTCTGTATCACATTACGTTGTGCTGTAACACGTTACGATACGTTGATGTATATTGGATACGTTCAATATTGGGGACGTTCCTTCGTACCTCAAACTAAATCGAAAGGTCGAATTGAGTTTGGGTTGAAATTTGATTGACAGTTCGAACTCACCGCCGCCGCGTTCAGTGATGTAAAATAGCACTTGAATATTTAATTTGATTTTTACACATCTTAACCGTGAGTCCCGGCACTCACACATTTTTAGAACGCCATAAGATATCTTAAATCTTCCCAGTCCCAGTGCAATAATTTTTAATAATTTGTAATAATTTGTTTAAACCCAGCCAAAGTTATCTTGTAGCAACTTCAAAAAAATATTGGTTGATGTCCTCTGAATTCTCAATCTTGGCAACCTTAAAAAAAAAAAAACTCCATAGTCAAGAGAGAAAAGAAAAACGCCAAAGGGATTGCTGTCGTGTGCATGCCGGCTGGCCGGTCGGTTTGAACAGACCGATTACTCTGAATTGAACAAAAGTTGTTGGAATGTTACTGCTAAAAAGATCTTATTGAACCTTTGACGTTTCACACCAATCCAACCCGCACCCCCACAATTCACAACACAATATAACAGCCTGCCTGATGGTTAATACAGTAGAGTATAGGTAACCATATATGTATGTATGCTTGTGGTATCCTTTAACAACACTAACTAATCTGACTGAATGGGACGTGGTGAATCAATATACAACGTCTTATAAGACATGGCACAATTCCACGGCGCTAAAATCTAAAAATTACTTGCCATTAAATGAAGCAAACCCATATACACCTCGAGGTCATTTCGACGGAACGATGAATGGATGGATAAATAAGGTTTAAGAGTATGGGCAGGGCATTATGATGCAGAGTCTTACTGCCAATTTTTTTGTTTTTTTTTTTTTTTGTTTAACCAATCCTCTCAACCACAAGAGACTGTAGGTATATATGTATATATAGTTTCGATGGTATAGCGATAACACAAACGGGACAGGGGACTCGGACCAGCAAATCGGCTTATACCTTAAAATGTGAGAGGTTTCAAAATCATCGATTGCTAGAAATATTATAAATTCTGCAAGAGCAATGCGAATGTGCATAACGAAGAGCCAATGACGCCCATCGCCAGTAAAACCTTCACACCAAAGAAAGCCATGGGCATCCGCGTAAAAGGCTCTTGGATTGGGATTGGGATCGGAACAGTCAGAAGGCCTGACTGCTTGCCCGCCATAGTTTTCAGATGAAAAACGATGATTATTATGTGCCGCTCTGTGAGGAGACTCTTCTATACTTGCCCGCCTGCCTGCCTGACTGCCATGCTTGTGTTGTGTGTGCGGATGGAGATGCGGAGTTGATGGTGGAGCAAGCAGCCAATAATAATAATAATAAAAAAAAAAAAAAAAACTCCACACAAGGGGCTTCGACGGCTTAGTAGGGAAGAAGATTGAGAATTATTTTGTGGTGTTATAATGAAGGGCGACAAATCTGACACCTTGTATACCTATGGTAGGTTTTTTATCTGTTTTTGATTCCTCTCCACCTAGCTGGAAGGACCATACCGGTCGCTAATACGGCTATAGTGTTGATTGTGGATTGTGTGGAACTGGTGCTTGGTGCCTGGTGTTGCTCGTGGTGGTGGTGGCAGCGCAGATCTTATCTCCTGATCTCCGTATGTTTTTTTTTTTTTTGGTGTTCATTTTTTTTGTGTAATGTGCCGACGAAAACGACGGGCGAAGACGCTATCCCGTCTTGGGTTCCCATTTTATTTTTATGGATTTGGAATTCCATCGTTTTTTTTTTTATATGTATGTTTATAGTGTTGTAGTTACGATTTGGGTTGGCCGACCGTTCTTTTTTCCTTTCTTAATAAAAAAAAAAAACTACACAATCGTCAGAAGGAGCAAGAGGAGTTGGCGGCAGCGCGGTGGCAACGGAGGAGATGAATGAATAAAGTGAGTGTTTCTTTCTTCTTTTCAAGAAGATAAATGAGATCGGAAGACGACGAAGTGTGGAG
Source organism: Epistrophe eligans (assembly GCA_951394125.1). Taxonomy (NCBI): domain Eukaryota; kingdom Metazoa; phylum Arthropoda; class Insecta; order Diptera; family Syrphidae; genus Epistrophe; species Epistrophe eligans. The sequence continues at coordinate 65,226,383 of OX596029.1, read as the reverse complement.
AATTTGAATCAGGAGGTTGGAATGCGTTTTGTGGCTTTTGCTTGTAAAGAAACGTTGAGTGTTGTTCGTATAGGTCACACATCCAGGCCGACAGAATCTCAACCTTTTGTGCTGTGACCATATCGAGACATTTTTTTTGTAGTATACCTATATGCTTGTATGTATAAAGTCTTTGATTGTAAAAGATAAAGGAATTCTTTGGAATTTCAATAATTATATCAAAGAATCATCATCAGAATAAGGTTAAATTCCAATTCCACTTGATGTCTATCTGTGTTATCACAAATAAATTAAACAAAAAAAAAAAAAAACAGTTTTCGGACATTATTGAAGTATTTTAAAATATAAGGGTTACCATCTCAATAATTCGCAACGAAAATTATTTAAAAATATCGAAACATTAAAATAAATAAAATACTACTGTAAAAATCTAAAACAAGAAATTTATAACAAACAAACTACTTTGCATAACTGTAAACTCTCGAAACCGTTATCTACTTCAAAAATGTATACGGTCAAATTGTCTTTGATTTGACGTTTTCGAAAATAGCTTAGGCATGTTTTATTGGGAGAATTAATAAGCCAGCAACATTTTATGAAGGAAAACATTGTATGTATTTATGTACATTTCCCAATTAAACACACTTTTTATATTTAAGAACTGAACCTTTTAAGAACTGAACTTTTTAAAATCTTAATTGCACTATAATATTCATGATATGGTACAACAAACAACAAAATCTTATTTTAAATACAATTTTGCCTAGAAGTATGTTCCCAATAAGCCTAAAATTGTGCAATTTCAAGAATTTAATTTCAAAATTATATTATGTATACAAAGTGCGCACACTGCAATTGAGACAGTTTTGTTTGACGTGTTCGGTGTCTTCCAACATCTAGGACAAGAATACATACATAATATTCAATGATGATTCTCCACCGCAAAATTTTATTCTTCTATTGTATGAGAAATATCTAAATTGGTTTGTTATTCTAATAGTAAACACTTTAATTAACATGATTCAGAAGAAAAATACAAAATTCAAAAGTAAAAAGTAAAAAAACAAAATAATTTCCAAATGTAAACCCAAACTGACAGCTTGAATTCATTCACAGTTTCAGCTAAAAAAAACTGTGAATGAATTTGTTTGTTTATTTATTTTATCGAATAAACTGTTATAAAGTGTTATAAAAATATAATTTTGTAGGTAATTTAATTGAAATTGAAGTGATTTTGATATTGCATCATTATATTTTAGAATTGTGCAATTTTCAAGATGTTTTCGAAAAATATTCCAATTATGCGCAATTTTATCCGGTGAATTTATTCACAATAGGTATACATTTGACAGATCTTCAAATTACACTTAATATGAATGATTCAGGATATTAGCTACATTATGCATGTTTTAATTACTTATTCTTATGTAAAGTCGCCCTAATCAACTCCAGTCCCAAATAATTATAAGTGTACTGCAGTTTTGAGATAAATTAAAACAAAGGTGACAGGTGAGAACTCGCTACACCCAAAGTATAGTATTTATACAATCTACTGGAATTAATATTTAATATAAATATTACGCCTGTCGCGCCCCATCGTTTGGCGGAATCTGCACGAACATATATATATTATTTAACTTTATACAATACCTACAGTGAATAGCACATTTGGAAATGCGCTCTGAACTGAAATGGTCGGTTCGACCTGTGAGACGTTTGAGCCAACCTGAAAATTTTTATTAATAAAAGATGATAATGATGATGAAGATGACGATAACATCAAATGAGTTTGGGCATTGACGATGTCGACAAAGGTAAAACCACTTGGCCAATTCAGGCGAAAGGAGCTATAAGCCGCTACGCACATTTTTGTTAACTAGCTATGATGATGATGATAATGATGATGATCGAACTTGTTTTATTTAAAACAAAAAAAAAATAAAAATTTTTACCTACTATTATGGAAACGAGTTGTTCATAAAAAGTGAAAATTGCACGCAGAGCGAGCGCACTGGGCTTCAGAGTAATCATACATTGGATTCGATATATCGGGGAGATGGGGCTTTAGTTTAAAGCCTAGCATGTTCGAAGAGTCAGTTTTGTCATCAGAGTGGTCAGCAAGCAGTATCTACAGAGTGGTCGAGGATGGCGACGTTGTTGGTCATTATTTTGTCAAACCATATCTAGAGTACCTATACCTATACCTACATACATATATGTGAGTGAGTGTTTATTTATTTATTTATTTTTTTTTTTAATTTTATTTTTCTTACACAAAATCTACTTATTTGGCATGGTTGAAAATAGGTAGGTTTGCAGTCAGGCAGGCGACTATACGACGAACAAGGCTGGCAGGCGCATTCTCTGTTGCATATTGTAGGTATGGTATATATGTGAATCGGGAGGAGATAGCACTGGCGACTGGACATATAGTTAGTACTGGTTTCTTTTTGGGCATATGCAAGGTTTTTTTTCTTCCACTATACCTACTTATGCTGCATCCCTACCTAACCTACACGAGATATTTAATTCCGTTTAGATAAGTAATAGTACAAATATTTTGGTCTTATATAAATACATATGTATGTATATATACGTTTAGTCTTATGGTAATGTATAGAATCATGAAGCACGCTATAAAGGACGTTTGAATTTTTGTTCTTCTTTTCTTTTTTTTTTTTGCTGCAGTGCATCTTCATCTTTTAAAGGAATATCATCGATTTCTCAACTTGAGCTTCTGGAATTTAACCATTTCCATACAATTTATATAGATACATCTACAAGACATACCTCGCCTTACAGTGCAGCGACTAAAGATGTAATTGGTCATTAGAAATTGTATTATTTGTATAAAGAGAGACAAAACATTCAATAGAAGTATAAATGATGCCTATGTTTATTTAAGAAAAAAGGATAAGCATACAGTATTTAATTTTTGTAGATATAAGAATCATTTTAAATAGAATGTTTATTTAAGTTCAACTATAAAAACTTAGATATGTCATTAACGACACAACTAAAAAAAAAAAAACATCACTTAATTGTTACTCTCAACTTGTAATTAAAATATTTACTAATTTATTTCCAAAAGTAATTTTGCAAAAAAAAAAAAATGGAAAAAAGTACAAATCAAAAGTAATGTCAATGTTGGTGATGTAAAATCAGTCAAGTTAAATCAACCGATAAAAATAAATAAACACATGTATATTCATCTAGACGGCAGGCTGGCAGTCGTCCAGAATATATATGTATAAGACCGACTGCCTTAAGATAAAATTCGTCGTCCCATCATTATATTGCAAAGATATCAAGCGATATGGTACAAACAAAAGTAATGAGAGGATATAAATAATTTCCTAATAGGTGTCGCATATTTATAAATCTCATCCAGTTTTTTTTTTTTTTAATAAATATATATGTATGTATAATTTTAATTTTGGGATATAATTTTGTGTGAGTTGTCCTTCGCACAGATATCCAAAAATAAGTATCGACTATCTTTCAATTTTTTTTAAATTTTAATGGCAACAACAAAATATATATTTTTTTCTTTTTTTCCTTCGAAAGTAGGTTGGTTTTTTTTTTTTTTTTTACATCAATCAATCTATTATATTGCTTATCATGTGTATGACTTATGTGAAAAATATTTATATTAAAAAGATTTTATGTCTGAAACAACATTGTGTTAGTTGCTCAGTTTTTATTTTTGTCACAGATTTAATTTTTTTTATTTTATTTTCTTTGAAATGCAGACGTAGCTACTTGAATTTAAAAAAAAAAAAAAAAAAAAACTTGGAACTAGTATATATGTATGTAGATAGATAGACACAAGCTTATGATGATTAACCAATAGAAGATTTTTTTTTCATATACGCGGCGGGGGATGCCTAACCCTGCCCCTGATCACTTTTGTTTTTTTTTTTTTTTTTTTTTTTTTGTAGAAAATGTTATAAATTATTTTTTTTATTTTATTCTAACTTAATAAAATAAATTATTTGAAATTACAATTTTAAATATATGAATTTAATTTATGGATTTGTTTTTAGATTAATGAAAATTTGTCTAAAAATAAAATTAAAAAAAAAAAACATTTTGATTATGTTAAAGTTTAAGTGGTATATATTTTTTTTTTTTAATTTTATTTATTTTAAAATAAATAAAATTAATAAATAGCTAGTGACATAAATGAGTCATATTGTGTTAAGTTATTTCAAATATACGAAGCTTGTTGTATTTAAGGGATAAAGAGGAACTTATAAGATAAATGTATCCCTTTATTAATTTTGATAAAAAAATGATTATTTTTTTAAACGGCTATCATTTTTTTAGATTTAAAGTCTGTTTAAAAGTTTCTGCAAAATATTGGAAATATTTCACAATTCTTTTGTTTTTGTTCGACTAAAAACCCAATCGACTAACGCACAGCAAACTCACTAATTTAAACATTTCTTAAAAAAAATAAAATTGGTATAGATATATGTAGATACTCACCAATGGATTCTCCTGGACATGCTTTGCAACATTTGCCTGGTAATAAAATCGGGTCATCACAATTTGCCGGTGGACATTCATTTTTAATATTTCGGCATTGTACTCTAGCGACAATTCGACGTTTCTTTGGAACCTGCAAAAAAAAAAAAAAACAAATAACAGAATTAAAAAAAATATATCTAACATAAATATGAATGTATAATGTATATACCAAATATTTTTCATTTTATTTTTATACATAGCTGTTGATTTGTTTGTTTTTTTTTTTAATATTCTTATAAAATATTCAAAATCACGACAAAAGATATAAGATACAAAATGTATATTTATATGTATGTACATATATCTAAATATGTATTATATTGCAATAAACTCGCAGACATAGCATTTATAATTTTTGTTATTTTTATTTTTTATATACGCTCGTTAATTAATAGTAGAATTTTTTTTATTTTTTTTTTTTTTTAACACGAGTTACCGGCGGCGGCGCCAGTGTAATCATATCATTCATCGTATAGGTTTGATATTTCAATATTGTGCGCCTTTGAGAGTAAAATTATTGTGCTGGTTATTTTTGTTTTGTCAATTTTGTCTAGAAGTCAGACGGTGACGATGAATGAAATAAACGATCAGTTTTTTTTTTTTATTATTATTATTATGTACACATCTATGAACGAACAAGTTTTATGAAGTTAAAAGTTGTGATATTATGGCCCGATGATGACGAACGATATCAATTTGTTATAAAATGCGAATATGTAGGTATAATTTCTACAATCTATACATGCGTTGTCGTATATGTATGTTGAACATGTTTTGCTTATAAGTATCGATTATTTTTTTTTAACACTAATTTATTTACATACGTATGTATGTTTGTATCTATCATTTCAAAAGCAAATAGATTATTAGTTTTTTATAGTTTTTTTTTGTTTTAATATAAGAATGTATATGTATTTAAATTTGTTCAGGTGTATGAATGTTTTATTTCGACGTTTTACATTAGTAAAAAAATTTAACCTACATCAAAATCAGTCGGTATAGAGAAAAAGATCAATATTTTTATGAAACTTCATGTGAGGTCTCTATTTTAATTCAAATTCCCTCCTACACTTGTTTTAAAGCTAAAGTTGAATGTTCTTATGATTATAAAAAAATTTATTTTATTTTTTGCAAAATTTAGTTAAAGACACATTTTAAACAGTCTGTAGGAACCAAAACTTTTGAAATATTTTATCAAATTTTAAATTGTTAAGAATCAAATTGACATTCCACCTTCATTTAAAGACATTAACCTTGAGACTTGATAACTGTAAGCATTGTTAAATTCTAATTTTATCCGTATCAACATAACGTTAAGTTAGAAAATTACAAAAAATCGAAATCAATAAGAACTATCATATACCTTAAAAATTCGTAATTCCTAAACTCTCTCTTAAAAAGGCAATGGCCTTAACGACAGTCATTTAATCGTCCGATCATTTTAGCCTTTCGCTATTTGTTTCCAGAATTTTCCTCTTTTCATATTTTAACATTTTTCTATAATTTATCATGTAGCATAGTTTTTTTTTGTGTATGTATGTATATCTAAATCTTAACTGATCATATAATCAGGATATTGATGACAAACCGAAACTAAAAATTAAAATGTCGGCAAAATTTCTTTAAACTTCAATTAAACTACCTCAATAAATGTATTTACAAAAAAAAAAAAATGGTCAAGAGAAACAACAATTAAGTCATTTTGACTTTATCCAATTAGAAAAGGTCGATGAGTAACGCATCATAATTCAAAAGATTCACAATCTAGATTAAATTGAAATGTGACACGCATACTAAACAATATTGTATACATAATAAAAAAAAAAAACTCTCTGCGGCCATAATACAACATCAGCGACCGAAACCGACAGGCGAATGCTTCATAATATAATTGATAGTTTTGCCGACGAAAAAATACATACTTAAATGTGCCATCTGTGTTTTTTTTTATGTCTCAAAAAAAAAAATAGAATTAAATGAGCAATGAAAAATTGCTCATATAACAGTAAAAAAAAATAATAAACTCTTTCCAATAAAAAAAAGAAGAGTTTTACTGATTAAAATAAATAATTAAGATAATTCTTTAAAATTGCCCGGAGTGATTTAGTTTTAATAAAATGAAATGGTTTAAAATTAATTTCCCGAAAAAGAAACATTTGAATCTTTTTAGAGGTTAAAATTTATTTAGATTTAAGAGTAAATCTATAGATAGTTTTTAACTTAACCCTTAAAAGTCACAGATCTTTGGAATGGCGTAAATGCTATACACTGTGCCATTTTGACCTCTGCACAAACGAAAGACTTTTCAAAATGTGTCTTTGAAAAAATGTTTGAATCGTCACAAAGAAACCTAATCCTAAAAAGGGACGGTTAATATGAAATTGATAGGCCTATTCACAATGAAACTAATTTCATCAAAATGACCTTCGCTTTTTTGGCTTAGTAAAAACCTTATTTTGACAGATAATCTCTGCTGACTAAATATACCTTCGTGGAAGTGGTCCAAGGCCCCTTAAAAAAACCTTAAAAATTGATTTTAAGTTATATTCAAGTAAATGAAACGCGGGTGTCAAATTAACCCCGGTTAACGAATCAAGTTAAATTGTTGATTTTTTTTACTTGGAGACCCGAAATGATTGTAGATGGCGTTATTAGACTTATTTCTAGTTCAAAAAGCTCGATTGAAGATCACTTAGGTCAAAATGGAAGAAATTTCAATTTTCCTACACTTTTCGAAAAGCTAGCTTCAAAAGCAGTAAATTTGTGAATTTATAAAGAACAGGTGTTAATTGATCATTATTTGTTTTTTTTTTCTATTTTCAAATCTTATTTTGAATTATATGTCTCTTCCACTGATATCACAAAAAATAAGCTATAAATTGTTTTTTGTTGTTTCGTAGAAATTCTATAAAAAAATTTTTTTAGTACAAACAATTTTAAAGACAAAAAATATATTATAAATGTAGATTTAAAAATGTATCGTATTTTTTACTTTCTTCATTCACTCCAGTGTATACATATGAAGGTATATTAGTCATTATTTTTTAGATATGATAGTTTTGACATTTTAATTTCTTTTTATATTTTGTTCTTATTTATTTTGGCACGCTTAGATATTATTAGCATCATTTTTATATGAAATAATATTTCAGATTATTTTATTATGCGGGCTAGTTACTTATATACGCTTGGGGATTATGGCTGTCACTTCAAAAGTCAATTTTCAATCCAAGATTCAAATAAATATAAAATATTACTCGAATGAATCGTCAAAAAAAAAGCATTTCAACACGCAGTAAACTTTCAATGCAAATGGAAATCTTTTTTTTTTGTTTTTTTTTTTTGTTTCCTAATTTATTATGTCTGCGAATTATTTTCTTGAATTTTATGATAGTAAGCATAAGGGTGGATCTTTTTTTGTCAATAATTGAATTTTTCTACCCAGTGTTGCTGATCAAGGTTTTATATTTAAAATTGGTTAAAATTAACACGCAAATATTTTAACTTGGCACATACCACGAAAAGTAAGTATGTATACAAAAATGCTAACACTTTTTTAAGAACAATATTAAAGCAGCTAAAAATACAAATAAATATACAGAATAAGATATGTGAACAATTTAAATAATTTAATAATTTTAGTAAAACACTGTAAAAGCTGCTTGGATTTATAATAATAAAATTAGCAAACAAAACCAAGTTAAAATTATGTCAAATTAAGCCTCACCCTAATATCTATACATATTTAATTTATGAATTTTTGTATATTTTTTTTAATGAAAGAAAATTGAAGGCGCCAACAACTTAATGAGATATTAAAACATAAATAACAAAAATGTGGGTAGCAAAAACATATGCATATCAACGTTTTTAAAAAAAATATATATGTATGTATGTATGTGTATATTCGTACTTACCGCTACGCATTCGCATTTTATGCAGTACATAACTCCAAAGGGTGGTCCCAAATCTGCCCACCAAGTTGAACCAAGTTCATGTAAGGTTTTTCCAAATTGACATTCAGCTGTAAGTAAATAAAAATAAAAATATAAAATATATTTTGAAATGCGGATACAATTTTTTTTGACATAATTATATTTATTGTTAAATTTTTTAGATCATACAAAAAAAACAAAGAGAAATTTGAATGATAATTAATCATGAATTTTTTGACAGATTTTATACATTTATATTAACTTAAGTTGGCCGTGAATGGCACGAGCCCCATTCACGATAGTACCTGTCGTCAATTTTGCATTGAACATTTTCTACGTATCCTCTAATTGTCCATACAGACATTCTCAACGTCAGTGAAACAAAATGTTGAGATCTCAGAAATATATCTAAAGTAAAGTAATATACAATGTTTCAAAAAGTGTCACTTATAAAATTTTTTATGAAACAAGACCAAGTTTGTGATAAAAAAAAATATATAATACATGAGTAATTTGGTCATTGAACTTCACTACTTACATCAGCAACTTGTGTGATCAATATTCTAATAATATTTATCAGTGTTCATGTTGTTATTCAAGAACAAAAAAAAAAAAAACAAGACTTTTATTACACTTAAAAATAGGTGGCGCCAGTAAATCAATTCAATTGTTTGATAAAACAGAAAACACGTTAAAAGAACAATCATTTCAATTGACTACACTTTAACGATATTGAACATTGAACAATTATTATGATGGATTTAAAGAAATGGAAAAACAGAACAATAACGTAAAAAAAAACCAAACCAAACCAAATGAAACAATCGAAAATTGTATCATTTTTAATTGAATTATCTGCAACGAAGGCCTGGGAGGTATACAATTTTTTGTATTTTTACTTTGATCGATATCCATTCAACCAGAAAATTTATTTTGTACTTATAAGTCTCTAGATAGAACCCTACTTAAATTGCAGCACTGTACGTAAAATGAATTTAAGAAGAGTAAAATAATATATATATTTATATATGTAGATAATAAACGATGCTTTTTATATAATAAGTTTAAATTTATTGACTGTAAATTTCAATTCAAATATACGTACGATCAAAACATATTTATATATATTATTGAACTATGAAATTGAATAGGTTTTGAAATTAAATATAAAGTGATGATCTCATTTTATAAAAATATTTTAGTTAAGTGTGTATTTACCTAATAGACATTTTTTTTTTAATTTTGAATTTGTTTCTTTTTTCTGAGCTTAACTTTTTTGAATTAAAACGACTTATTGCCTACGAACATAATTATACATAATGTAGTAGAAAAAAAACTATATGTTCTTCACATAAAGTAATCGAACAGATTCGATTGAGCATTGCACTATTGTGAATGAATATTGTGAGTATACTTTAAAAAAGTTCATTGATATTTTAGAAAAAGTATATAAAAATCAATTTTCTCTTTGTGCATTATAAATTTAAAAATGTGTAGATGTTGAAAATGTCCCTGATAGTCTTGTAATGATTCGAAAATTTAAACTTTTAAGAAATATGATTGGGTGAAGGATAGAAAAAATCTACTACTTAAAGTGACTACCCTGTGTAGTGTTTATATCTAGATCCTTTAGTGAATTCACAATAACATATAATAAATGTCAAAAAAGGAATACAAAATGAATTTTATTCATTAACTAACAATATTATCTTCGAAACACCCTTTTTATATGTGTGTTTATGTAAATTTTAAAGAAATAATACATAAACTGAAAATTAAAACCACCTTTTGACTTCAATCACTCAATCCGTCATCCTAACACGTACACCGTGCGCTGCTTTGATAAGACATGTAGCTAATAATATGTATCTATGTACATATTATATAGATGTAGTAAAATAGTAAGCACGGTCGGTGACCTGAATAACTCTGAGATTATTTATATAATTTTTTTGTTTTGTTTTAATTAACAAGTACTCTTTGTCTATCTACTATATACCTATATATATATTCAAAAACAAAACAAAAATAAAACAAACACAACAAAAACTCTCTCTATACGAGTAAAAACAAATAAAATGCAACAAAATGTGGGTGTGAAAAAAATAATAATAATAATCTCTGGCGCCATTCATATAGTACAAAATGTTTTGCAATATAAATATAATCATGTATACTTAGGTATATAATCAACAAAATCAAAAACGAAATGCAAAGAACTCTCAAAACATTCACTTCATTCACATCGAAATCAATTCGCAATGAGTTATATACATAAGTCTATATAGATATATGTAAGTATAAAATACAAATATCTACGTATCAATTCAATTTATTCACGTTTGATGTTTTGATGGGAAATGAGGTATTTTACTTCCCACCTCATCCATTAAAAACTAATTGAAAAATCAGTTTGTATTTTTATTGAGTTTTGCTTGCTAGTTTTGCTAGTTAAAAGAGACTCGACTATATTCTTTACCCCTGTGCGTGTGCTGCAGCTCTCACCGTGTAATTGCTGATAGAGTTGGCTAGCTAGCTGGTGCCAATAAAGCGCCGAACGTACTTCACAAATTCAAATACGTCGCTCACTGTGCTCTTAATTGAGTACAACAATTGTGAACATTCAATGGATTTGTTTATTTTAATTATTTCAATTGTCAAATATTTGGAACGTTTAATGAAAAGTCCATCCACATTTGGGCACACCTTATTAGGCTAGGCCGCAAACTGTCGCACATCGTTCGTTGTAATCTATTGACGCTTTTTAATAAAGCCTATTATAGAAACAATATCTACAGGTAGAGATATATGTATTTACTTACCTACAAGTGTAATTGTATCATTCGGCTTTATTTTGGATTCATTTAAAGTCTCAAAAGCTTTGGCTTCGTTAGCGAAACATTAAAAACAACAACAAAAATAATTAAGATGCTATCAGAAAGTTGGCATAAACACAAGTTCGTTTCGTATATTTCGCGATAAACAAATAAACTTCTGGCGCCATAAAAGCACGCAGACACGTATGTAGGTATGTAACTAGTAGGTACTTTTTTTTTTTTTGATTTTTCGCTGCCCCTTTATTTTACACTTGACAGTTGAAATTTTGATCATGAAGACATGTACCTAGATTAATTCTATCTAATTCTTCTATCGAAATTATAAAAAAAAAAAAAAAATCATTTATGGATATTGTTTAATTTACCATTTTCGTCTGAGTTATTGGTAATCTGTAAGGCTGCATGATACATATTTTCTTGTTTTTTTTTTTTTTGTACTAACTGTCAAGTGAGTTGTTATATCCGAGTTAAGTGTAGTATTTCTCAAGCTTGATTTTAATTAAATGACCAATTAATTGGCAATTTTTCGCTCCCCTTTTTCTATTGCTAATCTTATGACGGATATACGCGAGTTTATATACGATGTCAACATTTTAAGGTAGTGAATTTTATGTGCGACATGACATGTGGCGCCAGTAGCAGCAGCATGCCTATTTTTTTTGTTTTGTTTGTTTTATGTTGTGCTAGTTTGTTTTGTTTTCCTTGGAAAGTCTTACACAGACATTTTTATTTTTATTTGGATTTTTTCTATATTTAATTTGGATAGGCCTTGTGGGCTTGTTTAACTAGTTACAAAACCGGATATATTATTTTAAGTGATTTTTTCGCACTTAGGCTAATGGTTGTGTGCCTAATGATTATTTTATAAAATATATATATTTCTGTATAGGCACCTACATATTTAATGTTTATATAGAAAAACACATCTACCATGCAATTAACGAACTTGTTGAAATTATTGAAATGTCCAGAGGAGCATATTAATTTAACTTTAATAAATAAATAAGAAGTACGATAGTAGAGTACTTAAATAAATATATAATTAAAGTCAATTTCAATTCTAAAGATGATTTTGGTTTAATATACCTTAATTGATTTAAAAAAAGTAAGTCATAAATCTAAATTTAAAATAAAGCCGAATTCAACGCAACTATTGTAATTTGCTTTCATAATTTTGCTATTGTGAGCTAACACAAATAGCTTTGACAGATATCTCGTTTAGTATGGCTAGTTGAAGCATACTTGAACTACTCTTCCACTACGGATAGTAGGTATAGTCGAGTTGAAATGAGTTTGATTCAACGTTTGGTTAGATTTACTTTAAAATTTAAATTAATAATTTAAAACTGAACAGACATCCTGCAACTTAAACTTTAAAAAATGTAACTGACGATGCATTCAATGCTAATTAATATAAATTATGTTCTAAGCTTTTGTCACGTGGTTATCGGTTCGTTAGGTACATAGGTTAGTATTATTGTATACTTCCAATATTAAACATGAGAAAAGAATTAAAAGGTACGCAAAAATTGACAGCCAACTTGTAATGCGGTTTAACGCCATCAGCCGGAAATAAAAATAAAAGAATTGATTGAATACCGCATCCCATCACACAAATCCGTACAAAAATATATGCATTGCGATTGGCAAAGAAAAAAAAAGTAACATATCTACATGAAGTTTTGTACTATACAAAAATTTGTCGGAAAAACAACGTGAGGAAACACTCGTATTATATTTGTTCCCCAAAGAGAAACTGCCAACTACAATATATGCAGCCGTTTATTATCAAAGGGAACACACCTCTTCGAATGAGAATTACGATAAATATCTTCTTTTTGTTTCTTCTTTGTTTGCGGGATTGTTGTATGTCCGTCCGTGTCCGCAAACAGAGTTACCACTATTCGAATACAAACATTAATTTGACCGCTCCGAGAAAAAAAAAAGAATACGTCATGTGTAGATGTTTCCAATTCTATGCAACAAGTGTACCAACTTCAAAAACGTAAAAAGATAACATGAAACATACAAAATAAAGAGTATTTTTTTTTTATATAGAGGTTTGGTTCACTAGAAACAGTTTCTAGTGACGCTAAATTTGACAGCTGACAGAATGACAGATGATTTGTGCTCAGTATATTTCGTCATTCCAGTTGCCCGATAAAGTGGTTGAAAATTGAACCTAAACCTAATCTTAATTCAACACAAACATCTTTTGTGAAGGTATTTTAGATTATAAAATTTGTCTGTGGTAACTCTGGGTCATTCTACCTTTCATGGCGTCCGACACTGACGACGACAACGCGACGTCCGTATTATACGCCAGCTTTCGGTGTTATTTTTCGCACTCTTTGTTTATCGTTTGCTGATGCCATTCTGGCTGATTTTAAGGTAAAACTGCGCTGTTTTTCATGTGTATACCTATGTATATACATCTTTTTATTCCTCTTCAATTTTGATGAAGTCACAATGATAGGATGTTTTTTAAGTTGTAATCTGACACTTTCAATTAATGTTCAATAGATATCCGTTGCTCCAAAACTAAGAGAAGCTAATAGTATTAAACCGCCTCCATTTTTTTTTAACTGTCACCTTAATGTCGGCTTGTTATTTGGATTAATTATTGTGTATGTCATATTCAAAGAAAGATGTCTAGACATAGGTTTACTAAAAAACAAAACGAGGCACCCTGTGCTCGAAAAGCCACCCACAGATTTGAATAGAACGCCAGTATTCTTAAAATAATTTATCTTAATTGGCTTTATTGTGAATGCAACACAATGCGAAAATATACCCGTTTAAATTACTGCAGCAGATTGTAGTAGGATCTTATTGGCAGACCTATGTTCTGTTCATCAAACATGGGATGGGATCTAAGTAGGCTATAAGACAAAGTTCTGTTTCTATCTTCTTTTTATTATAATTTTTTTTTTTGTTTTTTTCAATAAAAATGAATCTTATGAACAATAATTATTTATCAGAGAAAATAAGGATTTTTGTTTTTGCATTTTCATTCTGACTGCTCGCTGCTGCCATCTTCTTCGGCATCATCAACATCATTTTTTGAATTTGCCGCACGTCGTCGGTCGTTGTCGTCGTCGTCGTTGTCGCTGTCGTTTCGTATTAAAATCTGCGCGCCACAAAAATAGAGTAAGTTACGGGCGCAAATATCCGTCCTGGCTGTCTGGCCAACCGTACATAATGTTAAAAATTACACATTTATAAGTGCAATGCACTCCCCATTCTGGTGAACGTGCAACGTATTCTAGGTTATTTTTGTGGCATATACTGTGCATACATTATAATGTATGCACGAATATAAAAACATCTAAATAGAATTTTGAACAAAAAAAAAAAAAGTAAAAAATATTGTCGCCTCAATAATATTAATGGGGTAACATCTATAAACGGGCGTAGGGAAAGATTTTTAAATGTTTATTTTATTATATTTTCATTTTTTTTTTAAGTTTGTAGCATTTCTGTCATATTGTCTGGAATGCATTGCGTGTCTGCACTGTAATTGACATAGAAAAAAAATTATATTGCGGTAAGTTATGTGCTTATAGGAAAGGACAAGTTGTTTTTTAAAATGTTCCAAGTAAAATTAAATACTTTAGGACAGTTATATTTTAATTATTTATGTGTATTTAAATTTATCAACTCAAAGATTATAATTTAAATAAAATTGTATTTTTTCGTGAACCATAAAATGCTTGGTGTAGACGTACTCTTAAAAATTCTACATATTCACAATAAAATGTATCATGACAGTAATGACCTCATTCAACTCAAGTTCGATACTCTGTTGGATGTCAAAAAATCTATTGACAATCAGGAATAATTGAATAACAGGAATCATTATGATCTGTCATTGTATTTTGTGTATGATTTCTCTTTCGTGCTAGAGTAATTACATTGAGTATATTTTGTATTTTTTGTTTAAACTAAGGGTTTAATAGATTTAGTGTCTGCATGAAGTGACGACATTTTCAACCAACACTAACAGTACCTACTTCCGGTAACGCATTTTCATTTATATTGTTTAAGGTTTCAGTTGAAATAATTAAAGATTTATAAATTCAAATCAGTGATACTTAAATCATTTATTCTTTTTAGCAAAACTTAAATAAATAATATTCATACTTTTATATAACAAAGCTCCATTCGAATGTATGTGAACTAACCAAAACAATTGCCATGTTTTTTTTGTAGATATCTACCATGTGTCAAATTTCTGATTCATCCTATCCTAAGTCTGGCGAAAATATCTGTTTGTTTTCTTATTTTTTTTTACTTAATTTCACTACATTGGTATTTTAAAAGAAAACAATAAATATAAAAAAAAACCTGAGCAAGGAAGGAAACAATAATAAAATTTATGAAAATAATCATACATTCCGTCATGCCCTAGCTTCGGCCAATATCAACAAAATGAATCTGAATTTATTATTATCGTTTGGTCGGTGCGATTCTTTTTGTTTTCTTCTTTTTTTTTTTTGGTAGAATCCCATGTCGAGTATTTCACCTACTTTTCGGTGAACGTTCAAATACCCAGATGACAGATGATATGACGTTCGAGAGATACTTCAACAAAAATTCGGTGCAGTTAAATATATCTATACATCACTTACATTTATAATTAAAAAAAAAAAATGAAGCTAAATAAATAAATTGAGGTCGATTAAAAGTTTAAGCGATACCTAAACTTATGTTCAAAAGTAAGCGCTTTCCATTTAACGTTTCCTTTTTAATTTACGTCAAAATGTAAACCTATATATCAATATTATATGTACCTATACTTGAAAGATTGACATTTTCAGATAAAAACTATTATTTGAATTGTTTATTATTATATGGTGCAGTTGCATTTATAAATATAAATATATAGATATATATAGTGAGCGGCATATTACATATATGGCGTCATTTTCTTGATGCAAAGATAAACTAATTTTGAAACTTTAAATTTAAACCAATATTTACTGAATTAAATTTGACAGTTAAAAGTGCTGAAATGTCAATCGACCGTCAATTTCATATATATCATAAATGGCTTTTAAAAAAAAAATTTACCTCAAACATCACTTTTGATGAGTAAATATTTACATTTGACTTTTAACAACTTCAGGTTCTCCTTCTGACCGGAAAACACATTAATATGGTGACCATGCGAAAACAAATTATCGAAATTTTTTTTTTTATGTGTTGAAAATTAGCTGAGCTTAAAATGCCGCTAAGCCACAACTTTTGAGTACGGTAATAGGTATATATTAAAGACAATTGAGTAGCTCACGCCAAACAGCAGAACGACAGATAAGGTTTAAAGTTCATCGAATGAATGGAAAACCAATGCAATCAATGTTGAGAAGTATAACCTTAAATAGAATAAATTTTTAATTTATAAAAAATAATTCACAACAAAATTATCGAAAACTTAGCTATCCTATATTACGGTTATATAAAATGTTAGATACATACCTAATGCACAGCAGATGGTCACCCGAACTATATAATAAATGTTCTTTAAATGTACACTTTATATGGCGCTCATTGTCAAAGGGATTTTTTTTTTAAATGAAATTTTATATTAGCCGTCTTAAATCGAATTCATTAAAGTTTAAAAGGAAATGAAATGCATATCTTTTGATTTATGGTTACCCTATACCTACCTCTATCGTGATATTAATAAACCAACAAGACTTTGTGGCGATAGTGGTGGTGGTGGTGGTGGGTCGGCAGCGCGGTGGCAACGACGACGACGTACGGCGACTGTGAAGCGTTACCACATTTGAGATTATGAGATAACAATTTGATTTATTTTGGAAACAAATAAGAAATCATCAAATTTATTCTGTCAATGAATAATATCATATAAACAAAATAGCAAACACGTGATTTTTTTTGAACAAGTCAATTACTCATATAATATACTTCTGGCAGACTACTAATTTATTGGCTAAGTAGAATAGCAATCGTATACATATGTATATATGTATGTATGTAGGTATATTGAAACCTAGCAGAAATAGGGGGCTCGGCATTCCGTAAGCAGAACGAGAATTTACTACATTCAGCCATAAACTTATAGTATATATGTAGTGTAGGTGTATGTATATATAGATAGATGCAGAGGAACCTATTATTATCCTTTTCAGGTGATTGAATTTATTTTTGGCCATTGATTGGGACTGGTCGGCGGTCGTCGTCGAAACGGCAACTATATAGTGAAGTACACGGTCCGTTTTTTTTGTGCATTTTCGAAGGAAATGACGAATTGCCCTGAAGAGACCACGACGAACGAACAATAATCAACTACGACGACGACGGTAAAGATTTATAAATGAATTCGAACTGACTTTTGGCATTTTGTGTTCGTTTTAATTTGTTTGTTTGTTTTTTTTTTTGTTCATTCTATTTTTTGCTTCTATAGGACTTTGCTGCACATGTTGCAAGGTGTGAAAATTAATGTTACTTTTTCTATTTTTTTACTTCAAATTAATCACGAGATAAGAATAAATAGTGGTACGAGATAAGAAATTATAGTATGGTATGTATAGGTAGTATTTCCTTGTTTAAAATTTAGGTTATTAGGCCTATGTATAGAATATTGTATTCGATTGTAGCTAATACAGTAGCGTATGGAAAATTTGAACATACATACGTTAAAATATAGAGTGTATACATTTTTATATCTTTAAAGTAGCTACAGGTATATTTTGATATCAAGATATCAAGAGTCTTTTAAACGTACATACATATATGAATGTATAGGTATGCGTACACACGTTAGGTAGCAAACCAATACGGTGATTTGGATAACTCCATGACTAAAACAGTCCTTATATATTTCTTATTCAAGAGTGTACTGTCTTTCGATTTCATCCACAAGATTAATCTTTATACGTATCCCTACCTGAACTGAAAACCATACGCTCATATTTCTGAATGATAGAGAGCTGTCAGAAAGAAAGAATCCTCTTCTCTTTGCAACTTTTTCTCTCATTAATTTTAAAATTCCATATAATTGATCTGGTTTCCTTGAACAAAAAACAAACAAAAAAAAGACAGTATTGTGGTCTTTACATTGACATATATGTATATCTTATCAGGAAAACAGCAGTGCATGTGACAGTATGGTTAAATCTTTTCTTTTTTTGAATATCTCTATACGAGGGATATGTTTTTTTTTTCTTCTACTATTCAATTTTGACATCCCATTCATAACTCTTCACCTTAAAATATATACATACATACTTACAATGAGATGATTAAGATCTTATAAGAAAAGGTTTTCTTTTTGCTTTGATGTGTTTTTTTTTTTTTAATATTGTTTCTTATAGATCATTTTGTGAAGGTTGTGAGAGTTTTGAAAGTAAATAGATTATTTCACAGTTAAAGCATCAATTGAACTGTCACATTAATTATATTCAAAGAAAATACATGGGATCGATTAATCGCAGTCAATATACAAATTAAATGTAGAAATTAAAATTCCCGATAAGTGTTAGTGTTAAGGATATTGAATAAATATATGTAGATGTATATAACATACATATAATAATTTATATCTGAACCAAAATAATTATTCTTCTAATGGTCACGCATATATCTACATATATCCATATATGTATACTTTAATAGGCTTGATTGTTAAGTGGACTATGAAATTGTATTCCAATAATCTTTTTCATTTAGAAGTTTAAGCACTTAATTCTAGTCGCCAATAACTTGACTTTATTTATGTATAATTACTCTAGTCTGTATCAGTTGAACGATTTTGAAGTTTCAACATTATGATTAGATGGAGATCTTGCAAAAGTCAGAGTAATATATGGCCATCAAATTTACTCCTTACAACCGGTCGATGTTAGAAATAAATAAAGATCTAATTGACCGAACCGGAATGGTACTTATAACAAGCATTTTTGTACTTAATGGACATCAATCTATCTGATGTGCTGTGACCACATATTAAAAATAAAGTATATACTTTCGATCTTTTGTTGAAACCTCTAAAGTTGAATATTAAAAAATTATCCAAGGCGAGGCACAAAAAAAGACTTAAAAATAATAAAATTAAAATCTTAGAAACTGGAAGGTTTTAATAGCGATTGATAAAGTACTTTCCTTTTGTTTGCCTATTTTCCTATTTGAAATTAATAAATCTTTATATAAAAATAAAAAAATAAATAGTTTTTTGTTAAAAAGAAATTAATCCTTGGTGGACCAACTATTTTACGTTTGGGCTCGTATATACAAAATTTGACTTCAAAAAAAATGTTTAAATTTATATTTTTTTAAAATTAAATGTCTGGATAAAGATGCAAAAATAAGACAACCGGAACCGCAGCATTACTTCCTCGTAAAAAAAAAAATAGTACTATCATCTTGCGTATAGAGAGAGGAGACATACCTCTTCGTATAAAATATATACATATGTACATACATTTTTATGTAGTATGTAGGTATTTTTTTTTTTTTTTTAAATGTGCCGTTCCGTCTGCTGAATAAACAAATTCGAGATACACATCTTTTTCATCAAAGAAAAAGCGTTCATCTCTTCGTCCCCATCTTTATGTGAGTTTATTTGTTTTTTTTTTTTTTAAATTTTTTTTTATTCGTCTTTCACATCTTCACATGACTAAATGCTTTGCCAGGGAGTGCGTCATGCAATTTTGCTAAATGTTTTTGTATCTCAAGTTGAAAATAATGTTTTCCGCTTCTCGACTCGCACCTCTCCTCTTCAATTTTTTTTTTTTTTTTTATATATATTTTTAAATTGAAATTCACTATTCTGAGTGAAATAAAGTCAAACATATACTACATATCTAAGTAAGTATAGTAATTTAGAATTTTTGTACGATCAACTATTATACGAGTATATATACATATGTATATGCATGATCGTTATCGATCAACTCTTTTGATCATTATAATGCGAAACAATACTTAATTGTGATCAAACTAAAATGACATAAAAATCAGCAAAGAGTTTGAGATGTGCATTTTGAATGTTTGATGTATAAATTGTTAATGATTGTATCATTTTTATATGAACAAATTTTCAATGAGTTGAGATTATTTCAAGATGTTAGAATGATTTTCATTTCTAATGAATTTATATACATACATGGAGAGTTTATATAAAATTGTATGTCGAAAGGTACAAATCAGAAATAAATTATGATCGAATTTTCAAAATCCGTCCTCTTTTTTATTGTTGGGCTCAAAATGAGTTTACTCACAAAAATGGAACTGTAGTAAAAATGCACAAAAACAATCAGCGTACAATGTATATAAACTAAAACTTGGCAATTGACCAACCAGGTGCATTTATATTGACATTAGGTACATATGTAAGTGGGTATGTTGTTTTTAAATATGAATTGAATTGAACTAATTGAATGATTTGCGCAAAATTACCTACTTAACATGTAAAATAAATATTAGTCATATCCTTATTTTTATATTGTAGAGTACTTTTTTTGCAAAAAGATTTAAATTTTAAATTGGCAACACTGTTTTTAGTGACAGCAAATCTGACAGCTGATTTGTTGGCAGTAAGTATAATTTTGCTATTTCAAATGAAAAGCCCCATGACTGTGATTATGTGCGTTTTTTGTTCAATTCTCAATAATTGGAACTTCCTTAAGCCTGATTGCACTACATTCAAGTTAGCCGCGACCCAAAATGTCTAAAATAATTTTTAAATACTTTAAGCAGAAAATTATCTTTTCAGTAAAGTCAATACCATGGCCATTAACATTTCATTTATGTGTTTAGTTTTTGAGACTAAATTGTTTATTCATTTTTTTATGAGAATTCTGCTACTTTAAAAGTGGTATCATTGTGTACCGTAACGAATCCTCAATACATACATTTTTACTAAAGCAAAAAATTTTATATCTTTCATTTTTTTTTGTCTTTTAGAAATCAACTATGTAAATAATCAAATTTCTATTATGTTTGAGATCTGATACAATGATATCTCAAAAGTTCAACAACATTTATTGCTAAATTTGTTCATTATTTTTTAATATATAAGTAGATCCAAAGAGCATTGACCTTATCAAAGTAGGGCAAAACTACTTTGCATTGACAGTTTTATTTTTATTTTTTTTTATTATTTAATCAAAACTTAATGTGAAAGGAAGAATATGAAAAAGTGCATGTCGCAATCTGCCAACAAATCCCACGTTAATTTATCCATCGCCCATACTATAAAGTCCAATATTTGCTTTCTTAATAACATCTATATATACACATTCATATATATTTATATATAAGCGACTGAATGGAACACGCCCACGAGATCAAACAAACATCCTAAAGAATGAAACCGTAGATATACAAAACCAAATCAAAAATTAAAAAAAAACTAAATCGTTTGTCGTAAGCCACAACAATAAAGAAGAATTCAGGGTGCGCAGAACATTTAAGCCACAGAAAAGAGACTTAGTTGGTTAAATGGAATGCTTAATACACAACAAACCAAAGAAGTACATTTACTTCCTTTAAGATAGAGTTTACGATATAAACGTTTGAAGATGGAAACTTATGGTGACATTAATAATATGGTAGTTTTTTTTTCTACCATTAATTAAATGTCTAAACTAAACGAACGTGCTCATGAATGAAGATGGTGCCATGGTTGTTGCAGTGCCGGATTAGCCGACATTAAGGAGGGCATCAATGAATGGTTTTATGCGTCAGTCTAATAATACCGTGGGAAGAGGAATTATTAGATTTAATCTAAAAACTCTCCAAATCTCGAAGATTTACCATGCAAATTTATTTTCTTAATCTTGTAGATTTAAAATTAAATTTATTAATTTTAATAGGGCAAATAGTTTTACAAATCGAACTAGCCTATATTATATATAACTCTGAACGTACTCATTAGAAAATAGAATATGCTTCTTTTGACATTATGTCTGTTTGGTAACTTAAAACGTTGTGCACATCGCACAATTTGCTGTCAAATCCCATAGAAAATTTTGATAAGTATAGCAACTTCTAGCAAAAAGTTGCAGTTACCAAACAGACAAAATTATTATGTTTTTCATTTTTTTGTTGCAGAATTCGGATAGAAATGAATATCTAAAATAATTCATTACATAATGCAGAGAAATTGACATTTGACTTTATCAATTAAACTTCAAAAATATAAACATTTGACGTTTGACTTTGTCAATTAAACCTTAAAACTATAAACTTAAACAAATGTTCTAATAATAAAAAATAGAAATTGAATTATATTATAATTTAAATGTTTCAAATCCAGCACTGGAAACATGTTTAAATGGAATAATTTTATTTCGTCGTCTGATGGAGATTGAACAAAAAAAAAAGATCAAAATATAGAGATTGAGGAAACGCGCAAAGGTGTATAATTTTCTACAGACTCCGATGTTCATTCAACAACACAAAAAATAATAATATTAAGTCTCTGAATTTTGGCGTAGTATTCGCCTACATATTATAATATAATAAACATGTGGTGGGTAGAAGAAGTACCGTGCATCATGCCCACAGAGTCTAGATGTTGAGTCTTTTAGCCGGTTTTATGTTTTTCCGAGATTGAAAATTTATACACAGCATTATGTAGATATAATATTTATACATATGAAGGTGGTATAGTAGTCTCTCTATTTGTATTTGGTTTTTTTTTTTTTTTTTGTAAACATTTTTTTTTTTGAATGCTTTTTAATTTGCATACGCGTCCCATTCAAAAAAAAAAACAAAAATTCAACCACATTGCGTGATTGAGGTAGATTTAAGAATGAAATAGTCTTTGATCATTGAATTACGGTTACCACTTAGAGAAAAATATTTATTTATAAAAATGCTATCTAAATATCAAACAGAAGATAAATCTTTGGTTTGTAAAAAGCTGCTTTGTTATAAATTCATTTTTTATCGTTTTAGAAATGAAACTGAATTATGCACACCGAATCAGAAAAAAAGTTTTCGTTTTATAAAAGGTAAGAAAATGTGTTGTTTTTCTTTTTCAACACAATCGCAACCCGGAACAAAATACAAAAAACAAAATTATTTTGCTTTTCTTAAAAAAAAAAAAAAGCTGTACCTAACAAAAAAAAAATTATTTTTGCAAAATCTCGATAGCGAATTTTTTGTTTGTTTTTGTTTTGGATTTACTTCGCAGTTTGGAATGTGTGTTGGCCCTTATAAAGTAAGATGTTTTGGAATTTAAATTGGCAACAATGTTTCTACTGACAGTAAGTTTGACAGCTGACAAATGATTTATTTTATGTTTTGGCCAGTTTATATATCAGAGATCTCGGAGATCTCAGCAATCTCACAAATATAAACAGGATTCCTCAGCAAAATTTCTAAGTTTTTGTGTCAAATACTTAGGAAAAAAATTTCGATTCGCCTGCTCAAGATTTGACAGAGCAAAATTAGTGAGGACTTTGAAATATAAACTGACCAATTTAATAATCGAAAACGCATGTTTATTATGTGCTTTGTGAATGGGCCAACTGCTCTATTTGAAATTGGATTTCCAGATTACTATAAATTTGCTAAATATGGTTTTCCAATACTCAATGATCAATAAAAGCGCTCTCACCAAAGATGAGTTATATCTATGAACTTGGGGCTATCAAAATCATATTGTCAAATACTACGTATAGTTTTGTATTGTGTGCAGCGAATACAATTTTAACAAAATCGCGCCATAAGTTGTACATTCAAGGTAGCAATATATTCGTGATGTACACATCAACGATATAAAACTAAATAAGCTGGCACTCTTTATAAATGCAAAAATACCAAAGTGATTTTATAAAAAAAATTCAAGGTGGCGCTAAAGTCGTGCAGAGAATTTTAGTTAATGCGTTTTATAGTAAAAAAAATTATATATATCAAGCCAAATACATAATTGGTTTTCGTGATAAATTTTTTTTTTCATTTTATTTTTTTTACAAAAAAACCGTTAGTTTTTTTGATATTACATTAAAATTTTAAGTATCCCTCTTAGGGAATTTAAAAGCTGTTTTAAGGAAATTTTCGGTAGCGCAGTTTGCACAAAATGTTCACATCAAACACGGACGCAGACGCAAAAATCACTTGAAATAAAATTTCAGGTCTGCACAATAATCCAAATAAAGATCGCTCACTCTTTTTTTCATATTTTTTTATGAAAAAGAAAATCAAATCACCCAAATAAGGGTTATACAAAAAATTACCACACTACCTATACCTACGAAAGCTGGAATAAGAAATGTAAATTTGTTACAAAATCAACTACCAAATTGGTAAAAATGTCCATGATTGCGGTACAATATATAAAATATATAGGCTCAACGACCACCTGGTATCTACTGTGTATACATATATATATATATGTATATGAATTTATATACCTACTATTAGTGGCACATCAGGAGGAAAATCATGGATTTCCTTCAAAAATCATCTTAAGCTAAATTAATGTTTATTCATTCATGTTCCAAACACATTTTGCTTGTTATCTCTAACGCATTCCCACACATCTGTGGTGCTATTAAAAACAACAATGAAATAACTACCGCCCGCCGTCTATGTATTTATATGGATGGAATTCATGGCTAGGCATTCATGATCCTACTATTCATTATGGGATAAGGCACCCGAGAATTTCATTAATACCATCGGATCTATAGATGAGAATGAAAGAAGCAAATGTTTACCTTGCAACCGATCTTAAACTTAAACTGGATCTATACACAAAAACTGAAGGTGAAGTAAACCAACAACGACGATGGCGACGGTGGCGGCGGCGGCGGCAGCATCGACGACGACCCCGATGAAAAATATCATCAGGTAGACAAATTGGCACCTCAACTCTGTTTCATTGTTATTTGTTTCTGTTTTTTTTTTCTAATAAATTAGAAGTCCATCATCACTATCTTATCGACAGCCTGCCAGTGATACCCAGTGTATAATATTCTTTAGGATTCCTAGACTACCTGTCGTCGTCTATACCAAACACAAAAAATAAAAATTATGAAAATTCCCAAAAAACAGGTAAAACATGTTGTTGAGCGAATGCATTTCCTCCTCCTTCTCTATTCCATAGAGATCCCGAATATATTTGAGAACACAATTAGGATGGGAATTCCCATTTCCTCTGGATTGGATAAACACATGATGTGTGCGATGCTATGCGATGCAATGATGGTGGATGGATGGAATTTCCATTCAATTGCCGCAATCGATTAGGGATGATGTATTATGACAAGTTAAACTGGGCGTTTGTAGTAATAAAACTATAAAAATCGTTTTATTGGGGATGAATTTTTACATGTAACTTGCCTGTCAGGGTTTTTCAAGGGATAAGATCGGGGTTTGTTTAGGTTTGCTGATGGAATGGGCGTGAAATTTTCTCCAAAGCTTTGTTTTATATAAAAATGTATTCTTAATCTAATACAAACAACAAATATGAAAAATTAACCTTAAATGCCGGCATTGACAAAAAAAAGCTTTAGCTCTGTTCTGTTTGGTTTGCATACTGCGACGAGTGGCGGCGTATGGGTAGTAAAAAAAATCTGTAGAAATATCAACAGTTTCTGTAAGATTTTGTCGTATCAAAAAAAAATTCTGAATAAGTTTTATCGATCAATGAAAAATATTGTATGTAAATGTAGAAGGGTAATAATATCTGAATGCAATTTGTTGACATGGACTGTGCCAAATATATTTTAAAATGAACTTAAAACAAAATATGTATAATTTAATTCGATTCCAATAAGGAAACTTTTTGTTTTTTTTTTTAATCTGTACATCTTAAACAAGACATACATTTATTTTAAGTTACGAATTGAGAAAAATGTTCATTGAAAACATTTAAAAGTTCATTCAAATTCATTCGAAATTGACAGATTACCAGAACAGATTGTAGAATTTATTTAGATAATTGTTGGAATGTGCTTTTATAAATAATGTGATGTCCCACTATTTAGACAATGCAGGTGAGCTGGACAACTGGCTAAGAGTATATGTTTTAAGGAAATCTAATAGATACGACTGCTAAAAATTCCCAATTTCATCATTAGATTAGATAGATTTTAAATTAAAACTTTCACAAGATCCATTCACAATCACGTATCATATTATATTTTCATTTATTACGATAAAATCTTAGAAAGTACCCACTTTAGGATATATGCTTTGGCAACCAATTGCAGTGTCTTAATTAAGACAATCGATTAAAAATATTTATAAATAAGGTTTTTTGGAGTTAACCATACTTTGAATTGGGTTTATAAACTATATTGGCAAGGAATGCAGTTTACCCTGCACAAAAAAAAATACATTTAAGGTGGAATAGGATCGATTCGAATTGGATAGGTCAAGGGGCATCTACTAGACGCAACATTAAACCCGCATTTTAAATATACTTTTTAATTAATAACTTACAGTTAAAATTTACAATAATTTCAAGCAAACTTCAATAGAATTCGAAAATTTATTCCGCCTTATGCCCGTTTAAGTGTGTTTCATTTGTATAGGTATTACAGCTATCTGTCATATGAGATACACGATTGGTCAGTAATAATATAATATAATTTTAAAAAAATAAAATTAAATACTTTACGACAAAAATCACATTTTATCAAAAAGATTTATTATGATAAAATAAATTTCAACCGATTTATTGCGCGTAATAATGAAAGTAACAAGCTAATTGAATTATACTGCAGATTAGACGGACGTATTTATCGTTAAGATTTCCATATATACATATCTACAAATTCCTTGCATTCATAGAAATTGTAAGATTGAAAAAAAAGCTTATTTGTAAATTCAAAATAAATATATATACGAGTTCTATATAAGCACATTATTAGATATATGGAACTTCTAGGTATAGTAAAAACTAGACATGGCGCAGTTTTGAAATATAATATATATATAAAACAAGACTTCAAGTTGAATATAATATCAACGTTTATATTAACATAAGTCTAGAAACAAGCGTTTTAATTAGCCACCTGTCGGTGAATCAATTTAAGAATACTAAGCAGTCAATGCCGGTTCCGGTAAATTCCTTGTGCAAATTATAAGAAATCTTATGGTTGTTTTTTTTTTTTTTTTTTTTTTTGTTAGCTATTTAAACATAGACATATTATAATACATAAAACCCCACATAAAAAAGCAGAATTTTAATAAATAAATAAATTTAAAAAAAAAGTTAAGATCGGATATTTATAATAATATCCACGATAGTCATAACAAACACATAATGTTCGTTTACTCATCATATAAATGAATAAACACCTGTGATATTTTGACAACCCTTGACCTATAATAACTATCAAAATATAAGCTGTCAATTGTTTAAAAATTCTTATTTAACCAAAGCAAACTGAAATATCAAACTAAATTCGATAATTCTTTCTTTAAGCTTTCTTGTATATTTTTTTTCTAAACTAGGTGACAAAATAATTATAACCTTAGAAAATTCCCCCCTTCAAAAAAAAAAAACAAAAACTATATTTTATAAGAAGAATTAAAGGTTAAAATAATATTTTAAAATAATAAATCACTTACCTCCTTGTCGACTTGGACGCCTTGCTTCTGGATCTTCTACCAGCAATGGGGAGTGTCTTCGGGCATTGATTGTTGCTAGAAAAACACTCAAAAGCAGAAACACTTTGAATGTTCCCAATAAATTGAGCAACAATGCCATATTATTTTAGTTTATATATGCGTATATATAAAATCTCCTTTTTTTTTCTTAAATGTGTTGCTTATAAATTTGATTTATATATTTATTTTTTTTTTAACTTTAATAAATTGAACTGTTGTAATATTTATTATTTATCACTCTTATATTTTCTTAAGCTCACACTATGTTTTCACTTGTTTTTTTTTTTCAAAACATACATAACGCATTTATAGAATAGAATATATATTTTAAATTTTGGTAAAATAATCACGTATTCGTTCACATTAAAATTCAAAAAAAAAAAAAAATAAAATAAAATAAATTAGTATTTTTAATTTATAACTTTTGTTTGATTTAAGTTTTAATTATTTTTATTTTAAGAAAATTTTTTGAACAGACAAATTTGTACTTCCAGTAACCAGATCGATTGCCAAACTAACTGAATTTACTGTTGGGTGCAATAATTTAAACTCTCTAGGTATAGGTATAGAGATAGATACAAGATATATAATGCGGCAAGATAAACGAACAAATTTTCTATAATATTTATTATTATTTTTTTTTTTATTTTGTTGTTTGGAACTGTTTGGTAAGCTGAGGGCTTAGAACAGCGTTTTGGAAAATAGTGTCCACACGCGAGATCGGTCGTTGAATAAATAAACGAAAAACTGATGAAAACTCTTTTTCTATAGCCAGAGCAAGATTGGAGGATCGAGCACTGCTCTCAGATGCGCATACCCATACATCGATAACAGGTAGACGAAAGAGAGCAACACACATAAAGCACAAGAAAACGAAAACTATGATACACTATACCTATACACCACACCACAATACTGTGTGTGGTGAGGTGGTGATCCGATACGATCCGATGCCCCGATGGATGGTGGTGTTTGGTATTGTAGTAGCAGTATAACTCGCAGTCGCAATATAGCAAGCATAGCAATTGCGACGAACGGCAAAAGCAAAGCAAGTAAGCAACTGAAATGAATTTTGCTTGCGTTGCGCTGCTGCTGGCTGGCTTTTGCTGTAGTGTTGTAGTTGTTCGCTACAAATTGTGCGCATGTGACTGGGGCTATGGCTACTCGCTCGCGCGCTCATTTCACACAGATAGTTTGCTATACAACATTATGGTCGCATTTTTTCACACATGTACATCGATTTATGCGGAATTTTTGCGTGAATGCACAATACAACATTTGATTACACGAGACACGACCGTATTTTCTTCAATTGTTTTCCCGCGCATGAGTGTATGCGTTGTGGGGTTGGGGTGGTACCGTGGTAGTACGAGTACCTACCGTGATGGTGCCGCCGTAATGCCTTCAGTGCCGTGGTGGTGTGTCACAGGGGGATAAAAAGACGATACCAACAAGTCAGCCAAGCCAAAGCCAGAAATCGGCAGACGCAATGCAATGCAGTTTCATTGCAGTATATCTACATAGGTAAGATGTAGACAAGGAGGTTAAGGAGAGAGCTTTTTGACAAGATAGATCGGATGGCGCGTAAGAAATAAATGTGCGTACATATACTCTCTCCTTTGGCTGTCGCAAGCATGCACGATGCACCAGCAAAACCAACCAAATCCAACCAAAGCAATACCTACCTACGTCGTCGCGGCGCGGCGGCCGGCGGCGAGGACGCAAATTCGCTCGCTGGAATGATTTTCGAATATTTTTTATTACGCGACGATAATTGCAATTATTTCGTGTACGTATGCGTGCATATTAAAATGAAAATAATAATGAAAAAAAAAAACGCAATTGTATTCCGATGCATATACATATAGTAGGTACCTATAACCTATAGTGGATTGGAGTATAGTTTATGCCAATGGGCGTATTGAGGCTGAGTGTGGGCCTTTATCGTTTTTGTGGGCGAACCTTAAAAACACCTTAAACACGTTTGCAGCGAGTAGATCAGCGCGTAGCCAGCGCACCGAATTGTGGTTTCACAATCTTAACGCCATTTCCTGTCGACTCGAATTTTCGTGGGTTCTCTTTTCATGAAAAGTATAAAGAAAAAAAAAAAAAACTTAACATTCATTCTATATGGAGATGATAAATGAATGAATCTCTAAAGCTTCAGACAATTTAGGTATGACTGATGATTTTTCTTTGTTTATGTTGTAGGTATAACTTTTTGTGATGTTTTCAAAGTATATACCTAGTCAAAAAAAACCTATATAGGTATACCATACATTATGGTGGCATTTAATCGGTGACTGCGGGATTCATGTTTTTATATGAGTTGATCGAAATCAAAGTACTCTTCTAATCCTAAATTTATATGCTCCTAAGTTACTTCTCCCACAATTTTTTGATAAAGTATAGCATCTTTCAGTCGCTGTTAACAGCACTTTGAAACTACAGATCAAAGGAAAAAAAACTGTTGCTTGCCAAAAACAGTTTTCGCGTGGTAAAAAATTGAAAAATAGGTGTAAATTTCAAATTATTTGTGAAAGATCTACATATTTTAGATTAAGAGGGAACAGAAAAATTTAAGTAGGTACCTACATGTACATTATGTAGAGTTTTTTTTTTGAAAAATCGGTAAACAATGACTGAACCACAACCGTTAAATGCGCGAAATCACTCGCAGGCAGTTTCTTTACAATAATTTGTAGAAAATTAAGAACATAAAACTAAATTTTAATATCACGTTTCATTGTAATTTATTCGAAAAAAACTAAAGGCTCTTTCGGTTGATTAAAAAAAAAAAACAGTTCCTGGGCTCAGGCTCTATTAAAAAATTGAACATTTCTTTTGATAATTAATATTTTTTTTTCTGATTTTTTTATTTCACTGTAACACATTAATATTATTAAAATATACATACATTTAAAGAAACCAAGAGATTACTGCCTAATCAATTTTATTTTAAAAAGTCTCTGTTGAACATTTGAACATTAATTAAACATCAATCAAAATAATTAAATTGGGTTGAAATGTTATCAACAACAAAATTGCATTCAATTTTTTGATATTTGATCTTGAATTTGACCTATTTCCATTTTTAAAAAATAAAATACAAGTCAATATGTAATATAAGATGGTACAGATATTACTGAAAAATTATTCTAATTATCGAATGAAAAAAAAACTTAGTTCAATGCAAACTTATTTGCAGAATAAAAAAAAAAATTGGTCGGCGCGACAGCTCGTGTAGAATCAGGGCCTAATGACTTACAACTCTCAACAATTCCTGTGTGCTTGTTATTGTCAGGAATAGAGGGCACCTACAATTTTCTGCCGAATCCGAACGGCTAGGGTGAGAAGAACTTTTTCATGACAAGAGATACTCTAGGAGGATTTTTCAATTCCTCGTAAGAGACAGAAACCCGTGAACAACATTTCTATTTTTTAGGTGGCATAGGCTGGGAATCGAACCCAAGACCTTCGGCGTAACAGTCCAACTTACTAACCATTATGCCACGGGCTACTACCTACAGAATTAAAAAACACCTAATAGTTTTCATACAAACTTAGGTGAAATATTTTTTTTTTTTTGTTAGGAATAAAATCATACAGCCAGGTTCTACATTTCACTTTCACTCGAAATGAAATTGAAGTCAATCTAATTTTAATTGATTTCAATTTTATTTCGAGTGAAAGTGAAATGTAGAACCTGGCTGATACTAAAATAATTCCTGAAACTGTATACATTTAAAAAATGCTCATTAGGAGTTATTATGTACTTTATGTTTTAGGAATTATTTCATCATTGTTAGAAAATAAGTCCTTAGATTGAAATGATCCGCAGTACGGCTTTCATAGCAATAGATCCTTTGGTGATCAAATTTATACATAGTTTACATCGAGAAAGTAAGATTGTTATTTGTTATTTAAAAAACTTTGAAAAATGTTTTTGGTATCAAGCTCTCTACAACTACAGAGTATGATAAACTGATCAAATTTTAATTTCTTAAGTATTGACATTAATGCTTAAATTACCACATATCCGAGACGTAGCCAAAAATTCTGCTAAATATTCAGGTTTTCTTCAACAATGAAAGAAATTTCCATATATTTTATGTGAATTTACCATATATTTCTCATAATTCGGCAGGTGTTATATTACTCACTTAATAGTGGGATTAAAATTCAAAGAGCTTTTTAAAATGATAGGAGTCCTTCGAACACCTCTAAAGTATTCTCTATAACACAATTTGATCGCTATTTGTTTAATTAGTGTTCGTGTAAAATATTCAGCCCTATTCTGCTAAACGTTTGCGTGAATTTTCGTATTCTGCTATCCAATGCGTCGGAGGAAAACAAATGTTCTAAAAAGCATATAAATTACAATAAAAATAAAATTTTAACAATTAGATTTTCTCAAAAATAATTATTGATAAAGCCTTTGAACTCGAAAGATAGAAGAGTTTAATGCATAATTTTTGAAAAATTCACATGAATCGAAAAATTCGATCGGATCGGTTAACAGAATAGGACTGATTTTCAGTTGTATATCTCCGCTAAAACAATTCCTCCGTGATTCTCATATTTTTAGAAATGTACATAAGAACCTAATTTCGAACAAAAATCAGTATAAAGACATAAATCTTAGCGATTTCGCATGATTGAGAAAAACAGTTTTTTTTCTGAAAGATAGGTAAATTTATTCACGCATGTGAAATTGGACCCGAGTGTACCATTGAGCTCAATTTCAGATGTCACGTACTGAGAATCCTTGTTAAACCGGACTACACATGTGGATGTGGATTTTCTTTTTTTAATTGTATTCTTTCCTGCAATTTAGTTATACAAAACTTCAGCAGCAAAGCGAATCGGTATCTTAATTTTGTTCAATGTTTATTTTGTAAAATGATAAGTTTACAAAAAAGTTTGTATGAACGCCCTTTTTTATTCATTTGGTTAAATGCTATGTAATTAAATCAACGGTTCGTTAAACGTCAAATATTAATTTTTAAAATTTGTATTTGTATAGCGTGTTCAGACTTCGAAGTTATTTTTAAATGGAGAACCTGTCACAAACCAACTTCAAATCGGAGTCGAATGTCTCAGAACGGAAAAAAATTTAAGATGCACCACAAAAGTCAGGTTTTTTTTAAGCCCGACGGGAATTAGATGGGGAAATGATTTCGGGGCTAAATGTAGAACTGTAATAGTCGCAAACTCATGGCAGTTATCGAACGAAAATGAGCGAATACAAACAAAAAAAAATTATATAAAAGCATAACTTGTTTATCCGTATGGCCCATTATATGGATTTGTGTATCAGACAATCTAGATGTCCTTATTATTTTTTTTGTATAAACTATGGCCGAATTCCTAAACGTGTATCAGAAAATGTAGTCGTCTTAATTATTTTTTTTTGTATAAACTACGGCCGAATTCCTAAACGCAAAACTTGCGCAAATTATGCTAAGCAGACAGTTTTAAAATGCAAACGTTGACATCCCTGCAAAGCATATTCTCCCAAAATGTAGTAGATTGCGCAAGTGCAAATACATTTGTAAGAAAATATTTTGCTTTGCGTTTAGGGATTTGGCCTACGTTTTTATTCACAACTTTTATCGCCAACTAATCTCAATGCAATAGTTATACAAAACATGGGCAGAGTTTATTTTAGTTCTCTAAGGTACCTAATATATCATATTTCTGAACACGCCTAATTCTAAAAGTCACAATGACGTTTGGTTAAGTTTACTAGAAACATTTGGTTAATTTTCCACAGCAAAATCCTGTGGAATTTTAACCTAATTGTGTAGATCATTTCTCATACAAAATTTGACAGTTCATTAAACAAATGGTTAACTTAACCAAATGGTAAACTTATCCAGTGTTTTACATTATTGCGTGAATACCAATATGCTGCTCATTGACTTGGAAACAAAATCTAAACTGATTTTGTTGACATTTTCAAACTTCAGGGCCTCTAATCTGTATTTCGTTTCGAAAGTGAAAATATTCCAAAAACGAATATTTAGTACTCTCTATTTCTAAAGCGGAATGAAATTTAGTATTTTCGGATTTACAATTTCTTTAAAAACTAAAATATTCCCTTTATGATTTTATTTTTTTCGGCTACTTGATTTGAAAAATCTAAAAAGAAATAATTCGAGACTCGAAAAAATTAATCTATTAAGTGAAAAAAGTATCATATACTATTTTTTTTTGCATTTCGAAAGTTTTACAGAGTTCCAATTCAAAAGCGGATCAAAAAGCACCTTTGAATAGGATTGAATTTGGAAGAGATCCAGACATAGCATTATGTAGATAATACCTAGATATTTGTATCTATATTATTCATATGCAGTCGCTGTCTAAACTTTGTTTGTTTTCAAAGCTCCTGGCATGACCGTTTCTCGTCAGATTGATATTACACGAAGTACCAAGCTTCCTTATATTTTTCCAACTGGTGCTAGTTAAATTCCGTAATTATTATTTTGGATATTTCATTTATCACTGATATAAAGGAATCCTTTAACTATTGGTTGCTAATGAACACAAAACCCAAGCATTTCTGAAAATTTCTAATATGATTGACAGTGGGGCTACATCCGTTTATTGGAAATAGCCGTAGTTTCTAAATACAAAAAAAAAAAATTGTATTGTCACGTCCAATGGATCACATAATTTGTAAACCTATCACATCAACATCATATCATCATATTTTACAATGAATCATATTTGATTAAACATATTGATCTAATCTGAAGATATCATACGTCCAGTCTATGAATCATGTACATCTAGTAGTTTTATTTTTAATAAAAGAGCATTACTTATTAGAGAAAGATTTCAAATAGGATGGGTTTTTTTAGAGTAAATAATTTGTTAATGTTCTCATTGATTCCTGGAAGCATGATATCTTAATATTATATCAATACTTGTATAATGAATCCTATATATGATTCATGGTAATATATGATTTGAGTGATCACGTAAAATGTGCCAAAGTCACCTTTAGGCCATTGAATTTTACGAGAAATTGACAAATCCTCTTGTATATCTTCGATCTTGTAATAAAAAAAGTGCCTCTCACCGTAGCTTTTCGGTTTTGACAAAAAATTTAAGGTCCCGTCTATCCGCACGCAGGAATCGGAGTTGTAAGTCAATAAGTTATCAGTTCTACACAAGCTATTGCCCAGCCACCTGAAATTGTCTTCTTATATCAAGTTTTATTATGTTTATCGTTTAATCCTAAATTCGCCTACTTCCACGCCCTTGTTTTTATGAATGCCAATTGTTCCTAAGTTTAAAAAAATTGGCGCAAAATTTTAAACGATTTAGTAAAATGTTAAAGCCATTTTAGTAAGTTACTAAGTTAAAAAGAAGATTTTGCTAATTTTAAACGATTTTAGTAACTTACTATCTCTTAACATTTTGCTAAAGTTAAAATCACAAAATGGCTACTTTAACTTTTAGTAACTTGCTAATCCATATGAAATCTGTCATTTTCCTCGAAAAAAATTTGTTGGTAAAGAGTTAGATTGTGTTTTTTTTTTTAATAATTCGTGTGCTAATTGTTTTTTAAATAAAATGTTTTCGGAAGACATCAAGAGTTACTGAAGCTAATGGAGGTGCTGATTCCAAAAAGGTATCAACTATCCCTGTACGGTTTATGGTTGGTCAGGTACACTCCAAAATGTTTTTAATTTTTCTTCATGATGGCAAAAATTAAGAAAAATGAAAAAGGTTTTGGAGTGTATCTGGCCAACGGTAAATCAAATTATTAGTTCCGATCCCTAGGTTTAGGTTTGTTTGCTTCGTTTTTCTTCCACGAACTGTCATTGTTTGGACGTGTTCAGATGCACCATTTTTAATAAAAGGGAAATAGTATTTTACTAGTTAGTAAAACGAAAAAAAAGGATTAAAATTTCCAAGTAGCTAGTAAATTACTAAGTGTTTAGCAAATTTCTAACTAGTAATATGCTAAGCCCTTAATAATAGGTTGTTTAAAATTGTGCGCCATTGATTTTAAAATAATTGGCGCAAAATTTTAAACGATTTAGTAAAATGTTAAAGCCATTTTAGTAAGTTACTAAGATAAAAAGAATATTTTGCTAATTTTAAACGATTTTAGCAACTTACTATCTCTTAACATTTTACTAAAGTTAAAATCACAAAATGGCTACTTTAACTTTTAGTAACTTGCTAAATCCATATGAAATCTGTCATTTTCCTCGAAAAAAAATTGTTGGCAAAGAGTTAAATTGTGTTTTTTTTTTATGATTCCTGTGCTAATTGTTTTTTAAAGTAAATAAAATAAAATTAAATGTTTTCGGAAGACATCAAGAGTTACTGAAGCTAATGGAGGTGCTGATTCAATAAAGGTATCAACTATCCCTGCACGGTTTATGGTTGGTCAGGTACACTCCAAAATGTTTTAAATTTTTCTTCATGATGGCAAAAATTAAGAAAATTGAAAAAGGTTTTGGAGTGTATCTGGACAACGGTAAATCAAATTATAAGTTCCGTTCCCTAGGTTTAGGTTTGTTTACTTTGTTTTTCTTTCACGAACTGTCATTGTTTGGGCGTGTTCAGATGCACCATTTTTAATAAAAGGGAAATAATATTTTACTAGTTAGTAAAACGAAAAAAAAGGATTAAAATTTCCGAAGAGCTAGTAAATTACTAAATGTTTAGCAAATTGCTAACTAGTAATATGCTAAGCCCTTAACAATAGGTTGTTTAAAATTTTGCGCCATTGTTTTTTTATGGATTTGCACTTCAGCTCCTAAGCAACAATTGGTTGTTTTATTAATCATTTAATTCTTAATTTGTTATCCACCCACCATTTTTGAAGAAATTTTTAAATAATAGTTTCAGAAATACGCTCTGAGTGAGGTCCTGTAACTAACTTTCGTCGAATTACTATTAAATTGTTATCTTTATAATGTTTTTGTTCTTAAAGAAGGTGCTCACTAAAAGACAAATACCTACTCTCAAAAAAAAAAATTCTTGACTTTAAACCTTCAAAAAATTGTATTTAATATGCGTAGAGCCATATTTGTCTCGTGTCATGTGTTGTTGTGTGGTGTTTTGTGTTGTGCGGAATCAGTCTTTTACCGATTGCTACACACCACACGAGATAGGTATGGCTCCGGCTTTACTTGTAGTTCGAGCATGTTTTTCTGATAATCTATTGCTCTTACGAAAAAGTGTCTTTGTTTATGTAGAATTTCAGAAGATATAATTCTTGCTTGAAATTTCTTCTAAAATAATAACAGTTTTCGAACAATCCACAAAAAAAAAATCCATTAAGCCACAAAATCAAATGTCCTTCTTAAGACAAAGATCTTTACCAAAATTCAGCTCTACCAAAAATTGAAAGTCTAAAAATTTCCTAGGCTTAGAGCTTCAAAATGAAAAATAAAGAATGGTCCAGAGTGCTTCGCTGGCACGATTTGTAAATGCCATAGAAAGTCTTCTAGAATTTTCTGACTTAAAAGGACCTTCACACAAACTGGCATACAACTGGCATAAGCAATGACTGTAATTTGTTGACGCTATCAACTGGCAAAAAAGTAAAGGTTCGTTAAAGCTAATGGCGCTGGGTACTCATTACAAACAGTCCACTGCATGCCGTCGCTGCCGCCGCCGGCCGCCGACGACGTCGTCAGAGGCGCACAACTAAAAATAAAATCCATAACAACGGCGCACGAATTGACTTAATAAATCAAACTCAATATATTATCTTAAAGATATAGAAACACCCTATATAACAATATAGGTATACAAATACATACATACATATGTATGTGCTTATTACTTGTACCGAATTTGTAACGAATTCAATCAGCGCAGCCTGTGTCCGATTCCTATGGCGACCGGGTGCGGCTAATGGCACGCCATTTCCCACCTCCCACCTTTCCGTATATAAAAGTCTGGGCCTTCTTAATATTGTGTTTTGATTGAGCTTTTATTTTTATTTTATGCTTTCGAGTATATTATTATGCATACAAATATACATACGTTAACTGTGTAGATATATTGTAAACTGCTAGTTAAGCAGCAACGACTTGGTATTTTAAGTTTTGTGAGTTCTATGTTCTCTCTCTAATGCTGACCTACCTCAATCAATAACAATAAAAATAAACATAATATGTCTATGGAATGGAATATTATAACTTGGTGCGCTACATTGGTATCGTATTTTGTAGGTGTTTAAATTCTCTAGTTGTCTGTCA
Organism: Epistrophe eligans; assembly: GCA_951394125.1. Lineage (NCBI taxonomy): Eukaryota > Metazoa > Arthropoda > Insecta > Diptera > Syrphidae > Epistrophe > Epistrophe eligans. The sequence continues at coordinate 65,188,247 of OX596029.1, read as the reverse complement.
AGTTTTTGAGATAAAAAATATGATCGTAAATTAAAAAAAACCCTAAAAGACACCAAACATTCATGCAATTTTAAGTCATGTGCATAGCAAGCAAGCTCTACGTTCATAAATTTGAAAAACGTTTTATCATCCGTTTTATTTTTTGTTGCCTTACAGTGGGAAAAAGTCGCCTTTGATAATTTTAAATATTTTTTTAATTTTGAAAGCAAATCATTGGATCTTTTTTAGTGGTTTTTATTGCTTTTCGAAACTTTTGCGAAATATTCGTTGCGTTTTTTAATGCAAACTTTATTACTAGGGGAAGGTTAATGCAATGCAATGCAAATAGACCGAGGGAGAAAACGTCCTTTCCATGTAAAAACAGTTGAACAAAGTTTAACAACAAATATATACAAAGGTTGACCAGATAGTAATAATAGTTTTTCCAATTGTTATATTTCAGCAGCTGTCAAAGTTACCAATGACAGCTGTCAGCTGTCAAAATATTCAGTAAGGTTTGCCATTTCATCATATATCTTTGTACGACCATAAGCGACGACGCAATGAGTTCACTTACTGGGCACTGGAAATGTTGGCCGGATGTCCAGATTTTAGCCAAAAAATAATACAGAGACCCATGCTATGTCAATAAGCAAAATTTCTGTTATTGTAGCGAACATAATCTACAAGTGTACGATCAAGCATCAATACATCTTCAAAGATGATATAATATTACATACATAATTTCATGAATGTTAGCCAGTATCAATTTTATATTTTACACCGTTGTTGTTTTATCGTTCTTATCTGGTCACCCTGTAGATAAATAGAGTTGATTCAATACGTGATCTTAGATTTTTAAAATTCTGAAACGTTTCTGCAAACAAATCCAGAAGCAAATTACACTTCTTTTCCGAAAAAAACTATCATTCTGACACCAATTGAAAATGTAATAAATAAACTCTAACTGAACACGCCTAAAATAGTGAAAGTTCGTGCAAAAACTAAGAAAACTTTTTGACATTTGTATAAATGTCAAAGTGTCAAATATAAAGTACTTTTATGATGCTCAACAAATAGGCGACCGCTGATTTTAAGTTTAATAAAATGTCAAAATGATAATAGGATTCTAATCTCGTTTAAAACTTGCTAAATCCCCTTTTTAACCTGTTATCATACTAAAAACGCTTGGACATAACTAAATCAATTAAAAATTTGCACGATTATTATTAAAAGAGCATCAGGACAGTTATTATATAATAACATACATGTAGGCCCATTTGAACCTTTGGCGTCTGGCAACTCTATAACTTTGGCATCAGATCTGCTTATGACAGCTTGCATTCGAAGTGTCAGTCTTAGTTTTAAGTGAATTTATGAAATCTAACAGAACTCGTGACCACATTCTATACATCGAAAAATTGTAATTTTGAATAAACTTCTGCAATCTGCCTACTTACAACTCTAGATTACTTCCTAGGTGGTTATTTGAAAAGTTCCCAAGTTTATGTCAACAGCCATGAACCCAAGAATCCTTGAAATACAATACGTTACGCAATGGCCGCTATTCAGCCCGAAACACTTCGAAAAATAATTGCAAATGCCGAAAAACGATCCAATTGTGGCATTGGATCTGGCGAACGTTCATATTTAAAAAGTGATTTGAACAAATTTGCAAGTTAAAAACAAATGAAAAATCACAACACAACCAGGGTTGCCATTTAAGGCTATTTATCGCAGATTGGGTTTTAATTTTTTTAATTTTTTTTTTTTAATTTATGACAAGAATTATATAAATTAATTTTAATTTTATATTTTATTGTAGAGTTACCCCTATTTAATTTTAATTTGTTTTTTTTTTTTTTAATTTTAAAAACTAAAAACAAAATGTGAAAAATGAAAGTTAAAGATTTATTAAGTGATATTGCGATAAATTAGGGCAGCGCTTTTAGGCTTAAGAAAAATTTCGAAATTTTGTATTTTGAAGTAATTGCTTTGAGTTCTAGCAACCCTGTTTTTTTTTAATTATTTCGCGCGTTCAATACATAACAATTAAAATCTAAAAATTGAGATTTCTGAATTTTTAAGCTACTGATTGGTCAGCTGTCAGATGACTCTAAAAGTCATCTAACTTTTTATCACAGCTGCCTAATGAAAAGTCATGTATTGAACGCGCGGATTAACATATCCCTCCATTATAAATTATAGGTACAATGTAGAAAACCCCCGTACAAAGTGGCAAGTATAACAGCATTACCTACTGTTTATATGCATCATTATTGCCACATATGTTTGAGTTTGGCCCCACTATGTGCGCCCGCTTTCGTGTTATCAAAGAGTGCTCGTATAATATTTCACATTGTGGTGGTGGTGATTGATCGTTTTATCAACTGATCATCATTATGTATCCATATCCATTCGTGGATACACATATACGAGATGAGTGAGTATGGATTACACAGATTTTTATTGATTGCATCTTAAAAGTGCAAATCCGAATATAGGTAATGAAAAATTGTTTATTTATTTATTTATTTATATTTTTGTTTGTTTTTCATAACAAGGTTTTTCTGTTTATTTGTTTTTTTATTTTTTTTAATTTTTTTATTAATCAGTACGGAGGCTAAACTTTTATGACTGTTTAACTGATAAGTTATACCCTACGATTAACCATGCATATCTTCCTTCCACACTGTTGTACTAGGTATCTTTGTGATAACGAATTTTTGAGAAATATATACATGATATATTTTAAAGGAAATAACAAAAAATAAATAAAAAAATGAGTATACAAACACAAAAAATTGTCAACCTGTGCTGAGTTCGGGGAACAGATAGCTTTCTAACGATCGAGCATGATGGTTTATCATATGAGGGTTACAGGAGATACAAAACTGTTTGCACATTTTACTATTAAAGATACTTTTATGCACACTTCTTCATTTTTATTTTTACCCAGAGAAACGAAAAGCAAAAAAAGAAATTAAAAAAAAAAACACACGCGAATTTACAGAGCGCTCTGGGCAAAAAGGGCACCAATGCAATGGCGATGGAAAGAGTATAGCGACGAAGGGGATAGGGGCACAACTAGGGTGATCGCGATCGAATGTGGAAAAACGAAGTCAAGAAAATGTATCTCAACGAATCTGAGATAGCTGCGCGCTATGGCTGAGTATATGAAGGCTTGTAGTACGCGTTTGTAATATTGATAGATCCTAGATGTCGACAATGACGACGGCAATAACGACAACGACGGCAAATTTGACAGCAACGACGACGAACGGCGGCGGCGGCTGCGACGCACGGTGGTGGTGGAGGTGGTGTTGTAGGTGACCGAGGCCGCGGAAAAAGGGATAAGAACGAAGAAGGCGGTGAAGGTGGCGGTCTCGACGACGACGACGACGACAGTGTCAACACGGGGACGACTGCCTCGACGCGAGCAAAAATATTTTACTATACAAAAGCCAGCAACACGATCGATTTGAAACGTCTGGCGCGTCGTCGTTGTATCTATTCTTAAATATTTGTATTTATTTTTAAAATGTTCGCTATTATTTGTAATTTGTTATTTTTTTTCTTCTTTTTTGTTTTTTTTTTTTTTATTTTTCTTCACAACTGCGCGACGGGGTGATCAGCGATCTGTGATCAACAACGTCGTCGTCGCGCGAAGTGCTTAGAGTATTGGTGAATACTAAATATACTATTTATTTTTATTTATTTTGTATACGTTTTTTTTTTTTTTGTTTTTGTTTTTTTTATTGTGCTTTTGCTGGCTTGAGCTATCTCAACGCTCAACGTTGACAGTCTTAGGCGAACTGAATCGAGTGGGTAGGCTAAAAGGAAAAATCGGTCGGGTGGCGAGCTAAAAATCGACTAAAACCGTCAGCAATGATGACGATGAAGTGGTGGCGGTTGTTCGCAATCTTGCAACGTGCCTACTATGAATGGCACACGGCAACGCAGAAATAGGAAAAAAAAATAAATAAATAAAGCAGAACAAGCAACAAAAACAACATATATGGTGGCACGGTAGCGCGACAGCTAACGACTATGAAAAATGGGAACTAGTTCGATGATGATTAGTTTTTTGGTTTGTATAAAAATATTCTTGCCACAATGTGACGACAATGTTAGTGAATTTTTTTTTTTTATTTTTATTTATAGAAACTAAAGTCTAAGGTATCTACAGATACACACAATATAATTATGATTATATGATAAAGATAAATAAAAAAACAATAAACAATTCAAGCGTTAAAACTGAGAAATTGGATTATGAAAATAAGATCACATTATGTATAGTACATCTGCCTACCTATATAGGTACACATATATGTATGTGTAAGAATGTATTTCAGTTGTATATTTTTCAAACAGAAAAAGACGAAGCGATCAATGCAAGGCGCGTTGATCTGAAATGACAAACGCTGAAAACAAACATTTATAACATTACTCATATTGCATCGTGATTGCAATTACCGTGATCTGTGAATGCGAGCTGCTGTACCCATATGGCAGCTTGAGATTTACTCAGCAAAAAATGCAGTTGTTAATATAGGGGATATGGGGGCATATCCAATCCACCTTTCCTATATAGAAAGTATTTTTGAGTAAAGATTATGACAAAAAGATCGCTGTAAAAAATACATACATACATATAATTTTTCTGTTATACAGGCACTTTTTTAGCGGCCCAAAAGGGCCAAGTCTTTGCTCGGTTGTGCATACTTAGGGTCGCCTATAGCCATACATAATTGATTTTTTCAATACACCTGAACATAGTTTGACATTTCGAACATTCCTTTAATCGTGTTTATATATTTATCAAAAACAGGTGATTAGGGGAGGGGGAATATTTTCATGACAAGCAAAAATAATACCTACTTCTGGAGCTTTTCAAACTGTAGCCGCTAAACTTTCATTATTTTTTTAAAATATTTTCAACAATGAAAATACCTTGTTCTCTCATGTAATGTTCCATTTTTACTGATCCTTAACTGTCAGTTGTCAAATTCCTTTTATTTTTAAAAGGGTTGCCAACACTTTACTACACAAATGATAGCAAATTCAAGTCTTGCGTAAATTTTGCGAAACCTTTTATAATACAACTGTGTTAAAAATTGTTTGCAAAAATTCACAACGGAAAAGGAAATCTGACGTGTTTTGAGCAAATTCTCTTATTTACTTCACATCTTCACTATTTAAATTTTGCACACAGGTACTTTTAAGTAGTAGAAATTATATTACATTCCAAAATTTTAACAAACAATTGCCTATATTTTATAATATATTTAAAAGAATAAATTATATTTTTTTTTTATAAATTTTGACTTTGTTTACATTTTTCCGTTACAAATCTGATCATATTAATAAACTTATATCTTATTTATGTCTTCAATGTTTTTTTACGTTATATAGTATGTATTATCCAGTACATACATTTTTCGCACACTATGATTTTTAACTAAATTTCCAAATCACATTTTTGGAATTCCGAAAAGTAGGATTTTATTTCCGAAGTATGTACCAGTCAAATCTTAATGTTTATTTGCCAAATTGAAAAGACAGTTTAAATAAGTTATTTGCTGAACGTAAAAAAATTTCAGTTGTCAAAACAACAAGACAAATAAGCTAAGATTTTTAGTTGTGTGGGTTCGAGAAAAAATATCTGATATTTGTCGAGCGAGAAAAAAATACACAGTTGCTGTTAATTTTCAATTTGAAAACCTATGACGTAATTGAATGATTTTTTTTAATATTTTACAAAAAAAAAAAAAGAAAAACGAAAAAAGTAAAACTTCCTGAACACTTTTCCCCCAATTACCCTATTAAAATATCTTTGGTATTGACAAACGAAGCTTGTATGGAAGCAAAACTACCGATAGATCATACTGGTCAAAGAAAGAAAGGCCAAGAAGATAGCATTCCCTTAGCTATGTGGCAGTATTTATATATATGTATGTGGGCAATTAGGGGAGACTCCAAGATTGCCAATGCTGAAAGTTGTTTTACACAGTGGGGCTTTTTTTCTCCGTGATTTTGGGAAAATATAAACTAAGCTGTGAAGATTGGTTTTGAGTTCGAAATAGAAGAAACTGAAAGAAGAAAATAATTATTTAAATAAAATGAAGTTAAATATGATTTTAAACGATAGACGATTTTAAACGTTGCGCGAGATATAAGATACCGATTTTTTTAAGCCAAGCCTTTTTTTATTTTCCTGAACTACTGGAAAAATAGAAAAAAAATATTTCAATTTATTTTCGTACTCTGTGAATCAGACTACTCAACTCATCACTGGAATTTTTGTTTTAAAATTCGTTGTATGGATGTATGTAGCTTTTACATGAGAAAATAAAACGCAATAGATTTTTTTGTGGTTTCCTTTTAAAGAATTAATTAAATTGATTGACAATAATCCTGTGCTTAATTTTTTAACTTTTAAAGATCTCTGATAAAGAATTTGTAATTTGTTTTTGTTTGATAATTTTTAAAAGATTAATTTATTTTTTTTAATAATTCATATACATATGTATGTATGTACATACATATGTTTGATAAATGTAACTTTTTATTTATTGTTTTATTTCAATTAGATATGCCCCTTCTTTGTATTTGTTTTTTTTTTTTTTGTTAATCTGTTAATTTCAGTTACTAGCTATCTTAATTCCCTTGTTAAAATGCTTCGGACCCATTATAATTTAAATAAATCAAAAACATTTTAACAAAAAAAACAATAAGAATAAAAACAAAAATCGACTTGGTAAAGCAATTTGTTTATATTCCAAAGAATAAATATGACCTAATAACAGTTAAACGTACTTTATTTACAAGATTATTTTTATGAAACGCATATTATTTTGAAGTTTAAAGAATTGGTTTTCGTCATACAGTCCGTCGCGTGCATCGATCTAGAGCCTTAAAAGGTGAACTGATTTGTTTCAAATTTGATTCCCTAGTGGAGGAGAAATTCATCTAAAACGGAGAGAGCTCATACACAAATTTAGTTTTTTATTTAAATTTTTGTTTGAAATATGCTCTATCGATTTTAACATAACTATACCTAATGTTTAAAATGATTGTAATAAAACTTATAGCGAGTTTTATTCAAATTTTAAAGAATTGCTCTCAAAATTGAGAATTCCTCTTTTCAATGAAACTTTTTCCAGTAATTTTTAATTTAGCACTAGCCGACACAAGTTCACAACAAATAACAAAATATTTTTCATTTGACGTTTGACAGAAAAAGCTCAACCCATGAGATAGCACTTCTTTAGTGTTGAGACTTTGTTCACACTGTATTAATAAAATTAGGACCCTATAATGTTTGTCAATTATCAATATCATATTTGACGTTTATTAATTTGTGAATAGTACATTACGGAGTTAAGATCTATTGTGAATAGTTCTATTGACAAAATTGGTATAGCCGTGTTCCTTTGGGGGTAGAGTACTTTGCTAGTCATTTTTAATGGAACACACAGAATTAATTTACTACAATTTTCTTCTTCAATCAATTGCAAATTCTTAGTTGATGGATGATTTTTCAGATTCGTATGCTATTTTCGACTTGTTATCTTTACATAGTATGTAATTATTATTTATCCGATGACAATAGAATCATTTTGAAGAAAATACTTCGATTATAGTTTAAAAATTGTTTAATGATGTGTTGTCAGCATCTCTCAGGTTGTTAAGATTGTTGTGGAATGTTAATTCTCCTAGCTTTTTTTTTATAGTTTATTATTATTACATATACTTGGATAACTTGTAAGGTAATTGTCGACTGGCAGAAAATGATGTTTCCATATCCGTTTTACTTCAAACGCTATACAGTCAGTGGCGGCGGAAAAATATAATGAAATCTTAACAAAATTCAATATGCATGAAAATTGAAACGTCAAATAAAATATCCATTCACAATAATAATAATGAAATTTATCAATTAACAACCATAATACATAATTGTCATTCATTTTGTGATAGTTTAAAATGGAAATAGAAGAATTTGTAGTTTGACCCGGAAAAGGATGTTTCGAAGAAATAAAATTTCTATAGCATATAAAATAAGATTAAAATATAATCGGAATTTATGAGGCCACATTAAATTTCTTTCTTTATAATCGGATTTTTTTTAATTATCTTGCTTCGTTTATGTTTGGCCCCACTGTATAAATTCGTAGGTTTTTAGAAAAATTCCAATAAAACATTTAAAATATATGAAGGTATATACTACATATTATAGTCTACACAGTTGCAGATTATATAGTAATTGACAGTTGATGTATTTCGGATAATATGTACGTAAGTAGTATCATAGTGTAAAACATGAAATTCTATGTTTTAACAACAATTCTTGCCGTTTAATATCACCATGAAGGAATTTAGTTTTTTTATTTACTAAGAATATTGTCTTATTTGCAGAAAATATCTGTTTAAGCTTGGTAGTAACTATAATGAAACAACTTGTTAATAGATTAAAACCCGTTTGATTGAAACGAAGTTTAAGTTAAACTTAAAACGCTAAGTGAAATGTATTACTATATTTTTTTTTCGGATCAACGTTATAGCAGTCTCAAATTTAATTAACCAAATATAGGTAATAGATTAAATCGAAATACGAAAAGAAAAAAAAATAGATTAACCTAAACGCAAATAGATATTTTGTTTTGTGTTAACTCTGAGTTCATTCACACGAAGTTAATTCTTTAAATAAATAATAACAGTATAAGCGCTTGGAGAAGTTGTTCTTTTGAAGTTTAACTTTGACTACCATAAGTGCTGGTTTTACTTGGTATCACTGCAAAGTTATCGATTATGTTGTCAATATACAATCCGAATTTATAAATTGTACATAGCTTGTTTGGACCGCTTAAATGAATGGCTGACTCGTCTTTATTATTTTAAGATTTTTTATATTGTTTAAATAATTTTACATTTTTATACGCATACATTGCACAAATTAGTCGAAATAAGAAGTTAAATTCTAATTGGACTGTGTTGAAAGACATAAACATATCAAAGGATGTAAACAGACAAAAAATTGTAGGTCCCTTGCATTTCGGCTAATAAACATAAGATGTTGCCTCATAAAATATATTCATTTATTTATAAATTATATCCCTTTCAACCAACTTAAACCAATAGCCCTATTACAAATTTAGGGTCCTTTTTAGGAAATATACTAAACACAACAAAATTCAGCTTTGACTGCTTTTAGACGACTGCAATTTCTATCCGCAATTCCCTTTTGAGTTTCTTTCCGATTGCAGCATCCATTTAAACGCTGCAAATTTTAATACCTGCAATTTTTGTTAAATGAGAAGGAAATAATATCTTGTCACTCTTTACTCCGCTTATTTCTCAAACAATAAGAAAAAGCACAAAGAAGAAAGAGCGATAACTCTGCAATTATTTCAACCTCTGCAACTTTGTCTACCCCGGACACCGCATACGTCCCCCACCTACATGCTTAAAAATTGCAAGGATAATTGCAGCATATTTGCAGCGTTTAAAAGCAGTCTTTGTTGTTTTTTTTTAGGACTATGGACTTATGACCCTGCGCCAATATTTATGTGTCGACTAACTATTCAGAATTTTACTGAGACATTGTGAAACAGAGTGTAATCCAATAACCACCCTGGAAATAAATCCCGTGGGCTTTATTTCCCAAAATAAAAAAAAAATAACACCCGCGGTCTTCTTTTCCTTTTTGGGATGGAAGCAAAAGCTATGGACTTTAATTTCTTTTGCGCATAGGTTTCAATTCGAAGAATATATTTATACACTAAGGAACAAAAAAAGATTTTGGACTTTTTCAGGAGTTTTCTTGGATAAAAGTACATTTGGTAGAACGCTTCGCCTTCGCAGGTTCAAAGGATTTTAACTTCCTCTTTGGGTCCTCTGTCCCGCTCACGCAACTCCGTTGTTCAGCTTAGGGTATGTTCAGTCGTTCAGGCAGGCGCCAATGTCAACAGTTTTCTTGGCCAAAAATATAAAGTTAAAGTAAAGTACATTTGTATGAATTATTATCGAATCACACTTTAAGACTGGGTCTTAATGCCAATTCGGAAAAACAATAACACCCGCGGGTCTTTATGCTTTTTTAGTGGGTTTTATTGCCACTTTAAAAAGGAAAAAAGCCTGCAGTTGTTATTTCCTTTTATTTTGAAAATAGAACCCACGGGCTTTATTTCCGCGGGTGTTATTGCACTGCACCATGAAACAGACCCTTAAAAGTGTATCATAACTTTTAAGAAATAAACAAAACACCTTTGAAATGTTTCTAAATTTTGTATTTTGGTCTAGACTGTGATTAAACTATTTTTAGATATTTCAAAATTTCCCAATTAAGATGTGAAAGTATTTAATATTTTTATGTATGTATTTCTCAAGCTTCAAAAACCCCACATTTAAAGCCGATTTTTTCATAAAGACGGAAATCTTTTCATCGAAAATGTTTTTTAACAATTTTTCACGAATTTTTTTAAACTGGTATCATTAAAAGTTTATAAAAATTTAGTAAAATTATTACATGCAAACAATAACAAATAATTTTTTGTTTTGTGTATAAAACAATAACAAAGTATTTATAATCACTCTTTTTTGTTATTGTTTGCATGTTAAAAAATTTACTAAGTTGCTACACACTTTCACCAAAAAACACGGCCGCTGTTGGTTGTTTTAAAAAAATGTATTTGATTATTTTTTCAACTGTCAAAGAGAAGCTTAATTAAAAAATTCACTTAATTCAAATGCAGTTTTAAGAAGGTTAAGAAGTGTAGGTACTCATTTCAATTCAGAATTCTTAAGCTCTAAGTAGAAAAATGCAAATAATAAGAATTTTGTTTGTATGTTTTTGTGGATTGTATCTAATTATTCAATTTTTTTTTTAATATGAACTTAAGTCAAATGTTTTGGTAAAGCCATTAACCAAATATTGCGTTTTAGAAGTAGGGAACGATAGCATCTTACTGGATAAGATCTACTTATATATATTGTTCTGAACATTCTAAGTACTTATAAAAGACAAGGAATCAAAAACACAGATTAATTGTTGGAAACAAAGTGTTGTTACAGTTACAGAAGTGTGATGAAGTTGTCGATCCTAACTTTTTTTTTAATGTATAGCTTGTTATGCAAGATTTTTGTCTTTAAACGAACTAGTCCTGCACTCTAAGATTTCTTAATCTAAAAATATCTAAAGGTCAGTAATACAAACTTGCACTTCAGCCTCGGTTCAAGATTTTAACCTACCAATTTCATCGGATTAATTGAGGGTCAACCACGTTTTAGTGTTGAAGTACCTATAATATAATAATCCACCAAAATCAGTGGGTAAATATCTTGAACCAGGACATAAATACGTTGCTACAACATGGAACCTAAGATTTTCTTTCTGATTTCATTGGAATTATATTTTTCATTCAAATTCAATGTACGATTAATTTTTGTTTCCATTCAATTATAGTTGAATTCACATTGCACATGGTCGTAGCCATTTGAAAGCTTTATATTTACTTTATTCAATCCGAGATCATCCGAGTTTTTGGAGTTAAACTCGAATTAAGTACCTGGTTTGGTGAATTATCTCTAAAACTAGGATGATCTCACATTAAAAAAAAGGGTCTAACGAGTAGGTACTGTTAACAAAAGATCGGATAAAAAATCCCTTGCAAAAGATTGAATTATCCAAGGCTTATAACGGGTGATTTTTTAGCTGGTTTGGTTTTGGCAACACTGGTTTTGACAGCTGACGTGTGTTTAGTACCTTGTGTCACTGTCAAACAGCTTCAGTTTGGTTTTCAATTTAACCATGGATCGTCTTACAAATGAACAACGCTTGCAAATTATTGAATTTTACTATCAAAATTCGTGCTCGGTTCGAAATGTTCATCGCGCGCTGCTTCCATTTTATGGTCGGATCATTTTTGGTTGAATGGGTACGTAAATAAGCAAAATTGCCGCATTTGGAGTGAAGATCAGCCAGAAGCATTGCAACAGCTACCAATGCATCCCGAAAAAGCCACTGTTTGGTGCGGTTTATGGGCCGGCGGCATTATTGGGCCATATTTCTTCAAAGATGATGCGAATCGCAGCGTTACTGTCAATGGTGAACGCTACCGAGCGATGATAACAAACTTTTTTTTGCCCGAAATGGAAGTTCTTGACTTGCATGATATGTGGTTTCAACAAGACGGTGCCACATGCCACACAGCACGCGAAACAATGGCGCAATTGCGAGGCGAGTTTGGTGAACAATTAATTTCACGTTTCGGGCCGGTCAATTGGCCGCCTAGATCGTGCGATTTGACACCATTAGATTATTTTTTGTGAGGGTATGTCAAGGCTAATGCCTATAGGGACAAGCCCGCTTCGATTGACGCACTGGAAGCCAACATCCATGCATTCATTCGTGAGATACCGGCCGATATGTGTGAAAGAGTATGCCAAAATTGGACTCAGCGGATGGGCTACCTGAGACGCAGCCGCGGTCAACATTTGCATGAAATTATCTTTAAACATTAAATTGCAAGGTTCAAACTATCGATTCAAATAAATATTTCATTCATTTTTTCGAATTTTTTGTGTTTTTTTTTTTAAAAAAGTTCTAAACCTCTTAAAAAATCACCCATTACTTAGTTTGTGAAAAGTTGTTAATGTTATAGACTTGGGTAAAACAACAAAAAAAAAAAAACTGACTTAAAGCAAAACTTCTTCCGATATACCTACAACCAACGTTTATTTACATACCTACCTCGCTACTTTCTTTAGATCTCCAACTAAACATAACAAATCCTCCACCCAAGAAATTGTGGTCTCCAAAGCCACGTTTTATTTTTCTAATATTTATAAACCTAAAGATGTATAAAGGAAAACAACACTTAGATCTTTTGGCGGTGTTTATTTATCTCCCTTTTTTTTAAAAAAAAAAAAACAGTTTCCACAAAATATTGTGATCTTAATATAGGTAACCTGTAGTAAAGATAAAATCAAATTATCCCAAAAATCATAAGCAATCTTGCCGCGCTACAAGAAAAAAAATTACAGTATATAAGATATTCAGAAAAATATACTGCACCAGATGCTAAAAAAGAAATAGGAAAAACCCACGTTCACACGTCCCATAATGTGATGCACACAAAAGGGGCCTTTGTATAGAATGCGGATTAAATTAAAATCGAATTCCCTGGAAAATCTTCAAGCCAACCTGAATCAAGGAGTGAGTTTATTTTTGCACACAGGCGTGTTTTATCCCTTGCTTATGGGTTTAAATACCTTTTTAGTTGAGGTGCGTGTTATTTTTTTTTTTTTTTTTTATTTGAAGAAAGTACATCTTGAAATACTCTGTGAACAAACAAATACAAACAGATCTAATTAAGGCAATATTGGAATTTTTTTTTTCTTTCCAGCACAGGAAAATATTACAATAATATTCCTTTCAGTTTATTTTACGACTTTTAACTGCTCTTATATCATTCAGGATTTAATAACACCAACAAAAAAAAATAAACATTAATCAGTAGAATTATTTAGAGATAAACATTTTCATTATATAATGATTTGGATTTTGTGGTATTGTTGGCATTGGCTGGCCTTTACGTTATTATGTCGTTGATAAATTAATGGGCGCTAATTTTGGAAAATATTGTAATTGTTAATGAAAACTATATAATAGCAAGTCAATAATAATAATATTTGACAACAACTGGCAGTAATTGGAAGGATAAATGTAAAATTATGTTAGACTTTGCTTGCAGTTGTGGTGTGGGTTGAATTGCGACAGCAAAAATAAATTTTCCATACTGCATGTGTGGCGCAATGTGTTGATGGTTAGATGGCTTAATATACAGAAGAAAAAATAATTTTTTTTTGGCAAATTCTTTCTATGCCAGGAAATTCATTTCCCGGAAAGAAGAATTCAGATCAGTATTTTCCTTGCAAATTAGATTTTCAATTTACAGTGAGTTTAGATGTTGTTCTTAGTGAAGTGTATTTCCTGCTTTGGGATAATCAATCATATCAGAAAAGGCTTTCGATGAATGGGCATTCAATTATGTGTATAATGATCTATTTTCCAGGAAATCCTTCCATTTTTTTCGTTATTCATAAATTATAAGTATGCAATATCTTAACAATGTAAAATACACAACTACATTGTTTTTGTTTTCTCGGCTTCCTAGAACATAATTTTTAAACTTTTTGAAGACCTACAGACTTGTGATTTTGTTTGTCCTTGTCCAACTTCCATTAAATCATTTTTTAAAAATTGTTGTTTTGCAAAAATTAAAGCCCAGACAAAGTTTCTGTTAGTACCATGTTTTGCAGTTTCTTTAAACATTACAGTTAAAAAGTGTTATTAAAAATCATTAAACTTTAGGAGAAAATTTGCCCAAAAAAAAAGTTGTTTATGCCAGATCCCCATTCACAAGACACCCTTTTAAAAACAAAATGGGTTTGGCAAAATTAATTTGGCATTTCTTTGATTCACTTAAGTCGTTAAATATTTCGTTTAATTCGCAATCCTTAATTGGCAATATACCGTTTTCTTTTTTAATTATTATGTTTTACAATCACCACGCGACTAAAATTCAGCGTTTTTATATTTCGCTTTCTTGCAAAAATATTTTTAATCATTTCGCAAAGTGTTTTCTTCATGAAATATCGTTTCGCCGTTTCATTTTTTCGCAAAATATCACCAATTCGTTTTATTATTTTGCTAATAGATCATGTAATGTTTTCTTAAATATTTTTTTTTTATAAGTAGGTACGTATGTATATATTTTCGTTCCAAATAAAAATAATATTATAGAAAATCTTTCTTCTTTGTGTATATTACATATTACTTTTTTTTTCGTTCATGGTATTTACACATTTTACTCCTAAAAAGTCAGTTTTTAATAATAAATGTGCATTTAACTATTTCTTTAATGTTTATTAATTTTTTATATTCTCTATGCTGAATTTTGTTGTTTCGCCTTTTTTTTATTTTGCATTCAATTGTTATGCAATAATTGTTTTGGCTTCCATTAAATTACATTTATTAAAATATCGCGTGAAACAACAAATAAAAAATGCTAAATAAAAAAAGCAAAACAACAAAATGCCAAATAAAAAATTGCTAAACTTCAAAAATCCAATTCAACAAAAAACTAAATGAAATTTGCGAAATGAAAAATGCGAATTTTTCATATTATTTAAAATACATAAGGTAATTTTCAATACGTAGAATGCAAAATAACAAAATGGTAAACAAAAAAATGCAAAACAAAAAACGACGAAATAAATACCCGCGAAACGTTGTTTGCCAGAAAATTCTTGCGAAACATACAATACCCAAGAAACAATCGATCGAACAGTTTTGGTGATTTTAGACCTTTTTTAAGCGACAGAAAAAGCTTCCATATTTATTTTGTAAACCCGACAAAAATCTTAGACTTATTAACCTATTATCAATCTTTCTATAATAACTTTTCAACGATTGATTGATTGATATCCATGTTCGTTCAAGCATTGATACGAGAGCCTTGTTCACGGCTCAATATTCTTATTGCAAAGGGAAGACTATGGAAACTTAAATCCACATTAGATTGTATAGATTTTTAATTTTTTTAATCCACTTTTTAATTCAGACAGTTGTATCTGTCAAACCAATTGTCAGATTGCAAAATGTCAGTCTTTTTCAATTTTAAACAAACTTCAACGAAGTTACAAAATTTTAGAAATTTTATCCAAAACTACGGTTCTGGTGCCCCAAACTTAAAGAGGTATTTCACAGAAAAATTCTATTCAGGGATGGGGCTCATTTTTGGCTGAATGTGTATGTAAATAATTAAAATTTCTTGGTAGAAATAAAACGTCATAATATCAATCTCAAAACGTGCCAACCGATTTTTATTTAAAAAAAATTCTAGTATAACTAGGCTTCTAGGGAAAAAAAATCAGAAGAATGCTTATTAATGGCATCTTCCCTAACTTTTAATTTTTAACCGTATTAAAACAATTTAATTGAGATTTTTTTTTAATCTAGAAGACTAAAAAAAATACTTATATAACCATAAAATCGCGGTACCATACGACTGTTAAAAAAAAACAAAAAAAAATCTTATTTTTTCTTGAAAACGGTTTCTACGATTTTAATAAAAAAAACTTGTCTGTGCGCTAAAATTAGCAACATACAATTTTGACATTTTTAATTGTCAAAGTGACATTTGGATATAGTATGATACTAAAAAGTTTAAATAGGCATTTGGTGATTTTAACTTAAATAAACTGTTTAAAAGATAGAACCAAGGCTAATTCGTTTAAAATTTGGAAGATCCTGTTTTTAACCTATCTCATACTAACACAATGCTTTAACATTATACTAAATCGTCTTAAATTTTGCGACATTGATTTTTGAAATATAATATTGTTGGCTGCACATTAATGAAATTAATTTTGTATTTTGAATATTTTCAAATAAACTAAGATTTATTAAATAAATCAAATGAGTGGTGATAAAACAATTTCAAAAGTTTGCTTTTATCAAATTATTTTTAATTATATTTATTTTCTAATAATTTTTCAATTTAAATTATATAAGAACCATGCATGGATAAGTGCAATTCCATGTTATATTGTTGATTTTTCGGTTCTTACATAATAATTATATTAAAATTAAATATAATTTTCTCAAATGGAAAAATAAAGAAAATTTCAAACTTCTGCACATTTAGTAAAACATTTTAATAAAAAAAAATAAAAAAACGTCTGTTTCATATTCCTTGACATATTTTTTTTGTTTTAATTTTCAACGGAATTCATTTATTCGAACTTAAAATATATAAATCAATTTCTTTAATGGAGGAGTTATTACATCCATATGTTTTATATTTGTTTGGTTTTCCCCAATTATCCATAAAAATTCCGTGTTTTCCATAAGTTCACCTGATCGTATAAGGGTAATTTCAGCAAAGGTGCATGAAGGCTAATCCATAACATTTATCACTTTACAGGTAGTTAATATTCGTATACATACATAGATTTTAATGTATGTACAAGTAGCCAAATTAAAACTACTATATAGTACTCGTACATGTATATATGTGTGTATGTGTCTTTCATTTTTATTATGTAAAAAGGGCACATTGTTATAATTTTATGAACCTGCTTCATGTGGTGATCCTTTCTAAATCTTTTTATGCTGGGATATTCCCAAAAACACATGCGCCAAAAAATCTTTGTTGCATTTTATTTATGAAAACAGTTTTGAAAAATTTAAAAGAATTAGTAATTGGGAACATGCATAGACATGCACATTGTACATCTACTTACATAATTTGGTTTCTGGTAGTCAATTCAATTTTTTTTGTTTTGATGATTTAACAAGTGAATATGATCGGCACTAAGTTTTTTGATTTATTTATGTTCTCAATATTCGGATTACACATCAAGGCCAAGAAACAACGTTTCTGCAATTTTTTAAAGGCACCATTTTTCAGACAATTGACTATGTATGTTACTGGTCGTTTATTTTTTTATTTAAACTTACCGAGTATTTTGTAAAAATTTCGTTAAAATTGTTAAAGTTGATAGAAAATTTTTAATTTTGGAAATTCTGTCGCACGGGTTAATATTAAGATAGAGACTTGAGACTTGGAGAGTATTTTTTTATTTATTTTGAACCCTCCGCGTATGGGGAAAAAATAAAAAAAAAATAGGAGCCACATTTATCTCGTTGGCTGTGTTGTGGAGTGATGTGTTTTTATGTCGCTGAATTTTCACAATAATCAGAATTATGTTTTACAAACTTTCATTTTTTATTTCGCTATTTACTTTTTCTCTTCCCTGAACACTCTCTTATCTTTCCCACAGAAAAATATGCCTCCGACACAGCGTGGTATGGCGCAATCGGTAAAAGATTGATTACGACACAACACATCACACCACATGAGACAAATATGGCTCCACGTATATTAAATACATTGAAACAATATCAACACACGACTCCATAACACAACACACGAGATAAGTGTGGATCCGGCTTTAATCTAATATTTCCTTTAATATGTAAGTAGATTGTTTCATTTGTTGTAGCGCCATCCTCCTTAAACCACATTTTTTCCACATTCATGCCATTCAACGGGAGAAAAATGTATTTATCATGGTTCTAAAGTTAATATCGTTAACCATATAACACGCCAATTAGCCACCACTCCACAGACCGCACCAAATTGTGCATTTTTCGGAATTTAAACGTTTCGATAATCTCATGTTGATTTTATTTTCGATTCATATTTGATGTTATCAAATTTTTAGAATTTGGTAACATTGTTGAATAGTGTCTTTACGATAATATATTGCAAAGACTACTAAACAAAAATGACACTGACAGTTAGCAACTTAAGAATTGATTTGACAAATATAACTGTCTGAAGTAAGAACTGAAGTAATAAAACACCCATATTATTGATCCGTTTGGTTATTCGTAACGTGCAATTCGTTTTAATTTGCACAAATTTTCACAATTTACTGTCAGAACTCTTAACAATCTGTAGACTTAACTTACTTAATTACTTATTCGTGCATAGTTTCGACTTCATGGTATTGAGCTCCACGTCTAATCCAACGTGTTCATATTAGTTGTTGCAAGGTAACTAAGCAATTATTTCTTTGGCTGTCAAACTTCAGCTTATTTCCATTTTTTGACAATACACATTAAATACTTGAATTCGATAAACGGAAGCTTTCCACAGTTGTAGAATTATTTCCAAATTAAACAATTGTTCTCATCTCTTTGATTAATTATTGCTTTTGGTTGAATAAAGCTTAAAAATAAACATTGAAAAATTGCAAACTGTGCAAACTGATAAGCAGTCGGTAAATTAAAGCTTCTGGTTTCGTTGAATGATTTCTTAAAAAAATATATCAATTTGACAGTTGACATTTCAAAGCAAACATTGTAGTTCATATACGATTCTACACACAGGAAATGTTTTTTTGATAAGAACAAAAGATTTTGAGAAAAATCTACGCATATACTCGCCCAGTACTTGGACTCCTGTGATTTGGAAAAAAGTTAATACAGTAAAAGAAATAAAACAAGTGCTATTTTTACTGCGCATTTTAATCATGTTTTTTCTTAAAATCTGTTGCTCTTACAAAGAAAAGTGTTATACAAATTAAAAACAGTGAATAAAACTTAACTATTTGGAGGATGACCTTATAAGTTTACCACCGTTTTCGTGTAACAATGCACAGCTCGGAGTTAAACTGCAAAGCTTTTCCACCATCTCAACCAAAATTATTTTTTTTTGAAATATTCGGAATAAGTTTGGCCTTTTTCTTTCTATTTTTGCTAGGCTTAGTGTGTGAGTAACCTTAATTCATGCAGCTTGCCGTATTCATATTTTTACATATTTTCCTAGCTTTCTTCAATAGCATATTATGAGATTGATTAATACAAAGAATATCTATTCTTTTGCATTTCTTCTGACTTTATGAAGCACAATGGAAAAATTGCCCTGAATTCATGGTTGTATACCATCATAAGGCAGCCACTATTCACCTAGAATTCACTAGTCGGAGGCGTTTAAAGATATTAGACTAATAATTGGTAAAACACTATAAGTTTTAATGCTTGTTACTCCATCTATTGTCCTTTGTGAAACAATTTGAATACCATCTATAAGAAAACGGGACAAAATTACATAGAATTTGAACGGTGAGTTAAAAGTAACAAAATAATATAGAATAAATCAATATTAGGATGAAATTGTTTTAGGTGATTTGCGAAAGCTATCACAGAAAAAAAGTGATTGAAATTTCCCAACAAATTTGACGTTTCTGCCACAGAATGACTAGGGTTACCACCAGCTTAAAAAAAAATGATTATATTTTCTCTGAGTTATTTTTTTTAATCATTCATACAAACAAAAATAGACATTCTCCAGACCAAAAAAGTTTACTACATTCCAGAAGATAAAGAAAATATAAGAATTAGTTCGCAAGGACTTTATTTTATTTCTATAATTTTAATAGCTCATTTAAAAATATTCGAAAAATTCACTATGGTAACCATGTTTTTGTAAAATTTTATTTAATTGAATTGAGTAGAATCACACCTTACCCAGATGGAAAACTCAATGACCATCACATGTGATTATGGTTGATATGACAATCACTTGTCACCTCAGCCGATTCCACCCCTGAAATTCATAAGAATTAAAATTGGTAAAGAAGTGTGACTTGACTTGTGATTGTGACTCCATCTACCTCTCTCTACCCTATGTTTACAAATTTGAACGCCATCTTTAAGAAAACGGAACAAACTTACAAAGAATTTAAACACTGAATTAAAAGTAATAAGATGAAATAGAATAAAGCAATACTGGTCTTCATAAGACTTGAGGTGGAACCGTAACACAATGTTCGGAAAACCAACTGGATTGGAAGATGATGAAAAACTCTTAATCCATATTAAGTCATTCAAGTAGGTAATGAACAAGAGATGTTCAAATATTCTCCATACATATGTATATACGAGGAAGTTAAACTTTAAATAAATGAATGAGTTAATTCAAAGTCACCTTTTGGTCTATATTCAAATTGACTTTAAGTATATTCAAGTAATTTATATTAATTGATCAATTAATGTTCAATATGTACAATGCATTGAGTTTGTATCTGAACTACTAATCAATCAAGATTTCTATCTTTATCACTTCGAATGTTCTTACAAACAATGTCACGTCGTCGTCCGTCGGTTACACCGAGATTTGCTACATCAACATAATGCGCAGTACATAAATACAAAATATAATATTCTATAGTGTTTCTGAGGGCTTTCAATACAAAATGCAAGCAAATCTTTTTATTAAAAGATTTTGTATTTTACGTCTATTAATACACATATACATATGTATATATGTATTTTTAAATTTTGTCTGTTTTATCAAAAAAAAATCATAAAACTAATTGGAATAATTAAAGGAACGGGTTCCTAAGCAATAATTGGTAAAAGGTATTTTTAAATGAATATTTAAACCTGATTGTTAGATTCGATCTAGCTACAGAATTTAAAATATAATAGATATGAAAATAAATAATAAATTAAAATTTAAAATAATGTTTGTTTTTAATAATTATGTTAAATATGTTTATGTTTCTCAGTGCAAGATCAACTTTGTTTTGAGGTTAAACCCGAATTAACTTCTGGAACATGTTTTTCATTCTATTTTAATCCAAATTTTTTTTTTTTTTTTTTTTGTTATTTATTGATTCAAATCTACGATATTACATCCACAGATTTTGCTTAAATTACTAAATTTTTAACTTAGCATAAAATATTTATAAAGAATTTTGAATATTATATGTAACGTTCTTTTTAAATTGATATCTAGGTACAAAAAGATCTAGGTCATCATAATAGATATTAAAAAGCGTACAACAATGAGAAATTGGCTCACGCTGTCCATAATTAGTAGAATGAGGTGTCTCGAAAATAAATTGCCTCATTCGCAATGATCTATTTGGTGCATAAATACTCCACAATGAATATCATTACAAAGAATGCCACGAACAAACAAAATACTATACTACGCCTTGACTCAAGAGTTTGCATTCCCAACAACAAACATCTTAAAAAGTTCTTTTGAATCTTCTCAATCCTCTCGTTTAATTTTTTAGAGTCTGGATTCCATATAATACAATTGTATTCTAGCAACGGGCGAACTAAAGAACAAAACAAAGCTTTAAGTGTATACGGATCCTTAAAATCGGAAGAATTTCTCTTAAGAAATCCTAGCATAGAGTTGGCTTTAGAAGCTATATAATTTATATGAGACTTAAACGTTAGCTTATAATCAAATATAACGCCTAAGCCCTTGGTTTCATTAACTCTGCACAAATTGTTCCCATTAATACTATAGTCAAAGATTATAGGACTCGTTAAGTAAGTTAAAACAGAGCACTTGGTTAAATTTAAAAACAGGTCATTTTTCTTGCACCAATCCTCAAAATTATTTAAATCATTTTGAAATGAAAAACAATCATTGTACTTGTTAATGACTTTAAACATTTTAATATCATCAGCAAATATTAGATTTTCGGAAACAGATAATACTGATGGAAAATCATTAATAAAAATATCAAACATAGGTGGACCCTATTTTTACAATTTGCTTTATATTAGAATATTTTATAAGAATAATAATTTTCTATAATTTAAATTAAAATTAATATCAAATCAAGGTGTAGTTTAATTTTAAGTATAAATGAGTTACAATAAAATTTATTTTTGGATTTAAATATGAAAATTTTAATGAAATTGGATTTTATAGTAAAATTATAAAGATAAATAATTTTATTTTAGCTCTAAAATATGTACATATCGCCCGTCGCTCTTGTTATTTAAATAAGATAAGTCGTAACATAGTAGATGTACTGAAAAGTGTATCTAGAATCAATTTAAAGCTTATATAGAAAAGCATTTCATTTACATTGAAAAGAATTTTGTGCAAATCAATATAAATTGAATAGTAATTATTTATTTAATTTTTTTTTTTTTAAATATTAATTATTAAAAATAATTATAAAAATTAAAGTTTTAGTATATTATATAGAATAAATAAAATTTAATGATAGTTTATTAGTATTGTAAAATAATATTGAAATATAATGAAAAATTTTTATTTAAAAAAAAACGCCAGTCGATAAAGACTGATTAAACAGAATTTGAAGTGGAAAGCTCAGAGCTTCGGAACAATTTTTAAAAACAATTGGAATCACCCCATGAAGATCAGGATAAGTAGATGCGTCCAGTTCATGCAATTTAGCTCAATAAATTTAGTGAGTTAACAGAGAACAGTTATTTCTGACATATTCTTCATTGTGCGTCTCAAATAACTATATCGAAATCGAATTGCCTGCAGGCAGAACAATGTCTGTTTTTATTCTCTAATGAAAAACTTAAAATTGCCTGAAAACTTTTGTTAAGATATTTGTTGTTAATTATGTTTTGTTTTGTCGGAACTGAATATTAAACCAAAATAGATTTTATACATACATACTTTAGTAAGGCAGTTTATTATTATTTATTTTTCAAAATAACGTAAAAGTCATTTCAACAGCTGTCTATTTGACGACAATGTAGTAGCTTTAGTAATAGGGAAACAATTAGAAAAAGGCTAGTTTAATTTTGTTATCGCTAAATACACAAATTTTGCTACTCATAAGATTCAGTTTTTAAAAAGTATCTTAAAATCTTGGGTCATGTGTTAAGATTCTACCGAAATAAACATTTCAGGTTGATAAACATTGATAAAACTTGAAACAAAACTAGTTTTAATGAATCAGTAGGTTATCATACTAAATCTAAAGGGTTTACCAATAAGGACTTAACAACTCTTCAATAAATCGATTGTAAGGTATGCTGTGTGGCTTGTGGCACTATCCTGTTGAAACCACATGTCGTCCAAGTCCATATCTTCCAATTCGGGCCAAAAATATCGGTAATCATGGATGGCGCGATAACGCCGTCCATTCACAGTAACGTGACGATCGTTATCGTCGACGAAAAAATATGGTCCAATAACGCCGCTGGCATGCAAACCGCACCAAACAGTTATTTTTTGTGGATGAAGTGGTGATTCATGAAGCAAATGTAGATTCTCACCCGACCAATAACGCATATTTAGCTTATTGACGAACCCAATGAGCCAAAAATGAGCTTCGTCACTGAAAATGATTTTGCGATAAAATTCATCATCTTGGCGCATCTTCTCCAGAGCCCAATAGGAGAACGTACGTCGGTCGCTTCAAATGGTACATGATGAAAATGTTGAGTTTACTGAATAAATTGACAATGACAGTTCGATGACTAGTGAAAGAGTGCGTTCACAAATTAAATTCTAAGTTGTGAAGTCCCTATTCAAAAACCCGATATTTTTTTTAATAAAATCCAACTGAACACACCTAAAACAGTGACAATTCATAAAGAAAAGTAAGCAAACATACCATTTTCATATTGCTAATTGTCAAAGTGACATTTGGGGCTAGTATGGTACTAAAAAGATAAAACAGACATTTCGTGATTTTAGCTTCAATAAAGTATCAAAAAAAGAGTACGATTTTAATTTCGTTTAAAATTTGGAAAATTCTCAATCGTATTTATTAGATTTTTGTCTACTTAGACACTGTTTAACTATTTTCAAATTGGTGTAAATATGCTTTATTTAATAAAAATAAATATCATATTATTCACGGTTAAGACAATCTACTGTTGTGTCTAAGTTAGGTGGCTATAAGACAACAATAAACAAAGTTTTTGAACACATTTTCCAAAGTTGGACAGATGTCTAAAGTTAGACAACGTTTATAAATAAGACCACCTGTTTCCAACCTAAAATCATACCATTTTATCTTTAAAATTGTCGTGGAACACAATCCACGTTGTTTTTAATTTTGGAAGTTTTAGTAATTATTTGTAGAAGCGGAAGTGTTAATAGGCCGAAACTTACTGTAATGATTTCTCATGCCATCTTTTAGCATACCAAAACCTACCAAAAAAAACCTCTGTGTAGTGCACTGGGAATAAATATTGTTCTATATGTTATAAATCTCGCTTGGGCCATGAGACACAGTCATATTGTAAATTTAAATTATAAGTTTATTAATACTTTATCTATTTATTTTCTTAAATAACTGTGAAGAATATTCTACTGTTCAA
This sequence comes from Epistrophe eligans, assembly GCA_951394125.1. Classification (NCBI taxonomy): domain Eukaryota; kingdom Metazoa; phylum Arthropoda; class Insecta; order Diptera; family Syrphidae; genus Epistrophe; species Epistrophe eligans. Next base: position 65,163,559 of record OX596029.1, on the reverse strand, counting down.
ACAAAAGCCATCTGAGAAAGCAGTCGGCTGATAAATTAATTACTATTCGAAGCATCACTTTCACTTGTGAAAAAATATTAATAGATAATTGTCGCAAGAGTAAAATTTAATCTTAAAAAGTAATAACCATTGATTATTTATGTGACATTATAAATTTTATTCTTCAAAGAATAACTCAAACTATTGAGCGTCAAAACAAATTTCAATTAATTGTTTGAAGAATTATAATTTATTTCGGTTTGTTTCGTTTAAGATTGTTTAAATACTCATTTCGGCACTGTCTCAAGTTTAATAATATAATTTATGTAGGTTTTATGTTTGCAATGTCAAATTTGTATATAACACTCGCAATTTCTTAATCAATTTAAAACAAGTCATAACCCCTTTGCGAGTGCGCGCATATTATTTATGCCAAAAATAAACGTTTCTTAACCTATTAGACATATGATTAATCCGTTTTTTTATTTTTTATTTTTTTGTTGTTTGTGGCTTTGAATTTATTAATAAAATTAAGTTGATATATATTGACAGTAGCTTGTTTGTTTTTATTCGAATCGACATTTCATCAAATCGTATTTCAAATTGTCAACTATGTACATATGTGTGTATATATTAATTGTTAATTTAAATTCAGCCAAAATTTTAATAAATCAACAAATTTTACATTTTGTACAATCAACATTTTATTTTTGGCAACAATTCGTACGATTTTAAATTTGTGTGTTAATAGTAATACCTATAGTTAATGACTTATATGTAGGTATAATTTATTGAAGTCCAAGAACTGTCAAAAAAAAGCTTCGATTATTGTACAATGAGATATCATCCATTGTGGACAGCTATATATGTAGCTTTGCATGTCTCTTGCCTAGACAAATTCCCTTGTTTAGACTTGGACAAGAAGATTTAATTTAGTAAACTTCGATGTACAGTTGATGATTTGTTTCTGAGAAAATGTATTTCTGAGAAAATGGTCACTTTTCAATATTGTTGACATAATTCAAAAAACCAAGTCGAATTTGAAAATTTAAATTAAAAAACTTTCTATTAGAAATAAGATTTTCTATTTAAAAATTTTATTAAAAAATAAGCAGGAAAAGTAAACAAAAAATTAATTTTAAAATCAAATTATTTGAGTGAATAGCTTTTGATAAAATAATTTTTAAATTCAAATGGCCTTATTTATAAACGTTATCTAACTTTAGACAACTGTCCAACTTTGGAAATGCGTTCAAAAACCTTGTTTATTGTTGTCTTATAGCTGCCTAACTTAGACACAAGAGTAGATTGTCTTATCTGTGAATAATGTGATATTTATTTTTATTAAATAAAACATTTTTCCACTAATTTAAAAATAGTTAGACAGTGTCTAATTAGACAAAAATCTAATAAATACGACTGAAAATTTTTAAATAAAATGTGCATTTTGGACAGAAAATAACAGAATTTCAAAAGTAAAGGAACGCACCTAAAAATGAAAACAATTTTTTCAAATGGTTTTTTTTTTTTTTCAAAGTGTTAAGTATTTTAGTTCTTTTTTTATTATTATATTAATTTATTAATAATAAAGTCCAAATTTTCAGTAATAGATAATTCTAGTTTTGGAGTTGAACCATAGTTTACTCCCTGAGTTAAGGCAACTTGTTTCAATTGACTGAAAAACTTAAGTTCAGGGAATTTACTCTTGATTAACTGAAAAGATATTTCTGGCAGTTGGGTGTCACAACACTATCAAAATAGAAAGGATGATACTATAAAAATCGCCCTTTCCATACCTACTGACACTTAGTGTCGCCATCTTTTTTTCAATATTAAAAGCTTCCATGGTTTTTGCACTTTGATTTCTATAGATTTTTGACAAATCCAATGTATATTTAATTCTTTACTACAGAACTGCTTCTGATTTAACTCGCGTTCAATTTATTTGCAGAATTAACTAACTTTGGTTTAAATCAGTGTTAATTCACGCACTAAAAAACTGGCTCTAAATTGCTTGAAATGACCTCTAGTTTTTGAGAAGAAAAAAATAACAAAAACTACTTTTTTTAGGGGAAACTGATTTAGGTCAATTCCATCTCTGTAACACCGCTCCGGCGCGCGATGCAGTGTTTCTCTCTTTTTGGCGTTAAAAAAGACATGGCATTACATTGTAAGCGTTGCCGTTGTTTTTTAATATTTTTATTTTCTATTTTAAGTTAATTTTTTAGAAAATCTCTCTCGGCCCTCATTCGATTTGTTTCGTCTATCCAATCCAACTTACACGCTCGAAATTTGTATTGCATCTTATTCAAAACACCCTGTGTTCATAATAATATGTATGAGGTGCCTTGGTATCCTAATCCATTGTTTAACAAACACAAAGTTTACTTTCAAGCCATGATAATATAACAATTATCTTGTTAAAAAAAAAATAAAACCTAAAATTCTAGTTTAAAAAAAAAAACAAAAACAAACAAATTATTCGATTGTTCATTGAACAATCGTATATGCATATAGAACAACATATCGTACGTATAACTTTCTAAATCTGAGGTATACATACGTACAACAATCTCCAAACTTTTATTGACCTTGCAGCAAATGCGTTTGTTTATACCGGAAGTCTTTTTATTTCAAATGTATTATATTTCCTCGAGCACAATTATATACATACGTATATACATATGGTTGGAATTTCTAAAAATTAATATTTAAAAGTGTGTGTGAATCTGAACAAATCATTCGTTTATTGAAAAAATAAATAACTATGTATGTAATTTGTGAACTTAAAAAAGAAGACTTAAAAAGTTGTTTCGTGTCAAAAAGAAAACATATTTATACTAAAATCAATTAATAATTATTATGACGAGTAGAAAGCAATATTAAATTTTGTATTTGAATAATATTCCACAAACCCAAGAAGATAAATCTAATTATATTTTTTTTAAGAAAGAGGCTCTGTATCAGATAGGCACATCAAGGCTAAACCACACCACACCGTATGAAAAACTAAAGCTGAACTATTTAAACAAAAATCTACCATCAATCTCAATTTAATACCCCTTGCCCAAGAATTTGTACTTCATGCCACAACTTTTGTGAAAAATTATTCATACAGGTTTGCATTTTTGTATTCATTTGCGGGTGGAAATAAATGTTACCTACAGTGAATGTGTGGTGCTTGGTTGCTAATTTAGAATTGTAAATTTCAGCTGCATTCTATAATAAAAGTCAGCATTCTTTTCTGCTTCAAATTGACGCAGGTGATATGGAAAAGGTGAAATAATAACGACTTGGACAATTGTAAATCCTCATCCACTATAAGGGCTTGTTTTTGCGTAATTGAGTTAATTAATTCTGCAAATAAATTGGAATCAAGTTAACTATGATGCAAATGTTCAGTGTGGAATTAACTTAAACTTTCATTTGTCAAAATTCTATCGAAATCAAAGTACGACACTATTGAAATGCGCTTTCACTATCGAAACAAATAGGTCGACCCTCTGCGGCAGTTTGACAGTGTTTTTACAAACATCTCTCAGAAATATCTATTCAGTTAATCCAGATTTAACTTGACTCAAAAACATTTTTTAGGAGTCAAACTAAAAACTGAGATTCTGGCACTGAAAAAATAATGCGATGTTTTCTATGTTTTTTTTCTGATTTGCTTAACCCCTTTAAAAAGTCATCTTTTAATTATTTGTGATAAATTCAATTTTGTCTATGTTTTTTTTTTGGGGTTTTTTGCTAAATTCATATGAAGTTAGGAAATCACTTCCTCCAAAAGGTGTGAAGACTTGTCATATTGATATATATTTATTATTATTATATTTTAACGTTCATAAGTCTTTAATTAGTTGGGATAATATTTAATAGAATAATTTTATCGTGTGATGTTTTCTATGTTCTTTTCTATATTTAGAAATAAATAGAAATAAACTTACAAGAAATAACAAAAACATTGCATGTCAAAATTTTAATTATTACAAGTAATAAACAACTGATGAACGGGAATGAGAAAAATTCGAAAAGCTTTCAAAATATTTGCTTATGCATGAAAAAATGTTAATTTGTTTCGGAAATTTGTAAAGCTGTAAATTCCATTATAGAAAATAAATAAATTGGATGGTGTGACGACACGTATAGAACCAGGGCCTAGTGCTTTCAAAATCTCAACCATTCCTGTGTGCATGTTATTGGCAGGAACTTAGGTTACCTCAAATTTTCTATAGAACCCGAACGGCCAAAGCGAGATCACTTTTTCACGACAAGAAATAGTCTTCGAGGCTTTGTCAATTCCTCGCAAGAGGCAATAACCCGTAAAAAACATTTCTGTTTTGTTTTTAAGTAGCATAGACTGGGAATCGAACCCAAGAACCGCGTCGTCGGCGTAACAGTCCTAAGCACTAATCATTACTCCACGGGCTAGTAATAAAGTTCATTCGACGAATTTAATAGTTGAAATTATTGCGAACGCACACTGCGAATTTTATTAACTCCTTAGGTACATTAAATGCTGCGAGTTCCATTTTATCGGCATTATTTATAAACTTATCATTACTCATCATAATAAGTTAATTATCAGTTATAATTAAAGAACTTTCAATTCTGTATGAATAAATGCAGGTATTATGTATTATTTATGCCGCCTCGCCTTGCCTGAAACCTTTGAGGATGAGTATATTTGAGGCTTTCATAGTTACATATTTTTTTTTTTTTTTTCAAAAAGCGGAAAGCGCATTGAACATTCCTTACTTTTAATGGCAAAAAACTATTATAACTGTTATAAATTAGCATGAGTATTGTCCATAATTAAAACAAAAGGTATATGTACAATGTACATATATTTGCATATATCTTTAGTTTATCAAAGCTAAGCCTTAAAATCTAAAAGAAGGTGTGACCATAACAATGATGAATACATTTTTAGATTAAGACCATGACGTTGTTTCTTTATTGCAATTAATTAACATCATCTAAGAAAATATAGTTGAACGACTTTGCCAGATTAATCGACTTCGTCGTTGGCAGGCGCATATCTACGTTTAAATGTAGCGTAAATCATTGCTAAAGATTAAGCTAAGCTATATAAACTCAACAAGTCACAAACTCCTCCCTTATAATTAAAGGTGTATGTGCATTTATTAGAAAGAAACCGTTGACGGGGGAAATATTTTAAATTATATGTCACAAGCTATAATTAAAAAAGACGCGATTCTGTTGGTTATGTACTTTATTTCTTTTATTTATATACTTTAAGCTCGCATGGGTAGGTATTTTACAATTTACAAATAACTTAATTATAATGTGTTAACATTTACAAAAAGAAAATCCATAGCTGGACTTCAGCTCTGAAAACAATTTGGTATCCTTTTGTTAAAATAGTCTGTACGATTAATTTAAGATAAGAGTACAGGATTTTATACAGACTACGATCGGCAAGCGGTACTAAGAACTGCTACTGACTCACTGAATACATCAGCACGAAACATTCATTAAATTTTAAAATTCCTATGCTGTAATAATATGATAAATAAATTGGTGGCGTGACAGCTCGTAGAGCATCAAAGCCTAATGATTTAGAACTCTTGTTTTCTTGTTGTTAGTCGGCGGAAATGGAAAAGACCCACAATTTTCTGCTGAGTGCAAACATCTAGCATGAGTACTTTATAATGACTAGAAATACTGTTGAACAATTTATCACTTCCACACTATAAGCAGATGTAATAGCTTGGTTTTCGATTTACACTTTGAGGTGTCCGGTCCGTCCCTTTATCTTCAAGCGGGTAATCAAGCACTGTAATAAATAGCAGAGGACTCAAAACGCTTCCTTGATGTACACCTATTATGATTTAAAATTGTGTAGTGACTCAAGTTGGACACCTTAATTTAGCCACTGCTCCCTCGTACATGGATTATCCGTGTATACATATACATATTTATATCTTTATGGAAGAAGGCCAACCATATCAGATCTCCTTGTTGACTATTAAATGCCTTATCAAAATCATCTAACACGACATGCAAATCCTCTAAGGAATCACGATGTTTTTCCATAATTATCCTTATACTTGGGATTTCTGGATTTTAACTGTGATTAACTTACTTGCACTTGGTATCTGAGACCCTAATTATTTTCCGTAGGATGTATGACATCAGCTAATCGAAAAGTTATTATGACAGCTTCGTGCATGAACCTACTTTTGGTATATTGAAAGAAGGTATTTCCTCCTATAAGAAACCATCTGAACCCGATGATTCCTACTTTTTTTCCAAAACTCGGTATCTCGTCTGTTAGTCCAACCGCTTTGCTTTTTTGGAAATTATTAACCGCCTCACTTACTTTAGCCATTTTCCTCAATTAACCTCAATTTGATTGTCAAATGATCGTCTTTTCGAGGCAGATATTGCTATCTTCAAATATGCAAAATTGTATCGTCAAGTTTACCTATATATTTTTAATGCAGAGTTGCGCTGCAAATGATATTATTGAACATACATACATGACTTCAGCAAACTGTTGTTATCGAAAATAATGCTTTTCATTTCAGTTTGAGTTTTCGAACAGAACTTTTGCAGTAGGCGTTTAAGAACATCTTGCATGTTGCTTTCTTAAGCCACAAATGACATTTTTGAAAACAGTCTTCTTTGATATGAAATCGGTTAAAAAGCTTATTATTTAATTTATGTATCTTCTCCCACCAACAACGCTTATGCCTTATCTAGTTTTAAGTTTTGTGACCAACTCTACCGCCATCAACTCAATTTTCTTTAGCCTCTTTAAGACATATACACACACGTAACTTTGCCCAACACATTTACAAATGCAAAGTTCTCTTTTTAATAATTGGTTAAACACTTACAAGTTTCAAATTTTCAAAATGTTCTGCAAATTTCCAAAGTGCAAAATAAAAGAAAATAAATCATTCAAAAATCATTTTTACAAATGGCTAATTCAAGTTAATTAATTAATTCATTCAAGTAGGTGGATTTAAAAGTAATTAATTTAAAAATACCTAGGATATTTTTGTCAAAGACTTTGGATAGAGGGAAAACAAAGGATGGTGACAGATATATAATTTAAAACCTCAAATGAAAAAGTGTATGTGTGAGCACTGAGTTTATGTGAGCAGTGTGTATGACAGCAGAGTTCTTGGTGATTGTAGTAGATTTCCGTTAAGATTTGCTACTTAACGTGTATTAGCAATTGATATGTTTTTATTTCTTCTAAATTTTATGTAGAAAAAACTTCAAAGAGATAAAGAAAAAATATTACGAAAAAATAATTTAAGACAGTTACAAACCGAGCATCATTTAATATTATATAAAACAATAAGTACTCTATAAGTAATTAAGATAAAGCTGCAGGAGGCCATCAATATATATGTACATAATGAAAGTACATAAATACATTGATGCATCAAAATATTCTATTTTCAAATTAATTAATTAATTGTTTTTAATCGAAAAGAAATATGATTTCATCGAAAGTTTAAAATGCAATATTTGAAAAACAAATATATTTAACTGGACATGACAGTTCTGTATATTGAAAAATACGTAAGCCAACATCGATTAAAATAATGACAAGTTATAGATATTTCTATTTATATATATATACTACATATATTTATATAAAATATGGTAAGATAGAATAAATTAATCGATCAGCATTGTATGAATATTGTTGCAATATTTTTACTGGAACGATGCCAGTGTGTACACTTAAGATATAAATCATTCAGTAAATTAATTGAAGCGTAATAGGAACATATTTTGTATGCCAATAAATATTATTATCTATAAGCTAAAACAATCGTATGGCGACAAAGCTTATTATAAACCGAGGGAATACATTTAAAATATAAAAGGCAGCAACTTAATGGATAAGGGGTTGAAGAGATGCAAAGGCGGTCTTTTGATGTAAACTAAAAGATAAAAACGCCAGTAAAAGCTACACTAACGCCCCATTTAGAAAAGCACCGGACTGGCGACACAGAGTCTCTCGTGAAAAAATGCCAGTCTGTTATGCAGATTTTGACATTAGATATTCCGCCCGTCACTTTATGCATCGCATTTTTTGATGCAGTGTGAAATAATTATTTTCGTAAATAGCGATGGGGTTTACACGCTGCTGACGCGAATACTTGAAATTCAGTAGAAACTTGATCAGTGAATAAGAACTTAATTAGTTCAGATCGGAAAATGTGCGCAATGACGACACCTGATGAATTATAATTTATTAACGTCGACGACGACGTGAGTACAGAGGGTGTGGACTTGGAGTATTTTTTTTATTTTTTTTTTTTTTTTAAGTTTTAATTATTATTTTCTACATACTCATTGAATGGAATTACTCAGAGTGCTGAAACGTCGATATAGTTGCGCTTATATAATCGCACTCGGTATGAATAAGAGCAAACAATATTTATGTGCATCTACATATATATATATACATGTATAGGTTTTCCATCGATATGGCGGGGCAGGATATGAGAACATTCTATTGTCACTTAATTCCGATAATTCATTCATACACTTTTCGTCATGGGTTTTTTCGCCAGTGAAAATGTTTAAGAAGATGAAGTTCCGTTTTGACCGACCCTGATTGATTGAGATTGATTGGCTTTTGAATACTAACTAAGTGACAGGTTTTGTTATGTTGCATTTTAAATATAAATAAATTTGTGAAATATGGATCCCTTAGCTTTTCAATCAGCTGTTGTACAAGTGCATCCGCAAAGAACTCAAGGCAGGAGAAAAGAATCTACATACATATATAGATTTTTAAAAGAAAACACAATGGTTTACGAATGTATATGATTTTATTTTTTTGTAAATAGCTTATGTAAGGCATAGTGACTTGGTGAATATTTTCAATTATGACATAGGAACAAATTATTCAGCATTTTTTTGTTCACCCAAAAAAATAGTTCACGCTTGTCTATCTATTTAATATTCTTGAGTCTTGACAGCTACGACTACATTTCTTAAAATTGTCGTTTTAATATTTGAATATTTATGACGAAGTCATTTTGACATTGAATATATTATTCCACAACCTTTTTTTTCGGAAAGGAGCCACTTTTAGTAATCAACTGACTGTTAAATTGGTTAATTAAAAGACTGTCATCATTTCTTAGGTTAGTTTACTTCCCAAAATTTGTAATTTCTGTCAAAGAACATAAAAAAAAATAAAGTATTAGAATTGGTAAAAGTTAGATACCTAAGTATGTATTACCTTGCAAAAGTATCTTCCTTTATATTTGATTTATTTTGATATTTTTATATTTCGGGTAAGATACAGAATATTTGCATGTGATTCCTTAGAAGAAAAATATTCGAATTTTAGTTTTGACTCATATCGAAATATTTTGTTGCTTTTTTTCAAATTTTCTCAAAACGATTTATCGATTTTGATTTAATTTAGTACTTGAAATGAATAATTTGATTTTAAGAAAACTGTGTTTCAGGTTTTTGTCTAAAAAATCACATAATGGAAATAATATACTGACTGATTTTTGAGAAAATTTACTTATATTTTTAGGTTATTCCTGGCTGACTGGTGAACAAGTGTGTAGTTGATGATGCATTCTGTATATATTTTTAGCTATATTTCATTAAATCATTTAACCAACAAGACATTTAAATAAAACGAAATAATTTTATACAAAGTGATATAATTTTTTGAAGTACACTATGGCGTATACGCATTTTTTTCAATATACAGTTTGTTTTTGCATGAGATGCGACAAAAGGCTAGAGCGTGTAGGTTCGGTTGAAGTAAAAAAAAATCATATTGGATAAGGGTCTATTTCCCCTCGTTTAGGCAGAAGGGCAATATTCTAAACAAAAAAAATACTTAAAATAGTGAAGAAAATATTTTTGAAAAAACAACATAATCACTTAAAAGGTCACCCTTTTTTATTTTTTCATATTCAAATCAAGTTGATTTTTAGAATAGTTTTTGAAAAATTAATTTTTTGTCCTTCGCAAGAGGCGTACTAAATTTGTCTTGTCAAGAATTTCGATAATCTTACTATTAGCGGGTTTTAAAAGCCGTGTTCTATGCTTTCGCGCAAAAAAATTATTTCATTCCGTACCATGGGGATTCCAAGATACCTGTGTAGATCTTTGTTTCTAATATACCACGGCGCATTAACAAATGATCTTAGCAATTTATTTTCAAACGTTTGTAAGATATTTAAATTACTATCGCAAGTACAACCCCAGAGTTGTATACCATAGGTCCAAACAGGCTTAATTAACTGGCTGTATAAAATCAGCTTGTTGTTGTTAAAAAAAAATTAAATCAATGTCTTGCTTTCGTCATAGAATTAATTTAGCCCAACCTTTGACATGAAATTAATTTCTTTATTTTAATGATTGAACTACCTTACCATTGATCATTGAAATCTTAGAAATCTTTTTATGTCAAAGGTTCGGTCAGGCTGAAATTTATTTTGGGCAAGAAATAATAATAAAGTCATCTGCTTCATATTGGCATCAAAATTAACAATTAAAATTTTCAATGATCGTTTTCAATGAAAGCTATAACTGGCACCTAAGATCAATGTGCTTGAAATCTGACACAGATCATTTTTATGTGATTCTTTATAGAAATTAGAATCTTTGTTTTAGCTACCTGGTTTCTTTCAAATTTTCTCAAAAACGGATTCCACGATTTTGAATAAATTTCGAACTTAAAATGTACAAGGTTATTGTAATAAAATTGCGTTTTAGGTTTTTGGCGACAAAATTCATATAACGAAAATAGAATACTGACTGCCACTTCTACCTTACCTATCCTCATTATATCATTTAACCCACCACATATTTAACTAAGCTAAAATAATTCAACAATTTTTTCGTACACTATGGCGTATACGCATTTTTGTCTTTATATATTAGAGGAGTCTATTTCTCTTCATTTAAGCAGGAAAGAAAATTTTCTAAAAAAAATGCATAAGATACAAAAAGAAATACAAGTAGAAGAATATATAGATTTTGTAATATTCAATTTTCTCAAACAACTTGATTGCAAAGTCAAAATTCAGTTTTTAAAATAATTTAATTCAAAATTCTTATCTCAAGTGGGTTAAGATTATTTTCAAATCGTACATCGTACAGGTGGGTTTTCAAAAATTAGTTTCAATAGAGCTTAATTACCAAATTTTAATTTGTAGGTATTTTCATAAAAATTAATATGACATACTTAAATTTCAGCAGAGTTCAATAATATTCTTATTCTTCTTTCGACGTGGTTTAGCTCCAAGATATGTACAAAATTTTAAGCTCCTATATAAGAAAATTGGGCTTGGTAGTGGGGAGATTGTATTAAAAACATTTTTAAACATTTCTCCCACTTATAATAATAAATTCTGAAAATTGGTGACGGATTAGAAAATGCTCAAATCCAATATCGTTGCAAGTTCTTAAAAAAATCAGTCTGTGGACATTCAAAAAAATTTCCACTTCATACTTAAGATTAAAGAGAAAATTAATTTAAATTACGGAATTTTAGCTTTCTAGTGGAGATGTTGTAAATGTTGTACATTTTGCTCCATAAATAGAGAATTCGTTAATATCTTGAGAATAGCGGCATCTATCGGGTTCATATTTTGTAATTTTATTTTTTGACACTAAACCAACATACATTTATTGTGAATAAATAAATTTTTGTTGGATCTTATTTAACATTAACTTATTGTGAATATTAATCAGTTAAATAAATAAATAAATAAATAAATATTGAAGGTTTGAATGAAACAACAACACTTGGATGTGCTACCACCAAGATTTTTATAGGCTGGAGTTATACATAATTATTTCACGACTGCCAGGCTGACCATCAAACTCCTTTTTCTGTGGTGCTGTGTCATTATTCAATTTTAATTGAAAAACTTTTTTGCTCAGCTGGGACTCGAACTTGGACCAAGCTCCCTCCGACCCTAATACACTCGCATTGTGCTACCGAGGTCACGTGATCAAGTGCATCCCAATTTTGATTTTATTGTTTGACGATCGCATTTGAAACCAGCATTTTTACTAGCAGCACACAAGCTGTTGTACATTTCATTCAAACCTGCAATATTATTTGATGGTGCGAAAACTTGCCAGCTTAACAGTAAGTGTGTTGTCACACACTTAACCCTTATAAAATAAATAAATAATTCTTTAATAATTTGACTTCAGAGCCACCTATTGTATCAAATTTTCTTTCTCTAGGAATCTTATTTGGACCATAACAAACCTTTTAAAATGGAATTAACCAAATAGGTCCATATGTACGCTTACTTATGTACAACATTTTATTTTTATTTTACATACATATGTAGAAGATTATTATGTATTTACACATTATTGTATGCCCTTAAATTGGTCAATATAAGTTTTGACTGATGAAACATATGATTTACAAGCAATAATGGCAGAAATTCCCATACTCATACTCCATTCCTAACTTTTACGATGCATGCACTGATATAATTGTTAGGCATTTATTTCAGTGATATAGTTACAGACGTAATAGAGAGTGTACTGCCACAAGCTGCCCTTTAGTGCTGTCATTAAAGAAATAAGAGCAAAATTTCAGACGGTTTAGTTTGAGGTTAAAAAGAGGATATTCAAAATTTTAAACTTGTTTAGCATCGAATTTTTTTTGTTGATATTTTACTAAATTTAAATTCACCAAATGCCCATTTTACCTTTTTAGTATCATACTAACTCCATCCATAATGAAATTTTTACACAAAGAATTAATAAAAAGGGTATGTTTACTAAGTTTATGGCATGAACTATCAATATTTTAGGTGTGTTCAACTGGAGTTAACAAAGAAAATACATTTACTCAAAAACTGGAATAAGTTCTCCCTCTCTTTAGAGTTACATACATAAATAGGCAAGTTTTTTGTAAATCGTTTTTGTGAGATACAATATAATTCAGGTCGGTCAACTATAAAATAATCGTTGCTGCCAAGCCAAGTTGCAGTTCAGCCGTGCATGTGTGCTTCCTAAATATACGTTCAGTATATTTAAGCATAAAGCATAAGAATCAATGGTAAGCCGTACTCTTTGGTAGCTTGAAAGTTCGCTTTAAAAAGTATCTCAGCTGCTTTAAAAACATACATTATTTTTAAAAATTCAGTTTGGTCAAAAAACAAAGGCGCAGAATTTTAAACGATTAAGTACGATGTTGAAGAATTTTTAGTGTCATGCTTAAAAACAGGATTTTCCGAGTTAGCTACATTTTATTTAAGTTAAAATCACCAAATGCTTACTTTGACTTTTTTGTATCATACTTACTCAAAATGTCAATTTGACAATTAAAAATGTGAAAATGGTTAGGTTAGGTTAGGTTGAAGTAGCTGTTGGTGGATAACCGACACACTTAGACCAATTGTTGGCCTGTTGTGATACCACATGGATCTAGGAAAGCTTTTCCTTACTTAATTGAACCAATTTTAGCTCCTTATGAAGCATGCAAGATTACTTATAGAAGTATTTTCTAGATCACTCGTATCGTTGTAGTAGAAGTCTCCCAGATGGAGTCTACGTCTCTGTGACAGAGCAGGACATGTACAAAGAAGGTGAGGAATTGTTTCCTCCTCTTCCTCATCCATGCAGCTTCTGCAGAAATCATTAGAGTGAACGCCTAGTCGCATGGCGTGTCTACCTATTAGACAGTGTCCGCTTATGACACCTATTACGGAACTAATGTGCAATCTGCTTAAAGATATCAATTGCTTAGAGCGTTTCAGATCCAGCATTGGCCAGTTGTCGTTAAGCAAGTGGTGAGGTTGTTCCACCTAAGGTTTAGTTTTCTTTATAGCATCTTGCTTTAGCATATGTTTAAAAGTAGCGATAGGTATACCAATAGTTGTCTTATTTGGTAGTATGGGTACTGTTGTTCCACTTTTTGCGAGTTCGTCAGCCTTACAGTTTCCTGGAATGTCCCTGTGGCCCGGCACCCAAGAAAGGTGAATGTTGAACTGCTCCGCCATCTCAATGAGAGATGATCGACACTTTTGGGCTGTTATAGAATTTGTAGAAACAGAGTCCAGAGATTTGATGGCAGCTTGGCTATCTGAGAAGATGCGGATATCAGTAGTTGATATCACGTTTTCTTTAAGCCGAGATAAAGCTCCTTTGATCGCTAAAAGTTCCACCTGGAACACGCTACAATGATTAGGAAGACGGAATGAGAGACCTAAATTAAGTCTGTCTGAGTACACGCCTCCACCAACCCCGTCGGCGGTTTTTGATCCGTCAGTATAAAAGTGAACGGATTCATTTCAAGAAATTCTCATCCTACCATGTGAAAATGGTATGTTTCCTTACTTTTTACCCGAACTGTCACTTTTTTAGGCGTGTTTAGCTGAATTTTATTAAGAAAATAAGTTTAATATGATACTACTTAAAAAATGTTTACAACTAAGAGCTTTAAAGTTAGTTTAGTAGTATCATAGGTACTAATAATGTTAAGACACAAGGCTGTTTAAAATTTTGCTCCAAATTTATTTAGATTTTTTGAGTTGAGAGAGATGACGCATATAGATTTTAATTTTATTGTCAAAATATAATTACTATTTTGTAACCTAAGATCTGCATAATATGTCTGCTATACAAAGAAAACCATTTTAAGAAGCATAGATTATTATTTTATCCTCAATTGTTAATCACATACATAAATTTATCCAAGCGTCAAAGTGGCGCTACAATGTTCGCAATTTAAATTAGAATTGTCAAAGCCTCAGATGCATTATGGTCCATGTTCATGACATATACTCTCTTTCCATGTCGAATAAGATAAGATTGTCTTTAGACCATGCGCATCCATCTACACAGTCGCTAATTTATAGTCATTTGAACTCATTACAACAATCGTTTTTTACTATCAAAATGTCAATATTCAATTAGGCCACTTGTCATTGGGAAACATCGTCGTCGTCGTTGTCGTCGTGAGTGTAAACTATATGGGACGCAGTCCAAAGCCACCATCAACCAAAAGAATCATCTTCCCTTGTAAGTTTGTAACTATACTAGAACCCGTTGCGTTCGATTGTGTGTGTGATGTTAAAATTGAAAATAAATTTCAAATAGATGATTGTGGATACTAGATCGATACAAAACAAATAATGCAAGTGCAGAACCCTGCACTCAACGTTCATCATTTGTCAATCCTGCAATAAATTGCCAGACAAATTTCAGCGGTCGATTTGCAGCCAATAGTTTTTTTTTTTATTGCTGGTTAAGCCATTAACAACACCATGGATACAGCAACTAGCTGTTTGTGTTTCAGTTGATTAACCAATCAATAGTTTGTCCAGCATTGCATGCATTATATTTCCATCGAAATCACACATTCAAATGCACAATTCATCTTGATTTTTGATTTCTTTCGTTCAACTCGTGAAATGAATAAGCAATTACATTCATTAAGATATTTTGCAATAAGTTGATACAAAATTTAAGTAAGTCGAGACTCGAGAGCCAATAACCCGATAAGAAGAAAAGAACATGAAAAAAAAGAGTTCTCTGTCTATGGTAAATTAGATAAATCAAGGAGATTGACAAGGTGGTGGCAGTGGGGATAACTAGATCTACACTGGTCGAAAAAATCATGTTAAATCAACGTAGATTGTTTTAATTTTAACAAGATATATATTTAAAATCAATCCAACGAACCGTGAGATGTTTATACTTTGTAACGATAAATTGAAAATAAAAATGTTTTAGTTTAAAACAAAGATACTGAATTATAAAGATGTGAATCCTAGCAGCCATTTTTAATTTGCCTACAAGCTAAACTGTTAAACTGCGGATAAGGAATGAGATAGTATGTGTAAAATCAGTAAAAACCTCTTACATAGGCAGTAGGAATCCGCACATCCCCTTTCATATTGTTGGATTTCAATTTCGCGACGTGACGACAAGAAATGG
Organism: Epistrophe eligans; assembly: GCA_951394125.1. Classification (NCBI taxonomy): domain Eukaryota; kingdom Metazoa; phylum Arthropoda; class Insecta; order Diptera; family Syrphidae; genus Epistrophe; species Epistrophe eligans. Next base: position 65,147,638 of record OX596029.1, on the reverse strand, counting down.
TTAGTTATGTATTATTTCATTGTTTTAAGTTCGTAATTAAGAGGAAAACTGTGAAGAGATCTCGTCACGTCGTCGAACGTCTCGTTTCCTCGTCGCATTGTGAATCAGGCATGACAGTGATATCGAAGCGAGCATACGAACAACAATAAATTGATCAGTTTATATATTTAAGATCTCGGAGATCTCAGCAATCTTTCAAATATATGTAATTCCTCAGCAAAATTTCTCAGTTTTTGCGTCAAACACTGAGGAAACAAAATTTTGGATTCGCCTGCTCAACTTTTGATGGCGCACAATTAGTGCGGACTCTGAAATATAAACTGACCAAATAGATTTGATCCTTTATTTTGTGCAGAGAAACTCAGGTATTGTCAACATTTTAGGAGCGATGCAGAAATTCAGTCAAAATATTTAAAGCTGCGCAAAAGCACGAGAATGAAATTTTTAAAAATTCACAGTATTACGCACTACCTTACCTTATGTGAAAAAAACGAATGACATGATGTTTGTTTCATTTATTTACCATATGGGCGTTTTTTTTTTTAGTTCATAGCAGAGCTTGAACTGTCAAAAAAAATCATGTTTCCTTTTTAGTTCAGAGCATTCAGAACTCCAATTTTGTGTTTCTTTTTTCGCTTTGAGCATGTTCAGAACGCGCTCTATGAGCTCAGAATAAATTGATAGAGTAGACGAAGTTGAATAGCTCAACACAAGTTTGACAAGTGACAGCTGGTGAAGTGTGTTACTTTAAATAAATCTGAACTCTTGAACTCTCAGAGCAGAGCACGCTCAGATCAGCGATCGCTCAGAGTATGTTTGGAGGATTCAGACTCTGTTCAAAGCTCTACTCTGAACTAAAAAAGAAAAACGCCCATACTGATACTTTGCTGAACTTTGAATTTATTTGCAAAGAAATTTTTTGGACAAAAAATCACAGTTATTGAAAATGTGTTGCTCTCTCGTTCTCTTTTGTGAAAAATGGGAATTTTTTCAATATGGGAACAACATTGGACTGAAATTCACACAAATACACAGAAAATCACAGAGTTTTAAAGTAAAGGAACACATTTAATAAAAATATTTAAAAAAAATAATAATTGATTGTGAGTAGAACTTATAAAAGACAGAAAGAGAAAGAAAAAACAAATACCTACAAGTTATTAAAGACAAGAAAAAATTCAAAATAAAATGAGCTGTCAGTCGAATAACGCGCGATGAAAACGTAGTATTAGCCAGCTCACCTTCATATAAAATCTTTGAATTATGAAAGTAAAATTTCTCAGTTTTACTGTTGAATAATGAGAAAAATAAAGATTCGCTTGTTATGCACTGAATGAATAAGTCAAATATTTGCTTCCATACTCACATCCAAAGCAATCAATTTCAAAAAACCTTAATAACACTGAAGTGCGATGGTTTTAGGAATCCTAAAATATTTTCATGATTCATGTCAAATCGTGTAAAATGGACTGTAATCTTATGTCAAATTTACTTTTCATTCAATAAATAAAACGTAAGAAACGGAACATTTGCTTAGTCAATAAGCAAATCGACTTGGGCTAAACTGATTTTATTTCTCTAAGTGTAGCACACGCTTTGGCCCATATATATGGAAATGAGGAATGCTATTTAACAAGTGCTGTTGCATTAAAAACGAACCCTGTTTTTATGATTGCCAGTAAGACACAGTCAATTGATTACACTTATATGTCTTTCTGTACTTGGCGACACGACAATATGCCGTCATGATAATAGCCATCAAGACGCTTCTATTAAGACCTTTTTCAATCTTCGAAAACCGTTTGATTGATGAATTCAAAGTGAATATTTAGGAATTTTTTTTTCATTTAATTAATATTGCAACAAAAAGTAAAAGGATGGTCTCCTTTTAAGCGTTTAAAGGTCCTACCATTTGCAAAAAGGAACCCAATTAATATGTATGTCTGTTGGGTTAAATATCTATCGATACTTTTACCATAAATGGGTGTTAATGGCGCAGTGGATGAAGTGCTTGACTGCTTACTTAGAGATGTGGGTGCGAGCCCCACTCTAGGCAGCATTCTTTAATATATACCCTCAGTTGCGATTTGATCCCTGCTTTCTATCTGCATCAATAGCCGCGTTTTATTATCTAAGGATCAGGATCATGTTTAACACATAATACAACAACAAATTGGGATACTGCTCTGTATCTGGATCTATAGGCATGTTTTTTTTTTTTGTAAGCCCGGAGGAAATTGGACGAAAAAAACGACGTCGATGCTAAACAGTGACCATGTTAAATACAACAACAACTAATCCTCTACGGGCTAAGCTAAAACCAGAAAATTCTCCGTGCTTATAATAAGCACACAGAAAAACTGTGTTACCGCCATGAATTATATACTTGTTATCGATAGTTTGTATGAAAGCTCCATTTTATTTCCGTGATGCTGTCGCTAATCCCTGTGGTTGTTTTTTTTCGTGCAATTCACCCCGGGCTTGAAAAAAACACGCATTATTTTAAAGATCCAAAAATAAGTTCTTACTCTGGTAGGTAGATGGCGTTTCAGTTTTGAAAATCGGTAAGGTAGTGTAAACTCTAGTGTAAAGAAAAAAGATAGATACTGTCTTTTTTCTTTGCACTACACGATAAATAAACAAACTTAAAAAAAAAACAAAGATGAGCATGCAGCACTGTTGTCAAATGACCCGTATAGTTTTAGGAGTAATCCATATTCCTCTTCGGCTTATTTCAATAATCTAAAAATTAGTTCTTTTTCTAGTGTGTAGATGGCTTTTTTGTTGTTTTCTATATGGTAAGGTAGTGAACTGTAATATAAAGAAAAGACATAGGAAATAAATAAAAAAAAAACACAAAAAAGAAGAGATGGTTATATAATCGCTGTTGTCATATTAAATTCAATAAATCATCAAATTCATTCTTTTGAACTTAGTATTCGGAACACTTTCGTATTAATTTTTATTATACAAAAAATTAAAAATAAAATTAAATGATTTTCACTCTAAGGTACCAGTTATCGCTCTTATTGAAAACGAAAAATAGTTTTTTGGCGCTAGTTTTAGTTTTGATTGGAAAAGATATTTGAAAAAAAAACATACCTATATTATGTCAATTATTATTTCTAGTACAAAATAAATTTAATTTTGGAAATTGGCCACGTTTTATTAGCAGCATTTTATCTACGGATCTGGATCAGGATCATTTTTTAATACCTCATACAAAAACATCTTGACATGATCTTGCTTACTATCTGTTGGTGAAAGGAATTTGTAAAAATCGATTTTTTTTGTGATTGTGGTACTTGACAGCTGTAATTTTGAAGAAAAACAAAATCGGCTGACCTATCTACCCGCCAGAGTTAAAACTTAATTTCTGTATCCATAAAGAAGACCCCAATAGAAACCTATTACGAGTTATTACGTATTACGTGTAAAAAGATAACTCAGCCCAGACCCGTAGATAATCAAACGCGGCTAATATAATATATTTTCATTTGTCTGAACTCTATTAGGTATGACTGTACTTGCCTATGTATTTTAATTTTCCTCCTTAATTAAAAAGTGCTTTCTTACACATCCTTCTTCTAAAATCTATTACTTAAAAAAAATATTCACAATAACAAAAAATTTCTATTGTGAACATGTGGTAAACAAAACCCTCAAACTCAAACGTCAAACATTCTGCAAAGTGAAGTATCAAATGAAAAGCTATAAACTTCGGCCGTAAAATTTTTTTTATAACTACAAACTTTGTTTTTTCCCCACAACTAATTCAAAAATAATGAAATAAATGAAGAAGTCAATGGAAGCAACTGGAGACCAACTAATCTTAGCCACTGGTGGCTATGACCACACAATAAGGCTCTGGCAAGCCCATACTGGTAATTGTATTCGAACCATACAATTCCACGAATCATCGGTGAGTATGGAGACGCAGGCACATTATAGTAATTGATTTCCTCGCCCATCTCCAAATTCAACAATTTTTAACAATTACAGCAAGTAAATGCCTTGGAGTTTTCACCAGACAAATCTATGGTAGCAGCATGCGGCTACCAATGCGTTCGAATGTATGACATGGACTCCAATTTAAACAATCCTTTAATAGCATTCGATGGTGCACAAAAGAATGTTACCCGGCTTGGCTTTCAGGAAGATTTCAAATGGATGTTTACCGCCGGTGAGGACTGCCGCGTGCGTATTTGGGACATGGACATGTCTTTTGGATTCAGTACACCTGCCTGCTCACGAGTTTTTGACTGTCAGGCACCCATCAATGCCGCTTGTTTGCATCCAAATCAAGTAGAAATCGCCGTCGGATCGCAAAACGGTGGTGTATTTCTTTGGGACGTTAAGTCTGAAAACCACGACCAATTGGTACCCGAAGTTGATGCTTCCATCCAGGACATCACAATCAGTCCCAATGGAATGTATCTGGCAGCTGTCAATAACAATGGCAACTGTTACATTTGGACTTTATCATCATCTAGTAATCAAAAACTCAGTACATTACAAGCGAAGCAAAAGATCTACGCACACAAACGTTACGTACTGCGTTGTAAGTTCAGTCCAGACTCGAGTTTACTTGTAACTACATCAGGAGATGGTACTGCTCGTATTTGGAAAACCGAAGATTTCCAAATGTGGCGAGAACTATCGATCGAAAACTATTGGATATGGGATGCTGAATTTAGCGCTGATTCCAAGTATCTTTTCACTGCCTCTTCAGATGGTATTGCCCGGCTCTGGAAATTAGAAACCAAAAATGCCGAACGAAAGTATATCGGTCATACCAAAGCTATTACGGCGCTATCATTCAAAGACGAAATTATTTCCGAGTAGTAGATAGGTAGTTTAACTAAAAGTTGTCAAGAGAACTCATAAAAATAGTCATTCAATAAAATGTTTTGTATTGTTTTTAACTACAAGTACCAAGTATATATTTGTTTTTAAATATTTTTTTGAAAGACTCGTGGAGTTTTTGAGTATTGAGTATATCAGTACACTTAAAAAATCACTTTAATCACATCGCACTAGTATTTAATATTATAAATGTGAGTGTATTTGAAAGGGGATTTTGTGTGATAACACATTCGCACTAAGACCGCAAAGCTTTCTCACCAACATATTGAAGGTTTGAATGAAAAACAAAGTGTATTTGTTTTGATGTTTATGCTTTGAACGGATATAGTGCGGTAGGATGTGGAATACTTTTTAGGAAGCAATAAGATTTGGATGGGTGGGGCAGCGAAGGAGGCGTAGGTGCTAGAAGTATTAAGTATATATAAGTCATATGGTAACGTATGATCGTGGTAGAAGGCGAAATTGAACAAACTGGCAGGGACAAGGTGTCGCAAATTAAGTATGTTTTTCACTTCTCTGGACATATCTAATACAATAGAAATCAAGACCGATATTAAATAACTTAAGGATAGCGCGTCGAATTGTCTTAAAATCATTTGGAGACACAAGATCGGGAACACAATATTGAAGTCCAATTTATCGAGCATGCTTTCCTCTGAAAATATTTTACAGATGGGTTTGTGCATACTCCTAACCAAAGTATCGCTAGCTTACTCAGAGTGATCTATCTCTTTTTAGGAAAAGAACGCTTGAGAAAAAAGCATTACAGCTCAACTTTGCTTTAATATATTACCATTTAAAAACAAAATATATAAATTTCCAAGCCTTGCTTTATATTATAAATCACAAAATTAAAACTTTTCTATAAAGTATATATTTAAACTAATATAGAGTAATACCTAATATAAACAATAGTGTGAGTTTAATCGAGAAAGATTACTCAACGTAAGCGATGTTTTTTGCCACAATTGATTCCTTTATTGGATCCGGATCATCGCCTAACTTATAGCCCACAATGCATGTAACATCTACATCAGCTTTTGTCGGATTCAGAAGAAGCATGATCAAATGGATTTGAGTCGCTGGTCGAAAAGGTTTTGTCCCGGGCATTGAATCCCCGGTTGCAGCCAATAGTCTCACTTTGCATGGCTGAGTGATTAATCATTAATAAATATAACAAGTATCAGTGGGGTTTATGTGTTAAAATATTGCAAATACCTTTCTAACACTGGCATCAAAATGAAAACAAGTAACAGGCAATTTACTTTGGTTTGTTACCGAAACTACAATAACCGATACATTCGGACTAGGTCTATTGGATGTAAAATTCAATGTAATTTTTATATCGTCATCGAGTAGCAACTTCTCAGTCGTAGGACATACATCATCGAGATCTATATGGATATCTGCCAAGTGAATAACTGGCAAACTTTCCTCTTTATCTAAGATTTGGTCGGATTGTTCAACCTCAGGTTCGCCTAAAATAAGTTCATCTTTTGAATTATTTTCGATGTAGGTATCGTCAACGTGTTTTTCAATTTCGAATAATTTCTCGCTTTTAGGCAGAGTGGGATTCAAAATAATCGATTCAACTGGTTTTGTTAGCTTAGCTGTTGATGGTGTTGTTGGATCGCTTATGATTTTCTCTTTAGCCAGGTCGTTGAGTGAAATTTTTTCCGGTTCCCTGCATTCGAATAAATATTTTTTAATTAGAAACATAACAAATAATGTACGTATCTATGTATATTTTAAATAATTACTTTTTAAAAGATCCCATTCTCTCAGATTTTTGAAGACTTGCTTTCAGTAGCTCTTCACTCATTATATCAATTGCTGTCAGTTTACGTGAGTCAAATTTTGACAATTCACCATCGTTGCTTTTTTCGTTTTGCGTTTGTTCAACTTCTAGAACCACAGTACTTGGTTCAAGAAGATTCATGTTTTCAAACAAAGAGCGTTGGATTTTCGAAGTTGTACCATCCATATTTCCAAATATTTCACTCAGCTCATCGAGTGGATTGGGAGTTTGGATTGGTTTACTTGGTGAAGGTTTAATTGGCTCCGGTTGAGCAAGTAAACCTGATAAAAGATCTGATGTTGTGATGGCAGTTGACGTTTGAACAAGTGACTGATGTGATACTTTCGGTGATTTATTTTTCAAAATAGTAACTTTGTATCTCTCAATAACTGTTTGAAGGAAATCGTTTACCTCCAATGTTTCGTCTATAAAAAATAAAAAAAATATTTAAATTACTTTTCTGTACTTTATAATATGGGCAAATAAATTTTAAACAAGCTATTTTCAAATAAGACTTCGGCTTGCAGTTTAGGGTGGAGAAATTTTAAATAATACTCCACCACAACAATGCATCTTTTTCAAACCCAAAATACCTGATATTATAACTTAAAAATCATTTCATGATTTAATTATTCGGCACTTTGATAGCAAATATCAGTGTCGAAGATTTAGTGCATTACTTTTAGAGTGTCTTTCAGTACTTGTACTATTTCGGCAACAAGGGATAACAACGCAATAAAACAAAGTTTAAAAGGGAACAAATTACTCAAAAATAAACATATGACAAGAACAAATGAATCAAGTTTATAAATTATTTATAATATACATATATGAACTAGCCGACCGCGCACAATGACTCTTTTGTATGTCTTGGGGCCAAATTATCGTTTACTTTGCGTGTCGCGCATATATATTAAAAATAAATTTAATCTTGTCCAACTACGTCTACAACTGCCGCGGCAAATGGAACTCCTGCACCCCTTTGATGTGTAAACCATAATCATAATTCATAATCTCTGGTGTGTGCCTTACGTGTAACACGTTACGTGTCGTACCATATGTAACCCGAAATCTGCCACTCGGGAGAACGTTGATGTTTACACATCTTAACCGTGAGTCGCGGCACTCACATATTTTTTTTTAATTTCAAGACCATGTAACACTTGTTATTTTGTATTATTGTTGAAGGGAATTGCGATTAGAACTACTGTCCACTTTTTTTTACTCCTATGTTACTTGTGGATTGCATTTAAAAGACCATACGTCTTGCATATAGTTAAAATTTACCCGATTTGCCATTCCAGCATAGTTGAGGAACATTAGAAATGAAAAAAGCATTTATGTATTTATATATGTACATTGAATGTCAAATTTAAATGTCGAGCTACTTTTCTGAACATAGGTACCAACATCATAACTTTCCTAAAAAGGGTCAAATACATGTGGTTTAAAAAATTATTGTTTTGTATTAAATTTTTGTTTCTATTAAATACGCAATTTAATAAGGTTTTTCATATATGTATGTATGTATAGTTTTATGTGACTGTGCAATGATATAATACAAAAAATGTAGTCCGATATTCTAGCTAAATTTTAAGACCTTAATGAACGGATTATTAGAACCGAAGTTATAAGCAAGCCAAACCAAACACAATGTATCTTTACAATTATTATACCGACTACAAATTTAGGTACATATGAACATTTAGCATTTTTTTTCCGACGCGAAGCAAATTTGCCACGATTGTGGTTTTTTATTGCACAAACTCCGCCGCCGCCGGCTTTAGAATACTATATTCCTCTCGCCAATTGGTGGTTGAAAGTATTTTAATGCTTTTTTTGTTTTTATCAACTTCCTCATTGAATTAAATTATTTGTCCGATATTTATTTTCATGTTTTTAGTATAAAATTTTGAATGATTTTGAAAATTTTTGGCTCTAACACGCCAGTCATTTTTCCTTTAATTATATACCTTAATAATGAAAATCGGATAATTGGATCGAAAGATATAAGCATTTAAGTAAACGCAAATCGGATATTTTTCGGATTTCGCAAAAATCATCATCAAAAACATACCCATTTTTTTCCTACGAACATTTCTCCTTTTTTTCTGTCCGTTTTATCATCTTCTTCGTTTTCTGTTTCCTCAAACTAGTAACAACAAAGCATGAATGAAATAATTTTGTTTATTTTTTTTATTTTGTTGATTTTTTTTATTTTATTTATTTTGTTTATTCCCCTCACGTTTCGCCCCCTTTGTCTACTAGGCGTTTCATATTTTTGAAATTCTGTTGATTTTTTTATATTGTATGCCTCCGTTTAAACATTTCTAATGTTAAAATTATTATTATTATAAAGAAATTGTTCACATTTTAAATTATATTCGTGGTTTCAATGCGATACGCAGCTTGCGAGCTTTAAAACAGTTTTTTTTATTAAAACCACTTTCTTAACCTTCCGCCTTGCTAATAAGAAAACAATCTGAAATTTTTAACACAAATTGATTAACAATAGGGTTTAGGTTTCATTACTGCTGTAGGATACGATCTTCTCATTTTTTCAGTAATGCATAATGTATTCGAGTCTGTATACTTGATTTTCTAGTTGTAATTAGATCGATTCTTTAGTCATGTAACCGTCCCATAGGTAATGATGGGTCTTGCCATCTGAGGATGTTTGTTTCAAAGCCCCATGTTTTATCTGAAAGTCATTAGCATATCATATCAGCATTTGTGGCTTTCGCGATCTCCGTCTGGTTTCGAATATGAACTCAATCGTCTTTCAAGTCTTTCACAAATTGCATGGTTACAAGAATACGCATCAATGAAAAGATTTCAAACTCGACCAAAGCGCCACCTTTTAGTTCCAAATTATATGATTTTCTTTTCTGGCATAAAAAAATTCAGTCGACCTCACTTATAAAGGCAATCGCTCTTATGGGGCACTAAGTTAGGCAGCTATAAGACAACAATAAACCAGGTTTTTGAACACATTTTCCAAAGTTGGACAGTTTACTAAAGTTAGACAACGTTTATAAATAATACCGATTATGTCTATCTAAATTCAATAAAATTTAAACATTGGATCTAATAAAATCTATTAATAGTCTTTTAAAAACATGAAAATTTGACTCGTTTTTAATTTGATTTGGTAATTCATTAAAAAGTTTAACACCTTTATGACCATGTTTTGCATTCTGTTATCTCTATAAAAAGTTAATCTAAAATTGTTATTAGTTCTCAAGTTATAATGTTGAACTTCATGGATTAAACTTAAATTTAGAGATAGATAATCAGGAACCATTTTATTTTTAACTTTAAACACAAAAATTGTTTTCTAAAATAATTATTATTATGGAATTAAAAAGGTGGTCATATTAAAGAACATCCCAATTTACAAATAATGATTTTTCTCTAATTTGTTCATTAAAATATTTTGGTAAATAATTTGGTTTTGAAGGGAAATTTAAACTTTCACAAAAATTTAAATATCAGAAACGAAATTCTTTTCTCATAATCGTCAATAGAACGATTTCAGAAGAGTTCTCTTTAATTTGTGGAAAGCTGTCAGCCAGTAAAATGCATCACTTCGTTGTTTGAAAAAAATCGGAACTTAAAACTTTGTGCAATTTATTTTTGACTTTCAAGATGGAATTACTATATAAAACCTGAATACATTTAATTTCGTTTTTATTCATATTCAACGCTGTAAAAATGATATTCCCTTTTAAACGAGGACAGAAATAATTGAAAAAATAATTTGCATATTATATGTTAAAAATTATTAAAGAAGAGCCCTTCCTTTTTTTCAGTTATTGGTTGTTTTATACAGAGTACTTGTTTTGTTTATAACATTTTCCCCATTCCAAATAAATAAAAAAAAAAAAACATTTTGGAAAATAAATTATTTGTTTTTGAAAGTATTCCACTCACCGATTAGGTTTTCATTCGTGTTATCGATTAGTTCTGGTAGTCGTTCTATAATGGGTATATAATTTTCGCATGATTCATACAGTTCTTTGATAAGACTAACTGTGTCTCCTTCTTCGCCTGATGAATTTTTTCCGTAGGAATCGAGCATTTGGCTTAAAAGGGAAGCTGTGTTCTTAATTTGCTGAAGTTCAGACTTATGTCGGCACAAAAGCTCCAATCTTTTTGCATCCTATAAATTCAATATGTGTTTACCAAATAAAGAAAAATAAAAATTCAGTTTTACTCACCTGATTGACTCTTGATTGAATTAAGAGATTAGCTCTTTTAAAATCCTCAGCATTTTTACTTTGCAAAAGTTTACGAAATTTCTCTTCGTCAATACCCATTATATTGTCCTTCTTGGCGGTGTTCATCGCAGGAGGATGATCATGATCATTGCCTTCTTTACGTAGCAAGTCATACGCTTCTCGGATTTTTATTTTATCTGGGTATTCGGTGGTCCAGAGCAATAGACAATCCATAATTTTTTCACGTATTGGTGTTGGCGTTTTTTTGCCTTGATACTTATTGGATACTAATCGAATCAAGTCATTGAGAAAACGAAATTTTGAAACTTCATCTTGAAAAGTGCTACCACATTTGTCCATGCACTCTTCCAAAAGCTTGGAAATGGAAAATAAATTGTAACCAGCTTTGATTTGATAATGCAGTTTACTTACCGATACTCCACGAATAGATTGTGTTACATTAGAAGATTGGATTTTGGATACTATTAATGACATGGCTTCGTGGATTAGATTTGAGTCGTTGCGAACAGTCACACAAAATATTTGCACCGCAAGTTCATCGACATTTTCGGCTGTTGGATTTGTTGCCCTTTCTGAAAAAAGGTGCAGTAGCCTTGGTTAGAAGGGGGAACCCCCTTTTTTTGCATTTATTTTCTTACCAAGCATAGCCGCTAGTATATTTTTGTTGGACAAAGCCATTGGATTCTATTTACTAATTTTTATTTTTATTTGTTATATCGCAAACCCGACTGCAAATTAAATACTTTTTGTAGCTGTAGCTGTTTCCCCTTTGTCATTTGATTGAAATTTTTTTGAAAGATAAAATTTTCTAATTTGACATTTTAGATCCGTTTGGCAAAATGAAAATTCTAACAAATTGGTCGGGTTCAAGGCATCTGAAAATTCAGATTTCACTGCAAATTCAGTGCCTACGTTCTGTAACCCTCGCATCGATAAAATTGGTCAGACAGGACAATGCATTTATAAATATGTAATGAGATGTCCGACTATTTAGACAATGGCTAGCTGGACAACACTGTCCAATAGTGTTCTAAGGAAATGTAATAAATACGACTACATTTTCAAAATTTTAAGTTTTTAAAGTCTCATGAGAGTCACTCTTTTTTTTCCTGACCAGTGCCTACGTTCTGTAATTTTCGCATCGATTAAATTGGTCGAGAAACGGTGAAAAATGGAACAAAACTCATACGATTTGTCAGGTAGATTTTATGTGCGTAGAAACGAGATGGTAGATCCCATCCCAAAATTCATCTCGTTTCTACCATATAATATCTACCTACTCACTGTTTGTGGCTCCCTGCGATGAATCTATTACCTGTCTCACTGGGTGCGCCTTTCAGTAAAACGACTGTGTAAAAAGGCATTATGAAAGACATTTGTTCTATGGAAACGGGGTGTAACTAAATATTTTCCTTGTGTTCCCACCATAATCAAAACTTTGTTTAAAAGCATCACGGCCTGTCAAACAATTGTTGCAGTAAAATAAAGCTATTTGTTTTTAACTTAAAATAATAAATTAAACATATTTCTAGTTAATCGAATGTTAAAGAAATTTAATACAACTAAATATCAACTTAATGCAATATGACTTATGTTGTGGATTGGAATAATATATGCCTGGTGTGTTTACAAAAGGGTGAGAACCTATGCGTCTTCCAAAAGGATGAACAATCTAGCTTATCTATTGCTGACAAAATAATGAAGTGCTCCAATTTCGACATAATAAAGAGCAACGAACAGCCAAATAGTATTTGTTTGCCATGCTTAGATGATTTAAATATTGCCTTTAAGTTTCGACAGAATTGCGAACAGTCCAATTCAATTATCAGTGCAATTCTAAGCCAAGACCATCGTGAGCTTGAAATAAGTGGACTTCGCATTAAAATTCCATTGGGACTAAAAGTAACAAAGAAGGTACCCATTCAACCTCCTGAACTCCCCATAGAACACGAACGAATAAAAGATGAAAACTTTGATATTAAATACTCGGACGAATGCGAAGATTTTGATGCAAATGACTACATGGAGGCAACAGAAATCTTAGAAGATATTGAGGAAGAAGAAGAAGATGAGAAAGAGGAATTCCAAGCCGATACTGAAAATTTGGAATTGATTTCCGAACTAAATGAGCTCGAAGAGGAGTTGGATGACAAAACCGTCATCCCAAAAAAGCGTGGGAGAGGGCGCCCTAAAAAATTGGACCGACAAGGTTCTGATCAAAACAATGACGAAAAAGATACCAAAGGGTCACATAGACGAGGATTCAGCCGTAAGCACAAGACACCTCCGGAAGCCAAACCGCCTAAAATTTGCGAGATCTGTGGGAACAGTTACAAGTTCCAACATGCACTTAACAGCCACATGCGAAGGCACAGAAATGAGCGGCCTTTCAATTGTGATTTCTGCGATAAAGCTTTTGTATCTGCTGTCGAATTGCGACGGCACATGCGAGTACACACTGGACAAAAGCCTTACGAGTGCTCCTTCTGCGAACGTCGCTTCTCTGACTACGGCAGTCGAATAAAACACGAACGGACGCACACGGGTGAGCGACCGTACGCATGTGCAACTTGCGGCAAAAGTTTTGCCTATGCTCACGTCCTTACAGTTCATATGCGAACACATACCGGCGAGAAGAAATTCATATGCGGTGAGTGCGGAAGAGGTTTTACGAAAAAGCTATACCTGAAAAATCACATGACCCACCACTTGACGGGAACAATTAGAAAACGTAATCCAACCTTGGAGGAGGTTATACGTAAATGTGAAGAAACAAAGGCGGTCGATAATATTACTTACTCTAGACGAGAGTATGATGATGCTAATCTTATTGAATCGTACGTAAGTGAACCTACAAAATTGAATATTCAACCAAAACAGGAAGAACTATGTGAAGAACCCAATTCGCATGAAAGCGATTTATACCCTATGCATCATGTACAATAAGATTTTATGATGATTTTAGATTGTAAGCTATAAATTTATAGGTAATAAAAACACATAAACACTGTATATTCTGTTCAGAATTAGTTTAAATAAAAATTGTTTATAAAAACAAAAATATTTAAATAATTGAATTAATTTCAACTGGTGATGAAAAATTTCAAGCTAAACAACAAATTTAAAACTCTAAATTTGCTAGAAATAAGGTTGAAATGATTCAAAATCAATTGAACTGAAATATTTGGAATTAGCTATTTCGCTAGTAATTTCAAACATACATGGTCACGTATTTAAATGCGTCCTTGTTTATTCGCAAGTACAAATAAATCTTTTTTTAAATAAAATACTTATGTACAATGCTTGACCTCTTATAAAAGTCTCAGGACTTTGAACTGAAAAGAAATGGAAACACTTTAGTTCATAAATGGAATTGGGTAGCTTTCACAGAACTAAGATCATAGCCTATTAATGTTGGTTTTTGCAAAGTGAACTAAAGTGGTTGTCATTGAACAACCGTGCCTTAACTTCCAAAGAGATATGCCTGTGGATAGTTTAACCAAAATAACATAAATACATTTAAAAAAAACTTCAATTTATAAATACATACGTACATATATGTATGTCAAAGTTTTACAAGATTTAGTTGATTTACTTATTTATTTACTTCTGCAATATTTTGCTAAAAATATGTCGCTAGCGAGTACTCGCTCGTGTGGGCCGGGGTAATACTTTTAAAGTCTGGTAATACAATTGTATCCCCTTTTACTTAACTCAGAATTGCCTCAGCTCAAATTGATGAGGCAGTTTTTGGTGAAGACATATTTTTGTCATTAAACTAATATATTTATTTATAAGCAAGGTTAGCGGACTTGGGTTAAAAAAAAAAAGGAATTCAAAAAAAAAAAAATAGAAAAGCATTTTTATAAACAAAAAAGGAATGAAAATGAGGGTGGTTAATGCAAAACAGTGAGAATCGATTCCAAACAGCGCATGCTTAATTTACTCTCATCTTGTTCTACAAAGATTCCCATTAACTAAGCGACACTTCCCAAATAACATCCCACCGTTACAAAATCTTCCACACACAGCTACTCACCAATAAAATTCACAAATTATTCCTCTACTAAATAAACACAAACTCAATCAAATTTAAATTGCATAAACCTTATAATTTATGTGAATTTATTATTTTCTAAATATGTATTATCTAATTAAAAAAAAGAATAGTGTTAATTGTAAACTATACGAATGATTATAACAGCCGTATGGATTGGACTCAGTACCCCGGCACAATGATTTCCAGATGATAAAAATGTTTTTGTTAAATAAATAATGTTAGGTGTTTATATTAAGCCGGATTTTACAGTGGATATAATGGTTAAGAGGGGTTTAAGCTGAACTTTAGGCAACGTTTTTTTTTTACATTTATCCCCAGTTACAACTAGACATCACCAGGGACACCATGAGATATTTCTCAGTATAATTGTCAACAAAAATTATTGCCTATCCTTCTATTCCTTCTAAATAGTCCGCAGTTCAGGTTACATTTAAAAAACCTTAGGTCTTATTGTCATGAAGTTAAAATGCATTATTATAATCTCACAAGAGCATGTTATTAAACAGTTTTCAAAAAAAAAAAAAAAAAGGACGTCAAGTCACTTGGAACGTATATAATATATGTAGTCAACAAACTCTTCCGGTTCAACCACGCGAATCATGTTAATTTAATATTATTTGCAATGTGTTATTTTAAATACTAAAAGATCATTCTTATATATATATGTCCCAAATCCAAAAACAATGTTTATAAAATCATGTTTTTATTACTATTTGCTATAAGCGAAAATGTACTCTTACTAGTAATTTTAGTATCGAAAGTATTTCGGAAGAAGAAACTAATAATTTCCAATCTCATAAAGCTACTGTAAGAGGTAAAAATGTTCAAATGGTTTGTATGTTTTCCGAGCAAATATAATTTAGGTTCAGATAACAAGCGAATCTATTGAGTTTCCATAAGATACAGCCTAGACGAATAAGTCTAACTTTCCAGTACCGAGCATATACTTTTATCTACACCTTATGGCAGAGCCCACTAGGGTTTTACATACAAGAATGTAACTAGACGATAACACTTAAGTTTGCTAATATCACAATATCTGGCCTTGGACGTTTGTGAATCATGACCCTTCTGAATGTACCCGGGGTGAATGTACGAATAGGTGGTTATTTAATTTATGAAAATAAAATTTGTAGTTTAATTTGCATAGCAAATAAAAAAACAAGTTATTTAATGGCATCTTCTTCAATAAAATTTGGTCAGCATAATGAAATAACTAGTTGTTTTTTTCAAAGGTTTTCTATGAAAAGTGCGTAGAACAGTTATATCGACTCGATCGATGTTAGCCCAAATGCTTGGATATTACTATTCGGTACTTTTAATGAAAGACAAAATATATACATGTCAAAATTTAAGGAAATAAACTTAGACCAAGTAGCAATAATAAAATCGACCAAGATGATAAACTAGAAGCACTTTTTCTAAAATGAACATTAATACCTCTTTTTTATTAATATGATTTCTGTTTCCAACTATATCAAATGGTATTTGTACAGGCTTCTCCTAGTTTTGTAAAAAAAATCTTAAAATAAATAATTTCACTTAGAGATGAACCCCAAAATATATCATCTCAGAAATTACTTAGCACTCGGATAAATTTCTTTTGTGGGAATAGGATATTGTACTATACTGTTTCTCACAACATGAAAGTTTCCTCTTGTTAAGAATTTTTCTTCTTAATAAGTCCCTGTGTGGAATGAGAAAAAAATCACAATACATATTCAAATTGGTAAAAAAGATATTATACTAAAATTGAGCATATTTATTAGATTGCGATGATATTTACATAAAAATTAGTTTGATTTTATATTAGAAATTAAAAACAAATTAAATTGTTCCCATATGTTGGGATGAAAATCAATAAAACTTGATCTTTTTCTTCGTTCCTAACACAACAAGCATGTAACGTTGGGTATTAATTGGTTATTTAAATATAAATAGAAATAAATAACTTGGTAGGCTTTTTTTTTTAGTGGGATATAGAGTATGTATGGAAGAATATTTTAGTAAATACAATTATTAGTCTTCAAACGTAAGTCTCGATGGGCCATGTTTTTTCATATAGCGACGGTATGATTTGTATCTTGCGTTCTCAGCAAGGGACTTCTTCATCTCCTCGTCTTGCTCCTGTTTCCATTCTAAAAAGTTCTCTTTTTTCCAAAGTTCCAATTCGAGGTATTCGTTGATTTGTTTGTCTTCTAGTGATAAGAACTGGTTCTGTCCCATATTCATGAATCGCCGAATAATGTAGAGTTTCTCCTCCTCCCCATATGGCTGTTTATTGATTGTGAACTTCCAGGTCCATTTCGCATACCAAACGGCATATTTAAATATAGTATACGGCAGTATTAGTAGTTGAATCCATAGAAGATCCATAACAGATGGTTTGGCGTATCCACCCTTCACATCCATTTTCTCTTCTATTACTTTTCGGATTATCTTCTCGAGTTCCTCCTTTTGGTCACTCTTTGGTAGGCGGTTCTTTCCTTTTTTATTTAGCTTTTCGTTAATTTCATCTTTAGCCATGTCTAGGGCCCTGTTGCGGTACTTTGGAACAGTAGCAAAATACTTGATAGCCGAATCGTAACGTTGCCATCCTGAGTAGTACTGAATAATGGAGATAATGGTCAACGTGACTACTATAACTAAACGCACATCGACCTTTGGAGCTACACGACGACGATAATACCTGTAGTAATGCGCATAGTATTCATTGGGATTGTCCAACATGTAGTCGTAATCATTTCTTGACTCATCGTCTTTCAGAATCTCATAGGCAGTAGCAACGGCTTTAAATTGTTCTTCGGCGGCTTTTTTGTTCTCATCGCCGCGATGCAAGTCGGGATGGTATTTTCTTGCCAAGGAACGGTAGGCTTTGGCTATTTCTTGTTTTGTCGATTCTCTTGTAACACCAAGAACATTGTAACAGTCCTGAGTCCCACAATATAAACCCTCAAGAAGTCCCAGACATGCAGTCGGCAGCAGGACTACAATACAAAATATGACTTTTATAGAAAGCATCTTACTTTGTTTAACAACTTCAGGGGACAGCGTAAGTTCTAGGAATTTGATCACATGCCACGTACAAAAATTGTTAAGCTACGCGATGACCTGGCCGTGACACGAAAAATTATCCACAGACCGTCTGCTCTTATAAATGAAGAATTGAAGAGCCAAACTACAACTCAAGATCAAGTGACAAGTCTCCTAGGTTAAAAAAAAGTGACAGAAGTTAGCTGTCAAAGGTGTGTTTGATTTGTTCTTTTGGAAAAAATCATTGATACCCTAACAAAATAATGTAGCGACGGCGGCCGCTTTTAACGACAAAAGGCAAAGCGCACAAGCTGAGTTTCCTCTGAGTACACAAAAAACCGTATACAAATTAAATTTTGCACTTGAGTGAAGTGGAATTTTTTGACAGATAGGAGTATAAATAAAATAAATAAAGAAAGACCATTAGGTAAAATGAATACAGTAAAATAATTGTGTAACCTCTCTAAAATTGTGTTCAAAAAACATAATTAAAATTGATTTTTTTTATATAAAACATTAAAAACATAATTTAACTAAATTGTTGCCGCCAACGACTTAGATGTCGTCAGCAGAAGAATTGAATAAAAATATCAAAATATGAACGAGACTAAAAAGGCTTGTTAGAAAATGAGACTGGACGCTACCAGGAATATTTGAATTAATTTTCGTTCGTTGGAACAACCGACAAGACGAAGTTTTTTAGCCCTCAATCTGAAAATTATTTAGCTTGATAAAATTCTTTAAAATAACCAAAAGAACACAACCTTTAAGGCTTAACTACATTCAACTTACTTTTGCACAAAAGTGAACAAAATATTTTGTCTTTTTTCAACACACTACTCAATTCTATCTTCTTTCTCAAATTTTACAAAAGTAAAAGTTAAAGCGGTCTTAACTTTTACTTTTGCACAAAAGTAAAACACTAACACACGTAAATAAATAATTTAAGAAAACAACGAGTAGATGACTCTTATATCGAGAATTATCACTGAACTAGCCTTTTTTTTGACATTTAATTTTTTTTTCTTTTCTTTTTCATTTTCATTTTTGTATTCGAGTTCAAAGTATGGTCGCAGTTATTATCAATATTAAATATGGAAAATTTTAACACGTTTATTTGGAAAGGTTTATTAAATTTTTTCCCTATCTAAATTTGAAATGTATCTATTTATATTTCTAAATTAATAAATCTCTTGAAAACATTATTTATTAGCGCCCAAAAGTACAAAACAAAAACTTTCCTACTCCTGCTATTTATTTTATTTATTTGTCTCTAGACACAGACAAAAAACCGTTTATGCATGTTTAGCGCCTCAAAATGTACATACAAATATAGATTATGGTCAAGCCGGGTGTGATTGACGAATTTTTTGTTTTGTATTCCATTTATTTTATTAAAGAGTACCTAAAACATTTAACTGTTCTATGCAGAAAACTATTTTTATTTTGGTTTCGCTTAAAACAAGAAAACTAACTAGTCGTTAACTATTATTTAACAATGATCTGAAATAATTTGAAAAAAAATAACAAAAAAGACTATTCAACATTAATTGTAGACAGCGATGATGAAGAACTTATTGCTTTGTTAAGGGAAAATCCAGTGCTCTGGGATTCCAAAAGGAGCGATTACCGGGACTCCACAAAGAAACAAAGGGTTGTAATGCGAATTTCAGCCCTGCTCCCTGGAACAACTCCATTGGAAGTAGAAAAGAGATTCATCGCACTGAAAGAAAAATATAGAAGGGAAAAAAAAAAAATTGAAATGAACACACGCTCAGGATCTGCAGCAGTTTCCCAGAAAGCTTGGCACCTAATGCCAAAACTTGACTTTTTGAGAAACACTTTGAAGTCTAGGAATACCACTGCTTCAAATCTTCAACCAGGTATAATGAATTTTTACAATATTCCTATAGTATTATAAATATGTTTTAATTTCCAAATTTCAGCAAATCCCAGCAGCCATCTAATTGATATTGAAAATACATATTCATATATTCTTGGTGATGATTTTGATATGGATAACACACCAGAAATTATAATGACGCCTCTACCACCATCAACTTCACTATCACCACCAACATCAACAGCAATCTCAAAACAATTATCTGAACCAACACCAACGCATTCGCAAACCTCGGTGCTTAAATGTCCTCCAACAACTGCCAGGTCAGGAACTCAGCTGCGAAATGAACTCTTTAAAGAAAGCTCGGAAGTTTTACGCAAGATAAGCAATGCTGTAACTGGAGAAGGAAACCAAACAGAGGAGCTGGAAAGCCACCTTCAAATTTTTGAATATATGGGAAGGCAGTCATTCCGCTTATCAAATGACGAAAGAAATGACTTGGTAAGAAGTTTAATGGAAGTATATTGGGAAAAAATATTAAACAAATAAAACTTGAAAAGTTCTTAAGTCTTTACTCCTTTTACTTCTTTGTTTTTTTTTTTTATTCACTTTATTTTCAATTATTTATTTGAAATTTGTTAATCAAGCTTATTTGTTCCATAAACTTGATTACTTAAAAGTAAAAAGTTGTTAATTTATTTAATTAAATCACTATTTTTATGAACATGCTTGTTTTTAATTTAATTGTAATTTAAAGTTTGAAAAACATCAAATTCAGATATAAAAATAAAACGATTTTTTTTTTCGGTTTATTTTTATATCTAATTTTGATTATAAGAGAAAAAAGTTCTTAATTAAGTGATTGCACTGCGCTCCCTTGCCTATCAAATAACATTGTGAGCAACTTTAAGTAAAGAGCAAAGAAAGTCCGAGCGACCGAGGCGCATTTGTGCGTTTTATTTTAAAAGTTTATTTATTCAGAAACATTTTCAAATAGTTTCTCACTTCTATTCCTGATATTGCTGCATTTCTTGATCCAAGCCGCATTGAAGAAGGAATTGAGGTCAAGTTTGAGCGTATAGTCTCTGTTCTCCAGGCTCCATTTTCTTCATCTCCTGTGTCAAGAAAGGAAGCAGGAGCATAAGAACCCTCGCTGCTTTCACACAACATGTTGTGTAGAACCACAGTTGCTTTTATCATATTGTCTACAACTTTTGGTTGCGCAATTATGGAACGTTTAAATACATTCCACCTTGCCACAAGTATTCCAAACGCGTTTTCAACAACACGGCGAGCTCTCGACAATCTTTTGTTGAAATAATACTTATCATCCTCTATATATCTACCACTGTAAGGTGTCATCAAGTAATCTTTCAATGGAAATGCCTCGTCTCCAACCAGAAAATGTGGTAATTTGTAGTTTTCTGAAGAATGAAGAAGAGAATATTTAACAATACTTCTTGTTGAATTTTTATATAAGACTATAGTATAAGCGCCGACCATAAAATTTTGGGAGTGGGTGTATAACGAAAATGGTTATATGAAACTAAAGTTGATTATAAAAGGTAAAAGTCTAAAGTGAAAAAGAAACAAACAACGAATGTGAAAAAAAATAATAATATGCAGGACCAAGAGAAAATCGAAAAGTGCCAGGAAGTAAGATAAAAATAAATAAAAAGGAAAATACTTCTTAATTTTCCTTGTAATTTTTTAAAAGACAAAGGAAGACAGGAAGGATGAAGAACAACGATTAAACGTATGGTTGTAAATTCGTGCAGCTTACCTCCTTGCAATTGAATTGGACTAGGGAAATTAATCCCTCCAGATTGCAACATTTTCCCCAAATGGCTGTTGGTTAGCACCCCACCATCGCTTTGCGAACCAAAGGCACCAATATCAACATACGAGAATTTATAATGCGCATCTGCAACTCCAAGCAGAACTATGGAATACGATTTTTTATAGTTGAAGAATTGTGATCCGCTATTATGTGGTGCTTGTATATTAATATGCTTTCCGTCAATAGCACCAACGCAGTGCGGCAAATTCCAAAATTTTTCAAAGTTGTTGGCAGCTTCTTTCCAATCATCTGTAGAGTTTGCTGGTATGTAAATCGGTTGCAAAACTTCCCACAAAACGTTACATACTTCTGGTATTATCGCTTGGACCGTTGACCTTCCTATTCGGAACGCAAAGGCAAGGCTTTGATGGCTGTCGCCAGTTGCAAGATATCTGCAATACATTTATATAGTGATTTTTTATTTAAAAACGTTAGGTACAATTTTGTATTTTTACCTCAAAGTAACCAAGAGCCTTAGTGCTTCTGGTAAGCCCTCTCTATGACTGTGCTTCGTCAGATGATTTCTTACTAACTCCAGAAGATATTCAAATTGATTGACATTCATTCTTGTATATTGAAAAAAAATGTCTTCATCGTAAGCTTTGATTTCTTCCAATAGATTATTAAAATCCCCCTGAGTACACCGATTTCGATTGATTGGGTGTACCCACCATCTGCGATTAATTTTTGAGACAGTTTGGACAGTGTCTATTATCGTTACTACATGTTCTATGTTTTTTTGAAGTTTTTTAAGTTTTTGGAGTTTCAACTAAGTTAAATAACAAAACAAATTTATTATGTAACTGGAGATTAAAGAGCATTAAATTATGAACAAAAGTAGGCATTCAATATTTATGATAATTTGGAAATGACATTTTATTCCCGGGGGGTCTTGATTTTTCGCATTTTGTGTTTAAATCAATCACTTTTTTAATTTATTTTCACTTACATTTATGAATTATTGTTTACAATTAACTTCCCGACTGTGAGCCAATTTTATTAGGAACAAAATAACTCTTTTGCATTTAGAGTTTTCTGAAATTTAACTTTCACTATGTATAAATTTTCAGTGAGATTTTGTATTTAGAGTTTTATTTGCTGTTTAACAATTTTCAAAATTAAGTTTTCAATATTTAATAATTACCTGGAAAATAGTTCCTCTTGCCTTCTTCATTTTCACGGAATTTTAATTTACAGTTATCTTAATTTGTTTTCTTTTGACAGGAATGATACACGTCAGACTCAATTTTCGTACGATTTTTCGCAACCAGATGTCGTTAGCATATGTGTGTATTTTTTCACTTTTGTACTTTTTGCAAAAAGTTTTGAATGTAGTTAAGCCTTTATATTCACTTTTTTGATTGAAGTTTTCATTTTTCGCTGAAAGAAAGGTATTTGTTGGGTCACGTCTGTGACATTCATAGAGAACGTGTTCTCTCTCTTTTGCAAGCCCGGGAGAAATTGGACGAAAAAACGACTAAGGGGATTAGTGACACCATCACAGAAAAAAAAATGGAGTTTTCATACAAACTATCGATAACAAGTATATAATTCACGCCGGTAACGCAGTTTTCTGTGTACTTAAGTTAAGCCCGGAGAATTTGTTGTATTCAACTTGGTGATTGTTTAGCATCGATGTCGTTTTTTCGTCCGATTCCCCCGGGCTTGGAAAAAACTAACCTATTGAATATGATTTCTAAAAAAACGTTATAAAATGTTAGGGATACGTAGCGCGTGTATTATGGTTGCGGTGTTTTAGGATGCTTTTCTTATTATTTGAGAATAAAGTGGAGTAAGTAATGAGTAAGTGTTTCTTCATCGTTTAACAAAGTTAAAATTTATTGAAAATCGTCGTGTTTAAAAGTATCGTTGCAACCGAAAGGACACCAAAAGAGAAACGAGGACTAAAAATCGCAGTCGTGTAAAAGCAGTCTTATATAGCACAGACAACATCGAACAAACTTAATATGAACACGCTTATTTTTACTAAAATCTTGACAGTTAAATTTGTGAGATGACAACTACAAAACAGTGGACGTCTGCACGTGTTTTGATTTTGATATAGGGAGAGAAATTACTTTTTTGAAAGAAAAGTTTTTAAATCAACAAATTTTTTCATGGCTTCAACGAAAAAAAAACGTGTTTCTAAAAAAACAAAATCATCCTGGCGAAAGCATTCAGATATCAAAGATGTAGAAGATTTTCTTGAAGAGCAACGAGCTGAAGAACGTATAGGGTTTGTTCATACAAAAATTTTAATTTCAAAAAAAATTTTCTTATTCCTGTATTGTTTTGATGCAGAACATTTTCGGAGAAAAAAGATGAAGATCTTTTTCAGATCGATGTTTCCAGTGTAACTCCACTTAAAAGAAAAGTTCTCTCTGAAAAACAAAAGCGCAAAGCAAATGCTTTGAAACCCTTAAAAAGTTTATCTATTTTGGAGAACACATCAAAAGTTCAAGACCCTATTGTTAAAAGGTAGACATTAATGAATATAGTACCTATGCGGTGATATACGTATTAATACTTTTATTTTTGTAATTTTTCTCCTTTTCTATACATTTTTATTGTATAGAAATCATGTTAAACAGAAGAAAGTTGGTAGGAATATTGAACAGGAGATCCTTAATCCCAAAACTCAAAAACAAATCCAAGCCAACAAGGATCGTTCAAAGTTCTATGAAAAGTTGGAAAGGAAGTTATCAAAAAAAAAGGTGGCCAAAGAGTTTTCGAAGGACATTTGGAAGGAGGAAGATGTCCGTGATCGTGAACCAGGTCTGAAAGATACATGGGTCAGCAAGGATTTAGCGTTGTATACTCTTAAAAATATCGGAAAAGGCTCGATCAAAGTCCACGACAGCATAAGGCACAAAACAACAAAAGCAAAGTTCGTTATTTAATTCCATTCTGTTCTGTTTGAATACGTAATTTTCTAACTTATTATTATTGTAGAAAATTCGAACCCCCACATCCAGGAATGAGTTATAATCCTTCTTTAAAAGACCATCAAGATCTTATTAACAATGTGATAAGCAAAGAAGAAGACATTATCAAGGTTGAGCAACATCTTAAGAGAGTCACTACAGACATGTTTTCTAAGGTTACTGCAGAGGAACGTGAAGAACTCCGAATTAAGGAAATGTCCTCAGGATTACAAGATGAAAGTGATGGAGAACAAGAAAAGGATGAAAATGGTGGAAATGAAACACCATACAAGCCCATAAATTCACCCGTTGAAAATAAGAAAAAAAGCAAACAAGCAAGACGAAAGCAAAAGGAACAAAAAGTCCTTTCAAATGAACTACGGAAAAAGAAAGAGTTAAAAAAGCAGGGTGCCGATATAC
Organism: Epistrophe eligans; assembly: GCA_951394125.1. Lineage (NCBI taxonomy): Eukaryota > Metazoa > Arthropoda > Insecta > Diptera > Syrphidae > Epistrophe > Epistrophe eligans. The sequence goes on along the minus strand of OX596029.1, from coordinate 65,122,613 downwards.
ATAGGTAAGAAGTAAAAGTAATATAGCTTTTAAATAATTGCGCGTGGCGATTAATGATAACTTAAATGAAAAACATTATTTTTACTACTTTCCTTGCTAACCCTGAGGCCACATTAATCCTATTTGTATTAACCTCGCTCGCTGCTCAACTTGCTTAAAAAAAAAGGAAACTAGTTGACCAGCGTGTAGGTAGCGTGTAGGTTTCAGTGTAGTACAAATTTTGAATGCATTGCAAATCGTTCGTGTGTTCTCTTCTTCTAGAGTAAGGTCAAGTGCTCACATTTGCTGCCAGTTAGTCGTAACTATTTTGGCACTCGTGTTTAGTACTGAAAAAGATAGGAGCAAATTGTCTCATAGGCGGTTGACCTTATTTCTCAAAGTATATCCCGATTGGTTTTGCATCGTTTGTATTGCTTTGAAAACTCGACTTACAAATACAAACTTTAAAACTCTTTTTATATGTGTTGCATAGTTTTAATGGAACACGTATAAAAAGAGTTTTAAAGTTTCTATTTTTATGCACAAGAATGTTGATTAAACTCTTTATTTTAATTTATTAGTTTCTTAAAAAAATAACATATCCCAACGTTAACAAAAATCGAATTACATATATATCTAAGTAGTCTATGGTATTGGACGCTGATTAGATTTTTTAGAGTCCGGTATTACGGCTAGTTTGTGGATATGTAAAGTACGATGTGAAGACTCTGTTGAGGCGCGAAAAAAAAAACAAAAAACCGGACCCATGAGTCTCATTTGTTATTGTTTCAATGTGCGAAATGTCGATATTGCTGTTTTCCAATGATTTGGGAGGCATCAATGTCATCTAATCTAAACACGATGAGACTCACCAGTCTTCCCAATCTGAACAGGGTCTTCGTCAACTTTTCCCGTTGTCTTCCTTAGAAATATTTCATCTTTAAAGCACGTAGGTCGTAGGCCCATATTGGAATAGTTCGGTGACGATACAATTCACACATAAGGACTGTCAATTGACTGAAAAAATATATATTATAGGGAAATCCATCCATATATGTAGATAGTACACTATAGGGCGGAATGGAGTGGTTATTATATTGTATCATTGTCCTCCGAAATGCTCACTTACTTTTACTTAGCTTTTCTTTACTGTTTCGTACTACTTATTAGATTTTAGCTGAAATGAGGTGGTCTTTGACTTTTAGGAGGCCTTGGTTTCGGGAGATATCTCATCTTGATGCAGAAATGCAATTCAAAAATGAAAAAAACGTAAAAAATACCAAAAACGGATAGTTTGAGATTTCGCAATAATTCTTGCATGTTAACATACACAATTTTAATTGTGAAAAAATATTGTATCAAAATTATTATTTAAATTAAGCATTAAACAATTAATCTTATTTTGTAAGGATTAAAAAACTGAAGATTGAAGTCGAAGAAGAAGCAGAGAAACTCAATCAGTTGAAAAAGCACCGTAAACTAGTTGAAAAGAAGAAAAAAACGGAAACCAAACGTCTTGGGCGTATAAAGTTTAAGGAGCCAGATGTCGATGTTCAGATGCCAGAAGAAATTGCTGGCAGCTTACGAAACGTTACAGTACAGTCTAGTCTTCTAGTGGATCGCTTCAAAAACTTCCAAAAGCGCAACATCATCCAGACAACTGTGGAAGTCGGCAAGAGGAAGCAAAGAAAGATCAAGCGATTTACACGCAGTTCACACAAGGAACCAGGTGTGTCTATATTCAAACAGAAAAAGTAACAACGTTTTTTTATGGATTTTTTTTATTTTTACGAGATAATGAATAAAAATATTTACTGTAAGACTCGTTTTGTTTAAACTTAATAAAAATTAATGGCAACAAGAGAGATTGTGATGATGAATGGAGATGGTTCTTTGGTTGAGAAACAAAACTTTCTCGAGCTCATTTTTTGAAGTTGGTTGTGTTAAACTTTCTATAGACCGAACTTGTGCCAAAATGTTTTTAATTTGGAGTCAGTTTCGAAGATACTTCTCACCATAATAACCTGCAGTCCACCAACCAACAACATGGCACAAATTTGGAAGAACGACCAAAAATTCACCTTGAAGTAGTTCTGCTCGGCGATATTACGGTCTCTTGCTTCGTTGGAGCGCAATACGTCTTGGAGTTGACGAGCTTTTACAATATGCATTCGAATGCGTCCAATGTAGTCCATGATGTCTTGGACTTTCATTTCGTAGAACTCCTCTGGCGATAATCCTTCGAGTATATCATGCCAGACACCATTGTCTCCATTGTTATCGCCTTCCTTCTCGACAATCAATTCAAAAAACACAGTTTTCCTATTAAAAGAACTAAAAGTGTTGTCAAAACAAAAACGATAATCTCCGTCTTTCTTCGCTTCGTAACGATGAATGTTTTCTGATTTCTTATAATCAGAAACGATTATCAAGCCAACGGGTTCTGATAAGGAGAAACTTATGTCCAAATCACCATGGCCTCCGTCAATGACTTGATAATCGATGTCGATTACTTCGCCGGTTTTAACATGATGGAAAAAACAATCCTGTCTTCCGGCTTCTACACTGATCGTCATTTCTTTGTCGTAGGCATTTGACCGAGTCAAAGTTACTACAGCAAACAACAAAACTATTTGTATTCTGGAAAGCTAGATTAGAAATATTTCATTTAGATTTGGTTTCTGTATTAAATAAATAAATAATATTTGCATTACCCAAGCCATTGTGTATAATAGGGGTCCGTCTCTTTAGTCTATCTATTTTTTTTTTATTTCAGGAAATGTCAAAAACGAATGAGTCCAGAACTAAATGAAACAGTTCAGGGAAAGAAAGTAGAAATGGAGTCATCCAGTAATATAGTTCAAGTTAGAACTCGCAGAGTGCGCCCCAAGTAAGAACTAGGCCCTGTTCAGATTGTGACTTTTCACTACTCCATGACGATGGTTTTGTGGGTGAGAGTGGTGAGGAGCTCCGTTCCCTTCACCGATTTCACCCACAAAGCCATCGTCATGGCGTAGTGAAAAGTCGCTATCTAAACAGGGTCCTAGACCAATGAAGTTTGCGGTCGACTTCATGTTGCATCAAATTGTCTAGTATGATATCTGGCACGTTAAGAAAAATGAGATCTCAGAGATTTTTCTCACGCAAAAGTGAGCAAGCGAATCCAAGATTTTTTTCCTCAGGTTTTGACGGCAAAACTGAGAAATTTTGCTAAGGAATCCTGATCATGTAACTGAGATTGCTGAGATCTACAAGATCTCATTTTCCTGAACACGCCTATCTAAAGCGGCAAATGTATTGAAGAAATCTAAATTTTGACAGATAAATTGACTTATAGTAAGAAAAAATTTTATTTTTTAACTGGCTAAAATGCTTGGTCAAATTATGGAAATAAAAATTTAGCGCGATTGTTCTTGGCTCTGGTTTTAAAAATTATTTATGTCTTTCTCTTGATATGTGTTATAAAATTACCTACTAGTTGACAGAATGCGCCTAGATACACACAATATTACACAATGATTTTCTAGCCTGTTACTTATGTTTTATTTATTAATTTCGAAATTAATTAAGGGCGAACAACGATGGAATATCACTTTTTTTTACTTTAATTTTGTTAACTTGATTTTTCTTGTTGGCTGCTTCATGCTTGCCACCGACATAAACAAAAATTTACAGCCAGATTCCTTGAACATGTTCATAATTTTCGCAAACTCGTTATTTGTAAACCAAGAAAATTGACATTCCGCAATATGTCAATGTCAGCTGTGTTTTGACATTAGACTTTACTTATTTTAGTTGTTGAAAAAAGTCGGCTTTTATGTTTTTTGTATTTATAAATTTAAGTTAAATAATTAAAAAACAATCCAATTTATAATGCGAAGTGTATAAAAAGCTAAATAAAACAAACCGAACATGAGGCAGAAACACTATTTATTACTCATTTTATCCCATGCTTTTATTGGTAAAACAAATGGCTTTTTATTTAATTTAGAAATGCTTGGCACACAAAAGCAATATATTAATCCTTTTCCTTTAGCTGTTGGTTGTTTTTTCCTCTATGTATATCATGTACGGTCAATATTTGAAACTCGTCATAACTTTGGACACATATCGACCTTGGAACGCGAAGCTTTGCTGAGAAAAGAAGATGCCCTTTATTATTCTTTTTATAAAACCATTGTTCAAGAACCCAACTTCTACCAAGGGTATCTAAAGCTCTTAAATGTCACAACCATTGAATATCCTCACAGTGTGAATGTTGTTCACCGTTTTCATGTTTTTCCCGAGATTGCTATTGGGTAATACATACTTAATTTACATTAGTTTTCGTTTCTAAGGTAATTGTATTTTGTTGAAGATATTTGTACCACAAGTTTAGATCCGTAAGCAAGAGTTTCGGAGGTCCCGATGTATCGTGTTGGACTGATGATAGTAACCCATTATCAGATCAACATATTACTTGCGATGGCCTTGGCGAACCCTTTCACTTTTACTTGGAGTTTGTTTGGATGTTTGGCGGATTTACAGTCTTTTTGATTTACATGTATGCTTCATTCTTGAGGTAAGTAAAATTTCAACATATTAATAATATTTCGGTTTAATGACAAAAATAGAAGTTGAATAAAATAGTAGGTAAGCGTTGGGTTTAATACAATATATCTTTATTGAGAAAGCCTTAAATGAATTTAAAAAAATTGAACGATAATCAAGTTTAGTAAATAGGAAATTATTTCAATGAAGGTTTTTTTTAATAATACAATTCTATATACTACTGAAATACATCAGCCAAGTAGAAGACTTAGCACTAATTAATTGGACTTGTTGAATTATTGATTCAAAATAACTTTTAACGGCCTTTAGTCCACAAAATTTTTTAGACGTTTCGTCCCGGCGATCTCACTTGGACTCATCAGTTGACTAGTGAGGACCTTGTCAATACGCAATTTTTGTTAAGTTCAGTTCATCTAACATAGATTTCATGACGAATATCTAGTGGGAACTATATCCAACAAAACTAGAATTCCTAGTCATTAAGTTGGAAGTTTTTTTTTTTTTTTTTTTTGCCCAGGGCCTGGCATTGTTTATATGAAGTTTTTTTTTAATAATACAATTCTATATACTACTGAAATACATCAGCCAAGTAGAAGACTTAGCACTATTTAATTCTAGTTTTGTTGGATATAGTTCACACTAGATATTCGTCATGATACTTATACATGTGCGTGAGTGAGTAGTTGTCTTTAAAGTCTGCTCCGGCAAAAGTAAACTAAACTCGTCAATAATTTAAAGTTATTATTACTAAACGCACAGTCAAATATACGGTGTATGAACAGCAATATTTTAAATCAATCAAAACAAGAACGCTAAAATAATTGATTGAAAATAAGTTTAATTTATAAATTATTTTCGCGCCGTATTTGTCGTGTATAATTTCAACTTCAAACTCAACCAACGATGTCATACAAGATGACAAGAAGAAAAAATCCACCGTCACCAAACCAAAAACTGTTCCGCTAAATACTTCAAAAAGCCTGCCATCTTCTCCTGCCTTTAAGGGACTGTCACAACAATCTTTTCATGCTGAACTTATTAAACATACTGATGTTATAATATCAACCTTTAAAGGCGAGCTGACAAATACTCGCAATGAATTGCTACTGAAAATTCAAAGTATCGAGGAACAACTGATCGAAAACGTCAAAAATATTAATATCACTATCTCTGAGCTCTCTGGGAGAGTTAATCACATGGAACGTGTTGTCAACAATAACTTAACGGGGGAGGTTGTGGCACTGTTGTAATTGGTATCCCTCAAATGCCCGGGGAGAATTTAATTGCAATGGTCAACACACTTTTCGACAAATTCAAAATAACACCACCGATTCTGAAAAACTCTTTTCGCACCAAGCCACGAAACAGAACTGATGAACCAGCTATCATTCTACAGTTTGGCTGTGCGAGAGAGAGAAACAAAATGCTTAAAGCGGTCTCTGACTACAAGAAAAAAACTCAACGTCAGCTGCTCTTAAGAGATTTTGGTCTGGATGTTGATGCTGCTTGCAAAAAGATGGTGTTTATTAACGAAAGCTTGACACCAAATAATCGTTCTCTTCTTCAACTTGCCACACGTATGAAAAAGGAAGGCAAGTTATCTGGCGTGTATACTAAATCTGGATCTGTGTATGTCAAAATCGGCAATGACGGAGTAAGCGTGGTATTAGAAGGCATTGAGAGTTTATATGCTGCTGTCGAAAGACATCGAGAAGAACTACTACAACCATAACATATTGAGTAAACAACTTGCATGTATTATCAACATATTAAATTATAGTTTTTGTTATTTTTCTAGTATTATTAAAATTTTCAATAGTATTTGCTATTTTCATAATTATAATCATTGTCATAGTATTCATTATTTTTCTCTTAACTTAATATTCAAATATTTATTTGAACTAGTCAATTTTCTCTTTTTAGATTATTTTTTATTGTTTACTTTTTTTTTCTTACTCTTTTTCTCAGTCTTTGCGTTTTTGTCACTCTGTTTACCTTTTACTTGATAATGCAATTAGATATTAGTAGCGATGGGCTTTCTGACAGTGAAATTGGTTATAATTTGTATCGAATGTTAAGAATTTTGCATTTACAGAAAAAAGGCTTACATGTTTGCCACATAAATGCGCAGAGTCTTGCGCCTAAATTGGATGAATTTCGTCTGTTGTTTGTAAATTCGAAGGAAGATGTTATTTGTATTTCAGAGACGTGGTTTTCCACAGAGATTCCAAACAGTGCTTTCAAGGTTGAAGGATACAAATTCATTCGTGCTGATAGAATAGATCGTGGAGGGGGTGTCGCAATTTATTTGCGTAGTGATATTCACTGTGAAATTTTGTGCAAATCAAACAATGAAAGCACAACTGAGTACTTGTTTCTTAAACTTCATTTTGGTATAGAAGAATTACTCCTCGGAGTTATCTACAGGCCAAATAAGAACGTTGATTTTACGCCTATAATTAACATTTTGGAGGAAATATCATGTTCTGTATGTAACGTTATTGTATGCGGGGATCTCAACTGTGATTTGCTTAACTATGCTACTTCTGTTAAGTTTGTTAACAGTTTCCGAAGTTTAAATATCTTTCCAGTAAATTGTTTGACAGCAACCCACTTTACTAAAGAATCTGCGACTCTATTAGATGTGTTCTTCGTAGGGGATACTAGTAAAGCCATATTTTATGACCAATTATCAGCCCCAGGTTTTTCACATCACGATTTGATTTACATGACATACGAAATATCTATTAATGGTACAGAAAATAATATAATTACGTTTAGAGATTTCAAAAACATCAATTATGAAAACCTTCGTATAGAAATTGCTCAACTTGATTGGCAGCAAATATATTGTATGCCATCAGTTGAACAGCAGGTACATTTGCTTCAACATAATATAAAAACACTTTTCGATAATCATGTTCCACTTAAATCAAAAACTATAAAAAGTAATTCTCCGCAGTGGCTTAGTGATCAAATTCTTGACCTAATTAAGAAACGAGATTACTCTTATACTCGATGGAAACGATATAAGTTGCCCGCGCTTTTTGAAATTTACCGGTCATATCGTAATTTAGTTGTACTACGAATTCAAAGAGCAAAACGAGCTTATTACGAGTTATATCTTTGTCCAGATTTTCAACCTGGAAAAGTTATTTGGAAAAAGTTTACTTGGGAATGGGAAACAGAAATCGGAAGTTGCTGCCGATGTAGTTTGCGATAGTCTCAATTCACAGTTTGTTTCCTTCTCAGTACAAGCAAATTACCATTATAATTTTGAGCCTGAGTTACCATGGGAACAAGAAAGTGAGATTGAAGAAAGGAACCAACAAAAGTTCAAATTCGATAATCTTACAGATGAAGACATTGTTGAATACCCACTGTACTTTTTTGACATTGCTTGATTTCTCAAAGGCATTTGATACTGTCAACCACTATGTACTCTGTATAAAACTATTGAATGATTTTGGTATCTCACCTTTGGCAGTAAGATTATTGTTCTTGTTCCTGACTGGACGTCAGCAATGTGTGGAAGTGGGCAATAGAACGTCCTCATTCCTTAGAATAACCGCCGGTGTACCCCAAGGTTCTGTTCTTTGACCACTTTTATTTTCCATTTATGTGAACGAGCTGCCTAGACTGGTCAAACATTGTTCAGTTCACATGTTTGCAGATGATGTCCAGTTATATCGGAGCTGCCCATTTACTAATGTTGCAAGTGCAATAGATGATGTTAACGAGGATTTAAAAATTATTCACCAATGGGCACTTAGACATAGCCTTTCGCTTAATCCGGAGAAATCAAAAACTCTGTGTATATACAAAAAACGTCTGGAAACATCACACTTTCCTCCGGTTAAATTAGGAGAATCAATTATTGAATACGTCCATACTGCGAAAAACTTGGGTCTCATTTTCAATGAAACCCTCACTTGGACAGACCACATAGCTACAACAGTTGGAAAAGTCTATAACGGTCTTCGGTTACTTTGGTGTTCTCAAAGATTTATTCCAACTGCTACTAAAATGGTATTGATAAAAGCTTTACTTTTGCCAATCCTCACGTAATACTGTGAAGTATTCTGTAGTGTAGATTCCATCACAAAAATGAAAATGAAAATTACCTACAACAATTTAGCTCGATATGTATATAATAAAAAATATTTCGACCACATATCTGAATATTCTAAGCAAATAACAGGTCTTCAATTCGAAGACTTAATCAAGTTTAGATCGCTTATTCTTCTTCATGGTATCATGCAATCACATCAACCTGACTATTTGTTCAACAGACTAAATTTTCCAAATTCACAAAGAACAGACATTTTAATACAACCAAGATTTAACTGCTTGCAATCCAGTCGTACATTTTTCGCCCATATCACCCGCCAGTGGAACACATTGCCTAGACAACTTAGGAAAATCAAAAACGCAAAGAACTTCAAAATTAATCTTTATAATCACCTACCTGAAAACACATACATTCTAAATGTTAAATAATAAATATCTATACTTAGATTTACTGTATTTAATGAAAAACAAAACAAATGCAATTAAGCAATTAGTCACTTATGTACTTATATTATTTTAAGCCAATCACAAAATATAAGATGTAATCTTAATGTGAAATTATAAACGAATTAATAAATATCTAAATATCTAAATATCTATGTTCGATGAACTGAACTTAACAAAAATTGCGTATTGACAAGGTCCTCACTAGTCAACTGATGAGTCCAAGTGAGATCGCCGGGATGAAACGCCTAAAAATGTTTGTGGACTAAAGGCCGTTAAAAGCTATTTTGAATCAGGAAATTATTTCGTTGAGGATTTCTATGGGTTTCTTTCTTATAGGAAACTAAAATGGAAGTTTCCACAAAGGAATTGTGGATTGCTTAGAGTCCTGGGTGGCTTCTGACCTTTGTGTATATGCTATTAATTACAATAATATTTAGTTAAAACTGATTGAAAGAAAAATAAAATGCACGACTGGGTCGCACGAAATCGCTCTTATGTGCGATCACACTGTGGTTTTAAAGTCTTAATAATTGTAAAAACTTAACTAACGCAATGTACACCAATTGATTTCTTACACAAATCTCATAAATGTTTGAAAATCGTTGGAGCGTTTTTTTTTTATATATATTTTTTATATAGGGTGATGGCACCAGTAGTCGGCCCTTTAACTTTTTTTTTATGTTCAACTGGTCCTTAAAAATCAAATATTCAATTGCGGAATAGAGTATTTATATTATCTGATTATTGGGAATGTGTAGATTATAAAATTTTAAGCGTTTTTAGTTAATTTTCTACCCAAAACAAATTATTTAAATTTATTGAGATGAAAGTGTGATTCTTGCGTAGTCAGCCCCTTAAGTTCCAGTAGTCAGCCACTTTTGAAGTATCCAGTAGTCAGCCCCCAATAAAGTGTATAATATAAGCGGCTGACCATAGAAAATGTGTCTTCTGAAGTCAGCCGGCCATTCTACCTTCAAATTAACAGTCAGCAGAGGGAGGCGGACTACTGAAACTAAGGTTTTTTTTTATATTCTTCTGGCAAAAATCAAAAGAGAATAATAATATCATTGACATTGACACTTCTACTAATTTTAATTTAACAAAAAATCACACAATCGACACTTAGAAACACTTGAAGCAAACTTGCATTTTTAACAAGAAAACAAGCAGCGCCATTGGCACAAATTTTTTATGGTAAATAAACGAAAACCGTTTCTATTTTGCTGTATTTTATAACGAAATGGCTGACTACTGGTGGGGGCTGACCTTACACGCCATCACCCAAAATTTTGAAAACATTTTTAAGAAAAAAATTGGTACGCCATTGTTAAGTGTTTATTAATGCGGAGTTTAAAAATTAATTAAAAAAAAAAAATTCGTTCACCCGTTTTCGAAATATCGAATTATTAAAAATTAAAATTTGATTTGTTTTAAATTTTCATATGCAATATTATTCAAAGTTATAAGGAGCTTTTGAGTAAAATTTCATTAAAATTGGTTCAACAGATAATAAGATAGTCAAAAACCAAAAAAATGGTTGTATGAGAGGTATCATTTTTAACCGATAGATACATTTTTTTCCCAATAATATGGTAGGTCAGTCTGATATTAGTTCACAGAAAATTTTAATCAAAATCGTAGGAGCCATTTTTGAGAAAAATGAGATTTTCAATACCGCTTTTAAACATTCTCTAAAAAAAATTGATTAAAATCAATTGAAGCGTTTTTGAGAAAAACGAAAATCAAATTTTTCATAAAATGGTAGCCTTTTTGTAAATAAAAATTATTGAATTAAAAAAAAAATGTGGGAACGTTTTTGAGAAAAATAAGATTTTTATTTTTTGTTAAAAAAAATTGTACGGCAGGTACCGTTATTTTTGGTCTTTGAAAAAAAAAAATGTAAAAAAAATTAAAAAAACGTGATTTGGAGAGAGGGATTTTTGAATCAAAATTAACGCCCTGAGTCCTACAGTAATATACCAAGCTAGGCAATTTGTTGAATGGTTCAGAGACGTAAAAGAATTGATTCCTTAGGAGGATAGTCCAGTTACATGTTTGGATCTGACCATTCAAGGGACCGACAAACGGTCTTAAAAAAATGTCTTTATCTGCCCATGAAACTAGACTTCATAGGTAGGGTGAAATCTGTGGGTTTTGTTTATGGTTGCGGTACGTAGCTATAGGGGTTCGTATTAGAGCCATTTCGTCGCGTTGAACAAAGGATCAAATCTCTGATCTTTAAATCATAAAATTCGTCAAGGTCGTTGAAGAAGACCAAAGCAGGGAATTTGCAGAGGAAATGAACGACGGTTTCCTTTTTTTCCTCTTCCCCACAGCTATGAGAACGGGTATTTTGGGGAATGCCCATCTGGCATGCTCTCCAATTGACCAGTGACCAGAGCAGGTCACGACTACCCTGGCTATATTTTGCTTGGGTCTGGATATTAGGTTATTTGTTCGCGATTTATTAATAGGTTGGCCAGATCTTTCTAAAAAATAATGCAGTTTGTCTAACTGCCCCATCTGCGATGGGATTCAGTAAGAAAAATTGAGAATACATTGCCCTTCATAACTCCAAGAGAACATTGACTCTTTTCGCAATTGAGCTATAGAGGGCTGAATCTTGGCTTGACAATTAGTAAGCTTTAATGAATGAATGGCTTTAATAGCTGCCTGACGGTATTTTGGTTTTGGCTAGGGTGTTGTTTGAGGAACTTGCATGTTTCCCTTATTGCCAGTACTTCAAATAATATCACATTATTTTCTGATTTTAAGTCATTTGGTAGATTATTGAATAATCGGAAACCTTTGTGGAAAAAAAAATATTCTGAGACCTATTTGTTGAAAAGACTTCATGTCATGTTCAGTCTAACTGGCGGAAAAAAATGACTGCTCAAAACTAGTTTTCTTTTTTAAACGTTTTAAAAAGTTGTATCTTTGTACTTGTCAAAACTTAGATCGAAAGCTAAAATATAACTGAAACAATTATGAAATAAATAAAAACTGACCTGCTCCCCTCCAGTTTCTGTTTGACTCATTACTTTTGGGATACCCTGTTTATGTACATAATATTGTATAATTGGTTGTTTGCTAGCAGAACCTAAGCACATATTATTAAAATATTTAGCTATCTCTTTAGTCTTTTTGTTCAGTTTAATTGAATTCACTGAACCGATTTAGAAGTGACTTTACAGTTGTATGGAGGTTTTTACAATACACCTACGCTACATTATATCTCAAAATGTCTACGGTTCCATCCTACAAAAAAAAATCTTATAGTTAACAAGCTTTTTTTATAAATTTCTCCTGTTTTAAGTCAATTATTCAAATAAAGCGTATTTAATCCTTTGAGTTTTTATTCGCCAAAAATTGTTTTTTTTTTTTTTTGCAGTGAAAATCTATTAGGCGGTATATACGCTGTTGCTTCTTATGTAATATTTCATAAAAATGTATCTAAAATCTACGATCGTCCAGTAGCAAGGGAAAATTTCGCCTTCCCATTGATTTTTTGGCAAATGTTCTATCTGTGCATTTGCATAGATAAAGCTTCAAAGAGTAAAAAAACAAATCAACATTACTTTAATCCAATTATGGTGAGTATGTAGTAATGGATTTATTAAAAAATTGTTTTCACAAATAATATTTTTATTTTAGATTATAAAACTCACTGCTTTAACAACTGCCTCATTGCTCTGTTGGCAATTTTCTTCTGTCGTTTATGCAACTCAAGTTCTCATTATGATTACTCCATGGAGTCTCGGTCTAGTATCGAGTCGATTTTCAATAGATTACACAATAACTCAATTCCTTTCCAACATTCTAGCATATTACCTAACTTATGAAAATAAAAAGTATTTCTTCGCTTGGCAAAATGGCCCAGCATTTGCACTTTTCTTCATAAGTTTAGTTCGAATATACAAGTCACAATCACGATCGGATAATTTTTTGAAAAGTATTACACTCGGTATTCTGCTTGCTATTAGCTCACAAGGAACTATTACAGACTTATTGGAAAAATCTGGATATGCAAGTTCTACAGATAACCCTTTTTCTGTATATGGCGACTTGGTATTGCAGTGGACGCTTCAACGAAAAACTAACTTCACAACTTGCCTTCTCGCATGCAATTCAGACTATGCCGAAGTAGATATCTACGATGTGTGGGAGGTCATTAAAATTCTATTTGCTAAACCCTATTGCCTATATGGGGTTGTGTTGTTAGCTAAATTTCTTCGAAAATGGCGAATACAAGCTCCAAAATCTGAAGACATTGACTATGTAGAAAGAGCAAAAAAATACGTCCTCGAAGAATTCCTTGAGGAGAATCACATTTCGATGAAAGAAATGTCAAATGAAAAAACCGAAAAAGCACTAAATGAATGTCTTGCTTTGTTAGAAAAATGTGATTATGATTTTCAAAAATACAAAGAGGAACGAAACAAAATGAAAAAGGACGTTGGAAATGAATATGATTCATTTCTTAACGAGATCAAATGTCTTAAAAAACAAATCAAAGAAACAAATAAAGATCGAAAACAACTAGAATCAGAGCTTGATTTAAATGAAGAGAACACAGTTGAAGATCAATCATCGGTTTCTAAAAATCAGAACGAAAATGAGGACAAACATGCAAATTTAGGCGAAAATTTAGCAAATAAATCAACAGAAAGTGAAACAAAAAAGCCGCGGCCAAAGTTAGACACGAAAACAGATCCAAAGTTTAGCTATCACTATTTGTATAGCTTAGCTCAATTTGCTGTATTTGTTTTCATTGGATTCAGTATTAAGAAATTATTCTTTTTATGTTATACTCAAGGTTGTGTTCTTGCGCCGACGCTTTACTCGAAATTAAGAAGGAACAAACATAGTAATTTGTTTTTATCTATATCGCTTGTTGTTTTTCTTACAAGCATTGCTGATCCGGGGGTTGTGGTGAGCTCAAAAAAAAAATAACAATTTTTATTATTCTTTACTTTTATTATTGAAAAAAATTCCTTTTTTTTTAGAATGTTTACGAAGAGTATTTACCGTCCAGAACTCATAGTGATGAACTAGAAAACATGTTAGAATGGATTAATTTAAATACGGAAAAAAATGCAGTTTTTGGGGGTTAGCTTAGTTAGATTATTCTAATTACTTTTAATGTTAATCTTAATTTTGTTTCCAGGTCCTGTTGATATAATTGGAACTGTTCACTTGACAACAAAAAGGCCAATTGTTAATCATGCACATTTAGATATGCATCAAATAAGGTATTGTGCCTTTAAATAATTACTTGTTAATAATTTGCTGTTTTGTGGAATGCATGTTTTAAAAATTTATTAAAATTCAAAAATTTGTATTATAAACATAATACCCAACATTAAAAGAAGCTTTTATTCACTAAAACATTTAATTCACATATTGAAATATATAAACTTCAAATCCATCATACATCATTGGTACCCTTCGATCCTGATAATTTTCATTAAAAACCTCCATAAGTAAATTCAAATAATTATGAATATTTTTAATATTTTTTTTTAAGCGAACGAACCGAAAGCATATATTCGGTTTTCAGCCGGCAGCAATCATCCGAAATTTACAATCAGTGTTCACAGCTGAAGATCCAATATTTAATACTTTCTTTTAGTGATTGTTCCAACGCAGCTAAGTAGTTACTTTTTAATTTATTTATTTATAGTTTGAATCAATTGAATTTTTTTATAGCGATGAATGTGATATCTTAACAATATGGGATGAAATGCAACCAGCTTATCGAAAGTATCCCCAATTCTGTTCCGAATTAGCCAGCAAAAATGTGCCCAGCTTTTTAAAAGTATTCTCAAATAAGTACTATGGAATAATAAAAATGTTCTCGCAAAGTGTTCAGCTTAATCTAAAGCAAAACAAAATGCCTGAAAAATATATGTAATCTTAAAAGACCTAGCAAAAAAAAAAATAATAAGATAAAGCACTTATCATATTTCCTACTAGAAATATTATAATTATATATTATTAAGTATTCATAAAAGACTTGAATATGATTTGCATTCGATGGATCATATCTTTTAAATAATTTGTTAAATATTTTAGACTAATAGACTAAAGTGTTTGTTTTTTTAAGTTTAATTTTAAGTTGTATTTAAAAAAAAAAGTTATTTCTTGACTTCAGTGATAATGTAATTATTGAATTTATTTAAAGACATCAGAGAAAATAATTTTGTACATTAAAAATATTTAACTCATAATTTTTAAGCATTTTCAAGCTGTTTTTTATTAATAAAAATATATCTAGAGACTATTATTTTATACTTGTTTTCAATTTATGAAGTTAAATAGGAAGTTTCGCACTTCAGTTGGGGGAAAATGAGTAGGAAACAATGAAGTATATGGAGTAGATTAATAATTGAACCGTTTTGAAAAGTAGTATTATTCACTCATTTCTCCTGTTCAATAAGTTATCAAAATTCCAAACCAAACATTTTTGGTATATTTATGTCCAATCATGTAAAGTTTTTGAATGAATCTATGGCATATGATGGCCAATAGAACCACTTTAGTTCAGTTAATTAAGCTGAAATAAAATATTGTTCTCGTTGTGCTTTATATGGGAAACAATTTTGTAGGTGTATATTTTAATAACAATTTGATTGCAATAATTTTCAAGTTGAATTTAATCTGCAATTTTTAATCTAAAAACCTAATGAACTAAGTTCTTTGGTAAATGTTTAGCTTTATATTTAACAAAGAACACCACCTCGAAAGTAGATGTTCTGGGCAACTTCATGAAACGCAAAGTTTAGGGCAAGGTTTATATTCATGGAATTTATAACACTGCACTCACATATCTGTACAACGGGTTCATTAAGTTAGGTATATTTTGTCTCCACTCGGAATCGGAGAAATATTCTGGATTACCAATCGAAAACGATCCTGAATTGGATTGAGAATCGAAATCAGAAGCACTCACCTTAAAAATTATACAACGTCAATGTCACATTTCTTATATACAACAACACCCAAGCTTCAGGTATTTCTTCTTCCGAAATAACAATCAAAAACGCCATTAACACGGTTTGATTTCATGTTTCAGATTTATACGCAGTTTCAAAGAATTTTAACAAAAACAAAAAACGGCAGCACATGGTTTTGTATAAATTTATTTCCCATTTTTTTTAAATCAATTTAATTACACAACGCAATTTACATGGAAAGCCTTAAAAGCGTTATATTCAAAAGAAGATAAATACAAAAAAGGAAAAAAAAAAAACAATACAAAATAAAAATTTGTGTTGCACTATGGTATTAAGTAGGCGAGAAAAGATATTATCTAACATAAAAATTAGTAAAAAGTATCGGCATAATTAATTTATTATATAAACAATTTTATTTAATTTTTTTTTTTAAATACTATTCATATTTTTTTTTTCTCATCCATGATTTTAATTATAATAATCTAAAATATGTACTTTCTTTTTATTTAAATTTTTTTCTTTGATTTGTTAAAAAAATTAACTACAGTCTTTAGTTATTTAATTATTTCAAAATTATTACTACTCATTTTTAATACATTGTATAAAACAGCATGTTTTTTGCAATTAATTTTTTTTTATTTTATTATTATGTATTTGCGCCTAAAATTAATGGTACAATATTCATTGTACGCATTTTTTATTGTTTTTATTTTAATACCGTTTATTTAAATTTTTGATTAATATTAATATGGAAGCGAGTTGTGTATAAAATATAAATGTATTGGATCATTGCCATAATAGTTTTATTAATTTTATTTTTAACATTTTGCGTGTGTAGGTAGGATTAGAGTTTAATAACTCATCACAGGTTATAAGCATAGCTTTTTTAACATTTCGTAAAATGTGTGTTACTACCGTGCATTTTCTCTATGTTCTACTTAATCATTAAAATATATAACTTAATTGTGATGTGACATTAAAAATGTCAATATAAAAAAGAAACTTTTTGAATTGCGTTTGTTATTTTTTATTGTTATTTTTTTTTGTGTAACTATCTAGGTTAAAGTATCAAACATAAAACTAAGCTTCTTCGGGCGAATACTTGTGGAAAAAGTTCACCATACCAGCTATATTGACAAATCTGGTGTTACAAAAAATATGCACTATTGGTAGATCTCGAAACGTTCCTTTCCTACCCGCTCGATTAATATACAAAAGAGATGACAACCAAAAGTGCTTTACAACTTAAAAATTGTAAAAAAAGATCATAATCGACTTTAATACTGCAAGACATTCAAACTATAGACAACAGGTATAAAAAATACATAAAGATTCTAATCCAGCGCAGCCGCCTGGAAGGAAAATCGGTTCATAAACGCAAACCTTTTTTGGTCTTTACGGACGGTTTCAAGAGGAATGAGGAGGAATGGTCAGTTATCTTACAATATAACTGATCCAGAAAATTTTGCAAATTTTCCACAGAAAAATTGATATCTTTATAAATAGTCTGGTGGTTAAATTAAAACAATAAACTTAGTTAATCTTCGATGTGACCCCTGACCCCGTTGTGTATAAGTAGGTACCTGATTAAATGGTCGTTTTTCTAATAGGTACTTCCAGTGAGACTTGTAGATTTTGTGTGTGCAAAAAAGAGAAGAGTAGACTCCACACATATGTATAATCTATCGATTCGGAAGTTTCAAAAAAACATTTTCCGATTAATGATTGTTGCTTGCGATATACATAGCTACTTTACTAAACCCCTGAAGCGATTTTCTTCATACTCAGAAGTTAAGATTTTTAGAAAGGAAATTGATATTTTCTTAGCTCCAAAATAACGATCATAAAACTTTTATGAATGAAATATGTTATAAATCTCGGAAACGGCCGTGTGTTTCATTTAAAATTGATGAAATCATCGAATATTAAAAATATAGTACTTCTAATGTAAAATAATGAAAAAAATTGATTTTATATATTAAAAAAGTACTAAATAAAATAAAATAAATAAGGAACTAACATTTTAACTTTAATATTGGGCTTCTTGGTAAATATGTATAAGTAAAGTTACAAATAACATTTCAATTCAGATAAATTAGCTTAACAGTGGGTAGATATTTTCTTTGTTATGTCTTATTAATCGAAGTAACTAAAAAAATGTTAGTAATTTCATTTTCTTGTGATAAGTTTTAGAAAATTTAATCGTTGATTTGATCTCAAAAAAACAATTGAGGGTTGTGAGTTCGAAAACTGTGTACGTAAAATGGAATGAAATTGAATCAAAAACATATGCACGACTGGATCGCACGGAGCAATTGTTTTGGTTCAAAACTAAAATGTGGCTAGATATTGATATTGTCAATAAAATTTATGATATTTTTTGGTTAGAGAAAAATTCTAAAAAAAAAGTAAAAAAATAAAAAGTTATGGTAAATTTTTGTTCGATAAAAATGGAAACCTAATTTTTTTACAATCACTTTGGTCATTACAATAAGTACGAAGTTTAGTTAAAGCCATTAGAACCCTTTTCGAGAAAACTTTAAAAATCCAAATTAATTGTATGTATACTATTTAGATGAGCTTAAATAAATATTAGAATTTTTCGTTAGGAAAAAGAATATACAAATAATCTATACCTCCCAAGTTACAAGAATAAATACGGGAATGTGCATATTTAGTAAAAAGTGAGGCTTTTTCAAAATAGCAGGAGTTACACAAATATAAATGCATTGACAAAGGGTAAAAACGCCTATAATAAGGACTAAGGAGTGTACATATTGTTTTTTTAACATAAGTGACGAGCACACACACCTTATTGTTTTCACAAAATTGTTTTTTTAATTATTCTTAACAAAAAATTGGACGAATTGACACGAAATTTACGCACGACAATCAAAACGCACAAACTTTCAATAGAACGATTAAAAACACGTACCTGAATGCATTTCGGACTGTTTACAGTCCATCATCAGCATCACGACTAATTCAATTAGTGAAGTCATTGTTTTTTTTCTTTTTGGATTCCTTTTGTGACATTAAATTAGAGAGAAGATGTTATATTGCCGCTATCAGCATTGATGGCATTTGATATTGCTTTAATTGAATTTGATAAATACTTAAATACGGTAGACATAAGCAATGAGAAAAAAAAGTGTTATTTAAATGTAGCAAAACAGTGTATGCAACAAAACTTTTTCCAATTTCGAAACAAATTTTACAAAGTACAAAAAGGAACAAATATGGGAAATCCATTAATTCCTTTAGTAGCTGAACTTTTCATGTCAGCTTTCGAAATTGGACTTAAAAATACAAATTTACTACCGCGGTTTTGGTGTAGATATGTCGACGATGTTTTTTCTATTGTCAAAAAAGACAATTTAGAATCAATATTAAATGTTTTAAATAGCCAGTTTGAATCTATAAAATTCACGTATGAAACAGAAGTGGAAAAAAAGATTTGTTTTCTCGATATAGAAATTACTAAAAACAATGAAAACAAAGTAGAATTTTCAATTTTTCATAAACCATCCAGTACCTTGAGATTTATTACAAGTGATTCACATTGCCCAATGCAACACAAACTAGCCGCTTTTCATTCTTTAATATACAGACTGTGCAAATTGCCGTTGTCAGTTAAAAGTTATAAGAATGAAAATGAGTACATAAAATAAAATATCTGTTAGGAACTACAAAAGACAAGATCGAAAAAACTAACAAATCAGGTATATATGCAATTGAATGTGGTGATTGTGATGGTGTTTAATATGGTCAAACAAAAAGAACAATAGAAAAAAGATTCAAAGAACATTGCAACTACATCAAACAAAATAAAACCCAGTGTTCATCCATAGCAGAACATGCTTTAACATTAAAACATACAATAAATGCAAACTGTTTAAAACTAAAAAAAGAAGTTAGAGATGAGTGAAAATTAGATGCTTATGAAAGTTTTTTTATACAAAGTGACTCAAATGCCATCAATGCTGATAGCGGCAATATAACATCTTCTCTCTTCTCTCTAATTTAATGTTACAAAAGGAATCCAAAAAGAACAAAAACAATGACTTCACTAATTGAATTAGTCGTGATGCTGATGATGGACTGTAAACAGTCCGAAATGCATTCAGGTACGTGTTTTTAATCGTTCTATTGAAAGTTTGTGCGTTTTGATTGTCGTGCGTAAATTTCGTGTCAATTCGTCCAATTTTTTGTTAAAAATAATTAAAAAACAATTTTGTGAAAACAATAAGGTGTGTGTGCTCGTCACTTATGTTAAAAGTGTTACGGTTTTCACGTGTTCAATTAATTAATCAATACATATTGTTTATTTCACAAGTAGGTTGTGTCTCATATTCCATATAAAGTAATGTGAATTTATGTTTTTTTAGTTGCATACACTATCGTAGAATACTTTGTCATTCTATGGCATTTTGCTATAAAAAAAAGCAAATTGGTTAAAAATATATTATAATATATTTTATACTGGATTTCATCCAACTCAATGATTTCGATCCTCTTAAGTCATTTCCAATCAGCTTTGGGAAATATTGAAAATTTGTAAGGTTTTTATTTGAGCTTTTTTTTTTTTTACTTACACAAACTCAACGTTACTTTTTGAGGAAGATATAAAACCGAGATCATATATAAGGATAACAGCAGAAATACCTTTAAAAATATTTTCTATTTATAAAGTGAAAACACATTTGGAAAGATAACAATTAACATAAATATACTAATAACATACAAATAATAATATAGACTCAAGGAATTTAAGCGCCTTGCTATCACCAACAAAAAGTAATTCGACCCTGGACAAGAATTTCTAGTTCTTTAAAGATGAGAACCTGGTAATTCACTAATCAAAGTAAATTTTTATTTTCAACAAATTTGCTTTTTTTTATAGCGAAATGCCAAGAAATATCAATTTAAAAGTATTCTTAGATAATTTGTTTACCTAAAAAATATTTAAAATCTTGGTGCTTCACTAATATTAACTGTATGTGATATACACTACACCCCTTCCTTTAATTTTTATTCTTAGATTGGTCGTGGAGTCGATAGATAAATGAAATTACAGTGAATCTATTTTTTCGGATTTGTGTTATCATTGAAATGTTAATTTTAATTAAAACCAAAATTTTCTCCATATGAATCCAATACTAATTGTCCTATAGGTCAAGTAAAAATTATCATTGCTATAACCATAAAATATGTAACATCATGTATTAAAATACAAAAGAGCTGATAAGCAAACTTTATTTCATTTAATTGCAAAAAGATATAGTTAATTAATTTTTTTTTAATTTCTATATTAAAGTAGTCACGAGTACTTCGTCAAATCCAAAGGAACGCAGATAGTGACACACGACTCCACAACACACACAGGAGGTGTAGATGTAGTCTTGTTGTCGTAGAACTTGTTAAGTTCTTTAAAATGCATCCTCATTAACTGGTTTATATTATCTAGTTGTTGGATCAATTTTTAAATGTACATATTTTTACGTTATCGGGAAGTTAAATTAAAATCGATTGTATGTTTTGTACCGAACATACGGACAGAGAGAAATTTGCTTTATGTGATAAAAATGTTAAAAACAAAATATTTTCTTAACTTTCATCCGGTTGTACTGATCTCAATATAAAACACTTGTTATGGAGTTATTGCGAAAGAAAGTGAGAATTTTACAAAATACCGACTTTTATCCTTTTTTGGAGTTTCATAGTATTGTTGGTATTGGAAAAAAAAAAGATATTTGTAGAAAATTTTGTTTTCTACAAGTTCCCATATAACTTTTTTGGCGAAGAAATTAGGTATAGGCAAAAAAAAAACTAAAAACAAATTTCGTTGTTGTTTTTTTTTTAGGATTGTGCAGGAGTAGAGAGGGATTGGTTGTGGAAATTTGTTTTATTAACAACTAAACAACAAGTCATAGTAAAACAATTTAGTTCGAGAAAATTCGAGAAAAGAAGCATTTGTGCAATAAGAATGATTGCATATTTGCATAGTTGCTTGGGTTGCGTCAACGTTATGCAACTGACAGCTCGATTATTTGCATGCAATGCATGCAACGGACGCAACGGTCGAAGTTGCTGATCTTTTACTTTTCTTCTTGGAACATTCGAGTTTTTGGTATTTTTTATGAGGTTTTTGTGGCTGGTTGGGCATATAATTTGATTGTAACAAAAATAAAATAAAATAAAATAAAATAAAATAAAATAAAATAAAATAAAATAAAATAAAATAAAATAAAATAAAATAAAATAAAATAAAATAAAATAAAATAAAATAAAATAAAATAAAATAAAATAAAATAAAATAAAATAAAATAAAATAAAATAAAATAAAATAAAATAAAATAAAATAAAATAAAATAAAATAAAATAAAATAAAATAAAATAAAATAAAATAAAATAAAATAAAATAAAATAAAATAAAATAAAATAAAATAAAATAAAATAAAATAAAATAAAATAAAATAAAATAAAATAAAATAAAATAAATTATATATGTATGTATGTATAGGTGAGTACAGATATTTTATTCTGGATTGATATTATTAAAATATTTCAAATCCTTGGAAACAACGTATTCATTGGTTCCCCCTTTGGTGTCACACGGATCCGGTGCCGCAACGAATTCCATGGGTCAGGTTCTTAACTCCTGATTCTTAAAATGGCAGCCATTTGTCGGTGAAATAGACTTAAGATTTTTTCGAAAACGGCCTACTTATTTTAGATTAACTGAACAAGCACAACTGAATAGAAAAACTTCTGACTGATGAACGATATTTGGGTACACATAACACATCATTATCGATGAAACACAACAACAGTTGACGAACTTGTGAGCATCAATTTTGACAGGCAAACCACAAGTCAGATATTTATACACTATTGGGCTCTTCCAAAAACTATATCTACAACTATATAAGGGGTATGTATTCATGCAACGTCGTAAAGTCCTCATAAACGTGGTAAACTGCGTAAACCTGTCAAATGTTCATACAAATTTGACAGGTTTACGCAATTTACAACGTTTACAGTGACTTTACGTCATTGCATGAATACCCCTATTATATTTGACAGTTCTAAATGGGAAGAAAACAAAAAAATATACTTACATATACAATGACACTAGTCGCACCTTTGGAAAAGTGTTTTGTAAATGTAAGTATATTTGTTTGTATTGCATGGTTTTCTCCCCAACTAGGGCTGCTTTTTGACAAACGAAATCTCCTGAGATCTAATTTTTCTGAGCGTGTCTAATGTTTACCATGTTACCTATTTAAATTTTTGTATGATACCTTCATTTTTTTTTTGCATGAGATGACCTCATCTGATAACAACATCATAAACCCAAACAGATTGCTTTAAAGAAAAATCGTGTGATATTTGAAAGAACGGGTGCTTTCATAAATGCATGGTTGCTTTGTTTACATGCGATCAATTGCAATCATATTAATGTCATACAAAATATTTGCATATATATTACGCTGCTTTAATGAACACTTTTTCTTATTTGCGGCATATGTCAAAAACAATAAAGGAAAGGAAATTGTTTATACTATACCTGTCTCTTCTTTAAGAAAGAAATTCAGATTGCATGTGAGTTTTTATAGTTGCACATTTTTGCGCTGCAAATATTTGCGTTTTACTTTTATGAAAATCTGACATTTATCATTTGCACTAATGAAAGTTATGTATTCGTCAGACTTTCGCAACCATGCATTTATGAAAGCACCCAACACGTTAGCTGTATAGTACCTGTATCTCGAATCTCTCACGATTGCAAAACAAAGAAAAATCGGTCAATGTAAATCGAGACTTGGTTTTGATGCCCAGACAAAAATAAATAAATCGCTTTCCGTTCTATTTACATATATTGTTTCAATAAAATTGTGATCAGGAGGGGCCGTTTCAAGTTTATTATACTCCCAAAATAAATATTTATATATTTTTGACGCAGTTGTTTTAATAACTTTTACAGACTTCAGTAATCACTGTTTATATCACCTGTTCTTCTGCCATGCCAGTAAAACGATTATTTTAAATCAAACTTATGCACCCATATGTACCTACAATTATTCAGTTTGAACACTAAAATGTATCGTAGTAGTTGTCCTTTCTCTTAAGTATATACATGATCATTCATGGTGTTCAAGCTGACCATTTTTGAGTTCTTTATTCAGAACTTCATATTATTATAATTATATTAGCTCATATAATTATAAATTTATATTAATGTGCATTTATATTAGAAATTTCTATAATACACTACTTAATTAATTTTTTGTTAAAGGGTAAAATTCAAAAATATAATATACATACATAACTATAAAGTGATTGATAAGGATTTTTGGAAATTCGAATTCCTTTTTTTTTAAATCTAAAATGCATAATGTTATTCACATTGTAAAGTATCTATTTAAATTCATACAAAAATTCTTATTAATTTTATCAGGCACTTGACCTTTTGTTGATCAAAACTTATTTAGCTAATAGTACAGCGTATTTTTAAAAGTGAATATTATCAAAGTGCAATATTTTTACTTTTTACTTTTTGTTTTTTTTGTTTTGTTTATCATTAAAACATAACAACTCTGCTGAATTCTTAAATGTTGCGTAGATTAGATTTTTGTTTTTTATTATTTTACACTATTATGTATTTAATTGCAAAACTTATCAATAGATTTGCGATATATAATATTAACAATTAATAATCACAGAATAAAACAATTGCATCCATCTCATATACAAGTACATTTTGTTTGATTTCTTTTCAAATATTATTAGCACGCTTTCCTTTCATAATAATTTAGCATTTGGTAAATAAATATAATAATTATTATTGTTGTTGTAACAACAAAAAACACTGTAATAGTTCACAATTTGTTTGTACTTTCAAATACGTTTGATGGTGGGTCCGGTAAAAAAAATTGAAACTTTTCTTTTAAAACGTTCCATTGTGGGTTCATCGTCGGATTCGTCGTCGTAGCCGTCGCTCTCATCGTCCTCACCAAATATAATTGTTCTTGTATATGGCGCATCCTGATCATCGGACTCGCAAAATCCTGGATTTAATATAATATTTGGTATCAATTCTATACTATCCCAACCATCCTCATAGTCCGCTAGATGACACAATATGCAGTGATGCAGTGATTTCATTTCATATAAAAAAAAATGGAAGAAACAAAAGAAAAAAAGAAGCACATTCGATTAGTGAAGATATGTTCAAGTGTATATACATATACTATGCGACTACAGATTTATTTTTTTCTTATCTACATATCTATGTATATGTATAATATGTGCTCTATTTAAAAGTATAGTTAAGCCTTATTACTAAATTTATATATATATATGTATATGTAAATGTTTATTTATTTATATTAACTTTATTTTTTTTTTACTAAGTTAGGCTCTCTAAAAGCTTTAAGCGATATAAGATTTTATATATTTTTACTATGTGACATTACATCAATTCAATAAATATAAGATTTGTATTAAAAAAAAGAATATACACACTTTGAGAGTAATAATAACAGTAACACAAAAAAAACTCGAATAATTATGGTAACACATTTTTCAAAAAAAAAAATAATCATAATAACAAAAATATAAGTAATAATAAAATAATAATTGCATTAAATAACACACTTCTAACACACAAAAAAAAAGAAACAACATTATTTTACATATATGTAGCTATAAAATCATATTCACATAAATATGAATTAAATATTTACACTTAGGCAAAAAATAAAATATTCGCTTCCTGTAGTTTTTAATAAACTTTTTTGTTTTGATGTACATAACACGTGTCATATTCTTTTTGTTAAAAAATAATATAAATTTTTGCATTTTTCATTATTATTTTATTTTTTTTTAAACTTCAACAGCAAACAAAAAACAAAATTCAAGCGATAACAACATCCAACTCGTTAGTAGAAGAAGTAGTAGTGGTTGTAGAAGTACCCATTTGTGATGACTGGTAGTATTCTTTTGACAAAACTATACACAATCCGATTGCTAATATCACAAGGGTTCCAAGTACTATACTGACGGCAACTATCCATATACGTGGATCGAAATTATCTAAGTCAGGTTGTATAAGGCGTATCAAATCTTAAAAGATAAAACAATAGTTTTCAATAAATTTATTCTTAAATAATTAATGTTACGAAATTTTAAATAATAAATCCCAGCTCTGAATCAACTTAATATCATCGAATCGAAATTTTATCAGTTTGCAGTTATTATAATTAAAATGACATCGACTCTGGGTAAAAATTCCACAGGCCAAACATCCACAATGAACATTTGCCCCCACCCCAGATTTGTTATAAGTCCATAAATCCGCCATGACTGGCAAAAACTGCAAATGAAATACTTCGGGTCTTTTGACCCATTGATTAAGGTGGGTAAGAAGTCCACAATGGTTCATTGAATTTTTTACATATTTTAAGGCCTGGTTGCAAGAGTATCATAATCGGTGTTCTCATTTGATATAAACACAGCACTCTGCCGGTTAGTAAATTTGAAACACTCTTTAAAAAGAAAGTAAAAAAATTACTAGCTTTAAAATTATTAATGTGTCAGGTTTTCAAATTCACCCACCGTAATTCTGAAGGATTAGGGAATTTCGACTAAAAAATTGTGGTCTTCTGGCCCATCAGGTACACAGTACACAAATCTAAGGTAATATATAGCGCAGGTTGTCAAAGACGAAAGTGTCAAAAAATTAAAAATCCCAGTTCGAGGGCCCACAGGAACTCAACACGCATAATAAAACACAACAACAAAATATTAAAATAAGGTAAGTAAAGGGTCACTGGATCCACCATTTTCCCACCATAATACCTCAATTTTGACAGATGCGCAGAACTGAACCAAAATTAAAACGCTAATGATATTACCTTTAATATGTATGTATAGGTACTGTGCATCAGATATGGTTATAGTATTATAGTTTTTTGTGGACTTACACACCTTAAGTTGAAGGTTATAGAGCCATCGTGGACTTTTGGTTTGTGAACATATATAACCTCGTGTCAATTAAAATGTGTTTTTAAGTTGCTTAAGAGGTGGTTTAGGTGCTTGAAATTTCCTGTTTTTTTTATCGTTTACACCTAACAATGAGATATTAAAGTTTCTTCAGAATAAAATTAATACAAAATTTGTGAGCAAAGTTAAAACATTTATCTTCGGTTATATGGTAGCGAGAACCCGACACAAGCGCTCAAATAAAATATTCACACTACAAAAAATGCACGAAATTCAAATATTCGCAAAGTGATTTGTTCTCATATTTATATCGGGTTTACCAATAGGGACTTGACAACTTTGAATTTAATTTGTGAACGCACCCTTTCACTAATCATCGAACTGTCATTGTCAATTTATTCAGTAAACTCAACATTTTCAGCATGGTAAAATACACGAAGGAGCAACGTCTGCAAATTATAAAAATTTTTGTACCGAAATTCGGAGTCGGTGACAGCAACTTTAAGAGCGTTAACTCCAATTTTGGGTCGTAAATGACGAAGCTCATTTTTGGCTTAATGGGTTCGTCAATAAGCAAAATATGCGTTATTGGTCGGGTGAAAATCCACATTTCACCTTCATGAATCAATACTTCATCCACAAAAAATAACTGTTTGGTGCGTTTTGCATGCCGGCGGCGTTATTGGGCCATATTTTTTCGTCGACGATAACGATCGTCAGGTTATTGTGAATGGCCAGCGTTATCGCGTCATTATTACCGATTATTTTTGGCCCGAATTGGAAGATATGGACTTGGACGACATGTGGTTTCAACAGGATAGTGCCACAAGCCACACAGCATACCTTACAATCGATTTATTGAAGAGTAAGTTTGATGAGCGTGTTACCTCAAAAAATGGGCCAGTCGATTGTCCGCCTCGTTTGTACGATTTAACACGCCTCTAGACTATTTTCTTTGGGGCTACGTTAAGTAATTGGTTTATGCCAACAAGCCGACGACGTTGGAAGAGCTCAGAGCCAGCATTGAACGCGAAATAGCGGCCGTTTCGGCCGAAATGTGTGGCCGAGTCATCTTAAATTGGGTCCAACGAATCGACCGCTGCAAACGTGCCCGCGGTGGCCATATGAATGAAGTCGAGTTCCATTCATAAATGTTTTGATTGTACTTCGAGCCGATAATAAAGTCTGAAATATCTCAAATGGTTTGCGTTTTATTTAAAAAAAAGTTGTCAAGTCCTTATTGGAAAACCCTTTAGTTAAAATGTATGGTTAAATGTGTATACTTTTACATGAAAGTGATATCAAGGCAGATAAATACTAAATTTAGAAAAGCAATTCCAAAATATTACGCAAATGTTCCCAATGGATTATTTTTAATTTTTGGGATGATACCTTCTTTCACTCAAAAACGTGAAAGAATTTTATGGGAATAAAATCTTAAAAAATATTGTTAATTTTGGTTGGTGTATTTGATTTTGACGTTAGACTATTAAATTAAACCATTATATTACCACTATTAAGTAAACTATTAATGTTGTTTGCGTTCAACCAAAAAAATCGATCCTTTTGTGGGAGATTTTGATCGCAGATCACTTTTCGTTTTTCTTTAAATCAAAAACAAAAATATGATCCCTTGTGATTTGGGATCAAAATATATTAATCCCGAATTCAATAGAAATTTAAACAGTATATATTTCAGATAGTCCTCATGACTAATTTTGCTCCGCCAAAAGTTGAGCAGGCGAATTCTAAATTTTTGTCCTTAGTATTTGACACAAAAACCGAGAAATTTAGCTGTGTTTATATTTGTGAAATTTCTAAGATCTCCAAGATCTCAGAAATATAAACTAGCCAAATTTACACGTGTACATAAAACACGCACAATCAATTAAAGTGACATTTGTGTAATTGTCATTGTGGAATTTTTCATGTCAGATATTAGGGGCGTTCACATATTCAATGACATGTTCATCAACACCTTGTCGTATCGTTAGTCGAACGACCGTCAATCTAGCTAGGTCTGTAGTTCAAATTTTTTGATAATTTGTTCTGTCGAACGACCGGAGTAGTAAATGTGAACTCCAATCGGACAACCGAAAATTTAATTTTACATCTGCTTTCTTTTTTTTTGTCAGATTAAAAGAAAATAGGTTAAAATGAAAGTAAAATAATAAAACGAGAGTGGAAAAAAATAAAATTAATGCGCTTGCATTGGTGCAAATAATAAAATTCGTGGCATTTTCACTCTTTAAAAATTTATTTTCAAATAAAGTCGTCGTACGACAGTCGTTGAATGTGAACGCTAACAAAACGACTCGGATCGGGCAAGACGTCGTTGAATGTGAGCCCCCATATTGTTGTAGAAGTTTAATGAAATTTAAATTATTATTTAAATTCAATATCAAATCTAAGCACCCTGTTGGGGCTTAAAAATCCTTAATTTGAATTTTATTTTTAACTGATATTTTTAATTTCTTTCTCACTAGGAAAAAATTGTTGATACTTTTTTTTGAGGAGTGATTTTGGATTCACAGAACTTACAAGTTGCTATAACTTCTTTACTTTTTGTACCATTTATGGCTTCAACACTTATATAGTCTGAAGAAATCTGCTACTTGTTGGTCGTAAGAAAATGACAAGTGTAAAAAACGTTTAATTCAACGTGCAACGCTGAACTTGAAAGAAATTAAAATTTAAAATATCGATATAGGCGCCTGACTGACGACTGAACATATTATATATCAAACAAAAATTCATATGTGATTTGATAGCAAATTGTGCGACATAACACATTTCAAGTTACCAAACAGACATTATAAAAGAAAGTTGGATTTATCCTAGCAAAAAAAAAAAGCTTCTGCCCTTTTTACACAGGATTTTTTTACGTGAGTTTGTCTAAATTTAGATAATTTTGTATTTCGTGTTACATAGTGTCGTGTGAATATTTGTTTTAATCGCATGTGTAACGGTTTCATATTGTGAAGATTAAAATTGTGGGACTTCGAAGGATAAGAATAGTACATCGATGTTTTATGAAAGAGTAAGATCAGTATGCCAATTTGGTAGACAAATAAATTATATGGCAGTAGTCAGTCTTCATATTTTTTTCCTTAAATGAATTAAAAAAAGTCTTCATACGAAACAAATTTAAAAATTTTTATATTAATGTAATTGAAATATTTAATTTTGATCAAAATGCTAGGTGTAAACTAAATCATTAATTATAATTTAAATGTTTGTAGCTTAAAACTTACCCTCCTCCTTTGTTTCGGAAAGAGTCGTTACATTTGTGGTTACTATTTCGCCGGCTCCCAAATGATTGTTTGCCCATATTCGAAATTCATATGTTGTATTTGGTTCTAGCCGATAAACTTCCATTTGTCGCTGAATAAGAGATAATTATACTAATACTGATTCAAATCAACAAATATTATATAATGTGTCGTGTCATGTAGTTTTTTTTTTGTATTTGATCTTATTTTATTTAAGATCCGCAGAATATCTTGTTTATTTTCAACGAAAAACACGTAATTACGTATACGCCCCAGTGAACTTATAACTAAAGGATATGTTACGATGAGTCTAAGTTATCCTGGTAATCACACCAGGACAAATGGTCAATATTGGTGAAGCTAAATGTTCTAAAGACCTGTCAAATCTATTTGGAATATGTTTTACAACATATTTCTTATTTGAAAAATCAATCTCTGAAGGACTATAAAATTTCAAAAAATTGGTTCTTGTACTTCCAAATTTCAAGTAAGCTTAGAATCCAGAAAATTTGACTTTTTGTTGCAGAGTTAAATTGCATATATAGACCTTTCTGTTTTAAATTGTGTACACACGAAATTCGAAGTTTGAATTAAATTTAACTATTTTATAGCTTGGCATTGTAATTTAGTTATATATAATTATAAATAGTGGCAACCTTCCTTTTGGAAAAAAGAAATGACAAATTCTTTTCAAAATAAAATTGATGAAAGTTTTATCGTATTTGTAAGTTAGAAAAATCTGCTTAGATAAATTGTTAATTTTTTCAGTGCAGTTCCTTCGCATGCTGTCATATTGCTAAATGCATATGGCGCAACTTAGGCAACGTAAGGTTGCTCGAACAAACAAATTTTATAGAGTTGATTCCGATTCAATTACTTAAGGTTATATGGAAGAGCAACCACTAGGCAACTTGGTTATTTGCAACTTTAAGTTGATCCTAGTTGCACACGGAATAAAGTTGCTGGCAATATTGAGCAATTTTAAATTGCTTGCCATCACCCACTAGGCAGTGTGTTTTTGAGGTTGAAAGCCCCATAATTAGTGAATATCTATCAAAAGAATGTGTTACAAATTTTTCGCGATATCTTGAAAATCATATAAGTTTCACACATAAAAATTTCAAAAGGTTTTTTGATTTATTAAAACTTAACTGAGAAATCGAAAATAAAAACTTATAATTACGAATAGACAAACATTTTCAAGAAAAGTAACATTAGTTGTATTTAATTTTCTATACCAGATCCAAACCAGATTGGATTTATTTATTTTACAAAAACAACACAAGATCCAACTTTGCTTTGAATTTTGATTTCCAAATCCATTTTGAACAAAAATTATTAATTTCCAAATGGCGTCAATAGTGTAAAGAAAAAGACAATGGGTACATGCAAATAAAAAAAAATTAATAAAGAGATGAATTTATCGGGTTTGCGAATAAGGACTTGACAACTTTCAATTTAATTTGTGAACGCACCCTTTTACTAACTACCCAACTGTCATTGTCAATTTATTCAGTAAACTCAACATTTTCACCATGGACCATTTGAAGCGACGCGACGTACGTTCTCCGATTGGGCTCTGGACAAGATGCGCCAAGATGATGAATTTCATCGCAAAATCATCTTCAGTGACGAAGCTCATTTTTGGCTCAATGTGTCGGGTGAAAATCCACATTTACTTCATGAATCAACACTTCATCCACTTCGTCGACGATAACGATCGTCAGGTTAGTGTGAATGGCCAGCGTTATCGCGCCATGATTACCGATATTTTTGGCCCGAATTAGAAGATTGGATGATATGTGGTTTCAACAGGATGGTGCTAGAAGCCACACAGCATACCTTACAATCGATTTATTGAAGAGTTGTCAAGTCTTTATTGGAAAACCCTTTATAACAATGCTGTACGCATACTAAAGGTAATATCATTAGCATTTTCATTTTTGTTCAGTTCTGCCCATCTGTCAAAATCGAGAAAAATGGTGGATCCAGTGCTCCTTTTCTTGTCTAATTTCAATATCGTTTTTCTTTTTTGGCTCTGAGTAGAGGTTGAGCAATCAGAGCAGAGGAGGAGGAGATTATTATCAGAGCTCTCAGATTTAATTATGAAACACACTTGAGCACAGAACTCTTATTTCATTATGTAGGTGTGTTTGGTATCGTGACATTTCTTGCAAATTTTTACAAATCCATTTTTAATTTAATGGCGTTCGTTTCTTCTTGCATGTCATCTCTGCAAATCACATAAAAAATGAGTGAAGTTGGCTTCGCTCAGTGTTTTTTTTTTATTTGCTCGGTCATTTTATTCTGAGCATACAGAGCATGCTCCGAGCTAGCTCCGATGGAAAAACGAAACACAAATTATGTGCTCTGATTTGACTGAGGTAAAAAAGAAACAAAGAATTTATTTTTGACAGCTCGGTGATCTGCTCTGAAGGAAAAAAGAAAAACACCATTTGTTGTTGTTTCTAATAATGCGGTAAGTAATTCTTGTGGCCACTCGAACTGCCATTTTTAATTATTGACACGTACTTTAAACATGTATAACCTGCGCAACATAGGTACTGCCTTAGATTTGTGTATACTGTGGTCACTGAGATACTGGTTTGTTTTATTTTCATTACTTGATCAAGATTGAATAAGTTAAAGTTAAAAACGCTTAAATAATATTTTTCTTGAAAATGTTTGTTTTTTTTTAATTATAACTTGTTTATTTTTGATTTCTCGGTTAAAAGTACATAAGCCAAAATTTTGCAAAATTAAATGCAATTCTAAAATTTATTTTGTCAGATTTATGGTTCTCCCAAACCAATTTGAAACTTTTGGAACCAAAGAAACACTTTGACTTGTCAAAATTAATTAAAATTGGGATAAATGATAAATATTGCATATGTATGTATGTAGCCAACACGATGTATATGAACTACATAAATTAAATATTCGAACTTCTGCTCTTAGGAATTATATACAAATGCTCTGACGCTAGTCCGATCCATCCTTGTCGAACTCGATGTACAAATGGACGCACAGATTAATACTACGCGAAGGCATGACGAAAATCACCTTTTTGATTTCTTCATCATTGTATTGAATTTAATTGAGATTTTTCCATATACAAACAAAACTACTAAAAAAAGTGAAAAGCATTTTTTAGAAAAAGTCACTTCACATTCCAAATGTTTTTTTTTTAAATTTTAGCCGTCGATATAGAAGATATTTTTTTATTAATTCGACCAGAAAAAGGCATTCAAATATTTTTATAATTGTAGAAGGAAACAGTTGCTCTCTTCTTCTTCTTTCTCCTTTATTAGGCGTGCTTTTTTGTAAACCCGGAGGGAATTGAACTAATTTATAAGTTCAGATTTTTTAAATTTGTTGAAATTGAAAATCAAGCACGAGATTTTGTTCCAAAATAATTAACACAGCGATTGTAAATATAAAAGCTATTACGTGGGTTGTCAAAGTGTACATATTTTTTTGAAAGTACATAATAATATACAAAAACTATGCACACTAAGCTCATAGTATACACAAGCTAACATATATGCTGTTTTTGATATTTTTGCGATGACCTTAACTTTTTAGACGGTCACTGCTGGAACCCCATCACCTGCGATCTATTGCGGATTGATAATCAAAACAAAAAATGACTATATGACAGTATTGACTTTGGAATTTCAATTCGGTTAATCTTCAAGGATTCTTTCGTTTGTAGGCACTTTTTTTTTGCGTAATGTCAGAGTTTACTTCTTTGGCCATGATTCGCTTTGTCTTAACTTTCAATTTGAATTTTGATTAAAATAAATATGCATGTACCTTCACATTTAAATTGTTTATCAACACAAGTTCCTTACTGCCGAATAATTCTAACGGATTGAGAATAATTATAAAAGGCGAATAATTATAATCACAAATGCAAGTACACTGCTTTCCATTATCATGATTATAATTAAATATTTCTGGTGGCGTTGCGCGTTTCATACGTGTAATTGAAAATAAAATTAATATGAACACAAAATAACGTTCTTTTCTTTGGGTCATTTGCAGACTTATTTTAAATATTAATTAGATCGATATGAATGAAATCCAGTTTTGAATAAGAAGACAAAAATAACCGTTCGATATGATAGAAGGAATACTTTTTTACTATTAATTAATTTAAGATCGACTCACTGTGATAGCACCAATCATGTTAAGACCAAAATAATATTTATTAAAAATAACAAAAAAATGTTAAAATTTAGCTAACAAGTATATGTATGTACATATGTATTGTATGTATGTATATGATTGAGTTCTCTACTCTTTCCCTTGGTTTGTATAAGTTTGCATCACAAAACGTCATTATAAATGGTTTTATTGAGCAGCCGCCGAAACGATTAAGGTAAGTGACATTAGAAAATAAAAAGATAACCTGATTAAATTTAAATTTTTTGGTTGATATTCTCCTTTCGTTTTTTTTTTTTTTTTGTATAATCAAGTTTGGTCACTTTTTTTCTTTCTCAAATTTTAAGCTGACAATCAGTCTTGCGTGACGAATAATAAAACGTTCAAAGTTTATATATTTATGTATGTAGATTTAAATGAGAAACCGTTGCTTTAAAGAATAATATATGTATATTTTTTTTACAAATTATAAATAGTAATTGAACCAATGACTTCGCTAACACACTCTTTTTTAACTATGGAATTCTACAAACAATCACCTATATTAGATATAAAATGCCCTACGAGGTATACGTGCGGGTGGTGTAGCAGTTGTCAAACAAAATATTATAAATTATCTGTTTGGAACTAAACATTGCGTTTGTGAAGCATTTCAATTAATTAAATATATAATTAAATTAATAAGGGAAATATTTACATGTTAAAAAATTGCATGTCAAAACTGATTGTGCCAAATTGCCCAACTTTATACAGTAAATAAATTTATTTTGATAACTAAGATGAAGAAAATTACAGCGATTGGAAGATAATTCAACTCAAGTTTAAGCTGAACTTCAAAATGCGTTTCGCCCAGCGACAAATTAAATTTATTTTGATTAAAAATAAAATAAATTTGATGGTGTGATATGGGTCGTGGGAAACTAGGTGCTGTAAGTTGACAGGAATGGAGGAATAGGATTCGGTCGCCAGACTTCTAGAGTAAGATAAAGTAGTGAGACTTGCGTCGGAGTAAATCTTATGTGGACACCGTCCTTAATCAAATTTGAATTCAATTAATTAACTGTTCTATAGACCTAAGTAG
The DNA here is from genome assembly GCA_951394125.1 of Epistrophe eligans. Taxonomy (NCBI): domain Eukaryota; kingdom Metazoa; phylum Arthropoda; class Insecta; order Diptera; family Syrphidae; genus Epistrophe; species Epistrophe eligans. The sequence goes on along the minus strand of OX596029.1, from coordinate 65,087,082 downwards.
TTACTTATTTTTTTTGAGCTAGTCTTTAGCGACCTATGTGAATAAATAAATAAATAAATAATCGAATTGTTGACATGAGACTCACAATCTATGATCTGGTTATTCAAACGATGTTGAAAAAAGGGGTTAGGGTCATAATTCTGTGCTTGCCAAAATTCGGTATCCAAAATTCTAGGGTGAAATCGCGTAAGGCGATAGTTGATCCTCAATGTTTTGATAGTCAATTTTGATTAACAACTTTTCTTTGTTCTGTGTAAAGTGATCGCTAAAAATTTACGATTACTTGGCAACACTTACCCAAGTTTGGGAAACTTGGTACAAATTTCAAACATACACAAACTTTTCTTTGTCCAATCGAAAAATTCTCAAGAATCTGAAATAAATAGTTCATGTATTGAAAATAATAATGAATATTCATAGAAAGTCTCATTCGCTTAGGAAGTTCCATAATATTTACTTTATTCTTTAAGTTGATTATCAGCAATGTGGTCATTTCTCGTTACGTTCGCCTCATTTCGATTAGTGGAAAATCTCACACAACCTATCTTTCTCAAAAACTTAAACAAAATGTGTGAAAGTGACACCTAAATAGCTGTCATCAACAAACCATTGGAAAAAAGTTATAGTCAATTTGATAATCACCTTACGTGGAACAAAATCATTCATTTTGATGATCAACAATCAACTATCGCCTTACGCGATCCCAACCCTATATTCCAAAATTCTGTATTTAAAAATTCGGTAAATATAAAAATCTGTTTTTAAAAATTCTGTATTCCAAAGTTCTGTAAATTATATAAAAGAAAAAAATAATTTACAGAATGTGAAAATCCTGGATTTTGGAATACAAAACACAGAAAAATTGTTTCAACATTTCAGAACAAGTGTGTTCAATGTGTTTAATGTGTTCATCTCAAATTTGTAAATTTTTGAAATCTGGTAAAACTTTCAAATTTGCTTTGATATTGACTGCATATATGGATTTGAATTTTTTTTTTTATATCCATTTTAAACTCAACAACTTAGGATTCGATTTTAGACGTATCAAACATCCATGTAAAAACGTTTTTTGGTTATTTCTAGTTCAACGTAAAACCAATTGTAATTGAAAACCAAAAGTAATTTTTAGTTAGTCAATAAAGTTTCATAGTTTTGTTCATAAAAAGTCTTATTAAGTTTCATATAATATGCCCAAGTATGGTTAAAACTCTTGATATCAAAAAAACGTAGAGCAAATTTGTACACAGACGCGAAGGGTTTATATTTTAAATTTATTAATTTTGGTTATACAAAATTCTCGAATAGAGAATTAAACCGTTCCGAAAAAAAGTCTTTTGCTCGAAAACGCACGATTTTTGATAACGCAGTTTGCTCAAGTCATATATTCGAAAATATCATCATCGGGGCAGCTTCACAGTAAACAAATAGGCAAATAAAGGAAAATAAGATTTCAGAGACCTCAGCAATCATTTACTTAGTTACGTTCTTCAGCAAAATTTCTCAGTTTTGCTCCCTTTTTTGACGGCGCGAAGTCTCTGAGATCTCATTTTCCTGAACACGCCTCATGGATATGACATTCTGTCTCAAAATGTCAAATGTACCTGAAAAAAAGTCACTTAACGATTGCATATTTGGCAACCGCTTTTGTTGCGTCACAATTTTACAGTCGAATTGGCTACGATTTGACGTTTTGAAAACAGCCTATGTTTACTTACATTAAGTGGGTTCAATGAACCTGTTCTACACAGAAAAGAACAGCAAATATCAGATGGGTACCTACAGGATTTGTGTGTTTGGGAAATAAAAGGCTATAATATAATTTACCAAAGAAGTACATTAATTTTTTTTTTTAGATTTTTGGATTTAAAAAAAATGAATAAAAACAAAAAGGAATATGAAAAAAATGTGAATTGATACAATTCTGTTTGAAAATCATTGCAAATAAATTATGAATAAAAAGTGTTTGAATTTGATAATAAATAAGCAACTGTTAAGCCAATAAAAGACAAAGCTATTCTGACAGGTTTCACAAATTTGTGCTGCTCTGTTCTGATATTAATTAAAAATTTCAATCTGGAATCCCTGTATCCAGCGCATCTTCAACGTATCTGATATATTTAACAACTTGTTGTTTTTAGTTCTTTATCAACGATAATGCAATTTTTATCATTATTGGAGATATTATACTTTTGATAATATGTAGGTAATTCAATTGAAACAGAATTTAAATATAAATTACTCGATTTCGTATCTACAAGTTAGACAAAATTTATCGAACGAATATGTCGTTAGAGCTATTGGCTATATAATAAATAGGTATAGATGTAGATACTCTAAAAAAATCAACAGTAAAATGCAAGAAGTTTAACAACCCTAAATTACACATTTTAAACTATTCTCCAAACTACATTTCAACGACACACCAATTACTTTTTTTATATTTCTTTCTTTTCATTTAAACTATTTCAAACAATTAGAACATTATGTAATTTGTATACACCTAATTAAAAGAATATAATATGTACATTATGAGCAAGCTAAAAATAAACTTCTAAATATATATATTAGAAGTCCACAATAAGTATACTTACGACGTTTGGGGCTATATTAATAGGATCCATGCGTGTCCATTCATGTTCGTATTTTCGATTTTCATTGTCCTTATAGGAAATGTTTCGGAATTCTGATGTAAAACTTCGCACCGGATATCCACCAGAGTTAGTTTTATTAAATCGCCAAATAAGAAATCCAAGAATTGTTGAGGCTTTGAAATAAAGTTGTGAAACTGGACCGGGGGTTGTGCGAACGCTTAAGTTAGCTTTAAGATAAGCTTGAAATTCTTCTTCGATGTGGGCAAGATTTTCTGTTGTTTCTGAAGATTCAAAAAATGAAGTCGTTGTAGGTGTAAGTAATAATGGTATTGAAGTAGAGCTATTCGATGATGGTGATGTTATGTAAGTAATATTGTTGTTGATAGAAGATTTTTCATTATTGTTGGAACTATCATCTTCATCGAAGTTTTCCGATTCATTTAGAATGGATGTTAAACATATATAAAGGCCTCTGTCTCCTTCCGAAACATTTGTGAGAACTAAAATTTTACCTGTCTAAAGAAAAAATTCATTATTTTTAAATAGTTTATTATTAAATTTACATACCTATGTATGTATGTATATGTTTATTGTACATTATCTACAATTTAAATCAAATCAAAATGGATAGATGCTGAACGTTTAGTTTATCTCTCAAGGTGATACTACACTGGCATATATATGTAAATGCAACAAGAGTATTCTTGTTTTTACTCCAAAAGACTTTGATTGGATGTTCGTAGTAATATTTTGGAATGTTTTTTTGTTCCCAAATTTTTAAAAGAGGAGATGAAGAACACACGCATTACGCATGCATATAAAACTTTTCGTTTGATTACTTGTCAAAAGTGATATATGCTTGGAGAAGCCATTTTTGTTTTTAAATGACGATATTCGGTAGAGTGTGTGTAAATTTGCGAATTTGGTGTTTTCATATTTGATAGGAATAAAAAAAGAGTAGAATAATCCGAAAGTCCAATCGAAAAAGAAATAGGTAGGGTAAGTTGGTCGAATATGCCAGTGTGGGTAATATGCCACCTTACAATATTTTACACTTCTAAGTTGATATTGACAATGCTGACAACGCAATTCGCTCAGTTACGCTAAGTTCATTTGGTCATTTGTTTTGAAAATATTCGGGAAAATATAAATCCAAGTATCTTTTTAATAAATTCAGTGTGTTTTAAAACGGTGTTTTTTTTCGGGTTTTTCAAAAAAATATATGAAAGTTTCATACCCACTTAAGCGGCATATTACCCCCCCCCCCCCCTTTGATTTTTATTTCTTGCAATGCTCTAAATGCACTAGGACTGCTTGCAAAATGGAAACTGTCCGATATGTCTCATCGATTAAAATTAAAAAAGTGCATACTACCTACCATACCAAATGTTTGCTGGCATTTCACCCCTTCAAAAGTGGCATATTCCCCTCACGTGTGGGTAAAATGCCACTTTTTAGGGTTTTTTTAAAACTTAAGGATTAAAGTTATGTTTTTGTTGGTTTATCTATTAAATTAAATAACACTCTAATGAAATTTAAAAAAATCTTGAACTAAACTTTTCATTTACTATTTAATTTGATTGTTTTACTGTTAAGTGTGGCATATTTGACCGACTTACCCTACATAAGTTTCACATCTCGAGTAAGTTTATTTGTAACCACGAGAGTAAGTCCCCTTTCAGACTAGTAAACAAGTTATCGGACTTTTTTTTGACGTTTTCTTTTAATTTCTTTTCAAATCTCCAGAACTTATCACATGAAGAAACAATAGCTGTATTTTATTTTCCCCAGATCTGTACCAGATAAGATTTCCTAACGAAAATACTTGTATTATAAAAACAACACACGATCCAACTTTGTTTTGAATTTTGATATCTAAATCCATTTTGAACAAACACCCTTAATTTCTTAATGGTGTCAATTGTGAAAAGAAAAAACACAACGGGTTATACATACACACATACATACCTATTTATATAAAAAAAAAAAAGAAATAGAGATGGATACATAACAATGCTGTCACTGAAATCCTGGGTTGTTTTATTTTCAAGATCTGATCTGGATTGGATCTGGGGGAAAATAAAACGCAGATTATATCGCTAATTGATTCACTCCTGGAAACAAAATTTCAACGTTTCCTAAAATATTTAATTGTAAAAGCACAAACAATATTGATATAAATGAAAAATAATAAGTTCGATCTATTTAAAAATTTCTATCAATATTTCTCCTTTATTTGGCATTTGATTTACCACTAATACCTTATTACCGTATTTCCACAGTACAGCTATTTAATTGAAAGTATAAAGTTCTCCACTTTGAATCAGATTTAAAATGAGGTTCGTCTGATAAGACGACACGGGGAGTAGAAATTAAATATTCTTTCTTTCTTCTACTCCTAAATCCTTCGATTAAAGTAATATTTACGAATTATTTTTCTGTTCCTAATTTTGAGGAGTAGGCACGGAAGACTCACATAATATATATACGTAGGTATACATTTTATCGTCGGATTATACTTGTCAAAAATAATAAATGTTTGAGGAAGCCATTTTGTTTAATGACGATATTCCACAATGTGTATGTAAATTTGATTAGTCTATGAGTGGAAACAAAAAAAAGAACACATCACAAATCTTAGTGAAAACGACATTAGACTAAAATTGTATGAACTTCTTGATGATGTGTCAGTTATTTAACTGTGTGTTTATAAAAAAACTTAGATTTTATTTCATTCTAACTAACTGTCGGTACTGCAGCCAGTATGAAATCTTATGTTACTTCCGATTTTATAGGAACTTTGATTGAAATTCATGCCTTAGTGCCCCAAATTAATTGGTGAAATGAATGTTTTTTTTTTTACAAGAAAATTCAATTATCTATGTGTTTTCTATAATATTATTAACGAAATTGAACATTTAATTTTTTTATCACTAATTTTAATATATTTAAGGAGATACTATTCAATGGGTGAGTTGACTGTAAAATAATTTTGAAAGGAATATTCAAATAGAACGTAGGTACTAATCAACTGAAAACTTTCTGCTTAAACTTGTGAACTTTTCTATTTTAAATTTTTTTTTTAAGAACTTATGAAGTTCATGTTCATATAAAACTAAAGTTGAAATCCTCGTTTCAACCATGACATATACACTATAAACTTTACTTATAGCAATATATTTGGCATAATGATGCATGTTCCTTAGAAATCATGAAGTGTAAGTACTTGTCCTTGATGGAAAAAAAAAACCCTTGGACTCTATTTATATTTCTTTTGTGTTTAATGCAGTGATTTTAAGAAACATATTACCGTTACCTAGTATATAAAAAAAACTCAAATAAAAATTCAAAGATGCTTTTAGCAAGCAAGAACATAAATACATATATGTATAGGTTTTAGGTACTTATAACTTACCTGTATTACTCGAGAATTATTTCCGTTCTCTTTGATCCACATGATAGATCCATTTGCGTCACAAGGTATTGAAATATTTTTTCCTTTGTCTGTTACGTATTCGTTGTATTTGATTGAAGTTGTTAAAACAGTTAAAACTGAAAGCATAAATAATCATAGGATTTAAATGATAATCAATTTATGTTCATTTTTGCTAGAATTTAACGGTTGACGGTAAGAAATAAAACATTTTGTAATATTTCCAACATTTTTGATAAATGTTGAATTACTAAAACAAGGAATATATTTTTAGTTTGTGTGCAGTTTGTGTTTAGCTGACGTGTGTTTTAATGAGACAACCATATAGGCGTAAGCTGCACTTATTCATCGCATCACACATGCTGCAAATCACCGGGCGTACAGCGCAGTTGATCGCCACCCTTACATTTTGAAGTATTTACTTAACATTTTGGTGAAATGTCAATGTCAAATGTCAATTCATGCTAAAATTCTGTGAAATTGATTGAAAATGTTCATTGGTTTTATCTATGACTCGACGCTTCGTGTGCAGCAGGCCTATAACTAAAAGCTGATACAGGTGCGAGGAGGGCGAATGAATGAGGATACAAAACACAAACTCTACGATTATGTAGTCAAAGATGTCAAAATACACTGACTACTTTGATTTGACCACAATTCGAATCTCAGACCACAGTTTCTAGGAGATAAGTAAGACCCAACCTCTGGTTTAGAGACAAAGTAATCGGTTAGCCTGGATAACAAAAATCAGCATGCTCGGAATCGTTAAGTTTGAAAAGCAACCGTGTCTCAAAAGATACACAATCAAGCAACGCGTTAAAGTTATTCAGGCTTATTATGAAAATGGGCATTCAAATCAAAATGCATATCGTGCACTTGGTGATTTTTTCGGTCAATTTAATCGTCCAAATGTGCGTACAATCGGAAAAATCGTGCAAAAACTTGAGCAAACCGGGTCTGTAGGAGATATGAAAATACCATTGCATGCTCGTACAGCTCGTACTGCAGAAAATATTGCTGCTGGCGATAGTGTGGCTGAAGAGCCGTCCACCTCAACTCGTCGTCGTGCCCAACAATTGCAACTCTCATGCTCGTCGTTCATGAACATTATGCATAAAGACTTGCATTTACACGCTTACAAGGTGCAATTGACTTAAGAACTAAAGCCTCTTGACCATTTCAAGCGTGCGTCGTCAATGGTTAGAATGGTGGCAAGAAATGTCAACAGTGGATGATCAATTTTCGAAGAAAATCATCTTCAGTGATGAGGCACATTTTCACCTCAGTGGATTCGTCAATAAGCAGAATTGCCGCATTTGGGCGAATGATAATCCAAGAGTGATTGTCGAAAAACCAATGCATCCACAAGGAGTGACTGTTTGGTGCGGTTTATGGGCTGGCGGCATCATCAGGCCGTATTTTTTCCAAAATGAGGCCAGTTAGGCAGTTACTGTGAATGGTGTTCGCTATCTTGAGATGATAACGAACTTTTTATGGCCCGAATTGGAAGATGTGGATGTGGACGATATGTGGTTTCAACAGGACGGTGCCACTTGCTACACCAGCTAACGAAACGAATTCCATGGCCGTGTTATCTCACGTGGTGGCGATGTCAATTGGCCGCCAAGATCATGTGATTTGACACCGTTGGACTTCTTTCTTTGGGATTATTTAAAAGAAAAGGTGTACGTCGATAAGCCAACAATTCAAGAGTTAAAGTTAATTAGATAATTCGTGACATTAACGGCATAGAACCTCAATTATGCCTCAGCGTCATCGAAAATTTGGACCATCGGATGGAGGTGTGCCGCCGAGGTCGCGGCAGCTATTTGGCCGATATTTTATTCCATACATAGTTGCACCATACCAATATTATCATAATAAAAAGAAATGATAATAATTTCCAAAATAATTTGTGTTTTATTCAAAATTAACATCGGCCCTTAAAATTTAACCACCCTTTACAAATAACAACAGATGGTCTGTCCTTTATTAGTATTTTAAGATTTCGAAAAAAAAAACAATTCGTGGTGCATCAGAATCTCAAAATTTTCTTTTCTTTTTTTAACTTGAAAACTTTGGAAACATGGAGCTAATTGAAACAATTTTGTGGTAAGACATCCAAAACCTTCGGAAAACTATATTCCATATTCTACCACAAATAATGCGTAGGTGTTGTGTTATATTAATATGTAGAGTTTGAACCGAAAAAATGGTGCATGAATCATCGAATATAGTTCACAAATATAGAATAGGGTATATTTTATTTCACCAGTTAAGATAAAGTTAAACTTGATTTTTACAAAAAATAAACCAAATAAGCCCTATCCTAATTTAAATGCAGTACCACAGCTTTCTTACTAATTTTCTTCAAATTAAAATAAATTCATTAAAAATAAAACAAATTTAAAAAGAAACATTAAGGCTTGAAGTAATTCTCATTCAGATTTTTGTGCTCCTTTTTGTACTTAGAATCCAAATTAGCTATTCAAAAAATAATAAGGGTGTATTTTGAATTCAATAGCTCTTTTATGATATCCATTGCGTGTGTTCTTTACAAAGGATTATAGCAACGTATGTCGTCATTTGTTTTTAAAATTACCCTCTTTGATTATATAAATCGATGGCAGGGATAGAAAATAAAATCAATACAAAAACATCATTCGCAAAAATAAATATAATAAATATATTAAAGAGGTAGGTATAGCTATACTCGTATTGTTGTATTTTATTATTCTGAACAAATCTAATAAAAATTTTGTTTGGTGTTTTTGTTTATGTTATGTATTTACGATACAGTCTCCTTCCTCCTCATCGTAATGAGAATTTCAAAAAACGAACAATTAAAAGAGTCCATACAAATATCTACGATGAAAAGGATGTTTTTTTTTTAAGGAGAAAGTTGGATGTTTAAAATTAAAAACATTATTTTAGGTATTATTTTAAGGTATTTTGAATAACTTTTCTAATGAGACTTAGGTCAAGACGATAGGTTAAGCTAGAAGGGTTGTTGATACGCAAGTCGCACCATTTCACTCGGATCTCAGTTAATCCGAATGTAAGTATAGAAGGTTTGAAGAGGGGTAAAGGAAGGGAACTGAATAAAAGTTAAGGTATGGAGTTCCAAGACGGTACAACAATCTTGAGAAAGGGTATAGTCTTTTTTATGCAAAGATGACTGTGTACCTCGTTATACCAGGTAAATATTACAAAAAAAACCTTCCAAAATAATGATCTGTTGATGACAACCTGATCTCATTTATTATGAGATCCCTAAATAATTTATAACTTCTTTGTTGTATAACTTGTTACTCGCATCCATTCCATTTTGAATATTTTTGAATCCACCCCCCCCCCCCCTCCCCAGTGACGGAGAGGAAGACTGCATACAATCTGATGTTTGTTGCTTCGGTTATCTTATGATATACAAAAAATGTGGTCTCGAAGGATTTTCACATTTGTGGAGGGCCCAGGGTCTATAAGGTGGCAACGACATTGTTACTAATAGAAGGATTTGCTAAGTCTTTAGGCACTTTTGAGCGTGAAAGAGTTTTGAGTTATGAAAGAAAAAAATAATTTTTAAGTATCAAGCATTTTACGATTTAACATTGAACAATTTCTATGAACGGTTAGTTTTTTTTTTTATTTTTATTTTGTTAAATTTATTTTTTTATTGATTCAAAATAGCTTTTTACGGCCTTTAGTCCACAAAAATTTAGGCGTTTCGTCCCGGCGATCTCACTTGGACTCATCAGTTGACTAGTGAGGACCTTGTCAATACGCAATTTTTGTTAAGTTCAGTCCATCTAACATAGATTTCATGACGAATATCTAGTGTGAACTATATCTAACAAGACTAGAATTCCTAGTCATTAAATTGGAAGTTTTTGTTTTTTGCCCAGGGCCTGGCATTGTTTATATGAAGGTTTTTTTTAATAATACAAACTCTAAAATAGTCTAAATAGTGCTAAGTCTTCTACTTGGCTGATGTATTTCAGTAGTATTTAGAGTTTGTATTATAAAAAAAACCTTCTTATTTTTTTATTGTTCTGTGTTATATGAATTGTTCAACTTTTAGCTAATGGCTTTGAAATTAATAACTCGACTTATAAAACTTACTGAAATTCCGTATAAAACTTCAGGCATTGGATATTTGCGACTTTATAATGAGGTTTCGTTTGGCACTTTTAGAAAACAATTTTTTAAGATAATTGCTTTTCAATTTGACTTTAAAATTAGGAATTCAAATTGGTTTTTCTTTAAAATTTCATCACCCTTGAAAATGAGTTTTCCTCCCCACATTTAGGGAAATCTTTGAATCTTTCACAAAGATGATCAAAAGTTTGATGAGGTAACTATTTTTAAAATGTACATGTACCTAAGTGTCTATATTAACTGTTTTGAATTCGTAAGAAAAATCGAACTCGGGATTTTTCTTTAACCTGAAAATATAAGATGATAAAAAAAATATATTGCCTCACTCATATACACTGTATACGTGATATACACCTCTTCTTTTACTTCTTATTCTTAGATAACTACCCTTTCGACTTTGTAGCAATCATGCAAAATAAAAACTAATCAGCTATGCCACATTTAAATAAATAGAATCCTCATTTAGAAAATTATTTGACTAAATGAAATAAAATTAAATTGAAAATATAGAACCTTAAATTTTACTCTCTGATAGACAAACAAACTAAATTCCATGACAATGATTACCAATTTTGTTTTCTCATCATTCATTGAATCAGATAATTTGACATTTTCAAACAAACTATCGATGAAATAAAATGATACTTATTGCTGCTAATACAGTTTTTATCGGGACTAGAATTAAGTTCAGAAAATTACATTCATACATATGTACATACATGTTCAAAAAACACGGCTAATATTGATATTTTAAGTACAGGCAACAAAAAATAAACAACCGGGGACTCCATTATACCCTCCATATAAAGGTGAAAAGAAAAAAAAATATTTTAGTGCAACAAAAGTAAACGTCAAATATTTCTGATTAAAAAAAAATGCTACAATCGATGGAATTTGTGGTGTGCACTGAAAATTTCCATTGCACGCCTGATTTTATGAAATTATCGTCGCATTCCTTTCAACCAAAGATTAGAATCTGTTTATAAATTTTTCTAAACAGAATAGAATTTTTTCTGTCAAAACAAATCCTGCATATTTTGCAAGATTTCAGAAAGAATTTATACCGATTTGCACACACACTTGCAAGATTTGACATTTAAAACATTCTTAATTATATATTAAATATAAGTGTTTTTTTTTTTTTTCAATAAACAAATACAAATACATTTCGCGATAATAACAATAATAAGTTTCATTTAATTTAACAAATAAGGTATAAAAATGCAAAAATGCATTAAAAGAAAGTAGAAATGTTTTTTTTCGAAAACCAATTATCGTGAGTGATTATCATGACTCATGAGCAAAGAATATTGTTCTGGAATCTTCGCACGAGAACTCAATTCCATAAGAATTCTCACATCGCAATGTAGACCAATAGGCCAACCGATTCTATTTTGCTTCAAAATCAGCTGTCAAGTACTACACACACAATCAAAAAAAAAAAACCGATTCATTATAAATTCCTTTCAACAACAGAAAATAAAACGATCCTGTTTCGAAAAAAAATCGATTTCTTTATTGAAAGGAATTCGACATGACAATGACGACCAAATGGGAGCTTTGAATCCCTAAAATCTTGTTTTATACTCACAGTGAACCCCCCTGTACATGTAATAATAATAATTTATGGCGTGCCTTTTTATATATGTATATCAGTAGCTGTAACAGAACTGCACTGCAACGGAACTTCAACTTTGTAGCTTATTGCCTCAATGTTCAGTTCCGTCAGTTCCGTGTCCGCTATAGTGCAATATATTACTCGTACGATTTCATACAAATAATATTTTGACGCCGCCGCCCTTTGCAGTTCCGCCGAGAGCAGTCTTACATTAAGTTTAAAATATAAACCACAAACAACCAAACCAGCGCCACTGCCTGTGGTAGTGTCGAAAATTATAAATTAAAACGAAATCTATCACAACTCTTCTACGAAAAAAGTTTGAATTTTTTTTTCTTGTTGACTTTTTCACATTAAAAAAAATAGTAATAGTTTTCGAGGTATTTTTAAAACATTAACCGTGGTTTAAATTTATGATTACTTTATAGGAAATTCTTAATGCTAGTTTTACATTCATTTTCATGCGAATTCTGCAAAAAAAAAAGGCTAAAATGCAAAGATTTTCATGAATACAAATTATAGGAAGTGCTATGCATCTGCATTATAAAGACGAACATGTTCATCTTCATAAAGGCACTCTTTCACGCAAACTTATTTTTGGCATGAATCTGCTCCGCTCTTTTTTCCCCAAATCTGCAGATGAAGATGAATGTGAATCCACCATAAGACATTATATAAATGAAACTCTTCCCCAAAATTCAATATTGTCAAAATTTTTTCAAAGTACAAGCCTTTCTTGTCGAACAATTATACTACAACAAGTCACAAGGACTTTTATTGCAAAGAACAAACCTCTACAACAAAAATACTCTTGTTTTTAATTTGTTTTCCTATTCAGTCAAACATTATTCTTATTTCTTACAATATTCTTTTAACACAATTATCACTTTTTAACCCAATTAAGTTAAAAACATATGCAAATCCAATGCGATTGCAATATACCTACAACAACAGATAAAACAGTGTTTACTTGTTAAAAAATTTTAATTGGGCTAAAACAATTTTGAAATAATTTCACCATTTTCAGTACTTCAATGATGCTTGAAAAGATTACCATAATTTGAATTTAAAAAAACACTAATTGCATACAAAAAAGCACTACAAAAGAAATGGAAAGAATAATTTAATTTACTACAGAGTGTTATTCCGAGATTTATGAGAATGTTGTTAGTTTTAAAATGCGCAAACGAATTTTTAAACCATATTATTTGAAAAATGGTTAGAATCTTGCATTTAACTTTTTGTTTTTATGCGGTAGTGATAAATTGTTTGTAATAAAAAAAAAAACAATCCATTAAACGTTGTTTACATAGCATAAATTAAAAATAACCAAGCCAAAGAGGATACTTAACAGCTGGTCATACATAAACACTCTTTCTTGAATTTTGATGACAACGGAAGAGTACTTTTGTTATAGGATTAAAGGTGGCAACAGCGTTTCATTCATAATAGAGGTATATAAGGCTAACCTTCTTAACCTTCCAAATAAAAAAAAAAACGAATGTTTTGTAATGATATAATCTTGAAATGTATGTCAGGATTTTGAGAAAAAAGATGGTGGGGAATAGAAGATAACAAAATTCTCATGAACTTCACCTTCAAAATGGATTCTTATATTGATCGCAGTATACTTAGAGTTTAACATGGTGATTAAATATTAATAGGACCTGGAAGAACAATGAACATTATAAAGGAAAGAGTAAAATATAGCTGCATGCATTAAGACCGCAATCGAAAAATGGAATTAGACCCGCGAATGATATGAATTATTGAATTAATGAGTTTGACAAATCTAGAGCGCACTCTAATTCAAAGTGGAACTTTAATTGTCGAAGGATATAAAATAATAAGCGAATACAAGGTATTCATATAATGGGCACCCATAGTTCCAAATACTTTTTGTCTTCTTGCCATCACTTTTACTTTCGTAAGTAAGAATGCTCTCACGCGCAGAGTTTTATAAATTTGTTAAAAAACTATAAGGTCTGTTTGGTATTGTGAACATTTTGTAAATTTGTATAAATTTTCAATATTTGCCGTGAAAACCCTTCTTAGGATCTGGGAAAAATTATTGTCAAAAAGTTTTTCAATCCCACTACTCCAAAAGTCTTTTCGATTTGGTGTTACAACTTGGAAATAATGTTTTCGACGTCTTTTTGTTCCCATTTCGAAACATATTCAATTTTTAATTACACGACTGACTTTCAGGAGCTCTTACTTTGCACTGCCAAATTGTTAATTATACCATCTTCAAAAATACGTAAAAATATTGTAAATTTTAGATTTTTCAATCTTAACAACTTTGTTGCTTAAATTAATAGTTTCAGAATTCGCATTTTTAAAAATGGTGCATTTTGCCAAAGTCATAAAAACCTTGACTTGAGTTTTTTTAAAGTCCTCTTTTAGGAATAAATTAACAAATCAGACATTCCTATATTTCGTTTCAAAAACAATTTGTTTCCTGTACTAATGAATATACGCAGCTAGTCTTCCGTCTAGTCCTTGTCTTCAATTTTGGGTACTCCATCTCCTCCTTATCTCCTCCTCCTCCTTATCTATTTTCTTTAACCCAGTACTTACATCAAGAGGTTATATCTGTCAAGATAATTGCTGTCAAATTGCAAACTGTCAGTGTTTCTACATCGTTTTAGAATTTTGGTTCCAAAATTGTGGTCCCCTGCTCCAAACATAACAGCACTGTTTTATTAAAAATTTGTGTTAAGAGATGAAAATAATTTTTGGCTCAATAGGGTATATCGATGAGCAAAATTTTCAAATTTTGAAGTATGTGGATATTCCACATGAGAATGTGGGAGAGATATAAATCCAGGAGTTAGGGACAAAAGTGGTCGAAAACTGTCATCGAAGCGTTTTTTGCAATTTAAGCGTTTTTTAATATTGTTTCAGTTACTTAATCTTGACTACATTTCTTGTTCTTTTTAACCAAAGTAAGTAAATATCAGTAAATTTAGGTTTATACTGTTAATTTATTATTTGTGACTCTAGAAAAATGCCACTCTATGTACCTGGTGCAGCTAGAGCAGTGGCTTTTACTGATGCTTGGTATAGCCACATCGCATTGCTCGTATGCTTGGTGTACCTAGAACTACGATTGGGGATACCATCAGACGATATCGGAGACTGGCTAATACACGAGAAAATGGTTTTACACCGCTACTGAAGCTCGTACACGTCTTTTTGAGGTGAAGAATGTTAGTATGAGTGAACGCACTATCACAAGAAGTTTGGCAGAATTAAATAACAAAGCTTTCCGACCAGCATGCGCCCCCAAATTGCTCCCACATCACCGTACAACAAGACTTCGTTTTGCGCGAGTATATGTTAACTGGACTGCAGAGGAATGGAGGGACGTCCTATTTTCAGACGAAAGCAGAATAGGTTTACGAGGTCCAGATGGACATCACAGACTCTATAGGTGAAAAAACTAATGGTTTGCTCCATGCATGATAACCAAAACAGTGTGTTACTAAGGAGGGTCTATAATAGTTTGGGGAGGCATCAGTTATAAAGCTCGCACGGACCTTGTTGTATTCGATAGAGGCAGTTAGTGGTGACAACTTTCGGTTAATGCATGATAACGCACGCTGCAATACCGCCAAATTCTGTACCTTACTACATAATTGAGGTCGGGATTCCAGTTTTGCCACTACCATCACGCAGTCCAGATTTCAATCCTATCGAACATATTTGGGACAACCTCAAAAGACGTGTCCGAGCGAGAACACATGCCCTTACCACTCTAGGAGAGCCTAAGACAGCTGCATTAGAGGAGTAGCATAATATCCCTCAATCGTATATTCAGGACATCATTGATGGATTGTCAAACCGGCTCGACGAAATAATTAGAGCCCGCGGCCCAAACACCCATTATTAAAAATTTAGTTTTTTTAATAATTTTACCACTTTTTTAACAACAGAAGATAAAATCTTTTTCAGTATTTTTTTCAACAACTTCTTTTTTTGTGTTAAGTCTTTTATAAATTTGTTTTTTTTCAGAATTTTTATTTTTTTTTTTTCGTTTTCTCAAAGTATGCTTTCAACATTACTTACAACCAATGAGGTCTCAACTTGAGGGCTTCTTTAAATTTACAGAAATACAAAGTGAGTGGTCAAATATGCCTTTGAGTGTATATATATACATAATGAAATGTCATGTTGTTTTGTTTAAAAAACACCCTGGATTTTAGGGTTGGCCAACTTACAGAAGAGCTTTAATAAGCATATACAATAGCGTCCTATTTAATACCTTTTTGTTAAGGGTATTTGTATTGTCTTAGTTTTGTTGTCATTAGATTCAGCTTAAAAAAATGCTTTTTATCGATCATATAAATGTATCATAACTTAGTAATGCCAAAGTTAATTTTTTCGTTTGATACGATCACAATATCCTTCCCTCTCCACCTAAAAACAAGCCTTCCCACCAACATATTTTTATAAAGATAAACTCTTTTGATGATACAAATGAAACATTTTCACCAAGTTTAATGAGGACATGAGGATAAGTAATTTTCTTATTTTATGTATTTTTTAATAGCCAGGAATAAGAACAATAATATATGTACATATATGTATATGTAGGTATATCTGATAATATTTTTAGAGAGACATAAAGTTATTCTTGGAAATAAATATTTTCAATGTCATCATCATCATCGTTTGCCAATAGTGCTTTAAAATACATAAATGTTAAATAAATTTTATTTTTATGTTCAAAAATAATATAAAAAATTATATTTTTGGTTGTTTGAATTGTCTGAAGGAGAGTGTAAACACACCCGAAACCTCACAGAACAGTAAAAAAACAACAAATATTGAACTGGATCCCACATTAATAAGAAACACAAACTTTTCTGTGCCTACATTTAGATGAATAGTTTTGAGTATTGTTAGGGAATACTTTTAAAAAATCGTTTCTATTCCAGAGCCGGATGAATTTCTTTTATCAATCTGAAACCATAAATAATTAATACCTTATTTATCTTGCTGCCAAAGAAAAACAAAAGAAAATATTTCATTGGACATTTAATTAATGTATGTACTTAATTCCTGCTTTAACATATTGCTTTATTTTTTATTTGTTTGGTCTATTTTTACCAACTTCTATAACTCAAAGTGAGTGCTTATAAATAATATAATATGTAGTTAAATATATTTAACTTTTATTACAAGACTAATAAAAACTATATCAAAAGAATATGTACGTACGTATAAGTTCTCATGCAATATTATCTTGTTTTTCTTATCTGATTTATTTATTGTTTTTTTTTTTTTTTTTTTTTTGAGAAAAGAACCATTCATTACATGCACGACTGATTTATCCATAACACTGCTCTTATTTTTTTTTTTAATGTAGACTTGCAATTTTATTGTAACAAAACTCTAACTTGTACTCACGTATTACTTATTTAATTCAATTATTTGACAGTTTCATTTGGCATCAGCAATATGTATATTATTACTGTTGATAGATTTTTTACTTGGATATAATTTAAATTAAATCTCTATGTATGAATACATCCGTTGGGTAATTTGCTGTAAATCATAAACAATCTAATTTAAAAATAGTTTTTCAAAGAAAATATTTTTGTAACGCATGAGTAAAATTGAAAATTGTTTTAAAATGTGACAAAAGTTGATAAATGATTCAACAATGAATGAATGGCATGATATTGCGATGATTTTATTATATTTTCCGTCAAATAATGAAATAATTTTGTCGGTTTTATAACTGAAGGTTACTTCTACCTAACACTTCCTCACCAAAGAACTTGCGATATTTTCTTCTCAAGGTATTTTTTTAAATGATTTAAACAAACTTACTTCAACCGTTTTTTAACAAACGTCATTTAAAACGATTTTTTTAAACCATTGGAGTAAGTGTATTTTCTATTGTAGATATCAATCGAATTTTAAAATTTATATAATTGTTCTGGTGACGAGATTATTATTTATTTATTTATTGTCGTGTCATTAGATTTTTGCAATGTGAACACCAGTCGAACGACCATCAATATACATAGCTAGCTATGTAGTTCAATTTTTTTGGTAATTTGCTCTGTCGAACGACCGGATTAGTAAATGTGAACTGCAGTCAGACGACCTAAAATTTAATTTTACATCTTCTTTCTATTTTTTTTTTGTAAAATTAAAAGAGAATAGGTTGAAATGAATGTAAATAATAAAAAGAGAGTGGAAAACAATGAAACTCTCACCAATTTCGATCTTTAAAAATTTATTATCAATTGAAGTCGGTATATGACAGTCGTTGAATGGGAACGTTACCAAAACGACTCAGGTCGGGCGACAAGTCGTTGAATGTGAACCGCCCGCCCTAATGAAATCGGTACTACAGTCTTTGAATGTGAACGCTACCAAAATGACTCGGGTCAGGCAACGCTTCGTTGAATATGAACCCCCCAATAGGCAGGGCTGGACCAACTATATGTGCAAGATGTGCAAATGTACAGGGCGCAAAATTTTGGGGGTGCATTACCAGAAACAAGAAAATGTAATCTGATCCCAAATATGTACTGCCATTTGAATTTTTACCACAAAACTTGTTAAAATAATCCCAAAATAACATCCATCACAACTGTGCTAACTTATTTCTTGCTAACATCACCTACCGCGCATACCTCAATAAAAAAAAACGCATTGAAAGTCTACCTCCTGGGGAATGTGGAAAAGTCTTATGCATGTGTATCAGTGTATGTATGTATGTCGTGTGCAAATATAAAAAAAGGGGCGATTTCTACAAATCTTGCCCAGGGTGCAAGTTTGGCTGGGGCCGGCCCTGCCTATAGTTAAACCTAACCAAAATTGTAAATGTACTGTACTTAACTTATTCACATAAGCCTGAAAAGAGAAGGTCATTTAAAATACTTAAAAATTAATTACTCAAATAAACTTGATTAAAAATGAAATCTAAACAAGCAAAGAAGTCATGTTTTTTTTAATTAAAATAATACTAATACCTAATAATAATTAAAACACCAGAGAACCCAACAGGCTTAAAATCCAGTCAAGTTTAATGAAACGTGATTCAACGGTGTCAGTTACAAGCGTGTATATGGTATTAACGCTTAACGGCTTAAGTAAACAATAACCACTGGCACCTCTAAAAAGGGGTGCAGTCTTGTTATTATTCTTTGTGTTGAGTGAAGACGAAGCTATAACAGGCTTGAAAGTGGTCACTTATAAACTATACGTTGTTCAAAGACAATGTTATTATGAACAAAACAAAATATTTGAATCCTTATACTTCCTGAATTCGAAACCGACTAAGCAGACAAATGTGTTTATAAGGGGTGGTTCACAAGCACAAAAGTTTTTTTTTAGAAAGTTTGAGGGTCTCCAAAAAGTACTTGTTTATAGTTATTGTTTTTAGTTATCAATTAGTGTGCAGTTATTGGTTTCATTAGTTATTTATTGCACAGAACATTCATGGCACGAAATTCATGTTTTTTTTTTCTAAATCGAAGACTCAGATGGTAATTAATAAAAATCCCCAACTTTAGGTCGCACATAATTGCTCTATTAGCTTTAGTGAATGAGAATTGATTTTTTAAGATTTCATACTTATGCATGTGCACCATAAAATATGCGCATAATTCCATGGTCAAATGTTAGAAACAAAGAAATTACTAAATAACATTACTATAAAAATTCTTATTTATTTTTAGCTTAATTATTATAATACCAATATGATATTCAGTCCCTTTACTTACAAGATTAAAACTTTAAAAAAATGAATTATTGCTACAGATTTTTAGAAGTTAAGTCTAGAAAAAAATAATCTACCCATTTTCGAAATATTGAAAACATAATTTTTATTTATTATTTTTTTAATTCCAAAATTTGTTGTTTTTTGAAAATTTTGGCATATGCAATATTATTTAAATAGATCAATGTAAAATTTTGTCAATAATAAAAAATAGTGAGATCTAAAAGTACGCCAAGTTCTTACTTTATATGAATGTTTAATATTGAAACAACTCCAAATTATGAGATTTTTTTTTAATGATTACTGACTGAAATGAGAGGGAGGACAAAAATCCTGATAGTGCCAAAACTTTTCTGGGCACTAACGTGCCCTTTGATTCATGAAACATACTCTGTCCGCTTCACTGAGCAGGAGAAGAAACCTGAAAAAGAGACAGGCAAGATTTTTTGTTTTTTTTTGACGTTTCCTTTTATGGCACTTGTTGTCTCTGTATCTAATCAAACATTATTTTTTTAATTAATTCTTTAACGAGCACAGATTTGTGTTTTGTTTTGTAAAACCGAGTCCTCTATTTAACTTCAGAGTAAGGCGGTTATTTTCACATGATTTTTTGTCCGAACAATAGAAGTCGATTTTGCGCCAAATCATTATTTTCAGAAAAATGAGATCACAGAAATTTTGCTCCACCACAATGTAAGCAAGTGAAGCCAACATTTTTTTCCTAAGTATTTTGACAGAAAAACTGAGAAATATTTCTGAGGGATCATGTTCATGAAAATGAGATTGTTGAGGTCTTTGAGATTTCATTTTCTTGGAAATGCCTAATAATTCGTTCAATATGAACATCATCCATGAAGGAAATAAATGGAAATCGAATATGCTGGATTTTTATATTAATCTTCACTTCACTGAGAAGAAGAAGAAGAAGAAGAAGAAGAAGAAGAAGAAGAAGAAGTAGAAGAAGAAGAAGAAGAAGAAGAAGAAGAAGAAGAAGAAGAAGAAGAAGAAGAAGAAGAAGTAGAAGAAGAAGAAGAAGAAGAAGAAGAAGAAGAAGAAGAAGAAGAAGAAGAAGAAGAAGAAGAAGAAGAAGAAGAAGAAGAAGAAGAAGAAGAAGAAGAAGAAGAAGAAGAAGAAGAAGAAGAAGAAGAAGAAGAAGAAGAAGAAGAAGAAGAAGAAGAAGAAGAAGAAGAAGAAGAAGAAGAAGAAGAAGAAGAAGAAGAAGAAGAAGAAGAAGAAGAAGAAGAAGAAGAAGAAGAAGAAGAAGAAGAAGAAGAAGAAGAAGAAGAAGAAGAAGAAGGAGAAGAAGAAGAAGAAATCTGAACAAGAATTCTGAACATGAATTCTCCGCTAGAATTCTCCGCTAGAAGTCAAAAGCACTCTCCATCTCTTTTTTTTTAAATTGATGCAATTGCGATAAAAAAATAATTGAGCAAGCGAATCTAAAAAAATATCAGTCTTAGATTTTTTACAGCAAAAGTGAGGAATTACGTTCAGATTTTTGAGATTGCTTAGAACTCTGAGATCTCAGGGAGCCTGAGCAACCTAAACTGGCTAAGTGATTAATATATTGAATTAAAGGTCACGAAAAAAGATTAATTATTAAATGATTAATATGTAGATCGAAAATTGACATACTTGGAAAACTTTCAGTTATTAAGCAAAAAATATGTACCTATTCAAAATAGTATAAACGGTTACTACTTTAATAAATCAATGGGCACCGTAGTGCCCAGCCAAGTTCTGGCACTACACCCTTTTTACAGGAACAAACTCGGGCGATTTTCGAACCCTCTAACTTTCGTAGCAATAAAGTCAGAAACTTAAAATTTAGAATATTTGCTAAGCTGACCAAGTACAGGCGCCTTAACAAATTTCAACCCTTTAGCTTAGGTGGTTTCTTAGACATAAGACTCCAAAAATCGCAAAAACCGTAACTAACTGACTGACTGACACATAATAAAAACTATGGAGCACTTCCCGACACAGCAGAACCATTTAATTTCGCACAGCGATATGGTTTATGGTGCATACAAATAAAAAAATACAATATTTTTGATTTTCACACTCAGGGGCCGTGGTATCCGCCAACTTTCTCAGAAATGTTGTTAATTATATGGAGAACTTACGATTGCTGTAAAAAGATAAAATTTGGTAGAGCTAGAATTGCATACGAAGGAAAAAATTGAATATTTGAGGTTTTCCATTTAGGGGGGGGTGGTATGCGCCAATTTTCTTAGAATTGTTATCAATTATACATATAAAGCACTTTTTTGTTGAATTATGAAATATGGTATACAGCGTAAGGGATGGAGTGCATTAAAAATTAAAATCTTATTAAATATCGTAACTAATTATTGATATTTTTAATATAGAATAA
Organism: Epistrophe eligans; assembly: GCA_951394125.1. NCBI lineage: Eukaryota > Metazoa > Arthropoda > Insecta > Diptera > Syrphidae > Epistrophe > Epistrophe eligans. Next base: position 65,065,164 of record OX596029.1, on the reverse strand, counting down.
GGTAGGTATAGACTGAGTCGATTTCAATGAATTAGTCTACCAGAGATTTTGAACTGGTAAACAATAAAAATCTTTACAAAAAAGAGTGATATCAAAACAGACACGTAGCCAGATGGGGGGCTTTAGGGGCTGAAGCCCCCCCCCCCCAGAAAGCCGAAAATAAAAACTAAAACTTTCTAATATACTAAATTCAAATCTATAAAAATAAGGAGACTATCCAGGTTGTTATTTTATTTGAAGTTCTCATCTACTTGAAAACACTTCGTTAAGAAACAAGACACTATTAAGGTATGCATACAATTTTGTATTGAATTTAGGAGACTATTTAGGTATTTCATTTATTTTAAAAGCTATTAAAATGAGAATATTCTATGGTACCTACAGTCAATGAAATGGAAAAGCTAACATGTTACTTTGATAATGCAATTTCTTGTCAGCTGTGAAAGCTGAGTACATTCTCTGGTGCGAAAAAATATCGTCGATTGATCCTTCTATCGAAGTTTTAAAATTGCTTGATATATGTGACAAGACTTACTTTAGAGGTATAAACTTCCAGTGACCACAGCTAGTGTTGAAACTTGAAAGAACCTTTTCAACCATGAAAAGGATTAAAACAGTGTCCCGAAGGGTTATGGGGTATGCAAGATTAAGCTCACTTGCTATGATATCTGTTCATTCAGATATTAATGTGGATCCAGATAAGGTGATTGATCTCATGTCAAAAAGAAAATCAAGACATCTTCTGCTTTGAAAAAATGTGTGTATAAAAAAATAATTTAAGTAAAATATGTTCGTTTGAGTACATACAATTGAAAAACTAATAAAAATCAATAAATTGGAATATATATAGTTTTTTGTTTAAAGAATTCCTCGTAAAATTTGGAAGCAAGCCCCCCTCCCGAACCAAAATCCTGGCTACGGCACTGTATCAGACTAAAAATATAAATGTTAAAAAAAGAGCCAAGTTCTTCTGTACAAAAACCTGCATGTAAAAAGTCAGCCGTGAAAAGTGGTGAGATCTAAAAGTACGCCAAGTTCTTACTCTATAAAGGTTTAATATCAAATATTAAAAGTAGAGTAATATTGTAACAACTTAAAATTATGAGAGAAATTTATTATTTAATGATTACTGACTAAAATTTGGGGGGTTTACTTGGCAAGTTTTCATCTTATTACTTACATTTAAAAACGTTTCGAAAACTTGACCAGTGAACCCATGAAATTTAAGTCAGTAATCATTAAATAATAAATTTCTCTCAACCAGTTAAATTGAATGGATTTGAATGATCCTGGTTTTTTTATTTATCCTATTTTTTTTTATTTTTAAAGAGATTTACCTAAAATATATATATAACTATTAAAAATTTTTTATAAATTTCTAATCAAACATTTAGCTATTGGAACTAAACAATTTAATGCGCTAACTTCACATTTTTGAGCTCTAAATGTTATTTATAAAACAAAAATTTTATAAATTGAGCAAATAATATAAGATAAATAAATTTATTTATTTATTTAAGAACTGCGTCAAAAAAATATTCAACAATCTTTTCGCTTGTAAGAATAAATGTCACATTCACTACTACTGACTTCCAAGTAGCGGGAAAAATATATCCAGTGAACACGCGGTTATGAAAATATTCTCATTAGAAGATTAACTCTTAAAACTAAACAAGTGAGCTCACGAAATTTAAATCCTGAAAAAATAACTCTCAAATAAACAGGCATTTGTGAGTAACTCTCGAAAGTTTACTAGCGAAAGAGAATACTTCATAGTAAACTTTCAAGGTGACTGCCCATTTCAGAGTAGGTGCTATATTTTCAAGATTGTTATATCGCGAGTGGGAGTCAATTTCTTGCGAGTTCCACTTGATTTGATATAAATGTATTTTTCTTGCAGGTTTGCTAAATATTAATTTGAATTAATGAAAGTGACATGTATTCTTAAAAGCATGATAAGCGTTTAGAAATTTTCAAAACAATATCAAAGTGGGAAAGAGGCCACTTTCATAACTATTAACTGTTGACTTCCTGATTAAAAGTGTATGCAATGTTATTTAAGTACCAACACAATTTATAAGAGTCTGCATATAAAATTTGATAAAAATTATATTTAGCCAAAGGTGCACTTCTGAATAATAGATATTTTGACTTAAATAAATATATAGAATCTGCTTTATGTTCGATTGGTTATAATCAGATAAAAACTATCAATAAAATGCTAATTCAAACCTGTTACAAATTTTTGTGATATGAAAACCTAATTAAACTGTGTACTTAATTTAGAATCTTGGAAATGTCTTTTATTAAACGTATTTTGAGCAGTCTCTAAGAGTTTTTCTCTTAAATAAATTTCATTTACAGTAGAATTCTGTTTTTATTGTATTAAAGTATTATTTCTATTGTATTCGGGTTACTTAGATATTACCGAAATAATCGTATTCCTCATCTTTTTTATTTTGATGGGCATGAACTTTAAAATCCGATGCTTAATGGTAAAAATTACAAATTACCAAATTTATAGATTTTTATAATCATCAAAAATTACCCGATAAAATAAAAAGGTTTTGAAGACATAATTATACAATTCGTCGGCTAAATACGTAAAACAAAAATTTAACAGGGAAACAAAACACAAAAAAAAATCAAATACAACAACACGGTTAAGATGTGTAAACAAAAATATTCGTCCGGAGTTAATTGTGACTGAACATACACAATTACAACATATTATGTGACCGTAATATGACGTAAAATTGATTTTCTCTTTAAGATTCTGCAACAACTACAAAAAGTGATTAAAACAATTTGTGCAGAATGTGTTGAATTGAATTTCTAACAAAAATGAACTTAGCAACTTTAGCCAACGAAATGTTAAATCAAATAATAGTCAACTAAAGTTCATTTCCACTTTACTATTCAAAACAAATTATATGAGCATTTCCAACAATCTCTTGAATTGAAAACTCTTCGAGTGCTTTACTTCCAATTAAACTTCATTAAATATATCAATATCTTCAACAGTAACCTCAATACATTATTTAACCCCTTTAATCACCTTCATTTTTTTTTAATTAGAGCTTCAAGGGAAATCATAAGAAACCATGAGGAAAATAAAAGGAAACAAAAACACCTACAAGCATACTACATACGTAAAGCCACAAAACATCAGTGTAAACAAACCTCAATAAAAAGAAAAAAAACAACTAACGTCCTTGGCATTATGAAAGCAAAATTGTTGACATTTTGCCTGAAAGAAACTCCTGAGAACCACGAGGAAAATTACCTCTCCCCAAGGGACTCAACAAAAAATTCAAGTTAAACAAGTATCCCTCTTGGTTATTTTTGTTTATCCTAACAACTTAAGACACCAATGCTTTGCCAGATTATAAGTAAAACTTGATAAGAAATCCTGTAATTAGAAGCAATATTTTTGCAAACTCTTTTAGAGAAAAAAAAAACACCTTTGGAATGTTACGTATACGCCCTGTCGATCGGAACACCAGTTCAGTTAGGGGTTTCACAAAAAAAGGAAAAAATCAATGTTTATCTCGTAATAGACCTCAGACTCAAGGACTTTTAAAGTGTTTTCACTTCCATTTCCATGTATTAGACTGTTAATATTTGTTTTATAAAATCAGTTTAAGGTAGTGATTGTTTTTCATACATTTCATAAGAGCGGTGTTTGATATATTTACCTTGGGTAAAAAATAATAAATTAAAGGATGACAGAGAAACTATTACATTGGAAGACATTCTCCCACATTCTATTTTTTCGCACTTTAACAACACACCGTTTTTAAATATGTTTTTAAGTTTTTGAGGAAAAACTTTATAACAGAGTTTAGAGCTCTAATAGTATATTATGTAGGACAGTTGCGATTTCGTAACAACAATCATATCACCAAAAAAATAAAAGAACGAAATTTTTTTAAGGACAGTAAAAATTTTCATAACACAACCAAAGACGGTCGAGTAACCACAGCCGTTTTATTCGACAGTTTGCGCTCGACTGAAAATGAAGTCACCATGGGGTAGGAAAATCTACCCCGTGACATGAGCATGACTGTGTGGAAAAGTAGAAAAGCAAAATATAGAGTTTGTAAGCAAAAAAAAAAAAAATGTCAAAACATAACGGTAAGAGTAAGAGTGATGACATTTATTTTTCAAAACAGGTGATTTTGAAAAAAGAACTCATTGTTCTCAGAGATTTCCATACTCTCAGAAATATGAACAACTAAAAGTCAAAATTTTGCTATAAATAAATGTAGATAATAGTTCTCTACATTCTTATATCGTTAATATAATTATATGTACTTGAAAAATTTCTTCGGTTGATTGGCTTATGAAAATTAAAGGCTTCAAATCAGTTTGTTTGTAATGTAGTTGAATCTGCTTAAGTTATTCTTTAGCACTTACTTCCTTCTGAATGACAATTTCAATTTATGATGTAATCAAAAGTTATAACCTTTTTATATGTAAAAATAAATAAATGATACAATATTATGTATAATATTATTATTTTAAATATTATTTTTATTAACATAAAAAAATAAAATAATGATGAGGGGACTCTTAACTCATATTTTATATTTTCTTAAGGCCGCAACCTATTGTTAATACACAAATTTAAATATATGTTAAATTTGGTGTGATATAATTGAGTTGATCCTTCGTATGAAATAAAAAAAAGAGAAAATTTTTTTCATTAAATACCAGGCTTGTTTAAGAATGCAGTCTTTTGTGCATACAGTATTTAAAAATCATTTATTGAATTCAATTAAGATATTGCATTAATTGACTTCAATTTGAGACTTCAGACTTCAAATTCTGCAATCATCATTCATTTCATTCAAAAAGATTGCAATAATTTTTTTGAATGCAATCTTTTAGGAATTCTTGTATTCTTTTTTATTCTTTGTACTGCCATTTCCCTCTACTAACCTTCCATAAAAATGCAAAAGGATGTAAAGAATGCAAAAGGTAATTATGTAAAACTCCGGTTTAAGACAAGCCTTAACAAAATCGAATTTTTTTCTGTCAAAACAAATCTTGCATGCTTAGCAAGATTTAAGAAACATTTTACAAGGATTTGCACACACAAAATAGTAACGTTTTAATTTTCTAAAATGTCAAATTGAATTTCATGGTGTTTTAATGGACCCGGTTGTCTAAACCTTGGCTAATTACACATTGTAATTGTCTAATAAGTCAAAAATCTAATAAATACGCCATTGAATGTTTGTGCGTTCTTTTAAATCTCTTGTACTTTTCACAGGAAGAGACAAAATCTTAGAAATTTTGTGTAGTTTCCTTTTAAAGTAGCTTGGTTTAACAAACAATCCTCTGTGTGTAAAGAGGAATGGCAAAATAATCGTGCTCCTTACACCAAAAACCTGAAAGTTGCTGACTGAAAGCCTGGTCAAACAGAACGCGGTCCGCCGGGACGGTCAGAACGCACCGCTGCCCTCCGCGTTCTGATACATCAAACAGATGGCGGTCAGCTTTTGGCGTTCTACTGACCCAGTTCTAGAGTGATTTTTATCCGTCCGAGCACGTGAATAATATAAATTGAATCTCCTTTTGCTTTTGATTTGTATTTTTCGTCTTGTCCATCTAGTCACGTCGAGTGTACTTTCATCAAACAATCAACGAAAATACTTTTCAAATTTATAAAATCTGAATGAAAATTGAAACTTACTTATTGATTTTCCAAACAAGAATTCATAATGTTAATATTTCGTATTTTTTTGTTCAGTCTCGGACCAGCTCCAAGAAATAAACATTCAACAAAATGCAAAGACCATAGAGCGATGGAATAATTTTTTTTTTTTCTGTTTTGACGTTTGGTCGCCGTGCAATTCCCACCGGGCTTGCAAAAAAACACGCCTATTGGTCATGATCTTGAATAACCATAGCATGTAGTTATGGCCTTAAGTATTCCTAGGTCTTCACAAACTTCGTAGAAAAGAAAACTATTTTTTTCACTAAATGACAGTTCCTGTCAATTAGCCTCAAACGTCGATTTGTTTCTTTCTTTTTAAAAACACTGCACGTGGATATTGGTGAAAATGGCTGAGAAAAAAATTAAATATTTGGTTGCAGATACGACGGCATTCATAAATGTCGTCCAATTACATGTAAGATACATCATATTATTATGAAGACGTTAATAATTTACCTCTCAATCACAGGAGTACGCTGAAAACATTCTCACTGTTCCCGATGTAATTGAAGAAGTTAAAAACAAACGACAAATTCGCCGTTTGGTTGTTTTGCCATTTGATCTTCAAATTCGGGAACCTCATTCCGAATGTCTGAAAACTGTTACAGAATTTTCCAAAAAAACTGGAGACTATGCTAGTTTATCGGCAATCGATTTGAAAATAATTGCTCTATCTTATGAATTAGAAAAAGAACATATTGGATCGAATCATATCAAAACACAACCTTCCATCTCCAAGGTAATAGCTTCTAAGGAAAAACCAGTGGAGATTGCCGGCAACAATAAATTGGTGGGTTTCTATGTTCCAAAGAAAGGTGCTGGAACAGATGGTAACTCGGATTCTGAAGTAAGCGAAACCGAGTCGGAAGAAAATTTTGCAGAAACTGCGCAGCATAATTCGGTATCGGAAGAAGCATCTGAAAATGCTGACCAAAATAAAACCACAGAAAAATTGGAAAAAGGAAATCCTGAACCTGAGGAAGAATGTGATGATGCAAATGAGAATGACGACTATACTGAAGAGGAATTGGAAAAATCGTTTGCCAATTTAAACTGCGATTCAGAGCATTCCACCGACCTGTTAGCTCGTACTGACCTTGAAGCTGAATGTTCATCGGAGGATGAAAATGAACAAAGTGACGATAATGAAGAGTTAAATGCAGATGAACAAGAAGATTACAATGATGATAGTGGTTGGATAACACCATCAAATATTAAAAAAGTAAAGAAAGATCTTGAAGGAAAAGTTCAAGATGAGGTTATCCCAACTGTTGCTTGCATGTCGACAGATTTCGCCATACAGAATGTCCTCAAGCAAATGAACCTCAGTGTGTCTGCTTTAAATGGTCGTGTCATCAAATACGTTCGGACATACATTTTGCGTTGTTATACTTGCTTTAAAACAACTAGTGTCATGACAAAGGTTTTCTGTCCCATTTGTGGTAATAAGACGTTGAAGAAAGTAGCAGTTAGCCTTGACGAAAATGGGCAGCAAGTGGTAAGTTTGAAACAAATATGCGTTTTTGTTGATTTATAAATGCATTGGGTTTTCTTTTAAGATTCACATAAATACAAGGAGACCACTTACCTCAAAATTCAAAAACCAGAGCCTACCAAGATTCAAAGGAGGTAAGCACTCGCGTAATCCACTTCTGTTTGAAGATCAACCAATGCCAAGGCAGATGCCAACACGTGTGGCCAAAACAAAAACCAACGCTTTGAATGAAGATTACACAGCTGGGTACTCGCCGTTTGTTATGCGCGATGTTGATTCTAAATCTGCGCTTTTGCGTTCAAAAGGCAATCTAAAGGAATGGGCGCGTAACAACAATTTCGAAGAAGACAGACGCCGGAAGCATTATAATAGATTGGTTAAATAAATGTTTAATGAATTTTAATATTGCTTAATATTTTTCCTACTGTGTATTTTCTCAATGGCCCGAGCAGATAAAACCATTTGAGTTTTAGCTTTCAACCAAAAATTATTAAGGATGTAAAATAATGAAGGCCAAACCAATACTTTAATAAGTAAAACTTTGAAAAAAAAAAAATCAGTAGATACCTAATTTACCTAAATTTAAAATTTTATAAGGGCTTGCAAATCGGTGCGAAATCGCTGCAACGAATATGCGAGGTCGAAGACTGTTCACTGAATCGTATCGCGCCACTGTAAGTACTCCCATTTATTTCCATGTAAATTAATCTAGAATGTTTGAAAACATGTCTTTTAAAAGCCATTAATTGTTTTAACTGCCTTAACAGGGAACCTTTCCTCTTTTATGAGTTCTTTTTTCTTGCCCTTTCACAACATGATCCTTTTTTCGAATATTATGTATATCATCCTGTATATTTAAGGGCCAGTTTGTTCACAGCTGATCGTCTTTAATTAAGGATTATTTCAACTAGTAAATAATCGAATGTGCAAGTTAACCAAAATTTGTATCAAAGAATTCAAAATTTGAGTCGCAGATCATGGAAATCGCTAATCAGCCGATTTTGGTTGATTAATGCCTATTTTTAAAGACATTGTGCAAATTTAACCCACTGTGAACAAACTGGCCATTATAGCTTATGTTGTTCTCGTCTGAACCACTTCATAATATAAATGTATTAAAATTCGATAGTGTGTGTCTTTAAATTTTAACATTGGAATCACAAAGTAGCGAAACAATACGAAAACACAATTGAAATGACAAAAATTACTATCACAACACTGAATTAAACAAAAACTCAACAGATGTCTCTGAAAAATATTTTATTTTCAATATGTTGGGTTGGCAACATTCAACATTTCTTTGAAATGTCAATTAATTCTGCTGCCGTTTTGGTGCTGCTCTATCTTTTGTGTGTCTCTTGTCTCTTGTGTGAAAACTTGAAAAGAACAAAAAAAGAAGCGAGAAGTTTCTCATCTCTGGTGACGGGGGCGATATTTTTATCTTGTTTCATGAAATTATCATAAAATTTCTATTCAATTTCTACTAAAATTTATCCAACATGAATCTATTTAGCAGTACAAAATGTTTTTTTTTCCAAGTAATCATGGTAAGTTGTTGGGCTTCTGATTTAATTGTTGGCAAAAGTTGCGGCAAATTGATTTCTACTATTGATAGAGGTAGGGAGGGGATTCAGAAAAAACCCATAATTCATTTTCTTATTGAATTAATGAGAAGAAACGTGCCACGACTTTTGCAAACCATTAGTAAACAATTAATATATGATATGTAAATTATGCTGCAGTTAATGATTGGTTTTAACTTTTTTTAACCCCTATCAAGAAAAAAAAAAAGAAATCTAACTATGATCCTTTTCTTCCACAGATCTTTTATGTTTTCTACAACCCGACCGACAGCGGGGCTGTTGAATTAAATAGTCAAAACATTGATATGACTCTAGGTAAGAAATCCAATTATATTAATCAACGTTAAAATCAGTTCCATAACATTCGTATTAAATATTTTACGTGTCACCAACTACCTATCACCGCCACTGACTTAATTCATAATAACTTAATTACACACACTCCTGCCGGTGATGTGTTGATGATATCAGTTGGAACAGTTTTGTGTTCAGCTCTTTTTTTTTACACTTGAATGATCTTGATATATATTTTTTTTCAATTTTGTATCTTTCTTATCAGTTGCAATTAGTAAAATTGAAACTAAAAATTTACTTTAACCAACAAAAGTGGGGGGAATTTGTTAGAAGGAAGATATCTTGAAATGATTCATTGGGTTCCTATAGTTTGTTCTCCAAGGTTTTGAAAACTGTATATAGGTTCTAGCACTTATTTTATTAGTACCAAGCTCTTTAATAAATTACAAACTCTGGTATGATGATACCTACTAAGGCAAATCCCAATATGGTAGGTAGGTACAGGTATGTCAGAAAAATCGATTTTTCGTTTTCTTCCTTAAATTTATGTAAAGAAATTTGAATGAGGAATAAGTTTTAAATTCCGAACATTGTAATGACTTTTTCTATCAAATTTAAATCTTGCCGATAAATATAGAGTAGTTAAACCGTAAGCATTGAAATTCTTTTCTGAAAATCAGATTCGCAGGATTTAATATCTTAGGTTAGTGATGTGATGAAGGCAAGTCAGCCATCTATCAAATTTTAAAGTCCCGTATATAAATAATAGTGTTTATAAGTACAAACTAATTATATGCATACCCACATTTATGATCTCGGCAACCCTGCCAAGCTTTTTTGCTTGTGAAGGAAGCCATAAAATAAGACAAGAACACCACTAAATCCCCTTGATATTATCTTGATGTCTTGCATAAATAAATTGGTATTTTCGATCACAACTAGCTGTCGATCAAAACCAATAAATTCCGATGGAGAATACTGGTGGGGTTTTCACAGCAAATTTTCAAAATAAATAAAAAGTTATTTAAATTATCAAAATTATCATTTTATTCCAAAATTTTCTTTATACATATTCATATTTGTCAGTGTTTGTGTAAAGCTGAAGTTTAGTTCTGCATTTAGTAAAGAGCTTTTAGTATTATCATTACAATACCTTAACATCGGGCTTCGTACAAATAGCAATACAAATGCTCATATAAACGCTGTATGGGAATTTGTAATACATTTCACTGCTGCTTTCACCACTCGACATTAAATGAATCCTTCATGCACTATTCGCCCGCAAATTATTTTATTTCTGTTTTATTCTGAATCAGAATCAAAAATGTATTTTGCGCAAAAATTAACATATATCTACATAATGTATGTACATTGTATGTATCGCACTGGCGCAGCTTTTTATCCGCTTTGTTATCGGGCGAATCAACGTTATCGCCACGGCCATCGCCCTGGTTGGCAAAAGGATGTCGAAGAGTTTTTTGTGAATTAATTGCGCAATAAAAACACATTTTGTGTGATAGTATTTGATCATGTATTTTGTCTAAGTTAATTAAGAATTTCGGCTTAATGATTAGTTCGAATACATAACTTTTTCTTTTTAATGGATTATACGAATAAAATATACTACGTTTGTAACCTCTGTATGAAAAGATCTTTCAATCGAACCATTACTATTACAACCCCACGCAGGCATAGAAAGAGGTTGAGGTTCGTTTCAGCTCTACATATGTATATGGTAGTAATAGCTGACCAAAAGAATTTTCGATGTTTTCATCTTTCCCATAATACCTTACAGCTTATTAATGTTTTAATACCCGAAAATATCTTTAAAATTTATTTATTCAATTGCTTTAAAATAAGTAAATATAAACATAATAAACGGTTTTAGTTAATTTGATTTTATTTTATCTAGTAACAGTTTAAGGCCAGATATTATTATTTCAGCTGAATATACAGATTTCTCAATTTATACAAGTATCTAGGTAAATATGTAAACACTTGAATTCAAAATTGTAGAAGTTGAACTGCAAAATCAAATAAGTCTTATTCAGAGTTCAATGTTCTACATTCAGTATCATTTTGGAGATAACAATACAACAATTTAAACAAAAATATAAAGCAAATGGTGCTGCATCGAACGAATTTAACAATCAAAGCATCAAAAATATGTATTGAAAAATTTTGTTTGTCCGTATTGTTTTCTCGATAACGGCTATAATGATTTTTATGAAAATCGTGTAAGTAATTTTGACCTGGGTGTAACTTTTGGTTAAAACAAATTTAACAAAAACCTGTCATTTATGAAATTTTTTCTTCCGATTTCTTGCGAAAAAAAATAAAACTAGGCAACAAATTTTGGCTTTTTTTAAATGTTGATGCATTGATACGAAAATGGCCATACAAAATTAAATTAGTACACATTTTTAAGAAAATGATTTATTTAGTTTTTCAATAATAATAAAAAAAAGGCTACAATTAACTATTATTATTTTTATTAAAAAAATGTACAGTTTTACAATAAAGCATGGCTCTGCCGTCTGCCGATTGACTAAAATAACACTCATAATTTTTTAAATAAATATTTAACATAATTTTTTTTTTTTTTAGAAACTTTCATTTAAAATTCTATCTCTGTATTTCAACGCTATACTGCAGTAATAAAATATTTGACTGACATTCATTTGGTTTAAAATTGACTTGGGGGTCTGCTAAGAAATCATTTCCGAAACAGTATCTTCTAGTTTCACGCAACGTTGGGCACCGTCCTAAGAAGTGAATTACATCATCTCTCTCTCGGATATTGCAGATTCTACACAAAACTAGAAGATCATCTCTGTGCGGAATGTAGTTCAAGCTAAAAATTTCAACTCGCAGTCTTACCATCATCGAAATCTGTTGCACACTGTATTCATCTCGAAAAAAATTACAGTTGTTCAAATTATGATTGAGTGAACTGTATATTGCCCTGTGCACCGAACTTGAGGTCTCACTTATACAATTCTCGATAAGTTTATAAAGTAATGGTTTGTTGTTCCACATCAAGATTAAGCTCCATTCCACACGAGTTTGCCAGCTCCAACCGCTCCCCATACCAACCGCTCCCCATACCAACCGCTTCTCGCTCTTATTGTTTTTAATGCCGCTTCATTTGGTAGTCTTTTATTTGTCATCTTCATCACTTTAAGAATGTAGTCCACCTGAAGCTTGTTGTGTTAAGTGGGAGATGAAAACATCTTTTAACATAATACCTCTGTAGCTTCTCAACTGTATCATATAGTTACAATTGCTACAATTTACTACTCTGCCGAATTTAGACGTCTTTTTTGGTATTACTTTGTTTTCTGTGACTGAAAAGTCCTTAATTTAAAGCCCAATACTAATAATTTATATAAAAAAATGATTAAGAAATCTTAAACTTAATAAACTTAAACACAGAAAAACATTTAATTTTCTGTATTTGACTAAAAATACATACGAGCATTGAATATTGAAATTTTATTAATGGAAAATTGGGAATTATTTTATTCTCATGATTGGGAGATGGTTCATTATCATGAAATATAATCCCCATATATAGTCTGCAAATAGGCTTATTTCATTATTCTACTTTTGAACGGTGTTTAACTTCTATCAATGCTTTCGAAATGATTTCTTGTTTTGAAATTTGGTCGATATGATGATTATTATAGCCTCTTAAGGTATCGCTATATTTAAGAATACACCAAACTTCCTGAGTCAATCGAATTGTTATAAAGAACAGCGGCGTGTTGGAGGCTTGGGCACTATGAGGGCGCGCGTCCGCACTTACGTTTTGACTAACAAACCGATTACGTCAACTAAATAAACTTAATTTATTTTTTTCATTTAATTGGTGCAAGTTTGGGTTTTGGTATCGAAATATTCTCTAGCTTTTCTGAAGTATCTAAAATTTTAATTAAAAAAAAAAAAAATATTTTGGTCAGATAAGTTTCCAATGGAACTACTATTTTGTTTCATCTTGTTTCTTTTGATAAAAACATATTTGAAGTTCTAAGTGTTAATAAAACAAAACGAAAAGTAAGGCACAAAATACATAAATATACTTTTTTTTTCATTAGGGGGGTTCACATTCAACGACGTGTTGCCATCCCCGAGTCGTTTTGTTAGCGTTCACATTCAACGATTGTCGTAACGACTTCATTTGAAATTAAATTTTCAAAGAGTAGACATGGCGAGAATTTCATTATTTGCGAATACTAGCGCATTAAAAATAAAACTGTCACTATTTAAATAATTTAAACATTGAATCGAATTAGTCGCATAAAATAATCATAATGTATTAGATTATTTAAATTTTGTATCTTATTTAATTTATCATTTCAGCATCGAATGAACTGGTATTTCTTAACTTCTATGCTGAGTGGTGTCGATTCAGTAACATTCTTCAACCTGTATTCAATGAAGCAGCAGATAAGGTAAAAAAAAGAAAGCAATTTATTTTTATAATTCGTAATTAATTTATAAAAAAAAAAAAAAAAACATTTGTATATTAAAATAGGTAAGAGAAGCATTCCCCGAAGCCGGAAAAGTTGTTCTTGGCAAAGTAGATTGCGATCGTGAAACAAGTATCGCGTCACGTTTCCACATCACAAAATATCCCACACTTAAAGTAGTACGTAATGGTCAATTGACAAAGAGAGAATATCGTGGACAGAGATCACCTGAAGCATTTTTGGAATTTGTTAAAAAACAATTGGAAGATCCTATAAGAGAATTTCATTCTCTCAAAGATCTGGAAAATCTCGACTCGAAAAAACGTATTATTATTGGTTATTTCGATCGACGTGATCAACCTGAATATAATACATTCCGTAGAGTTGCAACAAATCTTAAAGAAGACTGTCAATTCCATGTTGGGTTTGGAGATTCTTCTAAGGCAATGCATCCTCCAGGTAAGTTTTAAACTCTTTATCATTATCAAACCTAAAATTAAACCCTATTTTTAATTATTTTAACATCAATTGTATATAATTTAATTAACATGCATGAATTTTTCCATCCTTTCTAAGAGCAAAGTGAAGGAGAAGCAAAACCAATAGGTAATTTAAAAACAATGTTTTTAAAGTTGTATAAAATTTTCATTTAACATGCTTTACGGTGAAGATTTCATAGTTTCGTTTATTTATTATTTTATTTAAAAAAATCTTTGTTTGTTATCTTTTTGTTTGTTAAACTCTTGTTGTCGTATTTAAACTCACTTTATTCGAAAGATAATCTTCTGGCATTATAATTTAAATATGATTTCTGGCATATGACCGCCACGGCTGGCTCGGACGTAGTCTAATCTGGAGGTCAATTTTCGATGACTTTTTTCAACATTTGTGACCGTATATCGGCAATAACGCGGCGAATGTTGTCCTCCAAGTGGTCAATCGTTTCGGGCTTATCGGCGTAGAAAATAGTCAAGCGGCGTTAAATCGCCAATTCATGGGTCCGTAACGTTAAACTATGCGGTTACCAAACGTTTCCTTCAATAAATCAATTGTGGCACGAGCTGTGTCACATGTTGCGCCGTCTTGTTGAAACCTAAGCTCCTGCACATCATGGTTGTTCAATTGATGAACGAAAAAATCAGTAATCATGGCTCTTTAGCGGTCACCATTGACTGTAACGTTCTGGCCAGCACCGTTTTTAAAGAAGTACGGATCAATTATTCCACCAACCCATAAAGCACACCAAACAATCAGTTTTTGTGGATGTAACGGTGTCTCAACATACACTTGAGGATTATCATCACTCCAAATATGGCAGTTTGGTTTATTGACGTATCCATTCAACCAAAAGTGAGCTTCATCGCTAAACAAAATTCGCTTATGAAAATTGGGATCAACGGCAATCTGGTTTCGAGCGCATTCACAACAATTCGCATGCGTTGTTCAGTTGTCCTCGTCAGTCTATTCTATTTATGTTGAAATGCCAAAACAAATCACTTGACAGCTGACAAAATGGCCGCCAGTTAAAAAACACTTATTATTTCTTTTAAATATTTTTCTTGCACTTTGTATGTAACTCAGAACCCTGTACTTGTTATAAGTTTATTTTGATGTACAGTATTGCTTAATGAAATATACAGTTAAGGACAATTAAAAAAAATATGGAAGAGCTATGAACCTTAATACAAAATGCTGGACTGACAACCTCTTGCCTCAAACTCAATTAGTTAATGCTAAGAAGGGACCGTGGAGTAACGAAAGAAATAAAGGCTACACTATATTAAGTTTCTGTTAAAAAATTTAGCAAACACATGCTGAATTGAAAAATTTTTTTTTAAAATGGTGTTACTGTTTTTTATCCTTCGTATCATATTCCGTTTCTACCGTTTTTTTCACTAAAGGAAGGTTTAATTTTCTTGATGAATTACATATATATAAGCTTTGCTTTATTAAAAAAAAATATTTAAACGCCAATCATTTATAGAAAAAATAAAAAATGTTTTTATTTAGTATTTCTATTGTGTTGTCCATAACTGTATATGTTCCTTTTTAATACTTTCCACGAAGTTTTTCAATACTTTCGCCATAGATGTTAGGTACAGAATACTCATTCATTCTTGTGTTTTTTTTTTTTTCAGGAACTCCAATTATTGTTTTTAGACCCGATGTAGCTTTATCTCATGAAAACGACGAAACTTACAAAGGTGGTCTTGTCAATTTTGATGAGCTTAATATCTGGGTACAAGAGAAGTGTGTTCCTTTAGTCCGGGAGATAACATTTGAAAATGCCGAAGAATTAACCGAAGAGGGCTTACCTTTCTTGATATTATTCCACAATCCTGATGATACTGAATCCATTAAGGACTACAAAGCAATTATCGAAAATCAACTACTCTCGGAGAAACGTAAGTTATATATATATATTTTAAAATTTAAGTTTATATTACGTATCGTTTGGATTTTTATAACATTTATGTTGTATTAAAGAAAACGTGAACTTCCTAACGGCTGATGGCAAACGTTTTGCGCATCCACTCCACCATTTGGGAAAATCAGATGATGATTTACCACTTATTGCAATTGATTCCTTCAGACACATGTATCTTTTCCCCGATTTCAAGGATATGTATAAACCAGGCAAATTGAAAGAGTTCTTGCAAGATTTGTACAATGGAAAACTTCATAGGTATTAAATACAATAACTTAATTTTGTTTTATTTTTTTAAGCATAAATTCTAACATTTTTTTTTTTTAGGGAATTCCATTATGGACCCGATCCAACAAATGATCAAGATTCGAATGATATTCAAATAAAATTCATTACATCGCCGCCTGAGTCAACATTTAAGAAACTTGGTCCTTCGAAAAACCGCTACACTCTGCTGAAGGACGAATTATAATTTAAATAATTTTTTTTTAAATTACAGTTTAACATCCCTTATAGATTCTTAATTTCTGTTTTTAGTTGAATTTGTTTGTTCTCTTGAATGTAAAAAGAAAACATTTGGTTATGTCGTGTAATGAATCCCTTGGTTCTGATCAGCTCAGCTGCTGTAAGTTATGAACAAAAAAAAAAAAACAAAAAGTAACCAGCTTTTTTGATCTGTTGGCTTTTAAATATTATGCCGTATTTTTAACTTACGTAATATTCTTATCTCGGAGCTGTATTTATTTTTTTTTTCCAAATATTACGGTGCCTAGGAAGAAATCTGCTTTCTTGAACCGTAACTACTTAATTCGGCAGTGGTTTTTAGGTCCTTTTTTTAAATATCATAATAAATACTACAGTTGTAAATATATATATTATATAAATTCTCTCCAGTGTTTTTTCTACTGAATACTTTGTAATTCAGTTCGTGCTACAAAAGTATATAATGATGTATATGTATCTTACAATAAATTTAAAAAAATCTACTCATGAGTTCGATTTAAATAATTTATATTAAATTATAATAATATTTAATTAAACATAAAAATCAACTAAATATATGTATTTATAAAGCTGCCGAAATTTCTTGTTTTTTTTTTGTTATATTAAATTTACCAGCGGATAAAATTTTCCCATCCCAATCAAAGCCTAATATGGGCACATCCCCCTACAGAGTTGTAGTTTTTTTCTAGAAAGTTTCATTTATATTTGGCCTACTGTCAAATTGACAGAGGAACATTTATAATTGGCCCTACTCTGAATTTTGTTGCAAATATTGATTATATTCGAAAGTGCGTTTCGTTCCGCGTATTCATTTTCGGAAAATTTCACTTTCGGAACGAAATTCAAAGTAGAGCCCCAGATTTCACAAATTTTAAGTGGATAAATATTTCCATTCAAATTAAAAACGAGGAAGCTCACCCAAATCAAAAATTTTAAATCTAAAGAGTACAAAAATCAACAATAATTATGTAATTCTTAACCTATACCCAAAGCCACGCTCAGCTCACATCGTAGGAAAATTTGGTGGTAATTCGTTAACAATTTTGGCACCAAAACTATTAAGATGATTTGCAAGTTTTGGAAATATTTAATGGCAATCATTAAAGTTTCCTTTCTCGACAGGAGTGGTTATAAGTAATTGGTTGCACAGCAAATATCAGAAACATTTGAGTGAATCGAACGTTTCGATTGAAACGAATAGCAAAATAATACCGATAAAAGCCGAGTTTTTGTGGACGTGTTAAGGCTTTCAGCTAAATTTTACAAAAAAAAAAAATAACAAATCAATGTCTGTTTTCCGTAAATTTTGTATAACCACTTTTTTGCTATTATTTACGTACAATTTCGCTTTAACTCATCATTTGACTAGTGAAGATCTTGTCTATCTACAAGGTCACGCACAAACGGGATCGATAATTAATGTGGTATTCTTTTATTTTAATCTTTTTGAATTTGCACTGTTGACACTGAATTTTTGAATCTTTATGTTTTACTTTTATTCCGTAATTGCAAATCAAACAACTCTCAAAGTAACCTTGGAAATTAATATTTTGGGATTCAATTCTAGTTGAAAGTTACATACCTACTTTCAACTACATACCAATATTAAAAACCGACGCTTTTCGTTTAAGAATATGTTTTTTTTTTTAAACCTTTAAAAAGCTTTATTCATCAAAAACAAAATATTAAATAAGTACAAAATATGCATATTCAAATCAATATTCTTGAATTCAAAAACCAATTCAAAACTTTTACAACTACGACTGCTAAATAAAAACTTTTGGGTTTTTTATTTACTCGCTCACTGTTTCTGAAACTAAAAATTTACTCAAATCAATGAAAATAGGTACATAGGTACATGTTCTACATACCTTTGAACATTTTTTTCTGTTAACCCTGTCATTGTTTGAAATTTTTAAATTGAATAAAGCCAACACAACTTACATACACTAACGTTTGGTTTCAAATTTTGTGTAGTATTATTCTCATATCGTGATATCGGTTATATAGTTTAAAAATCGCAACAACATTATAATTAGACGCTATTACACAATAAACGTGCAAGTTAGATTAGTAACCGACCTGATGATCTTATAATATTTGGAGCGAATGAAAATTGATACATTTAAGAACAAAAATTTGCTTTTGTAAATAATATGTGTTGACCAAAAACAAAACCCATATAACATTTTATAGTAACAGCACAAAACAGTTATAGTTGATTAATGATTAAACCTCTGCTAAATTTAGAAAGTAAAGCAATTTAAAACGAGAAATATTGGTTCGAAAATTTTATTTTTATTAATATTATCTTTTTGCACAGGTAGTAGTTATTTAGACTAGAATTTTTAAGTAGACAATTGGCTTAGAAGATGGAATATAATGAAATAATCTTGTACGAAAATATTACCGCATTTTGTATATCAGTGTGACTTGTCGCAAATTCAAATGATGTACAAGAGGTATGGAGTGCTCTTTAATGGCAACTCACGTAGTGCTAGTTGTACACTCGTAGTTTAAATATTTGATCCGTGGTTCTGCAATTTTAACTCACCGATTTCGGCGGATTAAATAAGGTTCCAGTATGTAATTGGCTATTATCACTTAATTGAACAACAGTGACGAACTTGATTATATTGGCGATGACCACAAACGTTGATTCATAAAGTCTTAAGTCGCATTCATCACACGAGAAAAATATATATGTACTTACATAATAATATATATATTTTGTAATGGTACAATAACAAAATTTGTATCAAAATGATAATTTGACGAAATAAGAAAAATGTTGTGATTTAGCATTTTTTTTTTTAAATTGGTTTCCAATATTATTCGAAGTACGGAGCATGTTAACAAAATTGAACACAATTGGGCAGGCATTTGAATGTGTAATTAGAAGTCTTTTCGGATTCCAATCCTATGTGCCAGGATGAGACAAGGGTGTTGGATGATGTAGAATTTTTAGTCACTATTTAGATTTTGACTTTTCATTACGCCATGATATAAAGAAAGAATATTTTTTTTAAATTTAAAATAGTTTATTTAGTAAAATGAAAAAAGAAAATGGACGGATAGAATACAACTTAATCCTATTGTAAAATATAAAGAAAACAAGGCACTATCAACAGTTATTGTAACTATAAGTTATTCGTACAAAAGGTATTCGAGATTTGTAGGTATATTGTTGTACATTTGGAATGATCAGATTTTTATTATGAGAATTGTTTGTAGAATGCCAAAACCAAGCAAAGGATGAATGGAATGCCTGAGGTAAAAAGATTGGGTGCTCCACTCTTTAAAAAAAAAATTAAATTCAATAACTATATTTAAAACATATTCATGATTTTAGCTTACAATGACATAATAATTGCATCTATCTCCCTGGCAGCATTCGGCACATGTCCAATCCTCATACCAAATATGAGAACAGTATGGTGTGAAACGTTTTCTTTGCTTGTGACAATGACTTTTTGCCATGCATCGTTTCGAAACGTAATACTGTTTAAGGGCTCCCTGCGAGAAATATGGCTCACTGCCCCACCTTATTTCCGTGAAGCAAACATCTTCACCTGGCTCGCAGGTTTTAATTGTGTTGAGGCATTTTTCAGTATTTCCAGTCTGATTCGAACAAACGTAGCATTCAAGTCCAGATACAAATTGAACTGCGGGAAAATAGATTTTAAATAGAATGGTAATTTTAATTTTTGTTTGTATAAATGTACTTTCTGTGCAGAAATATATTGCTAGTATGGAAACTAAACAAATCTTCCAAAGTTCCATGTTTTTAAAATATAAAATAAAAATACCCCAAATTATAAACACAAAAAAAACTCTCTTTAGTCATTAATTTGACATTTATACTTTTATAGTGAGCTCCTAGCCAGTAAGCCACTCCCTAGAAGATGAAAACACAGATTTATACAGGGTTGTTATAAAATTTATGGCTGGTTCACAGTGAAGTACATTGACGCGAGACACGAGACGCGATAAAGTTCAACCAATGATTTAAAAAAAAAAACACATTACACCTACTCAGTCGTTGTTTTTAGGTCACTCTTGAACTGATTCCAGTGTCTAAATAGTTGGATATCTTCTTTTGTATGAACGCATTCCAACAGTTGTCTAAATATGTCCATATATATTTAAAAAATGTCAGTCGTATATATAATCCCATTCTAGTTTTGTTAACTTTAGCACACTGTCCATGAGGAAACTAAAAAGTAAACATTTTCAGTCGTATTTATAAACCCATTCCAAATTATGTCTAACTTTGGACAGCTGTCCAAGTCCAAAACCTTATTTATAATCATGTTCCATCGAGTGTCTAACTTAGACACTGAAATTGGTTGTCCAAACCTATTCTAAAGTGGGTACGTTCAATGAACAAAAAATTGAAAAATAATCTTCAAATGAACGAAATATTTATTGAACGTACCCAAATGCTCACGAAATTGACAGATTACAGGGATGTGGGTGAGTCTATGAGAACATTTGTAGGCCACTGTTGGAATGCGTTTATAAATAAGGAGATGTCCAACTATTTAGACAATGGCTAGCTGGACAACTGTCCAAGAGTGTTCTAAGGAAATCTAATAAATACGACTGTTTGTTTTTTTAGCTGGAGCTATGTACCTCTTGGCTAAATTGCTTTGCTTGATTTAAGTTTGGCTAAATTTTGAAGAGAATTCTGTGTGGAAGCTATGGAATTTAGCGCGATCTACGTATTTACTTGAATAAGCTTTCCCAAACTGTATCGCACCTGTGTGGGTACTCTCATCATAATGTTAATTAATCGCGTTGGTTCGAGAGACCGATTTATTTATTTATTTTATTAAATGGTTGAATATTAATTAGAAATTCTACGCAAAACTCTTATTTAATTTTTTAAAGGGTTTTGGCTAAAATTTGAATAGAGAAGTGGGACACTGTTTAAATAATATCCCATAAAATATCTTGATGTAACTGGGCATTATAAATTTAAATGGGGCAAAACTTTTTTGGCAAACGAACAAACCTTTATTTTAGACAAATTAAAAAGTAACACAAATTTATGTTGTCAGAAATTCGACCAATGAATACATACAAATCCAGAAAGAAAAACAAAAATCGATTTTTAGTTTTTGTTCTGGGCTCTGTAGTTTTCACTTTCCAGTTCACTAAAATCGAATCAAGCCTAAAGTTTTTGAAATCACAAAAGAACACGAAGAAATAATACCATGTCGGCAGCTGTGTTACCTCTGCTGTTCTTTACTCTTGTTTTCGGTGGAATTGGGATAATTCTACCCATGATGACACCAAAAGGGCCGAACCGAGGACTTATCCAGTGCGTACTTATGATAACCGGAGCTACGTGTTGGTTGTTCTGGCTTTGCTGCTATATGACTCAAATGAATCCTCTCATTGGGCCTAGGCTCAATCAAAAGGCCTTACTTATGATGGCCAAAGAATGGGGTAATGCTATCAAGGACTAGGCCGCAGTAATCCAATTGAATTGTTTGTTTAAAACTACACCAAAGAACATAAATTTATCCATGACTTATATTCTGTAGTATTATGTATTTATTTAAAAAAAGTTATGTTAGTGCAAAAATAAAAAACTTAATTGACGCTATGAGCAAAGCAATTTTATTAGTTCACCAACTACCAACACATTTATACTATTCCCTAAAAGTCTGTACCTCTGTCGCAGAGTTGTCACTTCGGGGAATTGGAATACTTCCGGAAAACTCATCAATCTGGCCACTTCTCTTGGACTAAAATAGCGTAACTTCAGACAACGAATACATTCTATGTATTCATTGGATAATGGATCTAAGGATTTAGCTGTTTCAAGTGTTTCTGCCATTTCCTTTGAACTCAGAGGCGTGAATATGGAACCGGTGCCTTCGCTGTAATGGGTGTAAGCTTTTGTGAAGCATATCGTATTCGATGAGCCTCGAGTAGAAATATCAAACAAGCCAAATCTTTTCCTTAGTACCTTGTCGTCTAGTTTAAGGTCTATGGTCATTTCACTGTCTGGTTCAATAATATCTTTGACGGTAAAGCTTTCTTTTGGAAGCTTAAATATTTCGCCTGGAAATGTTTCATGTATATGTTCACCTGGGAAATCGAAAGCCGACTTTTTAGCCAAGCAATAGTATCGATGTCGTGTATTTGGAATACCAAACTGCGATGGGCTAAGAATAAATTCTCTGAACGAAAATCCTGATCTCCTGAGTGCCTCCAAGTATACGTCGCGAGCCTTTGAAGTCTCGAAACCCTTAACATTCTCCATAAGAATAAACTCTATGGTATGACAGTCAGGAAGAATTTCACTTATGTGGGTTAGGGCGTCAGTTCGGACGTCGTCGATATCTTTCTGCTTTCCAACTCTGGTAAAAGGCTGACACGGAGGCGACATGAGAATCATATTTACATCAAGACTATGAATGAATTTTGGTGTTAATTTTTCAATGTTATTATTTAGAATCTTGACTTTTGGATGGTTGAATTTATATACGTCATTAGCAACAGTATTTATGTCCATGGCAGCGTGAATTTTTCCGCGTAGTTTAGAATCTAAAAGGGGTTAGGAAACGATAACATTAATTTTGGAGTTACTGAAATTGATTTACTTACAAAGAAATGCATTATGCATTCCACCAATTCCGCTAAATAATTCCAGGATCTTAAATTCGTTCATTTTTCTCTTTCTAAAGTTTATTTTATTTTATTAGATTTTTGTACTTTGTTTACAAAATTACAAGAAGCCACGTACAGTTAAATACTAGTTTTTTAATTCATGTATGTCATTTTGGTACAATTCGAACAAAAGCTGAATGAATGAATTCGCATGAAAATGATGAGATTTTTTGACGGTTTTTAATTTTTTCTTCTATAAATTTCCTGTACCTTTCACACGAGGAAGTTTGTTGCCTTTCACACGTGGAAACTGAGTTT
Source organism: Epistrophe eligans (assembly GCA_951394125.1). Classification (NCBI taxonomy): domain Eukaryota; kingdom Metazoa; phylum Arthropoda; class Insecta; order Diptera; family Syrphidae; genus Epistrophe; species Epistrophe eligans. The sequence goes on along the minus strand of OX596029.1, from coordinate 65,041,721 downwards.
CCAGCAACTTTAAGTTTTTAGGTGAAAGGGGACGAGGAAAAAAGTTGCTTAAGATTTTTGACGTTTTCTTTTAATTTCCAATCTCCAAAAATCGTAGACCGTTCACTCTTCTTACTTGGTGCCCTTCTCGCCTAAAAACTGAAAGCTGCTGGAAAATCAGTTTCCTCAATATGTGAAAAAGTGAAAAAGGGAATTTGGACTTTTAGAGAAAGTTGCAAACTATAAAACTAATAAACAAATTGTTAATTTCAAGGTGAAATAAAAATCTACTAATTATTATTCCTTAAATCTTTTTATGAATGCCCCGCGACCATTAATAAGGTCTATTGTGCTCCTAGTGTAGTGTGTTATTTGAGATATTATCAACAATACTACTAACAACAATAAACGTTGGATGCACGCGTGGCAACCTCTTCACTCCTTACGGATCCATCCCACTTTTTAAATGTATGGGGCTAGGAGAAATTATTGTATACTTTTCAGGGCCAGTTTGTTCACAGCTTTAATCAAATGATTATTTGTATAAAGGAATCCATAATTCGAGTTTTTAATGATGGAAATCGCTAGTCAGCCGATTTTGGTTGAATAGTGGCATTTAATTAGAACCTTTGAAAGTCATGGCACAGATTTAACTCACTGTGAAAAACTGGCCCTGTCTATTTTAAAAACGTTTTACATTAAAAATTTCTTTATTCAATTAATTATATATTGCTTTTTCGAACATCTCGATTAAATTATGTGAGGAGAGGCATGGCGGTTAATTTGAGACTTATTTTTTATGTTCAGTAAAAATTGATTTTCCATTGGTTTTAAACTGGGTAACTTCTGGAAGAGCTTGATACAAACAAACAAACAAACAAACGTTTTGTCATTTAGTTAAGCCCTATCTTTAAAATTGTAGGTCAACCAAAACTAAGCTTAAAATCGGTTTCAAAATTTCTACTAAATACACAAAAAGAGAGAAAGCGATGAGTTAGAGATTTAAACGAATGTGTTATCTAGTTCTGAGCTATGTTCAGAGCAGTAAGTCTCCATTTCGTCGGTAAGTTGTTTACAGTTTCAAGTTTTTAGCTAATAGGGAATATAGTTTTAAATCGGTGGCAAAATTTATATCGAACAGACACCAAGAAATTAATAAAAACTTTTTAAAATAATAAAATTTAAACTGAGTAAATACTATTAGAATAATATTGATTGATGAACTGCTAAAAATGTTAGCAACTGCTACACTGTTTTCAGTTTTGATTAATCCAGCACATGGGTTCATCTTCAATCGTTTATGAAATTTTAATAAATTTTATATTTTTTAATTCATTTTAAAAACGTTTTACATTAAAAATTTATTTTTATTCAATTAATTTTGTGATATTCATGGCCAAATATGGAAGCCCATTTGTTGTCAAAGTAGAAAGACAAAAAGCCATACCCAAAGCCAAAAGACTCAGTACTGACTGACTCAGTACGTCAACAGAAAAAATCCAGTTCTTCATTGGATTCTATACCTATTTAGTAACCTATTATAGATGTATGATAGTTTTATCTTTTGAGTTTATAGAATAAAATAAATCTACCAGGTTTAAGAATTTTTTAGTTGTGTATAGGTAGGAAGGTAGGTATGTAGGTTTGAAAGAAAAAATAAGGTAATAACAAATTTACATTCAATAATAAATAAAATTTTACTTTTGCATTTTTTTGAACAACTTTTGAACATTAACCTGACCAGATAGTACTAACAAGTCGAAATTCTTCAAGTACCAGGAAATGTTATAATAAAGATGCATTTTCTTGTTTTTATCTAAAAATGTTTTGTAAAATTCGCTCATCTTGTCGGCGGACAATTCATCGATACCTGCTTGTTTGTGCAGCCTGACAAAATCTTCTTTTTCCTGAAATTATATAAAAAAATATTAAATTTGAACATGACAAGGAAGATGATGTTACATCATAAAATCGCTTGTTGTGTTTAGCCCAAAAGTCCTGATTCCATTTTTCGACTTCTATTTGCTTCAGTCTTAGTTCAGTGGCCAATGGTGTTTCATCTTTGGGGATACAACGAACATAAGGTCGAAGATTAGATTCTTTGTCTGGTGGCCCGATGTAGTCACAGGACACATTTTCCGGTTCAGGTTTTTCGGCGAGTCCTACGGTGGTTGTAGTTTTACGTTTGTCTGCGAACTTGAAATTTGTTTGTTTAGCTTTAGTTACGTTTAATTAATGTATATGAATTACTTTGCGGATATTGTTTATTCGTGCAATATTATTATTTTTCCTTAAAATTATCATGGTTAATATCTTCAGTACTTTTAAAGTTTGTATTTTATTTTGACATTTTAAAACAGCTGTTTTCAGTTTCGACGCAAAAGCCGTGTTCATATTTAATGTAGTATTCCTGTAAAAAAATCGAATTTTTTTCTAAACAGAACCGATTTTTTTTTGTATTGTTAAAAGGTATTAATAAAAATCGATTTTTTTGTGATTGTGGTACTTGACAGCTGCAATTTCGAAGCAAAGCAAAATCGGTTGGTCTATTGCTCTAAATCACGACGTGAGAATTCCTATGAAATGGAGTTCTATTGCAAAGATTTTAGAACAATATTCATTGCCCATGAACAACCGAATAACTGACGTTGATCGGTTTTCGAGAAAATCATTTCCACTTTCTTTTAGTGCATTTCACTTCACCGAGAGATTTGCCAACTGGCACCGACTTAACATATAAAAATATATGGAGAAAATTAAAGATACCAAACCAAGTGAGCGCTCTTCCAAAAATATTAAACTTAAAATTATGTGGTCCTTAACGCCAAACAATTTTAGAAGTGTTTTTTTTGTAAGCCCGGAGAGAAATGGACGAAAAAATGACGTCGGTGCTAAACAATCACCATGTTAAAAACAACAACAACTAATCCCCTACGGGCTAAGATAAACTCACAGAATTTTCCAAGCACACAGAAAAACTGTGACACCGACGTGAATTATATACTTGCTATCGATAGTTTGTACGAAAACACAATTTTGTTTGTATGATGGTGTCACCAATCCCCGTGCTGTGCTCACAAGTTCTTCCATCGATAAAATTTGTCGAGAAATATGAAAAAAACAAAAACGTACAGACATCATTTTGACATTTTACTGTAAGCGAAATATCTGCAGCTCATTCGAACAAATTTTGCTTCAAAGTTCTGTAAAAGTTCATACAAAAATATAAAATTGGTAGAAATTAGTGAACGGATCTATCACTATACATATATATGAACATCCCTAATTTTCTCAATGTATTATCTCTTAATTTTCGAAGAAACGAAGTTCGAAACAATTATGTAGAAAAAGCATTTCTCTTAAAAATATCCTCTTTGTCACTTTTTACCTACTTGCTAGCTCGTTCTTTCACCAAAAGAAATATCCTTGGAGCAAACAGGACAACAAAAGTTACCTTCGTCCAAAGTCTATGCTCTTTCTCATTGATTTCTTTTTTCTCCTTTTCAGTTTACTTACTGTTGTTTTTGTTTTGTTATAATTTATAATCTTTTTTCTTTTGAGAAAAGTATAGTGGTTTCTTCTGTGGTCATAACAAAAACAATTCGTCATCTCTCTCACTCTTGAAAAATTATATTGTAGAAAAGAATTGATACACCAACATTCCAACAACAAAATCATTTTTAGCCTACAAGCTAAGCTACCAGAAACCAAAAGACTATTTGCCTCACTCTCTTTGACATTTTCGACAACAGCCCCAGTTTTCCCGACCGATAAATACATTTTTCACTCAACTTCAACGCCAGCGCCAGGCCAGCAAGAACATTTTCTTGTGAGCAATTTCAATTTCAATTCAGTTTCAGTTCAGTTCGACGAATTTTCTGAATAGAGTTTGTGGTGTGTTTGCGAAGACGGATTCGGTGTGTTCGGATTAAGAAATTTAATAATGAAATAATAAAAGTTTTATTCAGAAAGTGAATAAAACTTAATAATTATACAACCGTGTATCATCTTTGGTGATTGCTAAACTAGATTTTGTTTATTAAATCCACTTTTGGACACTCGTTTGTTTGTGTGTCTATATTTTGTGGGTGTTGTTTGTTGTGTTGAAAAATTCATGTGAATTTAATAAAGTGTTCCAATAATGTGAGTATATTTCGATTTTTGTACTAAAGAGGATCAAAAAATCGTTTATCTCTTGGAATTCATCTCACCCTCCACCAGTTAGGAGTCATCATAATGGCTTCTTCACTTTACGGACCGGGATAAGTTTAAATATGAAAGTCGAATTAAAAATGCTATTTTAATTAAAACGAAATATAAATCTACATTATTCGCGAAAAGTGCTAAACTAAGGGATTTTTTTTTTTCAAAATTCCGAGAGTGATAACCATAATACAGTGCCAGGGTATTTCAAACCCAAGAAAATCCATCTGGGAAATCAACGAAAAAATCAGTTCTACTTGGATCTCTCTACACCTTTTCTACCTGTCTCTCTACCTTTCCAAGGGCTGAAGAGGACGAGGACAACGACGGCAACGGCCAAGAATACACATACATAGGAGAAGAAAAGCAGGAAAGAATAGGGATTTTCCTCTTAGGTTGGGAAAACAAGTGAAAAGGATAACGACGCAAGATGAAGGATATATTTTGGATACCTCTGCTTGCTCTGCTGTTCCTTTTGGGTAAGTCAATTTTAGTAAAACTTAAATTTAATGAATAGAAAAAAGACATTCCGCAGCTCAAAAAATTACCATTGACCTAAAATACATGTAGGAATAAAACGAAATTTTTTACAAAATGACTTTTATTAAAGTCGACTTATTTCCTTGTTCCCTGATCATAATGAAAAAATATAAAGCAAAAAGAAAAAAAGGACTAAACCACATCAGAAAGTATGAAAACAACAAGAACAAGTGACTATAAAAAGTAGTTGTGTTAAAAACAATCGATACCAGCGCAGGCGGTGTGTGCTCTCTTCCAATGTCGATTTTGCCTACTTCTGCTCTACTGCTACTTTGTTACTTGTTTTGTCTTCTCTATGAACTTACTTCATCGTACATCGCCATTTAGGCTGGCAAAATGAAAAAGTAGAAAGGCTACTACTCCAAGGAGCGAGTACTAGACATTAGGACAAGCACATGCACTGAACGAAACAGTGAACCGAATACCGAACCAACCATAGTGCCAGAGCGAGTGGTTAAAAAGGAGACGTAAATAGGATGTTGGAGTCGGATGTGTACACACTCTCCTCGCTGGATATGTCTATGACATAATTGAAAATTCTCAACAACCGACAGCGAGAGAGACTTCGCCAGTTAATTTTTTTGTGTTGTTGTTTTTGTTCCAGTTCCAGTGTGTGTAGCGGAATTTTAAGGATATGTTACCCTGTATGAATGATATCAACTAAAAGCCACCCCAGAACCCCACCAATAACCCCGCCCTCTGTTTTTTTTTTCACGACATAAGCTTTCACCCCTTGCGGAGTTTTCCCGTCCTTACTCGTAGTGCCGTAGTCTTCTTGCTTTAGCTGTATGAGTTTTCCAATTTTGTTTCCTTTGCCACTATACTTGTGTAACCTTCCGCTGTCCTCCACCCGAATTGAAAAATCCGACGTAGACTGCTGGTGGTATAGGTTAATATTACGTAGTTGTAAAAGGAAAATTTTGATGGCAGGCGGCAGGTAGGTGAATAGTTGGCGCTTGCTAGCTTTACCATCGTCGTCGACAGCCCTTAATTTAGCTGACTTTGACGTATCATTAAGTCGGTGGCTCTGGCTGTGACGAAGGGTGAAGGCAAGGCACTGTCCTACATGAGGGAATTAAAATTTGCCCATCGATAAGTTGCGGATTGCTTTTTGTTTAACGTCAAAGCCGAGCCAATTCGTCTGCATTTGAAAATGAGTATCTGTATACAAAGTCCCTTTATATGTATGTATTCACCACTTGCGTTGGTGGATATTTTATCAGATCACCCATCCCAACAACCCCAGAGTGGGGTTGATTCGAGTTTATTTTTTTTTTTTAAGATACGTGTCGCATTACGAGACTTGAACATTTGTAATAAAATTGGTTAAATGCGTTTTAAGAGTTGTAAGATTTTTCAAATTAGGTATATATTATCTGTTCTTCCTCACCCGCTAGACATTGCTATCGCTACCGCCATTGCCATTGTCATCGTTGTCAATTTTTTGCCTTTTTAAATTCCGTTCAGGAAAATGGGAAAAATCAATCGATAATACAGAATCATTTTTCGCCTTTTCTGTCTATGTGCTTATGATTGCGTGTGTCCTTTTTTGTCGTTCACCATCATCGCTTCTTTTCCGTTTGCTTTGACTTTGAGTAGTGCCATTGCTATTTTGTATATATGTAGGTATACATATATGTATAATTGTGTGTATGTATTAATTTCGTTCTGGATTCTAGTTTCGGTAATGGGCGCTAAAGGAGTGGGTGGAATAATAATATAAAAAAAGAATTGGTTTCACAACTCTACATAAAGTTAATTTTATTTTTCTTTGTTTTTTTTTTATATTATAGGTATTTGTAGTCAAACGAATTTCATTATTTTTTATGTCTTACACGCTTGTGGGTCATATTTTTTTTGTTTTTCGTTTAGTTGAGTAAAACTCAAGAACACGCAATTCGAATTATAGTTTGGGGGAAATTAGGAATGAACAAATAGGTATTACATATATGTATGTATGTCCCTACATATCCTTTTTATTGTTTTTTTTTTTTTTAAACTAATACAACCAAATGTATACCTACATACATACGAACTTACTTGCCCTTGAGACAATCATGTATTTTTTCTTAAATAAAGTCTTCTCAAATCCAAGGCATAATTGTATAAGATTTGCCCTCCAAATCAATTTATAATTTCTTGTTACATTTTATCCGTCTTAATTAAGAAAACTTTATTTTCAAAACTAAAAATATAATACTACATACCTATAAATATATAAAATATAATAATATAATTCTTTTGAAAACTACCTTATAGTTTTCTTTTAGTAATTCTTAATTTATTAGATTGGCTCAGAAAAATAGAAGCTTTTTTTGAAAGATGTGCATTTGCTCCAGAGTCCAGAACATATTTTAAACTTCCTTTTTGTTTCCATCCATCCATTTTATTCGAGTCCAATTTCAAATAAAAGTGTACTATCTAATCGTATTTCAATTCCGTCCTTCATCATTTTCTTCATATTTTTTTTCACCTAGGTGTCCGATTTTGTTAAACATGAAACAGTTTCCTTAAAAATTAGTAGCGCAAAGTTTTAAACGATTAAGTACGATGTTAAAGCATTTTTAGTATGATAAAACTGCTTTAACATCGTAGTAAATCGTTTAAAATTTTTCGCCAATGTTTATTTCAACAAAAACGGTTGTTTATTGAAAAAAGTTTAACCTTGATAATCAAACTTTTATGAGAGGGAAAATTGTCAATTTGTCTTTGCCTTTCCAAGTTTTCAAAAATCATTAGGTAATACCCACTGAATGGCCTTTTTTCATGTAAAGCTTCATTAGACCTGTTCCCGTACCAAAAGCAAAGGATGATTAACCCTTTACCACATGGTGGCTCACATTTGAACTAAACCATATTAGTGTGAATATTTTTGAGTTTTCAAATAATTCTGTTGTTTTGTGCATACAGTGTGAAATTAGTGCTATAGAAACTCTAAATTTTATTAAGAAAGGCCATGCAGAAATAGCTTTCCTGCTTTGGTCCATATTTGAACCAACATGTAGCAAAACCATAAAAGTGTAACTAAGATTTACTTTACTCAGTGCATAATATAATAAGAGTATTCATACAACGTCGTAAGTTTACATAATTGTGTTAAATGATAAGCTAACACAAAAGTTTGCATGAACGCCTTTTTAATTTATTTGGTTAAATGCTGTGTAATTTAACCAGCTGTTCGTTAAACGTCAAAAATAGTTTTTTTTGCGTTTTTTCGTTTTTTATAAACTCGTACAAAATTTAAAAAAGTTAATATTCAAAGATGCAAAAAAAGGAACAAAAAGAAATTTATTTATTTATATGATCAAATTGTTTTTTTCAAAACTATTCGGAAATAATGATGGTTTGTGCATTTTCTTTTAAAAATTTAAAATGCTTTTAATTTTTCGTTAACTATGATAAATAAACAGAAGGACAAAGGGAATGAAATTTTAGAAGAACTAACTCTAACGATGATTATAACAGCTGAGAATTCTCTATACTTAATTCCATTTTTATAACACTCTGTTCCAAAAGCAAACAACTTATTGACCGATATTTTGCCTCGTTCAAATTTTCGATCCATAAGTGTAAGTGTTGTAAACGTAATAAGATTACTTATTATTACGTGGATTACCAAAGAAAGTAAAAGAACGTCCGGTTTGCTTGATCGTTAACAGAGAAGAGAGATTTTTATTCATTATATCTTTGACATTTTTTATTATTCCGAATTTATAGCGAAAAAGCTGTATACACAATGAAGTATGGTATTGGAGCACTAATAATCAAAATTATTTTACAACAATAAGTATAAGTTTTCGATCTACATAAAAGTAAAGTTACAAACATTAAACATTTTAATAAAATGAAAATTGTTTTAAAATTTTTATCTCACCTGTGCCATTGGTTTTTCTCTTTTTTTTAAATTTAGTATTTATTAATTATAAGTATGTTCCTTTACTTTGCAACTCTATGCATTTCTGTGAATTTCTCCACAATTTTTTTTTTTTTATATGAACTTTGACAGTATTTTGTGTAGAAATTCACACAAATGCACAGAGTTTCAAATTAAAGGAACTAGACATACCTATGACAAATTGCACTCATCAACATCGGTTCTTTAAAATAAAAACTTATTTGACAGGTGTGTGACAAATAAGCTTGTTCAAATTTCGAAGTAATTTTTGAATAAAAAACCTTTACCAAAATCAACCCGAAATTGGGGCTCGGAACGATATTAACGATATTAGAAAAACGACAACAGTCGCGTTTTTTTTAAGCCTGAAAGAAATTATATGGGAAAAGATTTCGAAGCTAAAGGCAGAACTATAATAGTGGCAATAATAGGAAGAAAATGGCCAAATACAAGAGAATAATATGGCACGCCTATAATTTCGGCTTCTTGATTCTCATTTAAATCAGTTAACTTTTGCTTTCGGATGTAAAGAGCGTTCCCGAGCGTACCTCACGGAAGTGAAACTGACATTTGGTTAGGTAGATACGAAAAAAAAGACAAACATAATTCATATTACTTCAATGATTTACTTCTGATTTTGACTGCTACTTTTCGATGGTGGAATGTAGACGTCCTATCTATTATATTAATTACGTTTTAAGTCACAACTTTTATTTCAAACTAATCTTAATGCGGTAATTATAGAACACGGGTAGAGTTTTTTTGTTAGTTCTCTGAAATATTTAATATATCATATTTATGAACACGCCTAATTCTAAAAGTCACAATTACGTTTGGTTAAGTATATCGAAAATTTTTGGTTAATTTTCCACAGCAAAATCCTTGGGGAATTTTAACCAAATTGTGTAAATCATTTCTCATACAAAATTTGACAGTTCGTTAACCAAATCGTAAACTTAACCAAATGGTAAATTTAGTCTCCTTTCACACGAGGAAACTGAGTTTCCAGCCACTTTCTATTTTTAGATAAGGACACCAAGTAAGGGAAATTAACGGTCTATAATTGGTGGGAATTGGAAATTAAAAGAAAACGTCAAAAAATCTCTAGCAATAGCAACTTGTTTCCTTGTGCGATAGGGGACTTATCTAGTGTTTAACATCATTGCGTAAATACTCTTAAAGTAAAACATAAATTAATCAATATATTAGGATGATGAGGTCAAATATTTAACAGCAAGATACAAGATTTTATCGTGATATATCTTCAGCAATGGCTGAACAACAACAACAATATTTTTAAATAGATAATTCTTTTATTCAGGTTGTTGTACTCCTAAATAGAAAATGTATTTTAATTTCTATTTTCAGCTTTCCAAAACTGCTCTTAAAAACGCTTTTGGTTGAAATGCAAGTTTCATACACAGAAAAATATCCTGTTCTCATTACGGTTAAGTTTCTAATTCATTACAATAATTATAATTAATTCACCGATTCATGTTGGATCAAAAGCATTGCAACTGTATACATACATATATTTCATTAAGTTTGTTTCTGTCAACATTCTAGGTGCTGTTAATTAATGGAACACCAAATTATGGTGCATGGTATAAAGCTGAAGAGTAAAACTCTGACAGCATATCCGTCAAATATACTATGTATATGAACTAGCTTGAAAGATCTTATTTGCATGGCATGTTTCTGTCACCCTTACCATGTTGTCCTACAAACAAAAATAAAGAACCTACATAAATCTCATTTGCAAAGAAGTCTACAACATCCATTCACATAAGAACAAAACAAATAATTATAATGAGCCTGTAAACTCCACACATTCTCGAGAGTGTCAAATACAAACAGAAGCAGTTATTATTCTCTGCGTCGTTATCGTTGTACCTACCTTATACACCGGCAATACGATACCAGTAACAACAACAACAAGATATAAAGTTGACCTTTCACGTATACATCGTGTAATGGGCATGGAAGATACATCGTTTCATTCGCATGTAGAATACGTATGTATGTAGCATTTTTAAGAGAAGAACTATGATGGAAGTTCTGTCTTACTTGCATTAAAACAAGTACCCCCTTGCGAATGAGGAAGAATACTTGAACCCTTTCACAAAATAGTTTCTTTGTAAATTGTCTTCAGTTTTTTTTTTTTTTTTTTTTCTTTTTGATGCTCTTCATGCTCTGGACATTTTGATTAACATTTTTTATGTGTGTTTTTAAAAAGACTTCTAATAAAACACATTTATATTTAGGTCAAGTAGTTTGAAAAAATAATGGAAAATGAAAAATGCAAGGGATTTACACAGATGTCATGGAAAAAAGTTAAAAAAAAAAATCATTGTTCTAGGTGTTTTTTTGTTGTTTATTGTATTGTATTCAAAAACGAAAACAATAGAAATAATAAAATAAAATGAAGGTTAAAAAGTATACATACATATAAGAAGCGAAGAATTTTCTAGTTGATTATTCTATATGCAAACCAATGAGAAAATATAAAAATTTAGAAGAGTTCAATTTGATTTTATGATCACTACCCGAAGTTTAATCATAATGAATGTATGTATGTATATGTACATATCTTCTGACCTCTATTTTTCTAACGTGCCTATTTGTACAGTTTTTTGGAGCGTAGTTCAAACTTTTCACCAAATTCTTTAACATATTTTCGAATAGCCCACGAAGTTGTGTGGTTTTTGATAGAAAAATAGATTAAATAATATTGCAATGCAACCTTGGGCAATTTGACATTTATTATTATAACGTTTTTATTTTAAATCGGCGTTAAACCTTAATCGGCCAAGATATCTAATAATGCCCAAAGCCCGATACATCTCTCAAAATCTCATCAAAAAAGTGCCATGAAGCTCAAATTAAAATATTTCTAGTGTTTTGAACTCCAAAAAACGAGTTACCCTAGACAAAAATTGGAAAGAACCATAGCAGGACGAAAACGGCAGTATCAACGCGTTGTATTAACCGAAACAAACATTTTTAAAACATTTCGCTGATAACTCTTGAAGAATTGGGCAATTTTTGATTAAGGCATTATAACTATGGAAATGTCCGTCAAGTTAGCATTACCACTTCAAAATTTTAAGATTCTTATAATTGGATCTGTCGTGAAAGAATAAAAATTATTGAGCTTGTTTTTTTTTTAAATAACCCCTAACTAACTAACTTGACCGTCAAGTTAGTAAAACCTGCTTAAGAGAAACCCGCTTATCTAAAACACTTTTTTCGTCACCGAGCATTTTTCGACCAATTACCTATAAAACACTCCGCTTAAGTGAAACTCACTTAAGTGAAAAACCCGCCTTGAGTCATCAAACATATTATTTTCAGTTAAATTTTATATTTTTCATTAAAAAAAAATCTCTAAAGTGAAAAAAAATTGAATCGAACAGAACAAAAAATTTGCTGAACACTTTCACTTCTTTTTTATTTTTCACTTCCACAACATTTTCACCACAAAAATGACATTTGAATTTCTGATATGTCACAACCATTTTGTTTAATCTATTTATTATCTAGTTTATTTTGATTTTTTTGCAACTCCAAAAGATAAATTAAATTTTGTCTAGCTTTAAACTTCCGCTTAAGTGAAATTTTTTTTCGCTTGAGGGGGGTTCGGTTAAGTGAAAAACCCGCTTAAGTGAAAGTAATACTGTGACATTTAATGACATACTTTGTTTTTTTTTTTGATTTTTTTTGGGGTGGTAATGCAAGCGCTCTGCATTGTGTTCGTTCATTAAGCCATTCGTTGAACGCCATCTGTCATTTCTTATGGTATTTGTATTTTATGGAAAAATACATTTGATGTTGTTGAAACGTCCAAATTGAAACGAGAAAAAACATACATTCGTATTTATAATACTATTGTTAAGCTTTTTCTAACTTTAGCACAATGTATGTTCACATAACTCAAGCTTCAAACTTAATAATTATGTAACCAACTTAAACGTAAGTAAATTGAATGTGTTAACTTATAAAAGATGGGAGGTACTTCTTTCTGTTCAATAAATCATTATCATTCTAAGAAACAGAACGTGTTTTTATTAAGATGAATAAATCTCCCTCCATCGAGAAATTTTAAAATCCTTTTGCTTTTTTACTTAACAGTTTCGATAAGCTCGAACAATGTCCAACTTAAAAATCTTATCTATAAAAATTTTCAATCGATTGTCTAACTTCAACATTTCAATTCGTTATCCAAACTTATTCTAAAGCGGGTACGCGTTCAATGAACTTATAATTAAAAAGTTATCTTGAACTTAATGAAATGTTCATTGTACGTATCCAAAAGTTCACGCAATCGAGCGATTACAGGGTAAATTATAAAATATTTAAACAACTGTTGGAATGCATTTATAAATAAGGAGATTTTCAACAATTTAGGCAATGGATAGGGTGGACAAGAGTGTTCTAAAGAAATCTAATAAATACGACTAGGATAGTTTAATTGAAAATCTTATTTGAGAATGGGATTGCACTTCTAACATTTTAGCTGCTGACGAATGGCGGAAATTCCAAATAAAAAATTTTCGACTCAACTGGAGTCGTTATTTTTATATAATTTGTCTTAGGTTTCTGACTGATTTAAAACTAACTATAATAAAAAAAAATTGGGTTTTGCACTCACACCCTGATATTTATTATAATTTTAATGACATCAAGGATTAACTTAGAGAAAAGTTAGTTGCTCCCATTACAAACAAAGTTTCAGGTCAATTTCAGTGCTCAAATTTTTAGTAAGATTATCATCAGAAAACGCTTAAAACGGTAGTTGTCAGAAACTCTTTGAAGCTCCACTAAAATACCGCTCCAAAAAAACCATGTTCCATATCTTAAAAAAAAAAAAGCGATAAGCAAACATTCCATAAATCTTCAAACTTAAATGAGACACAAAGACAAGCGAGTCCGCCAGACGGCCAGACAGGTCTTGCAACATAGATAGCTAGCTATACGCACGAACAACGAATAAAACCAACAATCAATATCAATGTTCAGATATCAAAACAAAATTATTGTGCATACAGAAGATCAATGTCACCGAAATCATATTGAATTAACCGTGTAGGTAGAAGATAGATGCACCTCAAACAAACCAGTTATATTATTATGTAGTATTAAATTCGTTGTTGTTTTTGTTTTTGTTGCTGTTGTTGTTGTTACTCTTATATCGATATCGTTCCGTTTCTTTTCGTCGTTGGGTGTTTGTTTTGTATTCATCATCGACCAATTTTAATAAGTAGGTTATATTAGTTTGGATATTGAGGGATTATAAAGCGATTAAAATATTTATTGGATCCGTATCTAACATCATTTCAAATAAGCTTTTTATTGAGAAAAGTCGTTATAAATTAAAGAGGATTTTTTTTTATTAATTTATGTAGGAAAATTGTCACGTGTGCTAAGACTCACTCATTTCGTTCAGTATATCTTAATAATATTTTAATATAGACAAAATTCTGTATTAAAGATGAAGTTTGTCAGAAGGGGAAGTTGGACATCCTACACCACCAATTTGGTCCGTTCAGTCTTGGTAGAATAATGTAGGGTGTATAGGCAAGCAATATGTAGCATGAAATTTTGAAAATTTGTTGCCAGGGGGATTAAGCTAGAATGTTTGATTATTCTTTAGACTTAAAGGAGCAATAAATAACAAAGTCCATCACGTTCAAAATTATTGTGATCTCACAACCTAGCTTCACTGAAGGTGGTATAGCAGCTACAAGAATATAAAAATTCAGCTTTCACCTAATTTTTATGTTAATTTTGATAAAATTACTTGTAATGTGCCTTAAGTTTTTAGATCCGCTGGTTGCGGTTTTACCTTTCTGCTCTAGTTCGATGTACATATGTACATACATCTGGTATGATATAATGGACATAAATCTCGATTTGTTTGCACACGAAAATGATACTTTGGTTCTAGAAAATAAGTAAAAACGAAATAATGAAAATGCTTCTTCTTTGTTTCTTTTCTCAGCCAAGAAAAATTTTAGGTTATTGGAAAATACTGCTTAACTGATTAATTTAAGTGAAAATAATCTCGCCTGTCAACATGTCACCATGTCAACAACCTAATGACTTTGTGACAAGTCTTTTGCTAAAATACTGCACATCTTATGACTCCCACATATGACAAAAGTTTTAATGCTATTAAGCCGTTTCCTTTTAATTATGTCTGAAATTCTTCTTCTTCAACTTCAAGAAGCTATAATTTTATTATTTTGACAAAGAATATTGTCTTCAAAAAGTTCTATGACATGAATGTCTTCAACATTATTTCCTTTTTCTTAATTATTTGTCTACGAAAGTTATTAAAAAAAGGAAAAAAATGACTCCAACTGTCAGAAACAAAATCATCCATTATAATTGCAGTAGTGCGCCGTCGTCGTCTTCAAGTCGCATCGCAACGAAAATCCTCATCGCATTTTGTTTGCTTTGTTTGTTGGTTTATTTTTTTCTTTTCAAATTGACCTACATTTGCCGAAAACAGAGATAACATTCTCTGTCGTTTAATTGCTTAACCGCATTCTTAGCAAAAGCAGAAAACATTTTTGTATACGAACCCTTCATTTTATACGTGGTGTTGCTTCGTGGGTGGGTGTCTATACCTAGGTGCTTGATATAGCTAGGCTTTAAAATATATTTTTTTTTAAACAAAAGCAAGAAATATGAAAAGCGACTCAAATGAAAATGATATAAAATGTGTCATTCAGTGCCTTAACTTGTATACGTACATATATTGTATATAAAACATACAAAGTGTCATCTGTTTAGATTCTCAAGTATTCATTGGGATCTCTTCGAAATCGAGTATCTTTTGTTCTTTTGTATATCCTGTATCTATAATGTAGGTTTTGTTGTTGGTTCAACAACCTTTAACTTATATAAAAAAAATGTAAGTTTCTAGTAAGACGAGTTATGGGTTTGCAAAATGTAAAAATGATCAAGAATGAATCAAAGAGAAAAGGAAATTCTTTATTTTTATACTTGCTGGGTTAATGCCCTGGGAAACTTGACAATAAACAAAAACAAAATTAAAAATTCAGTTATAACCATTCAAATTAATTTTGTAACAAAAAAAAAAAAAAAAAACATTATAAAAATTAACAGCAAAAATTACTAAATTTGATAGACAAAATCCAATCATTATTTTTGACCTTACTGTATCGAGGATCTTGGAGGCGTACATCGGCAACTACAATTTGCAAGTGTGATTCTGATGTGAGACTATACACAGTAGAAATAAAAAATATTTACTGAGTACAAATTATCTGTCCCCTGTCAAACTCACTGTCACCTGTCAAATTCACTCTCAATAAAAATTACTACTACTACAACTACTATCAAACTCACTGTCACTAGAAATAGTGTTGCCAAGTTCAAAATTTTATTTGATTGATAGCCCAGGAAAAATGTACAAAAAAATGTTCCGGGATCTTAACATCTCATATGTGGGATAATCGCAAAAAAAATATAACATCTTAAAGGTTAGTAATTGGTCAGGCGTATAAAATTTGTAATCTATGGTTAAAGTTTGTGGGGTATTGACATGGGGTATTTACACTGTAGTTTCTGTAATTGGTCAGCCATTGATTTTTTTTAAAAGTTTTTTTTGCAATAATATTGGTGTATTTTAGGGTTGGCACCTTACTTTATCTGATAACCTGCTGATATTAATTAATTGATAGTCGGGGATGACAGCATGTAACTTGGTACAATTGAGTTCAGCAATGAAACCCAAATTTCTTGGTATAAGAATTTTCGCCGCAAGAAGTGTAGCTTCAGCAAGTATACCTATAGTGAATGTTGATGACAAATTTTGTTGGTAATTATGAGATATTTTGTTGAGAAATTTGTTATTTTTTTTATTCATATACAGTGGTGGACATAAAAATAGCACACTTTTTTTTATTTTTGATCTTTTATTTTATTGTATATATTTAAATGTATATATGGAACAGTTAATGATTAATTACACATATGTTTTTCCTTTTTTTATAAAATTTGCATATTTTGAAGAAATATTTTTTTGTATTGCGGTAATTTCTGTAAATAAATAGAAACAAATACCACAATTAATACAAGGTTTTATAATATAGCCTGTACATTTAATTAGCACATAAACTGTAAAAGTAATTTTACCTTTAAATTTCAAGATGAAAGTTAATATTTAGTTGGAAATCCCTTGTTTGCAATCACAGCTTGACATCTTCTTGGCAGGCTTTCCACCAATTTCCTGCAGCGTTCTATTGGCATTGCATACCAAGCACTTTTGATGTTTGCCCATAATTCATTATAGTTTTTTGGATTTTTACCTTCAATTTGGCGTTCAATATTATTCCACAGATTCTTAATCGGGTTGAGATCGGGAGACTGAGCCGGCCACTTCAAAAAATTCACAAAACTACCTTCTAAACACGATTTTACTAAGTGAGAAGTATGCTTCGGATCGTTGTCGTGCATAAAACGCCATGTCAGAGGCAAATTGTCATCAGCGTAGGGAATCATGTGATCTTCCAATATGTTCTTATAAACATGTTTATCCATTTTTGAGTCAATTTTAACAATTGGGCCAACACCGTGCCAAGAGAAAGCTCCCCACACCATAACATTTCCTCCTCCATGTTTTATTGTTTTAAGGGTGTATTTTGGATTGTGTTGTTGGTTAGGTGGACGCCAAACATATTTTTTTCCGTCCGAACCGAATCTGCAGAACTTTGATTCATCGCTCCATAGCACGTTTTTCCAAAAATTAATAGGTTTCCGTAGATGTTCCTTAGCAAAATGAATTCTGCACTTTAAATTTTTTTTCGAAACAAACGGTTTCTTTTGCGATATGCAGCCCCTTAGTTGGTTTTCATTCAATCGTCGTCTTATTGTTCGAGAAGAAAGTAAAATACCGTATTGTGACTCTACATCAGATTTTATTTGATTTGATGTTTTGAATGGGTCCGCAGTCGAAGCTCTGTGTATCAAATGATCCTCTCTAACGGTGGTTTTTCTTGTACGTGGCGCTCTGGGGACTTTTTCTGTAGTTCCAAAAGTTTCAAAATGGTGAATTGCATTATAAACAAGCTTTCTGGAACAGTTTAATAAATCAGATATTTCCGTAACGGTTCCTCCTTCAGCTTTCGTCTCGAGTATCAAAACCCTTTTATCAGTTGAGCAATGTGGTCCCTTTCCCATATCTATGGTATATTTTTACAGATATTCGTTTTAAATCAACGCATACAAACTTACCGGTTTGATTAATGTTAAAAATCTTAATATTGAAATAATTCTGGATCACTGTGCTAATTAAATGACCAAGCTCAAACAGAGATATTACACGACTAGGTAACTTATAGATGAGATGATGAAATATAGTCTACGGCCGTGTTCAGAGATGTATAAAAAGCGATCTGGATAGATTTGTGTTGTTGTAATTCCTTTTACAGGGTGGCGCATAAGTAACGTAATGAATTATTTAATGAATAATATTTTTCTTTCTGTTTTTATTTAAAATTGGAATTTATTAAAATTTAGATTGTGGTTTGGAAAAATGTTAACATTATGTTTTAATATCTCTCAAATGGAGCTCTATTGTTTGCTCTGACCTGACGTGCTCTTTCCAGAGCCTTAAGCTGTTGCATGGTTTTTGGCTTATTGGCATACACCTTACTTTATAGTTAGTCCCAAAGAAAAAAAATCTGAAGTCGTTAGTTAAATTGGGCGAACGCTATATTATCCGATTCTTGAAAACGCCGAGCATACTGAATGCTTAATTGTAGATCATTTGCTTTGCTTTAACTCGTGAACCAATTGAATCTTATATGAAAAAAAGTGTTGCCGTTAAATTCTTTGCAAAGACGTCACCAACTGCTGAGAATGTGGCCTGGCAGAAGTTTCGGGGATATCAATAATACTTGCTTGCACTCGAGCAATGTTCACGTCATTTAAAACTGCACAGACAGCCCCTTGTTACTGAAAACGCTGGACCAATCGGTAAATTGTTGGAGCACTAGGCGCATTTTGTGTGCTGAGTCTTTTTATCATAAACTTCCAAAGTTTTTCGAAGTTAGTTCTGGAAAAAAATAAGTAAACAAACAAATTATTCAATAATTAAATCATAACGTTACTTATGCGCCACCATGTACAAACACAGCAAATTATCTGTCGTCGATAGAAAAAATCTCGAGCTATCCTAAAGATTCTGGTATCTATCCGATGAGAAATGTCTACAACAGCTGACTACATTTCTGATTGGAGTTTGTTGTTTGCTTCGCGTTGTGTTTTTTTTTTTTTTTTGGGAAATAAAAATAAATTTAAGCAAAAATATGAAAATATTAAAATAAGATGAAACTTAATATTTCGATTTAATTTCTTTGTGTCAACCTTTTTTGAATTTTGACTTGACAGCAAATATAGCATTTTTGTCGTTTAGCAACATACATGGATACTTTTATATCTAAGACTATCTTAGTGCAACCTAAACGCGGCCAATGAAAAAAGAAAATTAACGAAAGTTATGTCAAAAATTTACAAATGAAATTCGAAGCACCACCATGGGGTTCGATGTTAAATAAAAATCTGAACAGCCCTAAATTTTTAGAAAATTGCTTGACATTCCCCAAACTCACAGTACACTTATTAAAGGTAATATCATTAGGGTTTTAATTTTTGAACAGTTCTGCGTATCTGTCAAAATCGAGGACAATGATGGATCCAGTGTCCCTTTTCTTGCCTTATTTTAATTGGCGCATTCAGAAAAATGAGATCTCAGAGATTTTTCTAACTCAAAAGGTGAGCAAGCGAATCCAAAGTTTTTTTTTCCTCTGAGAAATTTTGCTGACGTATCCAGGTTCATGTAACTGAGATTAGTGAGATCTCCGAGA
Organism: Epistrophe eligans; assembly: GCA_951394125.1. Classification (NCBI taxonomy): domain Eukaryota; kingdom Metazoa; phylum Arthropoda; class Insecta; order Diptera; family Syrphidae; genus Epistrophe; species Epistrophe eligans. Next base: position 65,022,206 of record OX596029.1, on the reverse strand, counting down.
TCTCATTTTCCTGAACACACCTAATAATTTGTTGTTGTTTCTAATGATGCGGTGAATAGTTCCTGTGAGCTCTCGAACAGCCATTCTTAATTCTTACACTTCCAACTTTGACAACCTGCGCAATATAGTACCTTAGATTTATGTACAGTGCCCCAAGCCTATTGAGTTCACGCTTTAATGTGCTAGTTATAGCTTCCATTGAAAATATTAATTGTTAAAACAAAATCAGAAATTCACGAACTGTCACTTTAGAAAATAAAAATAGGTTTAATAAAAAATGTTTAAAACTAAGAACATTTAAATAAAGAGCTTTAAGTATAGTAAATTATTATGTTAGTATCATGCTAATACCTTAATATCAAGTTGTTTAAAATTATGGGTCAATATTTAAAAAAATAAAGCCATTCATTAAAATTAAGAAATTACATATTTTAAATAAAAACTATGCATTCATTTTGTTAGTGTTGTCGGTTTTTTTAAAAAAATATTTTATGTTATTTCTTTAGAATCGTGGAACAAGTCCGCTTTTTTTTGCAATCTCTTCAAATAGTTTTCATATACAATCTGTTTTGGAAAAGATTTTTAATTATTAGTTAATTTTTAAATAATTGATTAAAAAGGTACATACTACCAGGTCTGGGACTCAATATATTGTTTTTTTTTTATTTTCACAATTTTGTAAGTAACAGAAAATGCACTAAACTAGCATACGTGCATAAAACATGAGAAATCATGGGGTAGGTAAGGTACTTTGGTGTGGCCTTCTTATGTAACATTGTTTTGGATGGAAGAACTTTTGGGAAGAATTCTATACGAGTGTTCCAAATAACTTAAAGTTTGTGCAAAAGTTTTTTCTCTATTCTTTTTTCTTCTTTCTTGTTGTTGTGTTGTGTTTTTTTTTTGTATTTATTGTTTGCCTATCCTATAGTTACTCCTTATAGGAAAAAACAAAATTATAAACTATTCCATGCCAACCAACCAACCGCCATTAGAGAAGGTGCGGTATGGTATTTGGGATGTTGTGTGCTGTGCATCCTTGGACCAGAGTGTCTGCAAGTTTGTGTTATATACATACATTTATATTGATCTAGAAAAAGGATATCGTTCTTCTTATGTTCCCGTAATGTGGCAAAATGTATAGAATCTTCTTGTGTTGCATATTATACTATATACGATAGAAGGGGAGGTAAAGTGTAGATAGGATTGTATATAGGTAGATATTTCTTCTATAATCCTCTGCCGGTAGGCAAAAAATAACTTAAGCGTTTTCTGCAGAGAGCTTGAGGGATAAAAACAAGAACGCGATGATTAAATATAGAGCAAAAGTTGTGACAGCGAAAACTATAATTGTGTATATTATATATGTATACATGTATGTAGGGTAGGGTATACATGCAAGAACCAGAAAATGTTTTTGGTGCAAAAGTTTAGATGAATATAAATATATAAAAAAATGAACTCCTATAGGCATCATCCAGGAATAAACTAACGAGAGTTTTGTATAGTTGAGAACTTATAAATATAGGTTCTTGTATTCTTGGGACGTATAATTTGGGACACTGACAAATGGTCAGAACATTCTGGTATACCGCCCAAATAGTACCTATGCATATACATACGTATCTAGCTTGCACCGCATGGTTGAATGATTTATTTATTAAAACTTTTCGAAAGAAGCTTTTCTTATGGTTTGGAGTTGAAAAGAAACTATTTTGATGCGGTGGTTTTTGTTTATAGAAGAGCAACATATAAAAATTCATCTTGCTTTAAATACCCCAATTTCAAACAAACAAACTTTAAGGACCCACGTGCTCACGTGTTATAAATATACATAACATATGTGTGTATCAACTTCTAAAATTTTCTGCTGGTTTTCTTAGACGTCTCCACCGCCATATTATTTTATTTTTATTATTTATTATCGACTAATATAGATTACAGCGCAAGAACTTTTAAACTATAGATTTATCGATTAAATAATATGGTGGGTTAGAATAATTGTTTTCTTTAAAACACTGAACAATTTTAAAATATCCATAGTTTAAAGCAAAGATACTTAAATATAAAGATGTAAGTTCTAGCTGAACTGTCAGATGTCGGATAAGAAATGAAAGGGTTGGGGTCTTTATTCTGTAAATGTCAAAATTCGGTTTCCAAAATTCTGTATTTCAAAATTCTGTATTTCAAAATTCTGTAAATCCAAAATTTTGTAAGTATGTATTTCAAAATTCTTTAAATCGAAAATTCTTTTGTTCAAAATTCTGTGGATCCAAAATTCTGTAGATCCAAAATTCTGTAAATCCAAAATTCTGTATTTCATTCCAAAATTCTGTATTTCAAAATTCTGTAGATCCAAAATTCTGTATTTCATTCCAAAATTTTGTAAATCCAAAATTCTGTATTTCATTCCAAAATTTTGTAATTCCAAAATTCTGTATTTCAAAATTCTTTAAATCGAAAATTCTTTTTTTCAAAATTCTGTAGATCCAAATTCTGTTAATCCAAAATTCTGTATTTCATTTCAAAATTATTTATTTTAAAATTCTTTAAATCCAAAATTCTGTATTTCAAAATTCTGTAAATCCAAAATTTTGTAAGTATTTCAAAATTCTTTAAATCGAGAATTCTTTTGTTTAAAATTCTGTAGATTCAAAATTCTGTAAATCCAAAATTCTGTATTTCAAAATTCTTTAAATCGAAAATTCTTTTTTTCAAAATTCTGTAGATCCAAAGTTCTGTAAATCCAAAATTCTGTATTTCATTCCAAAATTGTGTAATTCCAAAATTCTGTATTTCAAAATTCTTTAAATCGAAAATTCTTTTTTTCAAAATTCTGTAGATCCAAATTCTGTTAATCCAAAATTCTGTATTTCATTTCAAAATTATGTATTTTAAAATTCTTTAAATCCAAAATTCTGTATTTCAAAATTCTGTAAATCCAAAATTTTGTAAGTATTTCAAAATTCTTTAAATCGAGAATTCTTTTGTTTAAAATTCTGTAGATTCAAAGTTCTGTAAATCCAAAATCCTGTATTTCAAAATTCTGTATTCCAAAATTTTGTAAATCCAAAATTCTGTATTTCAAAATTCTATAAATCCAAAATTCTGTATTTCAAAATTCTGTAATTCCAAATTCTGTATTCCAAATGATAAAAAAAAAATTGTTTTGATAATGAAAAAAGTGCGCACTTTTTAATATTCATACATAGATGGCGGAGAATTTTACTCTAGGTATAGGTTTGACAAGACAACAGTTCGGTTTTTGGTTGAAACTTGAAAATCTAAACATCCAAGACCGAATAATTAACCGTGGGCGTGGGCTTATGTGATTGTAGAGATTCAACAGAAATGCAGCTTTTTTCGGAAGCACAACCAAATGTTGCTTTGGCAAAAGTCGATCAATAGACTTGCCCTTGAAACTCTCCGTGTCGTCGTTGTGTCATTCAAAGTTCCAAAAAATCTTGGATTCGCTTGCTCACTTTTTGAGTGAGATCTCATTTTTCTGAACGGGCAAAATAAATTGTAAGCTGTCAGTCTAACTTCTGACATTCCAAATTATTAGGTTCGTTCCCTAGATTTAGGTTTGTTTGCTTTGTTTTTCTTTCACTTTCACTTTCACTTTCAGCTGTCATTGTTTGGACGTGTTCAGATGCAACGTTTTTATAAAAAGGGAATTAGTATTTTACTAGTTGGTAAAACGAAAAAAAAAAAGATTAAAATCTTCGAAGACCCAGTAAATTACTAAATGTTTAGCAAATTGCTAACTATTAATATGCTAAGTTTGTTAACAATAGGTTGATTGATTTTTATTAAATTTGACATTTAGCACTTTTTTAACATCATCTAGCAGATTTTTAGTAAAAATTATTCTTATAACCAAAAATAACGGTACCTCCCATACAAGTGTTTAAAAACCGGAATGGAAAATATTATTTATCTCAAAAACGGTTCCAACCATTTGAATTAAAATTTTTATCTGAGCTAATTTTAGTACGATCTACCATATTATTGGCAAAAAAAAATTTATCTCTCTATTAAAAATCAAAAAATCACATAGAATAATTTTTTTTTTTAATTTCGACTAATATCTGTTGAACCGATTTTAATGAATTTATACACAAGAACTTCTAATAAGTTTAAATAATACTGCATATCAAAATTTTCGAAAAAAAAAATATTTTTTTGAAAATTCGATATTTCCAAAATGGGTAGAAGATTTTTTTTTTTAATTAATTTTTAAACTCTGCATTAATAAATATTAAAAAATGACGTTCCTTTTTTTCTTAAAAATGTTTTAAAAATTTTGTATATAAAAAAAAAAATTTTTTTTTGAAAAACAGCTCCAACGATTTTTTTTCTCATAAATTGAGATTTTAGTATGTACAGTCATTTGGTTGAAAAAATAGAGGTTAGGTAATTGGAAAGTTTTCCGAGAATGTTGAAAATTGGCAATTTAATAGATTTCGATGTGCTCTTTCAGAATTTCAACTTTGCCAACTCGTATCTTTGCCGCTGGCGCAGCCATATTGGAAAAATGGGGGGTTAAGGCCCCCTAAAATTGTTTTTTTTTAGGAATAACTCCCGAATGGTTAGTTGTAGAAAAAAAAATGTCAAGGACTAATTTGTAGCTTAGAAAATTTCCTACAAAAAACATAAACATACTTTTTTCATAAAAATAACCGTTTTCGAAATAAACCAATCCGAAGAGTTAAGGGTTTTACTTTTCTATGTATAGTTGGGCGGTTTCAAAAATTGTGAATTTTGTGATTGTACTCACCTTAAACTGAACTACGTTTTTGGCAGGCGGCATAAAATATAGGCTCCCAGAACTAACTTCGTTTTTTCTTATTATTTCAGATGAATGGATTTAAACTATTCAGACTTTACAACCATAGAGTGATCACGCATAAGAGCAAGTTCGTGCGACCCAGTCGTACATTTTTTTTAAGCGAAAGTCTAAATTTTATTTATCTTAAATAATTTATATGAAAAAATAGATATGAGATGATCAAAAATATGTAATTTGTTTTATGAGTAAATTATAATATTTAACTTGAGATAGCAGATAGATGTCAAGCAGCCCTATTACTGTTGTCTATCATCAATTGATAGTTGATAAGTATTGAAATTTGGTATTTTCAAACTCAATTTATTAAAAAAACAACTGATTACATTTTTAATTTTCTTGGTTGGTCACAAGCGTTGGAGACATGCTCAAGAAGCAAAACGTTTATCCACTATTTATGTTTGGTGCAAGTTGGACATCTTTTACTTACTCATATAAATTTCACTAACATTAACTTATGTCATGATACGATTTCTTAACCATATAATATACGAACAAATAGGCTATTCTGATATGCATATCTATTTCATCTTAAAAATTAATTAAACACTTTCAATTTCCAACTACGCAATCATCAAACGTTTCAATGAAATCATGAAGCGTAAAAAAATATGTAAAACGCTTTGGTGTCAAATGACATTTTTGTGACCAGAGAAAGAAACCTACGATGGACTGCACAGTGTTGCACTTTGTATGCGAGAGCGAAAAAAAAAAAACGATTTTCATGAATGATAATGATAGTGAATGGGATAAAAAATCAAATCGCCAATAAAAAGAAATAAATAAAAATATAATACCGTAATCTAAATAGATATGAATCCATATTTAAAGAAATTCGGCTGTGCAAAGTTTTTTTTCCCACGCTCATTTTTTTTTCATTTTGTTTGAATTTTTTTGCGATAAAATCTGAACCACTTAACCGATTTTAATGACTAATTCTTACATTGTACTTATTGCTCAACATTAGTTTTGAATTGACGTTAAACTTTTGGCAAGTTAACTTAAGTTCACACACATTTTCCTCTATTTAGGGGTTTCGGCCTTAATCATTGGTTGAACCAGATTGTAAGAAGCATGTAAAAGGTTTTCCAATAAGGACTTGACAACTTTTTTTTTAAATAAAACGCAAACTATTTGAGATATTTCAAAAACTTTATTATCGGCTTGAAGTACAATCAAAACAGTCGAGTGGAACTCGACTTCGTTCATATGGCCACCGCGGGCACGTTTGCAGCGGTCGATTCGTTGGACCCAATTTTCGATGACTCGGCCACACATTTCGGCCGAAACGGCCACTATTTCGCGTTCAATGTTAGCTCTGAGCTCTTCCAACGTGCGTCGTCGGCTTGTTGGCATAAACCAGTGACTTAACGTAGCCTCAAAGAAAATAGTCTAGAGGCGTTGAATCGGACGAACGAGGCGGCCAATCGACTGGCCCATTTCTTGAGATAACACGCTCATCAAACTTACTCTCCAATAAATCGAATGTTAGGTGTGCTGTGTGGCTTGTGGCACCATCCTGTTGAAACCACATGTCGTCCAAGTCCATATCTTCCAATTCGGGCCAAAAATAATCGGTAATCATGGCGCGATAACGCTGGCCATTCACAGTAACGTGACGATCGTTATCGTCGACAACAAAATATGGCCCAATAACGCCGCCGGCATTCAAACCGCACCAAACAGTTATTTTTTGTGCATGAAGTATTGATTCATGAAGCAAATGTGGATTTTCACCCGACCAATAACGCATATTTTGCTTATTGACGAATCCATTGAGCCAAAAATGAGCTTCGTCATTTACGACCGAAAATTGGAGTCAACGCTCTTAAAGTTGCGAATTTCGGTAAAAAAAATTTTATAATTTGCAGACGTTGCTCCTTCGTGTACTTTACCATGATGAAAATGTTGAGTTTACTGAATAAATTGACAATGACAGTTCGATGATTAGTGAAAGGGTGCGTTCACAAATTAAATTCAAAGTTGTCAAGTCCCTATTAGTAAATCCGATATTAGCTAAAGCTAATCGAAATCAGAACGTTATATGAAAAATAATTTAAAAAAAAATTCACAGTTTAATCAAAACAAAGCATCCGGATACAGTTCACTGCAATATAGATTTTTAATTGAATAAGCTTGATGGTTGGCAAAGTCTAACTTTGTTTACATCCTTGAACACTTAAAATACATTCGAAAGTAAAGAATTTCTTAAACGGTTACATTCAATAACTTTCAATTAGTTTTTAAAATTTTCAATATCAAAAGTTTCAAGGAATCTCATACCTACATAATACATACATAGATATTTAACTTTTATCAAGAGATCAAAGTAGATATATCTAAAGAAATAAATCATCTATTCAAAGAAAACAAATTTCAACAACTTTCCAGGTATACCTACAATTTTAATCCTTGGAACATTTCCGTTTTATGATTTTTATTTTTCTTGTTGTGCAATAAATTCAATTTTAATTTTAATGGCTGTAATTACTTCCGTTGTTACGTTACGTTACTTATTTATTTTTTGTTTTTACAAAGAAGAATGAAATAAGAGAGATCGAGAGAGAGCGAGGGAGAGAGAGAGAAAGTGAATTCTTCCATATATTTGTTACCTTCATTATGAGGATATTTTATGCACGAAATGCTTTTATAAAAAGGGTTTCTTAATTAAATATAAGAGCAAAAGCACACAACATTTGAATTAAGAAGTAAGTATTTTTTTTGGCAAAAAAAGAAACTAAAACAAAAAAGACTAAGTAGATTGTATGTAGATATACATACATTCATACATACATTTTAACTCGAAGTTCCGCCCAGAATATATGTATATATACAGATAATAATAATTAAGACTAACGATAACGTGCAAATTCTTGTATATACATATACCTATGCATATTTATTAAACCTGGGTATACTATACTCTTACTTGTATCTTTGGAGCTTCAAGGATAATGAAGTTTGACCCAAAATATAATATCTATACCTTAGATGAAAATTTTACCACCTTTTATTTTTTACATAAATTTATTTAAATTATCTTCAGTTGCTGATATTTTTATAATATGTACATTGTATAATGTACATACATACATACCTTTGAAGTAAACAAACTTAAATTTATAATTGTTTAATATTTTTGGAGGTTTTTTAAATTTAAATTCTTGTATACATACTCCGTTAACAGCTATTTCCCTTTACAAAATTATTGTATAATGCTTTGAATAATAGATATAGCGTTGTGGAACAAACTATTTTCAAAAGTCGTTTTTTCAAGACCACATACAGCTATGGCCAGAGAAATAGCATACTCATGAATTTCCTTGTAAAAGTATAGTTTATTTCTAACTTAATAAATTAAACATTTTTATTTCTTTATAGGAAACTCAGATATATGTATTTCAAATTCTTTAAAACAAAAAATTAAACAAAATTCCTTCAGGTTAAATTAGAAAAAAATTTGTTGTTTGTGATGGCATTATTTCAGCTGGACATAGAAATAGCAAACATTTGTAAATCTGTTGAAAAACTAAGTTTTCGAAGATAAAACTTCACACTCATACCGTATCTCTATTAACCAAGTTAATACTTCGTTGAACCACCACGATTTTTTAAAGTAGCTTGGCACCTTCGTGGTAAACCCTCCACTAATTGTTGGCATCTGCTCTGGGGAACAGAGTACCATGCTTCCTAAACTCCAGTCCAAAATACTTCCGAATTTTTTATTTTTTTTCCCTGATCTTAGTTCTTACATCACCCCACAAGTTTTCGATGGGGTAAAGATCGGAACTTTGGGCTGGCCAGCTCAGGACATCAATATTTTCATTGGTAAACCAATCTCTGACCACCTTGGCTGCATGTTTTGGATCATTGTCGTGCATAAAAATCCAGTTGACTGACATTGACTGGCATTGACTCAAACGAGAATGGTTCCATCGTGTTTTTTAAAATGTTAATGTATGAAAATTTATCCATGCATCCATCAATTTTCATCACTGATCCCACCCCTGTGGGCTGTGTAGCCGAAACAGTGCGTTTTTAGAAAAGAAGTTTTGGTCGAAATGAAGCACTCACCGCGCCTGCTGTACGTAAGATTGTGCAAAAAGTTCGTGAGACTTGTATGCTAGTGGACGTTATTGTCGCGAAGCCAATGCATCCACAAAGAGTGACAGTTTCGTGCGGATTGTGGAGTGACGGGTGGATCGATTTTCTTTAAATTTGATACTTAGCGTTTTTTGGGCATTCCTCCCACACGTATTTTTCCTCTTTTTAAGACCAAAAATAACGGTACCTGCCATACAAGTTTTATAACCAAATTATGAATATCTTATTTTTCTAAAAAAACGTGCCCACAACTTACAAAAAAAAAATCAGTAAATTTTATTTACAAAAATGCTACCGTTTTATAAAAAAAAAATTCGAAAAAATGGTTTTAAATGGTAACTCCCATAGAACCATTTTTTTGATTTTCGATTTCCGCAAACACGGTTCAACTGATTTTGATCAATTTTTTTTTAGAGAATGTTACATAATAATTTTATAATATTTTTTTTTTGATTTTTAAAAAGATTAAATTTTTTTTTTTAGAACTTAATAATTCGAAAACGACGTGGTCGATTTTTATTAAACTTTGAAACCCAGCAGTTTTTTGGCATTATCTAACAGATTTTAAATAAATTTTTTTCTTGTAACCAAAAATAACAGTACCTCTCATACAAATGTTCAAAATCCGGTATTGAAAATCTCATTATTCTCAAAAACAGCTACTACGATTTTGATTAAAATTTTTGTGTGAACTAATACCAGTAGGTACGATCTAACATTTTGGAAAAAATTTTAATCTATCCTTTTTTAACGGTATCTTTCATAGAACCATTTTTTTAGGTTTTGGTTTGGTTTTACACAAGAGCATGTAACAAGTTAAAATATTGCATATCAATATGTATTTTCAAAAAAAAATCTAAATAATTTTTTGAAAATTCGATATTTTGAAAATGATTTTTTTTCAAAATTAATTTTTAAACTCCGCATTAATAAATCGTTAAAAAAATTGCGTACTATTTTTTTCATAAAACGCTCCAACAATTTTTAATTTTTTTTTTCTCATAAATTTAAGTTTGTTCAAGAAATCACATGGTGTACATCGCTTTGGTGTCAAAGCAATTTCAAAGGTTGTTTATATGTAATTATATTGATTTTTTAACATTTTTTGCAGTCTAAACTGTAAGTTCCTTGCAATTGTGCAATATTGTTCATATCTTTTATCAGATGAAAAGGTTTTTAAAATATTTTTAAAACCACACATTTTATTTTTAGGTGGCATAGGCTGGGAATCGAACCCAAGATTCGGCCTAGCAGTCATACGCACTAACTATTACGCCATGAGTTACTACTTTTAACTTTTTTACTTTTTTGACGAAATATGATTTTAATAAACCATAGAATTTTTAATAACTGTGTTATCTTGTCATAAGCTTTTATTTTTATTCCCTGAAAACTTAATTGTTTCATTAAACAAGTTGCTTTAGTGGAATAAGCAAATTCATAATTATGTTAAAAGACAACTGTTGAGATCCTTTCAATTTTTTTTTTTACCCAACTATCCGACGACGACGTTCCCAAGACATTAAAAAATTATGAGTATGACTGATAACCCACCTACAAAACACTTAATTAAATAATCCATCCGGAAATGCATTAATCAAACTAGTATAATCAATTCTTTACAGTTTTTAAGCTTTGTCCATTTTATTTTCCCTTCTTCTTAAGATAGTTAAGAGATAATTCTACTCTCTACAAAGCAAGATATCCCCTCCCACTCGATCAGAATAATGCATCACAATGTAGAAAATTTTATTGTTTGAAAAGCACATATTATATTATTATTATATAGTGCTTTATGGTGCTGGCCTCATTTATATATAAATTTTATTGTTCAACGATGATGTGAAAGACCATCAGTGATGTATACACTGGGGCAGAATAACATTAAAACCAGCATTAAGTATAAAAAAAAAAAATTATAAAGAAAAATTTTATTTTATTAATGTTGCATATTTTTGGTCTTGAATGACCTTTCAGATGGTACCTATAATTCTTTTTTGAAAATTCCATAATGAATGATTTTTATGATAAATATTATTTTCTTAAACTAAAACCTTAGTTTTTAATTTTTTTCCCAAACTTTTATGTTATTTTGTCCCAATGTGAGATGCTTGAAAATTGACGAATGGGAATGAATTGAAGAAGTGGTATAGGTTAATTGATTATCTCAATCACAAATACAAATTTTTAACTTTAAGTACGAACATTAAAAAAGTATACACAACTGATAAAGATGTTAAAAAAAAACATTTACACGACGACAACGACAACAACACGCACTTAAGAGGGGTTAAGTGTTTTTTTTTTTTTATTCAGCTGATGACTGCATCTTCTTAGCGTATTGAAAGATTCAAGTGGAAAATATACAATTTTCTGAGATGTGCTCCCATACATTTGATTTTAAGCAATGCGGCCTCCGTAGGATCAATTCAGATCAATCTCAAGTGGCTAGAAGTAGTTTATTTTTTTTTTTTATTTATATTTTATTTGAAATTGTTTTTGGTGTAAATAACTCCAAAACATTCAAATGACGAAAACATTCTTTAATGAAATAATAAATTAATTTCTACTACTTCTTCTAATGTCACTTTAATGGTGTCTGATATATATGTAAAAATAATAAATTACGAAATTGCCAAACATGTGTGGTCGAAATTAAATGATTTGAATTCTTTGGAACTTGGAGTCGCGCATTATGTACATTGCATAGCGACAAAAGGGAAATCTCACTCTCCAGCAGCCTTGGAAGAAGGCAGTGTGAAATTTGTGTGTCTAATGAAACACATGTTTGTGGGAATTTAAACAAACATCTGGTATTTCCCAATGTTGAGATAGGGTGCAGGGTGTTGTATGTATATAAAGTGAAATGTTTGTTTTGGTTAAGGTGTTTGAAGGCAATCGAGAAACAATTTCATTATATATCTACGTTACATGCAATAGTTGAGAAGTTTAACTTTGAATGTGTATAATTTCGATATGCTATTGGTACATGTATTTGTTTATAAAATTATAGAATAGATTTATCAAGCTTAAGGGATTTAATATGATTAATTATGGGTTCTTTATTTTTGTTTTTGTGGAGAAACTTAAAAAAAAAATTATTTCAAAAGTTTATCTGTTTATTTGTGTGTCATGTCAGTGTCACAAAGAATGTCAGAAATATTTTTTTAATAGGCAGGTACTATGTAAATATTTACATACATCATCTATGAATACTGCCGGATTGCCTTTAGGCCACTTCTTTAGAAAAAAATATTAAATCACCACAAACACAACTGTTAAAAGGTCCAAATTTTTTAAAGGCTGTCCAGCGGAAATTTTTCAACTTTAAATTGCGATTATCGAAATACTAGCGGGTTGAGGTAAGCAGGAGGGGTGTCATTCAAAGCGCAGGATTTGCGGAATTGTTAGTCGCCATGAGTCACTGGTCAGGTACGTGCGCGTCGCGCTTTTTGTACTCATTTTAATATTCGACGACTAAGTGATGCGCCGAGCACGCAACTTATCTGGTCGTGGGTACAAATATTCAGGCAAGAAGGCGCAATGGTCAATAGACCTATTCCTGGACCATCAACGTCAGCAACAATGCCAGAACATGTGTCTCAAGTTCGAAATTAAATCATTCGAACTCCACGTAAATCGATAAGGAAGATTGCGGCCTCCGTAGGAGTAAAAAAATCAACAGTGCATGTTATTTTGAAAAAGAAATTAAAGCTCCATCCGTACAAAATGCAAATTGTTCAGTATCTCAACGAAAGTGACTATCGTTTGCGATAATCCTTCGCAAGAATTATGCTGGAACGTTTTCGGACAGCACTTACGCTTGGAAACATTTTATTCAGTGACGAAGCACATTTCCATATTGATGGATATGTTAACAAACAAAATATGCGATACTGGTGCCACAACAGCCCTATAGAGAACGCCATCAAAAACGTTTACATTGTTTAAAAACGACAGCTTGTTGTGCCATTTCAGCGAGCGGGGCAATTGGCCCTTATTTTTTTAACCAAGGTGAGACAGTCACTGCTCCGGTGTATTGCCGTATGATTGATGAGTTTCTGTTACCGCAATTGCAGCTGTATTCAGGGTAGGACGGTGCCACTCCGCACACAGCTAGGGTATCGATGGAAAGGCTATAAGGACAGTTTTTCCGAATAAACTGATCAGCAAGTACGGAGTCATTCCATGGCCGCCTCGGTCGCCAGACCTCACACCTTGTGATTTCTTTTTATGGGTATACCTCAAATCAAAGGTTTACAATAACAATACCCGGAGAATTCAGACCCTGCAGGAAAATATTCGCCATGAAATTCAAAGCATTACTCTAGCGCTTTGCCGTCGCGTAATCGCAAATGTAAAAGTCCGACTGCAGAAGTGCCTTGAAAAAAAACGGCCATTATTTGGATGATATCGTTTTAAAAAAATAAAATCCGCATTTTACTCTGCATTTAATTGAAATAAAAATAAATAAAAACGATGTAGTTTTTTTTATATTGAATTTTAAAGTTGAAAATATTCCGCTGGACACCTTTTATTTAGAATAAACGTATAAGAGTTTGGTACCTTTTACAAAACTTAAATCTTGATATTCTGTTAACTATGCTGTATCTATGAAAGGTTTCTCAGTTTCTAATAAAATGGACTTAGGGTGTTTTTATAGAAAGACGACGATATACATCCTTTCAACTTTTTTTTAAGTCCCAGGAGTTCACAAATCGATTGGCCGTTCCGTGGTTCTGGATTTTGAACGAAAACGAGTTTAAATACATATTTTCAATATTACTATAAATTAAATTATAGATCTGATCCTTTAATTCGTGCACAGAAACTCTAAAACAGAACATCAAAGTAAAAGGAACACACCTTATGATGTGTTCTACAATTCGTTTTCAATTTTTAATTGTTTTCTAAAGTGAAATTACATTGCGGATAAAAAAAGATGCAGCTTTGTTGGCATTTTTAAAGATAAATGGATTCGAAATTTTAGAGAAAAAATTAAACGAACAATTCTGTGAGAAATATCTAATATAATAGATTTTGCCTGACTGACGTATCGCCCTGTACCTATGTACCTTGATATGAATATTTTTCTGATGAATTTTTAATTCTTATATTTTCTACTAAAATAGTAATAAATAAATATCTACTAAAAAGAACAAAAATATAATAAGGGTATTCATGCAACGAGATAAGTTTACCAATTGTGTAAAAAGATAAGTTTACGCAAAAGTTTGCGTGAACGTCCTTTTTATTTATTTGGATAAATGCTGCGTAATTGAATCAGCTGTTTGTTAAACGTCAAATATTCTAATTCTAAAAGTCACAATGACGTTTGTATAAGTTTATCCAAATAAATTTGTATAAGTTTCCGCAACAAAATCCTTAGATAATTTTATCCAATTTGCGTAAACCATTTCCCATACAAAATTTGACAGTTCATTTACCAAAAGATAAATTTATCCAAAAGATAAACTTATCTAGTGTTTTACGACGTTGCATGAATCCCCCTAATGTTAACTTCCATTTTTCATAAAAAAATAAAAAATTAACTAAAACTGCACTAATTTCACAATTTATATAATTCACAAAGCATATATTTATAAACAAAGAAGATGGAATATGTTTAGAAAATGAAATTTACAGAAATGCAGAACACACATTTTAGAAATTTTAATTCACAATAATTGACATTTCGAATTATTGAACATCCAAATTCACTTTCGTCGTGTGAATTCACAATAAGTGGAATGCAGAATATGTCAAAGTTTAAAGAAATTTTTATCCCGAATTTTTATTTAATAAAATCACGAACATAACAAATTTGTAATATGTCTGGGCTTTATGGTTTGTGGGTTGGACTACCATTGCATTGCCACAGTTCTGGGTTCAAGTTCAATCTATATTCTACCTAAAATGTTTTTTTTTTCAGAGTTGCTGCCTCTTGCGAAGAGGTCATATTTCCTCTAAGAGTATAGGTATCTCCTGTTATGATAAAAAGCCTCTCATTTTAGCCGCTTGCACTTTGTAGAAATGTGTAAGTCTCCTCCATTATTGACGACTAATAAGCACGCACAAAAGAATTGTTGATAGTGTAAGTCACAAGGCTTTGGTTTTCCATGTCTTAATTTTTATGTTTTATGAACAATAATGTTATACGTCATTATAGTTTCTCTACTACTAAACAATTGTTCACCTTTATTAATATATATATATATTTTTTTTTTCTTACTCAAGATCGTGCTTACAACATAGAATATAGTGTTCCATTATATAATCATGTTTTTTTTCCTTTTATAATGCGAGATAGAAAAGAAAAGAAAAAAAAAATATCGTATTATCTTCCTGGAAGGACAAAAATACTCGTTCTACACAATTTCTAAGAGTATGCTCTCATTTTCTGAAGTCATATCATTGTCGTAGTCTTCGTATAAAATGCATTACAAGAGACATCACAAGTATCCCAAACATGAAATTAGAATTAGTCCTTGAGCAGCACTAACTACATGTAGTTTATATTTATATATAAATATAACATTTATATAAAAGTTTTTCCTCCCAGCATCACTTGGTACATAACATAGCCATTAAAAATACAAAAAAAAACCACACTCACATAATAAAATAAAAAAGTATAAAAAGGAAAAAGAAAAAAGGAACATTTCCAGCATATAAGTAGTTAGAAACAGACATACAACGAAGGTTTATTTTTTTTTGTCATGTCGAATAGGTTCTTTGGCGACAATTCTATTGTAATTTTTTTTTTTCTTCTTCGACGAAACTTTTCGTGCATTAAATGTTATGTTAGGATTATAGAATGTAGTAGTTTTGTGGTGTTATGGTTTTTTGTTTGGATTTTTTTTTGTTTGTGGACAAACATTTTTAAGAACTTTGGTGAAGTATAAAGTTATTTTTCCTTTTTACTTAAGAGTTTTGGTAAACATGGAATAATTATTGTTATTGCTATAGGGGCAGCAATACGACTTCCGTGACCGTGGCACCATTACTTGAAAAGTTTAATATCTAATTTAGTTAAAAAAAAAATATTTAGCACATTAAATATTTTTTAAAACGTGGTATATAGGGTTTTTTGAGACCCCCCCTCGTAGGTACTATATGGCAAGTTATGCATTCGTAAAAAAAAATCAAACTCGAGATTTTGATCAAAGTTGACATTACGATGATAGCGAAGTCGAAAAAAGTGGGTCTCGCTATTCTGTCTTGCTGTCTGCCTGTACTTTCGGTTGTAGCCTAAACGGGTGGATCGATTTTCTTTAAACTTGGAACCCAGCATTCCCTCCTCACTTTTTTTTTCATTTTTTAAGACCAAAAATAACGGTACCTGCCGTACAAATTATTTTTTACCAAATTATGAAAATCTTATTTTTCTCAAAAACGTGAACACAACTTTTTTTTTTTTACAAAAATGCTACAATTTTAAAAGAAAAATGGTTTAAAATGGTACCTCCCATAGAACCATCTTTTTGATTTTCCATTTTCTCTAAAACTGTTCAAATGATTTTGATCAATTTTTAATAGAGAATGTTTACAACAGTTTTAAAAATATTGTGTAAAAAAATGTTCAAAATTTTGTTTTTTGGATTTTTAAAAAAGTTTAAATTTTTTTTTTTTTTTTGAGAACTTAATATTTCTAAAAGACTTTATTAAACTTAGCACCCAGCAGTTTTTTGACATTATCTAGCAGATTTTAAATTTATTTTTTTCTTATAACCAAAAATAACGGTACCTCCCAAACAAATGTTTAAAAACAGGTATTGAAAATCTCATTTTTCTCAAAAACGGCTCCTAAGATTTTGATTACAATTTTTCTGTGAACTAATATCAGAACGATCTACCATATAATTGAAAAAAAAAAGAGAATTATCTATCGTTTTAAAATGGTACCTCTCATAGAACCATTTTTTTGGTTTTCGACCATCTCATTATCTGTTAAACCAATTTTTACTCAAAAGCTCCTAAAAATTGTGAATAATATTGCATTTTTAAGAAAAATCTAATTTTGGATTTTTTCAAAAAATTTTTTTGAAAATTTGATATTTCGAAAATGTGTCGAAGGTTTTTTTTTTTCAAAATTAATTTTTAAACTCTGCATAAATAAGTACTAAAAATTGGCGTACCAGATTTTTTTTTAACTATATTAAAAATTTTATATATAAAAAATATTTTTTTTTTTAAAACCGCTCCAACGATTTTTACAATTTTTTTCCCAGAAATTGAAATCTGTGTAAGAAATCACTTGTTGTGCATTGCGTTGGTATCAAATTAATTTCATATATTTTTTTAATCAATTTATTTCTAATTTTATTGATTTTTTAACATTTTTTCAGTCTAAACTGTAAATTCCATGCATACATATGTGCAGTGCATATATGTATCACTCGGAAGAAGTTTAAATATTTGCAAACTATTTTGCAAAAAAAAAAAACGAAACAATTATTCTGCTGCGTTCTATAGTGTTGTATTTTTTGCTTTACAAATGTCAAAGTATAATTGAAATTTACCGCCGTTGGGAATTTTTGCACCACCTTGTATATAATATGCGTTTTAAAATCTTCACGTGGATATATTCCGCCGATTGGCCTTTTTTTTTTTTACGGTTTTACTGGCCTATAGATTCAACTTATGTAGGTTGTTCTTTAATCGTGGAAGATCATCGACTTTAGAAGAGCGGGATGTATACCGTTTGAGAAAGTAGGTTTTTTGTAAAGAAGATTTGTCCCATTATTATTTGAACCCTAAAGTAAAAGAGACTTCATAAGACCCATTTCGCGGGCGGCGCTGTGTCGAATTAGCAAAATCATAATTATTTCGTTCACCATCCCTCGATATAGGTACATATATGCCAATATTCTCTTGTACGGTACCTACATTTTATGTGTATATATACTACATATTTGACGTAATTTTCAGTACCTGTCAATCAGGAATCCTAAATCTTACTGCTGCCTTGAAAAATATGAACGCAACCCACAACACAATATGATAAATAAAATTTTACTCTTACATCCAAATGTTATAAGATGTAAAAACTGCGTATTTCCTGGTGGAATCATGTATTGTCAGGATTTAACCTTGCCGCAAGCTAAGGATTTTGTTTAATGTAGTCACGTTTACGTTTAACATAACGTTCACATTACTTAAAATACATATTTGTCATGCATAGATGTGTATAAGCATCTATTCGTATATATCGTATATAATGATGTACAGTTGCTTCTACAAGGATATTTACATTTATGTACATACTTACACATGTATCTATGTATGTTTATAAGAATATATGAATGAACAAAGTCTTAGCCTGTGGGACTTTATATAAAAGTTGTGTTGCGGTCGAAGCATATATGATGTTTTTTTTTTATTTATTTTTTTTTTTTTTATTGGTTGACTGGTTCATAATGTGGGTTTTATCACGTATATTATTATTTATGTATAGTATATTGTATAATGTATGATTGTATGTATGTATGTATATAAATTGTGTTAAAATCGATATGAACATTTTATGTAAATAACTCGAGGCAGTGAATTGTTCGCACCTTATGGTGACTGGAAATTGTTGTTTGTTGTTTTATTCTCCTATAGAGCTGCAGTGGTTGTTTGAAACGATTTAAAGCATTTGAAGAAAACTTTAAAAGAAATAAAAAAGGATATCTTATTAAAAAAAAACAAATAAGGGAGTAATATCTACATAAAATCAATGAAAAGGGAATGTACATATGTAATGCAACAAAAGGAAGAGTGATTTGTGAAACTAAACTGTTGTCAATATTTTTGTTTAATTAAATAGAACAACATAAAAAATGCAAAAGCAAAGTGAAGATTTTTAAATGCAATAATATTTAATTTGACAAAAGAAAAACTGTTTAAAGCGGCGATTGCGAAATCTTGTTCGCATAAAAAGTTATTCAAGGTCAAATGTCAAAAATATCGGTTTTTAGCATATAACTCCTAAACGGTAGATGCTATAAAAAGTATTTTATATAAAACTATGTAGATAATGCAATTCTTAACAAAAAAGGTGTTGACACTTTTATTTCTCCGATTTATCGTTAAGAAGATATTTCCATTAAGCAAAAAAAATAAACGAAAAACAGTTCAGTTTTTCGTAATAGATCGAGAGCTCACAATTTTCAAGTTATAAAGGGTGTTTTTTTAGAGGTATAGAACTTTGGGCATATCGGCGTAGACTAGCAACTTCACATATCCGTACAGAAAATATTCAAGCGGCGTTAAATCGCACGATCTTGGAGACCGGGTCCGTAACGTGAAACTATGCGTTTACCAAACGTTTCCTTCAATAAATCAATTGTGGCACGAGCTGTGTGACATGTTGCGCCGCCGCCGTCTTGTTGAAACCACAGCTCCTGCACATCATGGTTGTTCAATTGATGGACGAAAAAGTCAGTAATCATGGCTCTATCGCGGTCACCATTGACTGTAACGTTCTGCCCATCATCGTTTTTAAAGAAGTACGGACCAATTATTCCACCAACCCATAAAGCACACCAAACAGTCAGTTTTTGTAGATGTAACGGTACCTCAACATACTCTTGAGGATTATCATCACTCCAAATAGGGCAGTTTCGTTTATTGACTTATCCATTCAACAAAAAGTGAGCTTCTTCGCTAAACAAAATTCGCTTATGAACGGCAATCTTGTTTTGCCAAATCAAAATTTTCTTACTTTACTAAAGCTGCGAATGAAGTAGACAACACAAAGTGGGCCAAAATATACAAGTTCTTATACCAACTATAAAAAGAAAAGCCTCTCTGCAAAGCAATCGAAAACCCGTACCGGTACTGTCACTGAAAACAGTGTTGCCAATTTAACAATAAAACTACCTAAAAAAAAAACACACTTTATTAGGCTTAGAAAAAATAATACAGACTACGGTATATCTGAGGAGTGCCTTATCAAAAGGGTATAGAAATAGTTTTTAAGGACGAGTCTATAAACGAGATGTCAATTTAAAATAAGCAAGTACTATTGCGAAGCCCGAGTTAACTCTTGCAACATGTTTTCAATACAATAAGTTAACTCAACGAATTTTGGTGTGTAAACTTTGGATTAACTAAATAGATATTTCTCACACATTCCTGTTAAAACACTTTAGAAATAGAGGGCGTTATATTATGAAAATCGCTTCGTTTCCAAATTTTTTTTACAGCTCTCACTTGAACTACTTCTGAGTTAGATCGAGTTCAATTATTTTCCAGTATTAACTAACTCTGGTTTAACTCTTAAAAGATAAACGAAATATTGAATATGAAATAAAGACCCAGACTACAAAATTGGAGAACAATAATTTTATTTAAATCCTTTGGCGCAAAATTTTAGACGATTAAGTACTTAATATCGTATTTTTAGCATGATTTTGGGTTAAAAACAGCATTTACCAAATTTTAAACGAGTCGTGTTATCTTTTAAAATTTTTATTAAAGTTAAAATCACCAAATGTCTATTTTATCTCTTTCGTATCGTACTAACTACAAATGTCACTTTGACAGTTCAAAATGTGAAAATGGTATGTTTGCTTACTTGTATGCGCGAACTGTCACTTTTTTAGGTGTGTTCAACTTAAGTTTATTAAGAAAGTAGGTTTAATATGAAACTAGTTAAAAAATGTTTAAAACTAAGAACATTTTCGTAAAGAGCTTTAAAGTTAGTAAATTTTTACCATACCATACTATAGATACCATTAACATTTTGCGCTATTTTATTTAATCTTCATTAAAATTATTTTACAAAAAAAAAATCCTTCATTAAATCAACCTGATCAAATAACATTTAAATACAATCCTCCTTTTTATAAAAAAAAAAAACATAATTATCGTAAAATCTTTCCATAATTATCCTGATGCTAAATTTGTGTTTCTTTATATTATAAGCTTTGAACATTAAATTTTCTGATGTAAAATAAACTTAAATAAATAGATGGGTACTCTTAAAATACAAATACGATAAAAATTATAATATCAAGTTGTTAAACGTAATCATAAGACTATTAAAAGCTTTGCCTATAATATAGTTCACAGTCATTCATCTCGTCTTCACTTTTCTTTCTTTACAAAATGTATATCATTGTGAACATTTTCCGTTAGACTTCCTATATACTTAGTTATAAGATAAACGATTAAAAAACGAAAAAAAAAAAGAATCTCTTTAGGTGTAGGACGGAAAAACAGTTTTTTAATTGTGGCATAATTCCAAAGAATTGTGCTTTAAATTAGTCTCTTGGGAGGATAAAGTTTCTATATAATTATTTCCTCAGGAGTCGTTAGAAGAAAATGTTAAATTTGCTTGAAATTTGTTATGCTTTCGCTTCTGCTATAAATTTCGAAAGAAAAGTTGTTGGTATTTATGTAGTGGTGTATTGTACATCTTGAAGATTAAATAATTTCTCAAGAGTTATTATTGACACTATTTTTTATTGACAATATTTTGAAAGAGCAAATAGTTATGGTCACGACTGGGTTGGTCGTTCTTGTTTCTTTTTTTTTTTTTTTTGAGAGGGGGGGGGGAGATATGATGATCAGCACTTTTCTGCCGTTTTGTGAGTGCTCACAAGTCACAAGGTCTTGATTCCTTGTAAGGTTTGTTATGATTGTGGCTCAGTATTATATTTCCGCGTTGGTAAATTATTGCGTTAGTAAAATGTTGCATTAGTAAATTGTTGCGTTAATAAATTGTTGCGTTAGTAAAATGTTGCGTTATTACATCGTTGCGTTAGTAAATTGTTGCATTGGTAAAATGTTGCGTTAGTAAATTGTTGCGTTAGCAAATTGTTGCGTTTGTAAATTGTTGTTGTGTTGACGAAATATTATGCAAATTTTAAATAGAAATTTCTTTCGAAATATTTCGCCAACTGCAGCTGCAGCTGCTCTATATGTAAGCTTCTGAAGAAAATTCGTGTTCGTCCTATCCGCTCAATGGATGATATTGCAGCTGGTTTAGTTTTTGGAGTTGCGGTATTATTGTCATACTTTTCTTCTAAGACGATGACGATACAAGAACCGTGCCAAATCGCATGATCTTGGTAGCCAATCGACGTCGCCAAAACTTGAAATTACGCGACCAGGAAACTTCTCACGCTATAAAGCCATAATTGGTCGTGTTGTGTGGCTTGTTGTTGCCCCGTCTTGTTGGAACCACATATCGTCCAAGTCATGATCTTCAATCGCCGGCCAAAAAAAATCGATTCATCATTCGTTCAATTGCTGCGAACGCGCGAACGCAGGGAAATCGATAAATTCGGTTCATCAGCAACACTTGCACTTGCAGCAGCAATATTTTAGAGTGAGCGTGCATTACGATGATGCACAGGCCTTAGGACATCAGTTATGCTTCCACTTTCTTCAAATTTCTTCACAATATTATCGATTGCTTGCGTAGTCGGTCGATTATGACGACCATAACCATCGCGTAATGCGCGAAAAGTGGCTACGTTTGAATCACAACTTTTGTAGTAAGTTTTAATAATTTTAACACGTTGTTCGATTGACAGCTCAGTTTGACAGGTGTCAAATGCCAGCGCTACCAACTTGAAACCATAAAATGAATGATGAGTTATGTTTGATTTAGAAATATTTTTTGTTTACTATTGAAGGTTTGAATGAAATAACAAACACTTGGGTGAGCTACCACCAAGTTTTTATAAGCTGGAATTATAGCTACTTCACGACTACCATTCATCAGACGCCAGACCAAGCTTCTTCAGAGCCATATGCACTACACATTGCGCTATCGAAGTCACGTAATCAGGGGTGGAATCTTGTAAGGTGATTTGCGATAAGTGAGAGTCACAATAAACAAATTTAGACTAGATGATATCACATTTGATAGCTTGAAAAGCTAACAGAACAAAAATGTGACTGTCATTTCTCACCAAAATTGACGTATCTGCTACAGACCACAGTACGACTAGAGTTACCACCACCCTACAAAATTGAATAAATTTTTCTGATTAATCTTTTTTTAACCATTCACACAAAGAAAAACAAACATTCCTATATTCTGGAAGATGAAGAAAATATAAGAATTATATAGCAAAGATGCCATTTTGATCTATATTTTCTACAGCTCATTACAAGCATTTGGAATTTTCACTACGGTAACCATGTTCCTGACAAATGTCATTGGAAACAATGCAATTAAATTAAGTTGAGTCACCTTACCCAGACGAAAAACTCAATGATCATATTTGACTATGGTTGAAATTATAACGAGCCTCCTCACCGGCCACTGCAAACTCCGAAGGCATCTAAATATTCTAAGCCTTGACAAAATTATTCAGCCCGTTCGATAAAAATTCAGAACAATGATTAAAAAAAAAATTCACCTTGTGGTGGTGGGTTGTAAAGATTATCTGAGAATATCGAAAATATTATCGAATCATAATAAACCTCAAAAGGAATCAACTTCATAAGAGCAGACTTGTGAGCCCTCACATCGACATACTATAGCGGCCTTAAGTTTATAAAGAGTTAATATATTTTAATTATTTTTAAATAATCCTACTAACTCATCGATTTTTCTGTCAAAGTAACATTTATAAAATCTTAGTATAATTTTTTTTTTATTTTTATAAATGTCTTAGCTTGTGTTACAATTATACATACACATGCAGTAAGTAAATAGAATTATTTGTAATTTATTCTTTCATTCTAAATATGTTTGTACCTTTACTTATATTTACTCATCGTTCTTTTTTTTTACATTTGATGACTTAAAGAATCCATTAATAATAATAATCAATTATAAATCCCTTGAAGATTTTTCTCGTCAATTTACCCCCAACTGGGGTTAAGTTGACTCTCTATCTGACTCTTAACGAATTGAGGGGTAATTGGGCTTATATAAGAGTATAATAGATATTGATATCTCTGCTAATGAGCTCAAAAATAGGTTTCTTAATTGAGATGGTGGTTTTCAGAAGACCCCATGTATTTATACGTTCATCTTGGTTATATAAAGTAATGATAATGACCTTTTATAATCTCAAGATGATGGGCATTAATGGGTTAGTCCGTTTTGTATATACTTACAAAAAAAAAAGAATCATCTTTGTGGTTTAACCACATGGTGATTTAATAATAGTTGTTGAATGTTAGTGGAATAAATAATTCAAAGTCCTTCATTAAAGTGATAAATCTTTGAAGAGATTTTTATCTCTGTTTTAGGATTTTTTCGTTTAAATATATACGTTTGACATTTATCGTGTAGCTACAATATGATGGGTATATAGAGTAAATTAAATAGTTATGGAAAGATTATTGTGGTAGCGGGAAACCCTGATAGTATTAATTTTGTCGTGCAATGTTTTCTATGTTTTTTTGTTTTTTTTTTTTTTTTTGTTTTGCTAAATTCAAATGAACTCGAAAAAAGTTAAAACTTGAAATGGTCATTGCTTGGCAATTTTTCAATTTTTCGTTCTATGTTTTCTATGTTTGTTTTACTGCTTTGCTAAGTTGATATCAAGTTAGGGAAGCCTCTCCTCGAAAAGGTGTCAGAACTTCCTTTATTGAATGGTTTAGAACATACTTAATAATTTGCCGTTAGAAGTTCGCCACAATTTTAAATTTGTCGTATAGTGTTTTCTATGTTTTATAAGCTTTTTTGCTGAATTCACATGATAATAGTGTAGCACCTTCTTAGAAAGTTATTATATTGTTTGTTACTTAATTATTTGCCATCAGATAGTCTTTAATTAATTTCTATTATCTCAATTTTGTCGTGCGATGTTTTCTATGTTTTTTTTTTTTTTTTTTTTTAGGAAAAAATAAAAAAAAAGAACGCACAGAAACACTATTTTCCACCTCTCCTTAAAAAGTTCCCCCGTAACACTGGCACTTTAAATTTGAATTTTGATCATAACAAATTTGAGAACCTGCTCCAAAATCTGAATTGAATTTTTGAGCAAGTGCTCCAATGGCAAAATAATATGTATCGTCAGTCGGTCCAGAAAAAAAAAAACCTTCACAAGTCAATAACAAAAATGCGTGTTTAAAGTTAAATATGCAATTTTGTGCAAATTAAATTTTAACATTAATTTCCCAATGAGTATACTTGGTGAAATTTTTAAATAAAAACAAAACCAATTAAATTTCATTTCAATCGTTAAATGACAAAAAAAAATATTCCCACTATGAGAAAATAATGATTTTAATTATCACTATGGGATTTTTCAGGATTATCAATGACATTTCTATGCTTAACTTAATGTCCCCACATGACAGCGACAATGTAAACAAGCACCTACTATGTACATATACATAGTTCGATAAGTGTGGCGCCAACTTTTATAATAGATACTATAACTTTAATATCGAAAAAGGGATTATCGGATTATTTATTTTTCATTTGGGTAAGAAGGGTTGTTTGATTAATTTATTTGTTTAAAAACATTCCCTTTTTCAAAATATAATATTTACAAAATATATTCTTAGCGTACAAAATGTTTGTTCAAATATTATTTATTGGCTTAGATATAGGGTAAGCATTGAATTGTGATCGTCGGGACAGGTAAAAATTTTCTACGAAAATACAAAACTATACCTGTTCGTTTACAATACTTATCTGGTATTTGTACCTTTTTTATTGGTTTGATCGGAAGCTACAAATATTTATCATAAATATGTCATGTCTTATCTACTCTTTTCACGCTTTAAAGTCCAGTAATATTTATATTTCTAGAAATTAGAAAATAGAGTTGCAATGAATAAATAAAATAAATACAATAAATAAAATATATAAAATAAATTAAATACATAAAATAAATGAAATAAAATAAAATAAAATAAAATAAAATAAAATAAAATAAAATAAAATAAAATAAAATAAAATAAAATAAAGTAAAATAAAATAAAATAAAATAAAATAAAATAAAATAAAATAAAATAAAATAAAATAAAATAAAATAAAATAAACAAAATAAAATAAAACAAAATAAAATAAAATAAAATAAAATAAAATAAAATAAAATAAAATAAAATAAAATAAAATAAAATAAAATAAAATAAAATAAAATAAAATAAAATAAAATAAAATAAAATAAAATAAAATAAAATAAAATAAAATAAAATAAAATAAAATAAAATAAAATAAAATAAAATAAAATAAAATAAAATGATATAAAATAAAGTAAAATGGAGTAAAATAAAATAAAGTAAAATAAAATAAAATAAAATAAAATAAAATAAAATAAAATAAAATAAAATAAAATAAAATAAAATAAAATAAAATAAAATAAAATAAAATAAAATAAAATAAAATAAAATAAAATAAAATAAAATAAAATAAAATAAAATAAAATAAAATAAAATAAAATAAAATAAAATAAAATAAAATAAAATAAAATAAAATAAAATAAAATAAAATAAAATAAAATAAAATAAAATAAAATAAAATAAAGTAAAATAGAGTAAAATAAAATAAAGTAAAATAAAATAAAATAAAATAAAATAAAATAAAATAAAATAAAGTAAAATAAAATAAAATAAAATAAAATAAAATAAAATAAAATAAAATAAAATAAAATAAAATAAAATAAAATAAAATAAAATAAAATAAAATAAAATAAAATAAAATAAAATAAAATAAAATAAAATAAAATAAAATAAAATAAAATAAAATAACCAACGATTTCTAGAAGAGAAAAGTAGATTATTTCTTTTAGATCCTGAAACGAGTTTTTCTTCAAGATTTAAAATAAGCTTAAATATGGCGATAAAGTACATACATATGTACACACACACAGAGATGAAAAACTCAAAAGCTGGACAAGTCTGATTTTGTGAAGAAAATCTTTATTTAATTTTTTTGATTCAAATTAATGCCCATTGCGTAATGTTTAGTGTGATATAGGACTGTTATGCCAAATTTCGTAAAATCGAACCCTAGCTTCAGCCTCCTAAAAAAATCAAAATGTTTTTTTATTCAAAGGGAACTTACTCCTCCTGCAGACACGCACAAATAATTGGTTAATGGCCGATGTCACGAAGGGCTTTTAAACATTTAACAGGCTTCTAAACCTTAAAATGGGATTTTTTGGTTTCACCAAGCACTTTTAAATTAAACAAGCTTTTAAACACCCTTATAAACTAAATGCCCATTTTTGGCTCATTAAATTTATAAAGTGTCATTGAAATGTCATCAGATGCAGTTAACATGTGGATATATCAGCTGACATTTGCAGAAAAAATTTTGAAACATTTTAATTTTCAATTTTTGGAGATACAAAATGAATAGGTAAACAAATTTGTGTTGATCAGTTGTTGTTTGTTTGGTCGTGATTTAGAACCTATCGATGTGCGATTTTATGCCACAGGATTTTTCTAAATCTGCGTTGGAGATAATATTTAACATTTCAAAATAAACTGTTTACCGTTTATTTTGCAATTTTCGGAATTTTTTCAAAACATAATGCTTTCTCATGTTTTCTCATACATTTCGCTTATTAGAAAGAAAAAACCAATTTATTTTTCCAGGGATGTGAAGAGAACTCGATTTTAACAAAAATTTCCCTGAAATTTCCCTTTTATAGATTGGTAAAACCAAAAATATTTAAGGGCCTGATAAAATTTAAGAGGGTTTTTGATAAAAGTGCTTTTAGTGTTTGTTTATGAAATTGGACATAAGAGTTGTAAGTCACTAGATCTTAGTTCTTCGTGAAATGTCGCCGCTAGCCAATTTATTTATTTAATTTTGTATTCAAATTAGACAAAAAAAAACCTCAAAGGCCAACATCGTAAGAAAGCTAGTTAATGTCCTTCAGAATATAAAATAATGTATTCGAATCGAAATATAATAAACGTAAGCATGCTTTTGAAATTTGAAACGCTTTAACCAAAACTTGCAATTTATTTAAAAATAACTGTCCATAACAGTACAGTTGGGGTGACTGATAATACTTTCAAGCACGTTATGACAGTTGTGCGTGTTTTCGTGAGAATTATATAAATCATAGTAAAAGCTTTGGTGAAATTTTCAATCAAATAGGAACTGTAAATTGTTGAATCTGAAGAATTTACTTTTTATAAATAGAGGAACTCAAACTTTGGTGATTTTTTTATGTACTCAATTAAAAATATATCATTCAAATGAATGCAATAAAGAATCATCTTTTTGTGTTCGACCGATAAGTTTTTGATGTAGGTTCTCGTTTTTTACGTTTTCTTAGATACAAATTTATCCCTCTGTTTAAATACCCGGTATTCAGTTTAACAACAACAACAAAAAAATATAATAATGTAGTGATGCGAAGACAATTGATAATCTTTTAAATTATAAGCTGTTGTGCTTTTTTAAATAAATTATTGTGTATTCAGAATTTACCTAACTTTTCTTTTTCTTGTTTTTTTTTTTAGGTAAGTGTGAAGAAACCATGTTTCAAGATTAAGGCGGCGTAAGTATATACATTATATATAAATTAAGTAGTATGATGATAGCATTTTCACATAAATTAAATTTTTTAAACAACAAAGAACAATGAAATAATTATTTTATTTTATTTTAATATAGACTATAACTTTGTGTTACGAGGTTTGCTACGTTAGTCTTCAGATATGGCAACAATGTGTGAATATGTCAAATTTGACATTATCATTGTAAAATTACGACATTTTGAATTTTTAATTATCTTGAGCCACTGTGTTTCGCTAGTTTTCCGAATTCCATCGTGGTCGCACTTTAGCTACAGGATTAATTTCTCGAAGGTTATCCAAAATCGGTTTTTGGTGCCAAAAAAAGTAATGTTGTGCGTGAAACCGAGGCCGAATTCCTAAACGCAAAACTTGCGCAAAAAACTCCTTGTCTATAAATATTCGCATAGTCCCAACAATGCAGGTGCGTAAAGTTGCATAGAGTTGCGGTAGAGAGTATCGATTTAAGGAAGTCAGTATTCTTTTTTTTTTTCAAAATTTTGAGTTTGAAAATTAATTTTTCCAAAACTATTCATTAAAACAATTTAATTTCAAAACAGAATTAATAGATGAATTTCTGGCTTTAAAAAAGTAAAACATGACATTGTAAGTGTTGCTGTTAATTTTTAATATTTTTTTTTTGTAATTCAAGTCGATTTTTTTTAGAAAATTTCCCCTCCCGACTGAACAGGAAAAAATAACGAAGATGAAGAACCAAAACAACACCAAATATTGATTTTTGTTGTTGTTTTTCGTGGAATAAAATTCAATTAAAAGTTTTTTTTTGTGACCTTTAATCAACACTTAGGTACTTCAAATGTCACTTTGACACTTAAAAATTGTCAAAATGTTATGTTTGCTTACCTAATGCCACTGTTTTAGACGTGTTCAGCTGGAATTTATTAAGACCTAAGAAAATTAATAAAATTTTAGTAAAGAGCTTTAAAGTTAGTAAATTGCTAAGTAGTTCACCATGCTAATACTCTAACACATCAGGCTGTTTAAAATTGTGCTCCATATTGATGCATAAAAATAATAAAATTATTCTAACATTTTCAGAATATAATTTTTTTTTGTCTGAAATTCACCATTTATCATTCAATTGAATGAGTTAAATTCATATTCAAAATAAATTAAACTCCGAAATGAATAAAACCCTCAAAAGTTGAAACTGTATATCAAAATTTAATAAAAATTTGTTATTGGCTTGAATTTCCCTTACCGGAAACTAACCCACCATAACTTATATAATTTACCGAATACATATCCGCATCTCTCTGATGTTTTTGATAGGTAGGATAGAAATGTACACATATGGGTTATACGTTATACCTACATACGACCGAAACACAAACATAATTTGCTGTGAAAGGCATTACAAAAAAAAAAAAAAAAAAAAAAATATAAACTTCTTCGTCAAAAGAACCTGCAAAGTGTTGAACGCAAAAAAAAAGAACTCCATTCAGCGCTTAGCTTTTCTATATGAAGGCATTTCCCCAATCCCAGCGCCCCGCCAACCCGAAGTTCTCTTCTAGGATAGTTCAATACATGTTTCATTCCTCTTTTTTTCTTTATTTTCTTATACCATTATCGTTTTTCACAAAATGGCGTTGCTCTTCGAACTTTTAACTTCTATTTCCTCTCACTCATGCTGCTGCTGCTGCTGATGTGTTTTCTTTTTCTTTTTATTTTTCATTTTTTTTTTCTCATTTTTTCTTTAAATCGGATATCATTACGGCCGTGCATACCTCGAAGTTCAGTGACTGAAAATTATTATCTGTCTTCTTCATATCATATATTTTTATGTACTTCGATATGAATAAAAATCAATAACAAATCACACTTCCTCAAGCCGCTTCAATTCATCCCTCGACTTTTTTTTTTTTTTTCGTAGATACACTTGTGTGCGAAAGTCTGTAGCGTCCAGTGACACAAGGAGTATATTGTATAGTGCATAATATCATAGGACAAAATAAGGTCACCCCACTCACTATATAATATTTAGTGCGCACAAACAATTCGTATGTTGCTCCTGTTTTCTTGCTTTAGTTAAAATCATTTTGAAGACCCCAGCCAACAGGAGTCAAAAAATGAGGTGAATTTCACCATACATTTTTTTTTATAGTTTGAAGTATATGCTTTATTGGAAAAAAATAAAAATGTTGACGCAATATTTTAAAATATTAAATAGTAAACAAATTTCTGACATTAAAGTTATTTAGTAGAATGTTTTTAAATTTTTAACATTACACCAGCTGAACACGCCTAAAAATATAGACAGTTCGTGCGAAATAACCTCTGCTTGTTTCGTTTATTTGTTATAAAAATGTCAATTTCTTTTCAATTTTAGTCTAAAGTTCTGTTAAAGTTTATTAAAAAAATTGGTAGAAATTCGCAGTTTTGCAAAGTAAACGAACTAACCTAAAATATAAAATAGACATCACTTCTTAGTTGGAACTCGACTGGAAATTTTCTGAACGGTCAGAGAAATAAATTGGTCAGAGGAAATTAGGGAATTTTCAAACACGACAAATTGAATTGATCGTTATTCCGCGTGTATTTTTAATTCGACAGCCGTACAGTGGTGCATTTTGTATGGGACAGCGGTATAAATTCCATGAGAACTGAAGCATTTAACCGCCTACTAATATATTTGTACAGTATTATAAAAACTCTGGTCATGTCTTAGGGCCAGTTTGTTAAGCAGCGGATTAAATCTGTATACCATAAATTTACAGGTTTTCTAATTAAGTGAAGCTAATCAACCAAAATCGACTGATTAGCAATTTCCATGATTATATTATAAGAACTCAAATTATGGATTCCTTTATAAAAAATGATGGATCAACAGTTGCAATAATTCTTGATTAAAAATGATCAGCTGGTGAACAAACTGGTCCTTATTTTAATAAAATCCGAACCACTTAACCGATTTTGATAAAATTTTCAGGTACTATACGAAATTTACAGCAATTTATACGCAGAATTTCTTAAAAAAACTGCATTATTTAAAGTCATGTAAAAAATTGGCAACACTGTTTTTAGTGACAGTCTATTTGACAGCTTACGACAGAACAAAACGGTTGCAAATTGTAATTGCCAATAGCGTCCTAACTTTTCGGTAAAATAATGAAAATTGAACTTTAAGATTGCGGTTATATTCGATCCATAAACACAATCTCGTCAATGCACTTAATTGGTGAAGCATCTCATTAACATTTTTTTATTTTTTTTTTGATAAAAATTCTCACTTCATTGATTAAAGATAATTTATTTTTGATTTGAGTTTATTAATAAGAATGAATATGTTTATAAATTTAACTTTAAAGTTGTATGCCACTTAAAAAAAGCAATCTTTAGATCTTAGTTTGAGATAGAAAAATGTTATAAATAAGATCTTGATTTGACTGTTTTTGATTTGCTTACAGATTTTTGTCTCACTGAACAAAAAAATAAGGGAAAAAAGATAAATCGTTGTGTGGCAAATTGTTAATGTAGTCAGATGACCCGTAAATGTCCATCCAATTCTCTAAATCTCATTTCAGCTTGTCAAGAAGGTTTTACGACATGTTCGAAAATGATTTACGAATTTTATATTTCGCACAGAAATTTCGAGTTTCTTAATCTTAAAGTGGTGCGGGAAAAGAAAATTGGATAAAATATTTCAAATTCGTACTGTGTGGCTTAAGAATTAATTTCTGTCATTCTACAGTACCTACATTGCTTCATATACCATCGGATGAGCTAATATAATGGTTGAATAGTTTTAGGGGGAAAATGCAACTATTTGTCGGTTATGGTTCTTAATTATATCATCTCAATCCCTCTTTTCTGAAATATGCCTGGATAAAAAATAAAATTGTATCTTATGAAATCAAAAGTCATAATTTATCAAAACTATTAAATAAATTAATTAAATTGTTAAATTTAAAAATTTCAATTTCATTTCTTTAGGAGTCTACATTTTTAGATTTCCATATTCCACAGCTTTCTAACTTGTAAAAATTCACAATATTTAAAGAAAGACCATTAGACTATTATTCTTTCTTTCGAACAACAGATGCTGAAGGATGACAACAAAAAAAAAAAAATAAATAAAAAAGAATTTAACAAAAACGTAATATAATGAATGGGGAAAAAAAATGTTTCTCAAATTCGGTAAACGATGCTGCTGCTTTTAAGCTGTGGTCCTTCAAAAAGAACCTCTTTTGTAGTAACTATATAAACATTTTGCCTTCTCAACAACATCTGAATGCTTTATTCCTTCGTCATTTTCGACTTCACCCTCATCTCTGCGCATTGTGTACGTAAACCTGTGTGCTTTGATCGAAGTGATGGTGGTGGCAAAAGGCATTTTGAGTTGAACGCAATTAGTTTTTGTTGGATGTTGTAACATGGAATGAGGGTGAGCATGAGGGTTTCTTTTTTCTTTTTTTTTTTTTTTTTACATTCGACAACCCTTGTGTATAAGCCAGCTATGTTAGAGCTAATCATCTGTTGCAAGTACGAAACATATATTTATTTATATATACATTTTTTAAATGATGGCAATACTCTCCCGCGATGCTGCTGGGCTGATGGCAATGGTACAGTGTTTAGCAATTAACAAATCCAACATAACGCAAACACATTCAAGATATCCTTTCAATGATCCTTGTATATTTAATTATTCGTAAATATATTAAACAGACACAAAAGAGTTCGATGCATGTAATGCTGCTGCTGCTGTTGCTGTTGCTGTCGCTGTCGCTATAGCAAAACGCGACCTCCCTCATTCCAATAATTTTTGCTCGTTTCATAGAATTTGTAATGCTTAGCGGTATTACAAGAGGATTAAGTATAGTGTGAGCTGTGAGTCCTTGAATGGTCTCGTAAGTGGTTTCGCATTGCCGATTTAATGGGTATTTACCATAATAATTGCAATGGGGTTAATCTTTAATATAGTATGGTAATAACGGTTCTGTACATACATACATATGTTGACGATACATATCAGTCAAGATAAA
Organism: Epistrophe eligans; assembly: GCA_951394125.1. Taxonomy (NCBI): domain Eukaryota; kingdom Metazoa; phylum Arthropoda; class Insecta; order Diptera; family Syrphidae; genus Epistrophe; species Epistrophe eligans. The sequence continues at coordinate 64,988,807 of OX596029.1, read as the reverse complement.
ATCCGTGATAGGTGGACGCTGACCATGGGAACGAAAGTTGAAATATAATATGAAATGAACATCAATTTCTATATTGGGATATCATGTCGTGTGTGAAATGCAAAACTATATTCATAAATAGGTCATAATATTATGTTGCGTTTAGTTTTGACTTTGATCTTGCTTTTAATTATTTACAATTTTTTTTAACGTCGATTTTAAGACTCACATGAAAAAAGTGGCCTTAAAAGTGGTAATCATTTTTTATCAGAGGATGCTTTTATTTTTGAATGCGTCTTATATATTCAGCCCTATCGAGGTATTCGTTCGGAGAATTTCCGATACGAAAGTGATTTCCGATCGGAACTCAGTTTTCTTTCGAGGTATCAGTTGCGGAACGAAATAAAATGAAGCAAACAATGGCGTTCGTTTGACATATGGGTCAGCTGTTTTGTTTTATAAGTCCGCAACGATTTGCCAAAAAATGGATACTTCTTCCACAGGTCTTTTTGTGGAGTTCCGTGCTATGTCGGTTTTCGTCGACATCAAATCCACCAAATTCTCTTGTTGCGTCCTAGTCGTAGTTTTCTTTCTGAAATACAAATTTATTACCCTAAAGAAAACAAATTATTTATTATTAACTTTTTAGATAATTCCATTTTGGCTCCGCAACTATTTCTCATCGGAGATCGTGGGAAGAAATTTAACGCACAGCTGTCAAAAATTCTTTACTTTTCGCATTGTATCGCATTGCGTTGAAGCGCGTTAAATTTTTTCGGAAGATCTGTCCGATGTGTCAATCGGAACGGATACCTCGATTGAAAATTCTCAGATCGGAGAAAATTTTGTTACGAACAGATACCTCGATAGGGCTGATTATCGTGACTGACATTTCTCAAGAAAGTAGTATCCCGTACATAAACCAAAATGGCGTAGTATTGTGCTACTGTGACGTAAGTGTCACTGTTTACAGTAAGACAGGTAAAATTTATGTGCGTAGAAACGAGAATCTGCCCTTCTCGTTTTTATGCACGCACAAACCTACCTGTCTCAGTAGATGCGCCTTTCAGTAAAACGACTGTGTAAACTGGCAAGCTATTTGAAAATTAGAGCATTTTCCTTAAGAGCAGTGTTTCCCAACGTGGGGCCCACACCCCACAGAGAGGCTGCATTAAACTTCATTCCGAAAAATCTATGCTTCTTGTGTTTCCACCCTTGGAAATATATATTTCTGAATGCATCCCGGATCTTTCATTCATCAAATGCGGATGTAATGTCATAAATGACTTACTGATAAAAGTGATAACAAAGAAAGCTCTGTATTTAAATTTTTTTAATAATTTGTTCTGTCGAACGACCGTTGTAGTAAATGTGAACAGCAGTCGGGCGACCGAAAATTTAACTTTTTAAAGAAGAATTTTAAAAGAGAATGGGTTGAAATGTAAGCAAAATAAAACGAGAGAGGAAACAAATGAAATTAATGCGCTAGTATTCGTGCAATGAACGCTTCCAAAACGACTTGCGTCGGGCGACACGTCGTTGAATGTGAACCTCCCTAATATCAGCCATTCAATATTTTATATTGAACATTTCAAATTTTGTATATTATGTTAAAAATTGTTTAGGTATAACAGGTGCGTCCAGAAAATGGGATCTCAGAGATTTTTTGCCTCAGAGTTTTGAGAAATTTTGCTGAGGAGTCATGTTCATTTAACTAAGATTGCTGAGATCTCCGAGATCATGATGGGACATGAGAATTTTGGAAAAGCCAAAAAAAAGATTGGGAAACACTGCTTTAGAGTGATAACTATTGCGAAAACTGATCAAATTCAAAGTCTGCTGAAATAAATACGGACTTCGTTTGCTTTTCTTTTTTTTTAAACTTCTCTTTCTAATCTTTATTTAGAAACAATATACACCAAACAAAATATAATTTCAAAGACATACAAATAATATCGACAAAAAAAAAGATATAGCTCTGGAATATCAATATTCAACCTGATCAAAATCCTACGGATTATCGAGCAGCAATATTGAGATATGCATTGGCATGATTACGAAAGTGTTAATAGAACGGACGGCGGCGTTTTTTGGACAATATTTTCTGCTCCACTGACATTGAGTGACGCGCCGCTAAATATCCACTTGTGTGTTTCCATCTGTAATGTCTTGCATTTGTACCTTAAACTATTTGTTGTCCATATACATTTTCATTTCATGTTTTTTTTTCATTGGTTAAAGATTTTTATTATAAATAGAAAGCATGTACCTACGCTTATGTTCTGCATTTCGAACTTCAAATCCCGTTAAAATCGATTCACTTGAAATAAAATTCAATGTTCTGCAATTTGTTCGATTTCGAAAATTTCGAACTGTCAAAATTGTAGCTCTGCATTCATTTAAAAATTTTGTTTAAAAGTGAAATTAAACTGTGGATAAATATGCATGCAATATTATTGGTATTTTTAAGGAAAATATGGAAATAAGACGAACAATTATGTGATAAAAATCTAAAATATTATGATTTGAGTGAAATAGCGCGAGGACCTAAATATGAATATTTGTTCGATGATTTTTGTATTCCTATATTTATGTTCTTAAAATGAGATCTCGGAGATATCAGCAATCTCAGTTAAATGAACAGGATTCCTAATCAAAATTTCCCAGTTTTGCTGTCAAAACTTTGAGAAAAAAAATCTTGGATTCGCCTGCTCACCTTTTGTGTGAGAAAAACCTTTGAGATCTCATTTTTCTGAATGCTCAAATACTAAAAGAACAAAAATATTAAGTTTGCTTACAGTTTGCCCCAAAAATTGCAAAACTAACTGCAACTGCACCAATTTCATAAATAATTCACAGAGCATAAACATTTTAGTAAATTGAATACTTAAATGCAGAACACCAATTTTCTTTTTGAAAATTCCAATTCACAATAATTCAGTTTTGTCATTGTGAATTCAGAACATGGAAGAAAATCATTAAATTCAAGATTTTAACTTACTATTAAGTTGCTTTTATAAAAATGAGTTTCGCAATTAAAAAAAAATAATTGTATGTTCGCTATGATTTTGAACAAAAATTGTCATAGGGCAAACAAAAAATTAAAGAATAATCGCGTTATTTGTTATCTCATTTCCAAAAAAAAAAAAAAAATAAATATCTGCAATTGCAACGCAATTTGCAGAACAAATAACAAGAAGTATCACATTCATTTGAAACTCTTTTTAAAAACGTTTTCACCATCATCATTTCATTTACCCTTAAGGAAAACACGTACACACTCGCAATTGCATAGTCATAATGACATCCGCTCTGGTGTGTCGTAAAGCAGTGTTGTCTTTATTTTTATGTTGCACCCAACGAATGTCATTGTTCAGGGTTACCTTTGGGGATATTTACAAATGCATTATGTAGACTTTTTGAAAATTATAAAATATGTTTTTTTCGATCGTCGATACAGACAGTTTTCATTGCAATAAAAAAATAATTTTTTAAATTCCGTTATTTTTCTAACGTATTCTATTTGCAATATAATATAATATCATAACAATTTTTGGTTTAGAATTTCAATCCACATAGTTTTTTTTTTTTTTAGAAATGTTATTTTGAATTTCTTTCAACCAAAACATCGATTTTTTTCCGTCAATTGGAAAGAAACTGTAAGATTCGATTTTGACGCAAAACGTCAAAAAATTATTTAAAAATGTTCAAATTAAAAATGTTTATATCTAAGGTCTGTTGTGTCTTATTGGTGAAGATTTGGCATAAACTAGTCTTAAAACATTTCCAAACTATAGACGTTCGCGACAACAAATGGAATTTCATTATAAAGTATTTTTCCAGACTTTTCGATCACCTGCCAGCAGCCGTCCAATCCATAAAACGGATGTTTTCTAAAAAATTACATTTTGTAAAGAATTCAGTTGTTTATTTACATCAGATTTTTTACAAGAATTTTAGTGGCCATTTTTTTTCCTACGACAACCAATTTTTTTAAAAATATTTTTTGAGTTAAAGAACTCGAAAGGCAACCCTGGAAAGTGAATGTAGAATAAGGATTACGTTGCGTATAAACCACATTGCACCGTATACAACCTTTATTGTCCACAGACGCAGTGACACAAAAATGTTGACGGAAGGAGTTGCATCAATTATTCATTTCCTGCACCACGGGTGTTTTGACAATTGGATATGGCTTTGTGAGTGGAAGTTATTTAGCACGTGCTAAGGTTTAACACCAAACCGTCTCGCTTGCCGTCGCGCCCGCCATCGCCTCCGTTAACAAAATACACTGACTGACGCCACTTTGCTATATTATAAACAAAACCAACAATGAATTACACCGCCACGTTCCGTTTCTCGCATTTTATGGCGATGATAATTCTCAGGAAATGTTAAGTGTATATAACTTTACCTATCCTCTCATGGCACGTGTTTTTAATTCTTGAAACCCTATATAATTCCAAAATAATTTGGAAACAGTTGAAAATTGTTTCTCAATGCACAAACACATCTTATCCGACCGATCAAACGAATTTCCTGTTAAGGGCTTCTTATAGAAAGCTTTTGTGGTCTCAGCATGATGCCTGGGATACTGGGATTTCTTGCAGTAAATATAATATAGATATACAAAAATTGGTTCTCTTGGGTGTCAATTTATTGATGTTCTGCTTCAGATGGCGTAGCTCCAAGCGGATCCAATTTTATTGTGTTCTGTGGCTGTGACAATGGGAAAAAGTAGCGCAGATTTAATGGCAATCGAAATTGCCACAGATGCATGTTTTTTTGGATCCTATACGAGTACATATATACATAGATAATATAGAGACGCTTTTTCTCTTACCTATATGTACATATGTATATATTTCTATATACGTATGCATTTCTTAGTTGATCAGGTATTTTATAGATTTTTACTTTCCGGGATTAGATTTCAATGCAAGCGCAGCATTTTCAAATAAATACCCACTACTCCGATGCTCGTATATATAACTTAATTTTAAACCCATATTAATGGTTGTTTTTGTTATCTATATGTGGGACGCAGGAGGTTTGTGTAGATAATAGATATGTATATATATTGGAAAATGTGTGGGCTAAAGCAGACATACATTTTATTGCTTTTCTCACTTTTTGTGGTGCATCTAAATTTTGTAGTGTTTGTTGGAATTTGTGCGGTGAGATGTGATGTAACGTATGTATATAGTTATAGAGGCAAGTTTATTGGATGGTTCTTTTTTATTTGGTATTAATAGGAATCCATTCATTGAAAAATTCTTTTGATATTGAGTTTTAGTTATTTTGTATAGCTATAATAGTGGAAGTTATGTGAACAATTAAACGCCATAGTTTAAAGAGAGTGTTATTGAAGTGTTATACTATTCGAATATCTATTGAATTGTTGGTTTCTTTGTTATAAAAAAAATATTATTTCACAAAAAAGTTCTTTATATGTGAACAGCTCCGTATGTTTTATTTTCCGTCATAGAAGGCCGTCAAAAAATTTAAAACATTCCATAAATTATTGTAAAGGATATAATGTATATATGTATTCAAGCTTAAAGCGGAACTAAAAAAAACCTTTTGCCCTGATTTTATAATTCCATACGAATCGTTCTCTCATACTTGACTCACGATCAAAGTCAAAGTTTCGTCTTGAGAAAAAATCATAAATTGTGAAGTAAATTCACTGTGAAATGCGAATTCTATAAATGAGATAAAAGAATACAGTGACATTAGGCATTTATGTTGGGAAAGTTTGAATGAAATAACAATAACTGAATTATATAGATTTAATTATATGACAGCTTTCATTTTTCCAATTATAATACAACAAGTAGTTACCTATAATTGTCAAATTTGAAAGTGTCAAAAATTAAAAATGGCTGTTAGAGTGCTCAGACATAATAAGGTCTGTTCGTTTACTTCAACAAACTGAAAATTTTTACCACATTTTGGTACAATTTTCATTTAACAGAATTTTATTAAGTAGAAAATGGTAATTTTGAAAAGTAAAACGGTTAAAAGTAAACACTAAACACAGTTATAATTTTCTGTTCACCAAATTATTAGAAACAACTACAAAATGTTGATACTTGACAGTATCTATATTTTGTTCGATTTTGACAGATGCGCAAAATTTTAAAAGATTTAGTACGATGTTAAAATATTTTTATTAAACGAATAAGCTGCGTACCTACCTGTTATATCTTTTTTTTACATTTTATTAAAGTTAAAATCACAAATGCCTACTTTTTCTTTTAAGTACTAAAATAACTCCAAATGTCAAATTGCAAATGTGAAAATGTTATGTTTGCTTACTTTTTTGCATAAATTATCACCTGGAGTTGATTAAAAAAAAGTTGTATGTTTAAAAAATGTTTAAAACTAAGAACAATTTAGTAAGGCCGAGCTTTTAAATTAGAAAACTGCTAAGCATAGTATCATGTTAATATCTTCAGGATACTTTAAATTTTGCAAAAAAGGTTTTTACCTAATAAATTTTAAACCGAGTACCTACCCTGATGAATGATCGCTAATATTCACCCTTATTGAGAAGTTCAACTATCAACCGATTGACGTTTGACAGAATTTATCAATTCAATTAAAAACCGGTATTGTGAAAATGAATTGATAAAATATTTTGAATGGAAATGTGCGTCTGACAGATGTTTTTTTTTTTAAGAACGTACAAAGAAAATCATTTATCAGAAAATCAATAAAATTAAAAACAAAATTATGTTGACAAAAAAAAGGAAATAAAACAAAATACAAAATGGCTTCAACTGAATTTTGTTTGATGAAAATGAGGAGTTGAATGATCCTGCTATCGTTAAAATGGCATGAATTCTTTAGAATTGGAAAGCCCAATGCTTTTAATACCCTTGGAAATGAAAAAAATAAAAATTTTATCACTTTTTAATTCGAAACTCAAATTTTTTTAGTTATTTTTCTAACCAGCACGAACTCATCAATTGCAAATTTACGATTGAAAGAAAAATTGACAGCTGACAAGAAAATCGATGAAAATTATTGTTCACAATACCGATTTTTTTCATTCACAATAGATTATTAAAAAAATCACATTGGATCAACAATATTGACAGTTGACAGTCACAATAACATTTAATAAAATTGATTGATAAATGTCAATTATTAATTGATAGTTGATCTTCACCAGAAGCGTCATTGGTTTTATGATTTGATTCATTTACCAGCATTTTAGTTCGCTTTGCGAACGGTAATATAGTCCTAAAACCTTCAATGACAGTTACAACTGGTACCCATAAAATATCCCAGAGCATCCGTCAACGAACTCATTTACTTATCTTTACTTTACTTATGAAGTTCACGGTTTTCTTCCACATGTGATGCAAAAGTGGAGAATTTAGTTGATTATTTTCATTTGTTTTTGCAAGTTTTCCTACCATGCGTAGGTGAGAGACTTGACTACCTACTAATATATTCATAGCGTTTTTACAACAAAAAATGTTTGTATCAAAAATTCCGGCAACAACATTTTAAAAGAAGTAAAGAAACTCGAATGACAAGACATCGAAGAACTATATAAACTTTGAAGTGAAATGAATACGATTATTTTTTTTTATCTCAATGACAATCTTGAGCTATCATTTTTATATCACATTCATGATGGTTCAACTGTCCCTACTTCAAACGTTCATGTTTTTTTTTTTTTTTGTCAACCAGACAGCGTGAATTCTCATTACTGTTTCAAAAAACAAGAGCTACATTTTCTTGCTTCTTCTTTGTAATATACACTGAGAAAAAATAAATTTTTTATACTAATTTCGAAATCAACTGTAATATTTTAATGGCCAAGCTAAATTAAAAACTAAAGTTAAGTTATTACACGGACTGCTTAAAGGGTTGACACATTGATGTCAAAAAATATCAATCAATGTGCTGTTAACGTAAAATGTGTCAACGCATGAAACGATCAGATGATCACGCCAGTCGGTCAATGTTGTCTCAAAATGCCTTTACTCTTTTTGTGTCAAGGCGTTGACACGTTAAACTTTTACGATCAAACTAAATGACCACATCCGAACACTTTGAGAGTTAAGGCGGGTTCGGCAACAGCAAAAATCAGTAATTTTTAGAGTTGACGTGTGATCGTCGACATTTAAATGTTAAATCAATTTGGATTGTCAACTGAAAAATTCTGTTCGATGGATTAAAAAACCTCTAATCAGAAATTGTTGAAACTGAGATGAAGGTTAACGCGGTTTACATAGACGCTGTAAGCGGTAACAAATTCCGCTATGTCAACGTTAAAATACTCTCAAAGCGTGCTAACTGCGTTGACAGGTTGATTACACGGTCACACATAATAATCAACTCGTTGACACTTAATTTGAGTTAACGCTGCAGTCAACACATTGACAGTATTCTGCGTTGACTATCACACGCTGGAGACAAAACTTGAAGTCAGAGCATTAACACGTTTCACATTTAAGAAATATTGTAATAATTTTTGTAAGTATTATTTTTCCTGAGTGTATAGGGTGTAGGCCAAACTATTAATTCCTATTGCACCATATCAAGTGTTACACGTAACGTCTATCGATTGAAGCCTATCTCTGACTCAGTCATTATTTCATTAATAAATGCAATGAATGAGTAAGCACAGCTGGACAGCAGAGCAGCAGCAAGCTATAGCTCGTTGAGTTCAGCGTACAGCACAGCAAAGCAACAGAAGTCTTGAGAGGGTTAAGCACATTTTGTACATCATATATAGAGATATTAAATGCGTCGGCGCCTTCGGCTTTTGTGTGAAGTGTTTTCGTGATATGGATACATGTGAGAGACCATCATCGTAAATGGAATTTTAATTGAAAAATTAAAAGCGATACAAAGAAAACGAACGAGCGTTACTAAAAATAGTCCAATAACTTTCATGTACATATTTACATGAATGTCCGCTGCAGATATTATGTAGACAAAGTGGTTTTGCCAAGTATATATGTAGCTGGCTGAGCTTGGGTGCAAAATAAAAAAAAAAAAACTAAACAACAATTCACATATACAAATGTATAGCTTTCTTGGAATTATAATTTTAAACGCCCGAAGCGGCAGGCGAAGCGCACTGCGCATATGGATGAATGCATGCATACTTACATCAGAGCCGCACTGTATGATGATTGATCGATTGATTTGCATAATTGAAAAAACCTGTTGACATAAATTAATTTAAATATTATTGACTTTCAAGAATTATAGTAGTATTGAATGCTTTCTGTAAAAATATCATTCATTCAATCACCTTTTAAGCTTTGAAGTTATTTTTCATTAAAAAAAATATAATGGTGTACACATGACTTTTTTTTATTTTTCTTTTCAAAAATTCCGCTTTGTTAAAGTAGCGTAATTTGCCATAAAATAAGTTACGTGCATATTTTTTTTTTAACGAACTTCGTATGCAAAGCTGGCAAGTTATTCACAAAACTTGTCTATTATCCTTACCAACAGGAAACTTTGGAGGAACTTTTGCGAATTTGACGTTTTGTGTTGACTGTTTGTCATCAATTATTTTTTTTTCCTATGATTTCTGATTGTTGGCTGTGAGCGGTGAATATCACTGTAACAAACGGAAACGTCATTATGACATTTGAAATGTTTGACAGATGAAATAGTTGGCAACAAAAGTTGCTTAGTATGGGCGGGCAACTGAAGGTACCGGCAACTTAGTTGCTTGGTGGGCGCTATCTTATAAATGGTGGTTAAATTTAAGGGCCGATGTTGATTTTGAATAAAACACAAATTTTTAAGAAATTATTGTCATTTCTTTTTATTATGATAATATTGGTATGGTGCAACTATGTATGGAACAAAATATCGGCCAAATGGCCGCCGCGACCTCGGTGGCACACCTGCATCCGATGGTCCAAATTTTCGATGACGCTGAGGCATAATTGAGGTTCTATGCCGTTAATGTGCCGAATTATCCCATCCTTTAGCTCTTGAATTGTTGCTGACGTACACCTTTTCTTTCAAATAATCCCAAAGAAAGAAGTCCAATGGCGTCAAATCACATGATCTTGGCGGCCAATTGACATCGCCACCACGTGATATAACACGGCCATTGAATTTGTCGCGCAAAAGAGCCATTGTTTCGTTAGCTGTGTGGCAAGTGGCACCGCCCTATTAAGACCACATATCGTCCACACCTATATCTTCCAATTCGGGCCATAAAAAGTTCGTTATCATCTCACGATAGCGAACACCATTCACAGTAACTGCCTGACCGGCCTCATTTTGGAAAAAATACGGCCTGATGATGCCGCCAGCCCATAAACCGCACCAAACAGTCACTCCTTGTGGATGCATTGGTTTTTCGGCAATCACTCTTTGATTATCATTCGCCCAAATGCGGCAATTCTGCTTATTGACGAATCCACTAAGGTGAAAATGTGCCTCATCACTAAAGATGATTTTCTTCGAAAATTGATCATCCACTGTTGCCATTTCTTGCCACCATTCTGATCATTGACGACGCTTGAAATGGTCAAAAGGCAATTGAGTTAGTCTGAAATTGAGAAATTTCAAATGAAATGCAAGAAAAAAACTTGACGTTTAGGTGTGGTTCACATTCAACATCGGCCCTTAAAATTTAACCACCCGTTACATATATCGCTATGTATTAGTTAGTGGGCGGATTTTATTAAATTCACTTTTTAAACCTTTCTGATTTCTCATAGCTTTTTCAAATAAAATCAGTCAAGTGGTTCAGTTTCTAAATTTATTGTTCGTTCTCCCATTCTAAATGCACCAATTTGTTGTTGCAACTTTTCCGGCAAGAGAAGGCAATCAAATTTCTTGATTGGAGTTGCTCTCACATAATTAGAAAAGTTTTATTATAATTACTAAAAATTTGGTGTCAGATTTTTGCTATTTTCTAAAAAAAAAACACAAAAATTAAGAAACAATGAAACGTTTTAGCAACAAGTTGTCACTTCGTCACTATAAAGTAATTTGAGTAAAATGACAATTGTTGCCAAGTCCTACATACATAACCATCATATATGCACTGCAGTGCAAAATTTCTTATCGTTTTCAGATTTCAGATCACGAATCAAAGGTCACAGCTGATATGGATTTTTCTTCTGCCAAACAGAATTTTTTTTTACACAATATCAAACCTAGGAGCAAAAAAAAAAAAACTTCCACTTGAAAAATAATTTTCAAGTACTCGAAAACAAAAGCCTTCAAAGTATCTTTTCCCCGCACTAAACACAACTTGCTGAAAACGATTTGTTTATATATGTATGTACAATCGGTACGCCACCGTATATATTTGAAAACTAAACATTTCATTAAGTGGCGATAGTCTGAATTCACCCATTCACACGTAGTTTGAAAAAATAAAAAAAGAATAATCTCAAGTGTTCCACACTCAAGTGCGGAGTTTCGGCATTTAAAAGGGGAAAGTTAAAATTAAATTCAATTCCAGAATATCTGAGGTTTTTTTTTTTTTGGTTCTTCCGCTATCTTTCTAAACCACATTCCTTTGCCCTGAATTATCGTTTCGAACTTCTCTCACTTAAATGTTTTATTTTTGTTTATGTTTTTGTTGTGTGTGTTTTAAATCGTTCGTTTTTTTTTTCATTTAAGAAAATAATAATTAATTAATTGATTGAGGTAAATATAAAGTGAAATTGAGAGTTTATATTTTTTCACAGTTAAGAAAAGTTGAGTTTGTTACAAAAAGTACTTATATCAATAATGCATATAGGTAGGTACATATGAAGATATAAGTTAAATAGTTATATAAAGATAAATGCTCATAATTATCACATCTGATAATTGAAATCGGTTTCGACCAATTTTTGAATTTTAAAGAACGAATCATATGCCGTTTTCGAAAAGTCAAATTGATTGTCAATTTTTGACACAAATATAGATATCGTCAAATATGCAACTGACCTTGCAAAAAACTGTTTCGAAAATACTGATATAGAAATTTTGGGTTTTCGAACAATTGAATTTTGTAGTTTGCGTTTTAATAATGTCTTGCATTAATTGCATTTTTGACAAAAAATGACATTTTCGAAACCGCCAATATTCCTTTCCATTTTACAAATTGTGTTCGTTAATAAGGGAATACAAATAAATATAAATATATTTTATGACATAATGCAATTAAAGTAAATTATTATTATTTATTCCTTTTGATCAAAATGAATAAATTATAAACAGCCTGATGTTAAGGTGGTAAAAGCATGATACTACTTAAGAATTTACTAATTTTAAAGCTCTTTACTAAAATTTTCTAAGTTTTAAACATTTTTTAAGTAGTACCTATCATATCATAATAAACCTATTTTCTTAATAAACTTCAACTGAACACGCCTAAAAAAGTGACAGTTCGTGCAAACAAGTAAGCAAACATACCATAGCTAATATTTTCTAATCGCGTTTTTGATAATAATTGTTTTACAACAAAAGCTGTTAAACAAAGAGACCGATAAATCATATCAGAATGAGTTCAAAAGCACATTAAACAGCCAATACATTCGACTAATCGAACAAGCCTATTATTGACATCTGTTCTCAACGGACCTGCCGTAGAGGAAAGTTAAAAGTTTACCTACTTTTTGCGTTGCGTTCGGCGCATGCGTCATTTTTTTACGTCGATGCAACGATTGCGACGGATTCTATGGGTCGGGCCTTTGAGTGCGTCGGTGAAGAATACTATACTTAGATCATCAAGCTTAGTCCCCTTTTACACGAGGAAACTGAGTTGTCCTTCATAAAGTAAATTTCATTTCTTTTAAATCATTTGTTAAAATTGGTTCTGTATCGCAGCTGTAACAGGAGCATTTACTACTGAAATAATATACATACATAATATGAAATATGAGTATTATGTTATGGCTCCTAAAAATAAATTCGTTTAATTAATACATTTTATTTAACATAATCCGTTGTGTTTCTTACCTGATTTTGTACATGACACGATCTTAAAGATTGTAATATAACACCATTGGAGTAGAAAACTAAGAGGAAACTTACCAAAATAAAATAATTAATTTAGGGCGAGAAGGTATTGTTCAAATATATGATGAAACAATATAAAAAACCAACTTTGTATGTTTTTTTTCTTTTTCTGAAAAGCTTTGAACTTTTTTTTTTTATCAACAAGATATCAGGTTACTATAAAACATAAACGTTGTCAAATATTGCTTATTTATACTAATCAGGTGTTTTATGTTGTTTTTACGTTTTTACTACAAGAATTGTATGTAAATTTTCTTGAACCTGTTTCTATTACTTTGAATTTATGATGATGGTTAAACAGATGAAAGTTCTCGCTATTATAATGTTAATCAAGATACAAGTTATTCAGATACAAGATCATTTTCAATATTTATATTTAATAATTAAAAATGACAAGTTTTTCATACAAACAAATAAATTCATAAATATATGTACATATATTTATGAATTAGTAGTTCTCCATAATTCTACCAATTGAATCCAATCAAAAATGCTTATGAAGTAAATAAAAATAAAACATTTTTTATATATTAATTTTCTTGTGTTTTTTTTGTAATCGAAATGTTTATTATGTATATTTCTTTAATAAGATTAGTTATTTTATACTTTTGTTCTAAGATTTATTTACAGGGTACCCCTACATATTTTATATGTTTTTGTTACTATTTTGTTGTTATTTCTTTTTTTTTTTTAGGAAATAAGTGCCTAGTTGTTTACCTAAGCGGTGGCATTGTAATATTTTTGTTTTTAATTGTTCAATACGATTTTTTTTTTGGCGCAGGGTCATAAGTCTATCGACTAAAAGTCCATAATGGATTTTTGAGCCACTTAGGTGGGTTAAAAGTCCACAAATCTATTTGTGGAGATTTGCACTTAGAGGTTTGGGTTGGGAAAAAATCCTTTTGAACTCCCTCCTTATAAATAATAGACTAAAACTGATGGACATTGCCTAGTCTTGATGCAGACACTCGTATTTGTATGTAATATATAAAATATAAAATCAACATAGCGGCAACTTTTTTAGAATTCGAGGTTGTTTTTTTTTTTTTTTTTTCTTTAATTCTATTCATGGACCTGAGATTGATGGGATCTCCGTGATCTCATTTTCAATGGAACAATGCCTAATGTGGCGGAGCCGTATATGATCGTCAACGTTTTCCCATGTTTTGAAGTTTTACTCGTTGACACTAAAGATAAAGATAAAGATTTTGTGAAAACATTATCGTCAATGTTTTATGCGTTGACAAGCTAAATCGTTGACGATGCGTTGTAGCGTTGTTAAAGTGTCGATAGGTTTTTTGTTGCTGTCAAAAAATAAACGCGTTCACCATTTACTCGTTATTTTAGTTTTATAACCATGACGTCGGCGTTAGAATTTTCATCAAATTGAGTGAAGCAATCTCAGTATAATTTGAAATAACATTAACAAACCATGTATTTTTAAATATTTTATCTAAAATCAAATAAAAAAACATTATTTATTTTCATCAATTAAATAATCAGCAATTAATAATCTTATAAACGTTTTTTTTTTTTTTTTTTCATTTCAGGTAAGTTGTAAGCGCAATGATAATTAATGTTAACTCACACAAAGGTAGTATACATGAATTTTTGCTGCCATATACAATATACATATATTATAATATTCTTAAGTTTATCAATTGTGTAAAATGGTAAGTCTATACAAAAGTTTTAATGAATGCCCCTTTAAACATTTGGGTAAATACGTTTACATAATTATGTACATCAGCTGTTCGTTAAACTTCAAAAAATAAACGTTCAATAGGTGTTTTTAATGAATAAGTTCTGAACAGAAAAGAAAAACAAAAAATAACAGTATTCTATGTTTCATAAATAAAAACCTTTCCCTTACCTAAATGTTTTAGACCTGGATTGGTTTAAAATGTGATTTCTCGACTTTGCAAGATGAATCTTTTCAAATTATCCCTTGTGGTCCCATTCCCATAGCATGCAAATCTATTGCGCACGACTGTTAAAGTTGAAAGTGTTAAAAAAATAAAAATGACTGTTCGAGTGCCCTCAAAAATTTTATCCGCTATTTTCTTCGATTTTGACAGATGCGCAGAACTAGGGTGCCAGCCACTGATCTCTATAATGCACTGGATAGTGTATTCCCTACAAAGTATAACAGTTCTTTTGACTCCAATTGAAGATGACTCTATCGAAGGCAGCTTCAAGATTTGACATCTGCCGAGCACAAAAAAAAAAGTATTTTGATGACTGGCGTACAAATTAGGCGTGTTCAAGAGAATGAGATCTCGGAGATCTCTGTTATATGAACAGGGGGTCGATTCTGGTTCTGTGAAAAAGTGAAACGAATAAATCATTTCGCTTTCACTTTTTCGATTCACTTGGTGCAAAAAAGCGAAAGAGAAACGCTTGAGATAGAAATATTTTTTTCTTCATGTCCTATTCATGAGAGAAGGAAATGTGGTTAAATTGAGCATTGTTTGTTCGTGTTCACACTTTCTTTTCAAAGATTCACATCTAAAAATAACGGCTTGAAAGCAAAATATTCATCTGAATGTTTTTGACGTTTGGTTTCACCTTTCACAGAACGAGAATCGCATTTAAAAGTGAAAGTGTGAAAAGCAATTCGATTCACCTTTTCACCGAACCAGAATCGGCCCCCAGGATTCCTTAGCAAAATTTATCAGTTTTGCTGTCAAAACTCTGAGGAAAAAAAAATTGGATTCGCTTGCTCACCTTTTGAGTGAGAAAAATCTTTGAGATTTATTTTTCTGAACGCGCCAATTGTTACTTAGCAAACAAAACAAAACGGAAAGGTGAGCCATTTATTTAATTTATTTAGAATAAATAAAGCTATTAAAAGCACGAAAACGCTATTCCTGAAAACTTAGTTGAAGAACACCAAAAGGACAAAGGTCTCTGCGCTGAGCACAGAGACCACAGTCTAGTTTCTTGGAAACAATTACAATGCCATTAAGGAATTAGTGCTTATCCGAAGACAAGAAAGTTGGACAGTGGTTCGGGCCGAACACTGTGGTGCAAGTGTTGAAAAAACTTCTTCACTATGATGATTGGTGCTTTGAAGTCCTTTGACCAAAGAGAAGAAGTAGTTGAGTGCAGCCAGAAGTACTTTGGAGTAGATAAAGGAACGCGCCTAATGTCGTAGTTAATATCTTATACAGTTATACTGCTGTACAACAAAAATAGGCAGCTTCAAGTATAACAATTGTTCAAATGGAGTCACCTATTTTGTATGGATACGCTATCCAGTGTATTATACAGTGCCATGCAAAAGTATAACCGCACCCAGTAAAATGCAATTTATACGAAACTCAAAATAGATACAGGGTCCATGTATTTTTTTTATTTTATGGGCTCATTAAACAAGTTATTGAAGAACGCAAAAAATTCCCGTTATTCTCTTTTGAGATTTCCAGAAATAAAAATGTATTTTTTCAAGCTTGCAAAAGTAAAACCGCATTTCTATTTTTTTGTTTTTTTTTTATTTAGGATAAATATTTTTACAAAAATTAATATGGAATCTTATTGCCCCTTTTCTCAATAATACTAAAAATCCTCTTCGGCATACTCTCAACTAAATTTCTTAGTATGGAATCCTCTAAGGAGTTCCATGTATCCATGATTGATTCTCGGAGCTCAGAAACGTTCGCGAAATGACGATTATTGGCATAAACTCGTCGTGTCATGATTCCCCAAAGGTTTTTAATGGGATTACAATCTGGAGAACGTGCTGGCCACTCCATCAAGCTGATATTTCGGGCTTGAAACCACTCCAAACTTTGACGACTGACGTGAATCGCTGCATTATCTTGCTGGAAGACATGAGGGAATCGACGATATCGCCTCAAATACGGTACCAAGTTTTCTTGCAGAAGCTGGGTATAAGCTGCACTATTCATTTTCGTAGATGTAACGGCAAGGGAAACCTTACCGCGAGCTCAGAAAGCCCCCCATACCATGCAACTTCCACCCCCAAAGTTTCTTTTGGAAAAAAACTTTGGTTCCTTGCGCAAATCGTGCCAATATCCATTGAAGCCGTCTGGTCCATCAAGATTAAACTTCTTTTCGTCACTAAAAATAACCTTAAGGAGGCACATTGCATTAAATTAAGACATTTGCAATTGGAAAAAAAAATTAAATAAATTTAAAATTTCACTTTACGGTTTTCCAATTGCGATCCATGTTTTTACGAGCGAATTCCACTCGCTTTTCTTTGTGGTGTGCTGTCAGACATGGAGCCGGCACCATTTTACTCCGGACAATTATCCCGCTCCGTTTTATACTCCGTGAAATCGTGGAAATCGACACATCTAAATTTAATTCATTTCGAATCTCTGGCAAAGTGCGCGTCGAATTGGAAGAAGCGTTTATAATTCTTCTTCGATCGCGACCAGTAAGCTTTGGTGGACCCCCAGTTCGCACTTTGGTCCCATAAGACTCTGGATCTTGTAAAAAATTTCGAACGACGCGGTCCGATCTCAAAATTTTCTTCGCGATCGCTCTAAACCCAAACCCAGCTTCACGGAAAGCCTGAATTTTTCCCTTTTCAACTTCTGTTAAATGCGTGCCACGTGGCATAATTGTTTGTTAAATTACAATAAATAACTAAATAATTCTGCAGAGAAATTGCAGTTAATATACGGTGCGGTTTTACTTTTGCAAGCTAGACAAAATAGATTTTTATTTCTGGAAATCTCAAAAGAGAATAACGGGAATTTTTTGCTCTCTTTTATAACTTGTTTGATGAGTCTATAAAATAAAAAAAATACATGGACCCTGTATCTGTTTGGATTTTCCTGTAAATTGCAATTTACAGAGTGCGGTTATACTTTTGCATGGTACTGTAGAGATCAGTGGGTGCCAGCACGTAAGTTGATACAATCGAGGATTGTCGATTGTCGGTCAACTCGAAACAAATTATTTTTGGCAGCACGTAATTTGAGACGAGTTTTATTGTGAATTCCACTTAAAAATGTCATTCTGCACTGTGAAGTGAAACCTCAATTTTTTTATCTTCGAAATAAAGTTCGTTTATAAAACTTCAAATTACGTTGAATCTGTGTGTTTCTATGCACTCCATAATTTTCCTCTCTAAGTCGTCGATTATTTTTTGCATGTATGGACCTTCGCCCGTCCCTTTTAAGAGAATTTTATTACTTCTTAGCTTATTTTTTATTTATTGACATACTATTTTGTATTTCCATGCCTTGTCTATAAAAATCACTGCCGACGATAACTCTTTTGATTCAAAATAGCTTTTAACGGCCTTTAGTCTACAAAAATTTTAGGCGTTTCGTCCCGGCGATCTTACTTGGACTCATCAGTTGACTAGTGAGGACCTTGTCAATACGCAATTTTTGTTAAGTTCTGTTCATCTAACATAGATTTCATGTCGAATATCTAGTGTGAACTATATCCAACAAGACTAGAATTCCTAGTCATTAAATTGGAAGTTTTTTGTTTTTATTTGTTTTTATCCACAAAACTCGATTGTATCAAATTATGTGCTGGCACACCCAAACAAAACCAAAAACTCTTTAATATGTGTCACTGTGATACAGACCTGGATCTAAGAATTAAAGAATCCAGATGAGATGACAGTTCCTTTTAAGTATGTGTGTATTTAAATTTGTACAATGACTCGACAAAATGTTTGGAAAACGAAGAAACAAAACCGAAAAACTAAATTTCGCACGGACACACTAAAAACAAAATTGTCGCTTTAAATATATACTTCGATCCCATTTAAATTCAATCTTTCGATCTGTTGCGTTGTGCTATTATACCTCGAACGAAATCTCAATTCGAATTCGATTCGATCTTCGAATCCACTCATGTAAACGGAGTAATACCTGAGTTTTTCTTGTACACGGTAACGTCAGTTTTGTTTTTATTTGTCATAAATGTTTACCTTGAACTCGATTTGTTATAATTTACAGTTCAAAATTAATCACCAAGGCTATTCAAACAATATAAATGTGTATATTTCATATCTAATGACAAGACGTCTTGAATTTCTCGTCGATAATTTTATAGATATTATTGGCAAAAGAACATGAAACCCCATGAGTCGACTTAGTATATTATCAATGATCTTCTGTTTTACTATTTACATATTAGCCATTAGCCACCTACCAATAAAATCTAAAATTTCGCGATATCAATTGAAACCAATCTATGTACATATGTATATATTATAAAATTTCATTGAAAAGTTCAATGAAACAACATTAATTTGACTGGAATTCCTTAAAGTTGAACTAAGAAGATTGGATATTATTTTTCTTTTCATTCAAAAAAGAGCAACAAATCAAAATTTTAATCAAAACCAAAAGCATTTAATTTCTTTCTGTTTTTTTTTTTTTTTGTAATATAAAATTCTATAGTCACTTTCAAAATGATTGCTTCAAAAGCGCCTTTCATCGTATTTATTCTATTCATGCACACTGTATATAGTATATTGATGTTGATGTTGAATGACATACTCGATACTTCTACTATACCTAGCTTAGCTACCTACCGCACATTGTATTTGTGTTTGCAAAATCATCATGTAACCAGGACAATGACTTAAGTGAATGCTGCCTCTTTATAAATATATACTACTTTTGATTGAAGTTTTCTAGTTAAAAATGCATATTGCAATAACGTAAAAGAACAAAAATAAACCTTCCTTACGACATACAGTGGTGTGCAAAAAATTTTAAAATATTTTTTTTTTCTGAAAATTTTAACATTTTTATTTCTGAAAATTTTAATATTTAAGTGTAAATGCTAATTCTTTGTTGGACAAGTAAAACTGCATTTTTTCGAGCTGTACTAACAGTATCTCGTTAGCAATTTCTGTTGTTTTCATTTGAAAAAAAAAAAATCAAATCTTAAAATAGTTAAAAGCCGTTTTCCGGTGACTTCGCGCACTAACCTAGTTCAAAAGCTTAGTAATTCTAGACCGGATTTAAGTTTCATTCCTTAAGTCAAATGGCCCAATTATGAAGAATAACACACTACCCAAAATGATATTTACAACTTTCGGGCATCAATTATATAAAAAAAATTAATTTTCTATTTTTTTAAATCTATATATTTATGTATATAAAATAAAGTTTTGTTTTGTGTACGTTCGCTAACCAGCCAAACCGGTTGACCGATTTTCTTAATTTTTTTTTTAAATTAAAGAGGAATAAGGGTAGAAGGTTAAAAAAATCTGTTAAAAAAAGAAATGAAATTTCAATTGGTCACATGAGTTACTGATTTGAGAAATATTTAGTAATTTGCACAATTCAAAAATAATAGAGTTCGTGGTGCATTGGAAAGATCTCCGCTTTAGACGTGAGGGGCCTCAGGTTCGATTCCTGTCACCCCGATAACATTTTTTTTTTTTAATTTTTAATAATTTTCTCTTTTTTTCAACACATTCGCTGCAAAACAAATAAAAAAAAAACATTTTTTTAACGCCCTGTAAGTATTTATCGGTTTTCCAAAAATGCTATCGGTTTTTTTAAGCTCTTTTTGCAAATAAGAGAGCTCCGAATTTAGCGCCATCTGATGGAAGTCCAATTTTGGGCCATCATCAATGGCCGTCGGCAATAATTTATTTATTATTCATGGTGAAATGGAAAAATATACTGAACAAAAATCATCAACCAGCTGTCAAAATCACTAGAAACAGTGTTGCCAATTCTGTAAAAAAAAACTTCTACAAAAAAACCCCTTTATTAGTAAATTAAATTAAAATAAATAAATTTTGTGACACAAAAGCTAAATCCTAGAGACTTACAAATCTTAACCATTCCTTACATTCCATATATGTATGTAGATTAAAATTTTCAGCCATTTGGGTCTACATGGCATTGTAATTGTTACCGTTCCTTTTTAATATTTTTTCTTTTGTTCTTAGAAAATTGCCTATCCCAGCTAAACGGGAGGGAATAGACCCCCATCCCATTCGATTGTTTCCGTGTCTCGACCCATTCTACACAATCTAGATTTTTGTGACATCGTATCCGAAGCAACCTGTATAAACGTAGTATCTTAACACAAAGCAAAAAAAAATGCTTAAACTAGAACGAATATTTTTCTTAATGTTATCCAATGCTTTTTTTTAACAGCAATGTAATTAAATTGAACTAAGATAAATT
Source organism: Epistrophe eligans (assembly GCA_951394125.1). Taxonomy (NCBI): domain Eukaryota; kingdom Metazoa; phylum Arthropoda; class Insecta; order Diptera; family Syrphidae; genus Epistrophe; species Epistrophe eligans. Next base: position 64,967,661 of record OX596029.1, on the reverse strand, counting down.
CATACTTAAATTTGCCCCCCGTCGTCGTTGTCGTCAGTCGTCGATAAAATAAATTCATTTCAGATCCCTGTGAGTGCAGTCTTCAATCAAAGTAAATTGTTAATTCAATTGAAATTTAATTTGGATGATGTGTGATGAAGTGTTCGATCGACTTAAATACATAATTTATAGTCAAAAGATTGACGTTCAGTATATATATTGGATTATAATTTATATAATTCTTATAACATATTCTTTTTAAATAAACATTTAATTATTATGTTACTTTAAATCTTAAAGAAGGTAAGAAGTTGCGAAAACAAGTATTTACCGCAGCTAAATCAATAAAAAAAAACTTATAATAATACAACAATCAGTGAGGGCGTTACTGATGTCACTTGTTGAAATTTTAATGAGAACCCCTCCTTGTCGGCAATAGTATAAACATTAAAGAAAATCGTTCAACTAGAATACAAATGAGGAAGCCGCAAAGAGCACAAAGTTGCATTTGTATGAATAAATTGTTTTTTTATTTGTAATTAATAAGATATGTAATTATTTTCACGGATCCATGGTAGTTAAAATGAATTCTCAGTTAACGTCATTTATTTATTGTGATTGTCACATTTATGATAGTTGTCATTTTTGTGACAGCGCAGTATGTGATAAAATAAAATATTTGGTTTGCACAAGATGATCACAAGTAATTATTTGAAATTTGGCATCACTCTTATTTGTTGGCATGATTGAAATTTATGTAAAGAATTTTGTCGCACTCAAACAATTTTATTAAGTTTTTTTTTTTGCCATAAACCTTGCATAAACTCAATTTGTATTGGGTGTTTCGGCACGTTATGGCCAAAGGAATATGCACTCACCACTACGCCAGAAACAGGCTGGGCAACTGCAGCCACAAAACAACAACAGCACAGCAACATCACAGCAGCGTCTTTTCAAAAGAAATATAGTTTTTGTTTTTTTTTTTTCCTTTTATCATTAGTTTATATAGTTTCAGATTTTTACAATTGTTTCTTAAGTTGTTATAAGTTACTTTTGAGTTTATTTTTTATAAAGGTATTTATGCAACGTTGGAAAACCATCGTAAACGTAGTAAACGTCGGAAGGTTTACGATATTGTAAACGAACTGTAAAATTTTATATGGGAAATCTTTTCCGACAAATCGTAAACTTTCCGACAAGAATTTGTGTCGTATAAACATTGTACCTAAATGATAATGGTAAACACAGTAAAATTAAAATAAAGTTCAAAATAAATAAACAAAAAAAAATTGTTGTTTAATGGTATTTTGACGTTATTGTTGAGTCAGCTGATTGGTTTATCACAACGTATGTCGAAAACTTGACGATCTTACGACGGACGTCATAAAGTTTCCTACGTTGCATGAATATCTAAAAGGAGCAGCTGACTTGTGGCGAAATAAATTAAGGATGACAAATGAAATCATCCCATGAGATGCGTTCAACTGTGGAGGAAATGACTTTTAAGTTTAGGTCTGTTCATGTCAATGCAATTTTTGGGCCGCGCGCCGCGTTACATAAAGCTAAAGAGACAGCCAAAGTTGGGCATATTATAGTAGTATTTTTGACAGATTTGATTGCTTCAAACAAAACTTTCAATAGAATTTTCTTACAAATCCCATCAATTCTTAGTTAAAAAAAATTGTGAGTAAAATAAAATTATTTCGATAGCATTTTTTGCTATCGAGATATTCGACCCGAAAAAAAACATTTTTGAACAATTTTTACATAGATGTTTTGTTTTGCATTTTTGTTACATTAAAAAAAATTGTCAATTGAATTTTATCAATTATTGACTACGTCATTGTGTGTAGAAAAAAATTAGCCCGGCTTTGAATCAGTGTTTGTTCTCAAGATATTCAAGCCGAAAAACGTTTTAGAAAAATTATTAGTATTTTCTTGTAAAAAAAAATGTCTTATTTTTTTTTTTTTATTTTATCAGTAATCAAATATGGCATGATTTTTTCAACGTTTTTTTTAAGTTACTGAATTTGTTTCAAAATCTTTTCTGCACTTCTATCTCTATTCATTCTCGAGATACTGTGAACGAGCGACACGGTATCATGGGCTTACGAACGTATACGTACACACACACATACCTACAGACATCTCTCTAAAAACAATGGGAAAAGGGACATGGGGGCTCGAAACGTGGAAATATATCAAACTTTTCAATTCGACAAATCAGGCAAATTACATTATAACTTCCAATGGGAAGTTAATAAAATAAATAAATTAATTTACTGATAATTTAACTTTGAGTAGTAATGAGACCGTTTTAACTAAAAATAATTGCAATTTTTTTTATCAATTTAAGTTCAAATTTTATATTTTTGAGTTGAAGGTCAGTTTATATTGAATAATCCGCAAAACTAATGTACTCATATTTTGATTTCTTTGACTGATGTAACTTATAAGAAATGAGATTAGCCGATTTCACCCATCAACAGATTGCTTCTTATAAGTTTTATTATTGTGGTTATAAAATAATTTAAATAAATTATTATATCACTTCTTAAGAAAATATCTTTGTTTGCTTAATTTTAAACTTATGTAAAATTTCAATTCGAATTGAAACCAACATTAGGACAATAACCGACCTAACTGCTGAATTCGAGTCTTCCATCAAGTCTGGTCACTCGAAAAACCCTCTTATCTACCCAATGGAGCATAAACTTTTCATTACTTTGTGCTGCAAAAATGTTTTCAACCTTGCTTTAGTACGGTCTACTAATAAGTAGCTTAGCTGAGAGTGGTTCGTATTGAAATAAAAAAAAAAACAAAACAAACAGTTAACCCTTTTGTAACTACATAAAGACCCCATTTTGTCAATGACGTCAAATGTGTGTTGTCCCCTTTTTACCACTAAACCAATCTGTTCTGTCCTATTATTATTATACATCAAACAAAAAGGAATTACCTGCAAAGTCTAGCTCTCTATTTATATCCTTTATTGATAATGACATTTAAATCAGAAAATAAATAAACATCATCCTTCGTACGCATATTTTATCATTTATAGGTTCGTCTGTTGTGATGTCAATGTCATTGAGATGAAAGGCACTCAAGCAAAATTCCCAACAAATTAATATAAATGTTCTCTCATCTTAAATTATACAAATATAAAAGATATCGATTGAAAAGAGTCAAGTTATTTTGAGATACAATCTAAAATGGATATAGATACATATGTATGTATATATAGGACATAGGTACAAAGTGAACTATGTACATGTGTATAAGGAATTGAGTAGGCGCAGATAAATAATTCATTCAATTACGCAAACCAATTTGTCTTGTTTCGCGAATATAATTCGATTGAATATTTTTCTAGGCTTCATCGAAATTAATTCCAATTATTGTGTTGCGTTCCAAATTTCTAACATCAAATGACGCCCCCCATTTTTGTTTTCTCCACCCCATTTTCCATTTGAATTTCTTGGCTCTAAAACTCTTGAATTTATAATTGAAAAAAAAAAACAACACATTTTTTAAGCTTTAACATCACTCAAACAAACGAACAATGTGGGACACACAATAGAGTTACCTTTCGTCAGGATTTAGTTCATTTAGTCTGATTTAAGGTTCGGCTCACATACTTGTGTCTATCACTTTAAAATAAAAAAAAAATATGTTAAGCAGAGGTACATAGCTGACCGAACAAGTAAAAAATTTTCTGAGAAATACTGTTCATGTAACTGACATTTATGGGAACTTTTTTTTTCTGAACTAATTTGACTGATGAAAACGTCAAAATGTCATAAACAACCACAATATTTATTTAACAGCGTCGCCCAAATAAAAAAAGGGCGGCAAATTTTGCTGTATTTGTTCACAAAACTGGGCAATGTTGACAGAAAAATATTCCAGTATAAACAACTTTTATTATTTAAAAAAAAAACTACAGCATTGTGACTCAACCTTAACAAATTTTCGTTAAAATTTCAATCGAACCTAGTAGATAAAACGTCAATTTTGCAACATGACAACTGTCATTTCAAATTGGCAAAATATAATTAAGGGCTTGATTAAACGACTCCTTTTTTGTGGGACGAAACGAAGTCTCTGATTTTTTTTGTTTTTTTTTTTTTGAAAGATTGGATAAGGGGTGCAGAAATATAACTTCGGTCACCCATTATGTCAAGTCAAAATGACAAAACGAACGAAAAAATTATTATGTAATCAAGCAATATAATTATTTACTGTTCGTAATGTTAAAAGATATTACCATAGTCACTACTTTTAAATAAAAGGATTTTTTTATTTTGATATATTGAGTTTTCATTCGGTTCTCGGGTAAAAATTTAAATCGCGGCATTTTTCCATATTTTTGCCGTTTGTCTCACCGAGTTACGAGAAAAGTCACATAGACGATGAACTTCTCTTTGATGATTTTGTTTTAACTATTAGCGGAAAGCCCTTAAACTTTAATTCTTTGATGACTACCATCATCATTGAAAGAAATTCGACAATTTCAGATTCTTGGTTCAACGACATAAATCCCGAGCCATGACAACGTTATACTAAAATGATAGGTCGATTGAAATGTGGTCTTTTTGTCATAGCTATCTTTATCACCATCTTTTATTGAACTAATGCAATAAATGATTTTTAAATTGCTGCTTCTCAGTGCTCAGAATCAGTTAAAACATATGACTTTTGAATGAAATTTCAAGCTCACTCTTATTGTGAGTTTTATGCGAACAACATTTCACTTTTCGCCTATTGTGAGCGGACCTAATAAATTGAACTGACCTAATATCACATCATGCCAAAATATTACCAATTAGAAAGTGGAAGTGTTCATTTTAGAAATGTAGTTTTTGACATAAAATAGCGGCGTGGTATCTCACTTCATTTATCTATAAATTTACGGAGCACTATAGCATAAAAATAAAACAGAAACACTCCGCTCTAAAAAATAAAAAAACGAGTAGGTATTATTATAGTAGTACAAGTAATTTAACTCACTTTAACAGTATAACACCCCGACAGCAAAATTATAGGTTGAAAAACTATTTCATGGAATGACTATTGGAGTAAAAAGTCACATCCTTAATTTTACAATATGAATGTGATGATTTAAAAAAAATTGCCTCATTGCGCCTGTAGTATGCGAGTCGGAAAAGGGATGATATATAGAAATAATATAGATATATGATGATGATTTCAAACGCCTGAGCATGCCACATACAACTGTCGATGAGCGAAACATGCCATTTATAAGAATAATGAAAACTTTTGATTTATGAAAACTTGTCACTTCATAAAAAATATTGTATGCAAGTTTTACCTCACTCAAATGGTTAGTTTTTGAGTTTTATCTAATTTTTATATTTTGACCTTAAGCGCCATCTATCGACAAATTTGATAGTTTTTGATCTAAGTGGTTTTTCCTTTCTTATCAAATATATTATATAAGTTTCAGTTCAATTGGATGGTTATTTTTTGATTTTTAAAAATTTCGAGATTTCGGTGTTCAACGCCATCTATCAGACAAAATTTAAACTTTTAATTTATATGAACTTCTTAATTCATGATAAAAAATATATTTTGGTGGGTACAGCTCAATCGGATGGTAATTTTTTTTTTATTTTATTTTCTTAGCGCCATCTATCGAAAAACTTTACAACTTTTTATTTAACCAAAAAAAATATTTTGTTTAAGTTTGAGCTCAATCTGATGATTTTTCAATTTTGTTTCAAACAAAAAAACAAAAACAATCGAGTGTTTCCTATTGTTTGTGGTGGTAACCCTATGCATAAAAAAAACCTGCTGAACGACCGACGCGTGGCGTGCATTGCGATATTGTTGTATAGCTTATATGTATACATCTAAATTTGATACTCCTCTTTCCCAGTGCAATGTGCAATGCAATACAAAGAAATCAATACTCGTGGCTGCATTGTTTGCCAAAATTTTACCAAATCCTAACAACAATCAAGGACTTTATGTATAGACAGAAATAGTTCATGGATACTCTAAAAATAATGAGATTATAATCCCCAATAGGAAACATTTATATACAAGTACACAATAAAAAATAAAACATCCCTGTTTTTCCATCATTCAAGGAATGTTTTTGATTTTTAATTAGATATAAAATCTACTTTTCTGTGTAAATGATGATGCCAATCAAATCGGCCTATTTTAATTTATTTCATAATAATTAAATTATTATTTTTATTCTTCATTTAGATTTAATAGAATTGACACTCATTCCCTGCAAAGACCAGAACTAGATATTACATGGGCGTTGATGTGCTCGGGAATTGGTAGCAAAAATAATTTTATCTTCTCTAATTTCTCTTATGCCATGTACCGTTCATATATCTATGTTTATATTTTCCAAAGTATAGAAGCAATATGAAAGTGCAATCAGTTCAGCAGTATACATATATGTATATAGGACTCCCAGGAGACATTTATTTACGATACGATCGATAGGAGTCAATTTTTAAAATTAGATTTCTAAGAATTATTTTGCTGAGTTTGTCTAACATTATATCAGTGATATGTTTGTTGGATGTTGTTGAGTGACCTCATTAAGATAAAGTGGTTCTCATAACATATACGATGTGAATATATATATTTTCTAAAATCTTAAAACTATACGGTTAGTGATTAAATTAATGATAAGTCCGAAGTTTTTGTGGGAAAAGTGCGTTATAGAGGGATCCCTTGTGTAGATTTAAACATTTTCAATAATTTCGTCCTAAATTGATAGGTATCTAGGATTATTTTGACAGCCCAAGAATGTTAAATTTTGTTAGTTTTCTTGTATATCTTCACAGATGTACTTACATACTATATGGCAAGTTATGGATTCGTAAAAAAAAACTTAAGATTTTGATCAAACATGACATTTCGATAGTATATAGGGAAGTCAAAAAAGTTGGTCCCGCAATTATGTCCGCCTGTCTGTCTGTTTATTCGGCTGCAGTTTAAACGGGTGGGTCGATTTTCTTTAAACTTGATATTTCAAGAAATTCTAAAAGTATTTTTTTTCCAAAAATTTTTTTTTTTGTTTTGTACGCAACTTGGCGAATTTTAATTAAATTTTGCATTTAGCAGATTTTTAACATTATCTAACTTATTTTAAACAAAAATTATTTTCGTAACCTAAATAACGTTACTAACTATACTCCCACGATTTTGAATAAAATTTTTATGTGAGCTGCTCGACGCTATAACTTGTCATGATGATTTGTCTTTAGTAACTGATTAAAAGACGATGACAGAAAGTAAAAGAAATGATATGGCCGCCACGAGCTGTCAAAATCAACCCGTCCCTATTGGAAAACCCGTTAGATGATTTTCTAGAGTCCAAATTGATTTTTTTTAGCTCTAAAAATAACGTTATAAGTGGTCTTGATATAGTTAAGCTGCCATTCGAAAATAGCGAAAAAAAATCGAAAATTTTTGCAAATATCTCTTCATACACACGTTTATTTTTCCAGGGACTTTTTGTTCAGGAATCCAAAATGTGTAATATTAAAATTGTTTTATCCAGTGTAACATAATAAGTTTCGTTCTTTTTTTAATATAAACATCAACTGTGTTTTTTCTTTAATTAAACCACAGAGAGTCTTCTATCCCATATACCAATAAAGTAGACCTAGGTCACCTAGGACAAAGAATTTTATTTAAAACAATGAACAGTCAATTAAATTATTAATTAAAATTCGATATAGACACAAATTAAAAGAATAAAATAGTATACCCTAAACAAAAATTTATAAAATAGGAAAAAATGCACATTGCGAATGGTTTCATTTACGAATCTTTTGTCATTTAAAAACATTTTTTATTTGTTTCTATTTATTTTTTTTTTTTTTTCTATTTTCAACTCAATTAAATTCAATAATTGTTTTGATATACATACATATATGAATATTTGCTGGTGATTCTTATCAAAAAATTGTATTCTATTAAACATTGTGTACCTGCTACCTATATCTATTTTTACTTGCGATATACATATGTATGTATGTATGTACTATGCATTCGTAAAAAAATCGTACCCGAGATTTTGATCAAAGTGGTCATTACGATGATAGCGAAGTCGAAAAAAGTGGGCCTCGCAATTCTGTCTGTCTGTCTTTTCGGTTCTAGCCTAAACCGGTGAATCGATTTTTTTTAAACCTGGTACCTAGCGATTTTTGGGCATTCCCTCACACGTTTTTTTTTCATTTTTTTTAAGACCAAAAATAACGGTACCTGCCGTACAATTTTTTTTTTACCAAATTATGAAAATCTTATTTTTCTCAAATACGTGTCCACAACTTTTTTTTTACAAAAATGCTACCATTTTATAAAAAAAAATTTCGGAAACATAGTCTTAAATGGTACCTTCCATAGAACCATTTGTTTGATTTTCGATTTTCTCAAAACCGGTTGAACTGATTTTGTTCAATTTTTTTATAGCAAATATTTACAAAATTTTCAAAAATATTGGGTACCAAATTTTTCAAAAAAAAAAATATTTTTTTGGATTTTTAAAAATAGTTTCATTTTTTTTTTTTTTTGAGAACTTAATATTTCGAAAACGACTTGTTTGATTTTTATTTAACTTAGCACCCAGCAGTTTTTTCATATTATCTTAGCAGATTTTTAACAAAATTTTTTCTTAGAACCAAAAATCACGATACCTCCCATACAAATGTTTAAAAACCGGTATTAAAAATCTCATTTTTTCTCAAAAACGGCTCATACGATTTTGATTAAAATTTTTGTGTAAACTAATAATCAGAACGATCTACCATATTATTGGGAAAAAAATTATCTATCGTTTAAAAATGGTACTTCTCATAGAACCATTTTTTGGATTTTCGACTATCTCATTATCTATTCAACCAATTTTAGTAAAAATTTTAACACAAAACCTCCTAATATGTTTGAATAATATTGCATATCGATCTGCTAGATAATATTAAAAAAAAAAAAAACTGCTGGTGGGTGCCAAGTTTAATAAAAATATCGACCAAGTTGTTTTCGAATTATTAAACTTTTTTTAAAACAAACAAAAAAAATAATAAAGGTTGGTATATCTACAATACTTTTAAAACTTTTTGAAACATTCTCTTTAAAAAAAAAGTTAATCAAAATCAGTTGAAACGTTTTTGAGAAAATAGAAAAATAAAAAAAATGATTCTTCTGTAAAAAATTTAAGAATTTTTTGCAATTTTTTTTAAAGTCAAATGAAACTAAATTAAGGGTCAAAAATTATAAACTGTACCAAACTTCATTAAATTTTAACAAGAATTGGCTTTTGACACGCCATTTTTTTTTTTTTTTTTTTAATTTTTATTACCTCATATGATTTGAAACGTAAAATGTGGTTCACTGTGTCCCAGTCATGAGCGTTGCAGAATCTGCAAATGGTACTGCTCATTAGACCAACATTGAGGTGTTTTCTTAGCTTACAATGGGTAGTTAGGAGTCCTTTTGGTATTCTGAGGTTGTTTCTATTTAAGTTGATACCAGGATAGCCATAACTACCAAGAAGAAGTTTTGTCACCTCATGATGCTTCGGGAATTTATTCCAGATAGTTGATATTTTGGTTTCCTCTTAAATTGATACTCTATCGGGTAACTAAATCAGCTTTCAATTTTAGTTAACTGATTTTAATAAGAATCAGTTTTATATTTTTAAAACATTTTATATATGTATGTTCACGTCTTGTGATTCTCAACAAAAATTGAAACTGTTAAACAAAAAGTGGTGATGTTAAAAGAGTCTTAAGAAAAATTCATTTCAACTTCAAATTCATGAGGTATGCCGGCATATGTTATATTTGCAAGGTAGCTTAACTTTTTTTGAAACTGAATTTCATACCATCTATATACTCTTACCACAAATAAAACACTGTTCTCTTGTATATACCTACATATTTTCATTTATTTTTCTGCAAAATGCTTTTGAATAGATTGCAATTACTTGGCACACACATGCCTTTGGCTAAGCTTCGAAGTATTTTTTTTTTCTTTTTGAAAATATAAGAAAAAGTGGCTTCCATTACCCATTAAGTGTCTGTGGGGGCTTTAGAGCTAGAAAATATGAAAATTCTTTAACATAGAACACAATAACTACAGAAACTCAAACAAACAAATATATATAATAATATACTTATAAGTGCATATGTTTTGTAGGTATATGTATAATTTATATGTACGTCATTCCGTGAAGGACATTTCCGTAAAAACAATCTTTCTCTATCACAAAGCTCAAAAGTGGATAAAACGTATATAAGCTGGAAAACAATCCTATATACATATGTACATACATATATACTGTGTATGTTTCTTTTGGAAAAATTACAGTGAAATACAGGAATAAATTTATGTGCACGGAAACCTCAAACTACGCTTTGCCAACGATAACACAAAAAGTCTAAGTATGTTTATATGCTCTTCGCACTACAGTTGAGTGACTTCCTTGTGTGTGCACCTTAGGTGCGGAATTCTGTTTGTACCTGGCTCGTGCTGGAAAACAGTGTGCAATACCACACTACTCCTGCCGCTTTATTCGTCCATTACCACCACCACCACCACCACCACCGCCATCCTAGTTTCATACTCATGATGGTTATGTTTGCACTCGACCAAAAATAAGCAATTTATTTCATGCCACAAAATAACAAGTGGATGTGAATCCACCACACACTGTATACCACCTACAATACCTACACATATAGATATTGTAAGAGATTGGGTCAGAGAAGGAAGCGTGTCCCGGTATGAGACTCTTTACTTAGAGAAAAGCATGTAGCATCTCCTATCTGAGGTTATTTGCCTTTATGCCAGCTCCTATCTACACAGAAAAAAAATACTGGGAAATAAACAAAAATATGTTTCACTTTAAACTCAGCGGCCGTTAAAAAAAAAAAAAAAAACTTAACAATTTGATTTAAAATAAACAAAGAAAAAATAATCATATTTGATTTGAACATATTGCCAAAACTGACGTTTGGATCCAACTGTCATTTCTGGTCCTTCAATGCAGTTTAGCAATTTGATTATTTAAACTATTTAAACAATTTACGATTCGATTGTACTAAAACATTTTTGTATTGTGAAATGAAGAGTTCAACAACTTTACATTGACAGATGGCAGCGATAATAGCTAATTCAAATTTTAACATATAGATTTTTATTTAAGACTGGACATGACATGTAACACCAACTGCTTGAACACAATGGAGACGGAGCTGCAACTGGAATAGCTGTTAAAATATTCAATAGCAATACACACAAATTTAATGTTACGAACACAACACAACGCAACTGCAGTCGGTGCTGCAGACGTTGCTGCAAGAGTTCAGCAACTTTTACCAAATTTTATAAAAAAGTTAATAAGCCTTTTTTTTCAAATAAGAGCAATAGGTTTTGAGAAAAACGTACACAAACGTTACAATATCACTTGTTTGTTTTAATGTACCTACTAGGTGCGTTTGCGTACATTTTACTCATAAAATCCATTGCTCTTATAAAAAAAATGCATCGTAATCTTTTTTGTGTAGAATTTTATAAACTTAAATTTTTGCTTTCATATTTTTTCAATTGATAACAAACTTAATTTTTTCTCTTTTACCCTGCAAAATCAAAAGCTCTGCTGCAAATTTAGGGTATACTTTCTAGGAAGTGCTTCAGCGCAATTTTTTCGGAGTCTTCAAGATAAGCACAAGAAACGTTCAATGCAATTGTTTTGTTTTTGTGGTATTTTATGCGGTACCTACGTAAATATTTATAAATTATGTGGTCTGTTTTCTTATTCGCATTCGAGATCCCAGGGTGTCCCAAATCTACCTAAAATGTGTTTTTTTTTTTTTACTTCTTTCTGTCAAGAAAATGCCAGAGTTTTTCACTTTTTTTAAAATTTATTTCATTTTTCCTCCAGCAAGAATCTACGCGATCATTTTACCTACTGCCTTTTCTTGCTTTTGAAATTACTGACAATTTCTATTGTCAGATTTGATGTTTACCCACAAATAAATCAGAAACATCCCAAATGCGTTTTCTTATACATTTCATTTCTGGTAAAAAATTACAACAATAACATAAAAAAGTTTGAGCCCAAATTTTGTTCCCAAACTTTTTTTAAACAGTAAAGAAACAAACGTATTAAGTTTTTTTTTTTAAATATAGTGATATTCTCAAAATTAAAAAAAAAATATAACCAAAGCGAAAATAGTTTAAAAAATGAATACGTATAAATTTTATTATGATGAAAACCCATTTTATTTTATTTCACATTATAAAGGGCCAGTTTGTTCGCAGTGGGTTAATTCTGTGCCATGACTTTCAAAGGTTCTAATTAAATGGCGCTAATAAACCTAAATCGGTTGATAAGTGATTTCCGTTAATTAAGGACTCAAATTATAAAATCCTTTTAACAAATTCATGCACATTCAATGATTTATCAGTTGCAATAATCCTTGATTAAAGATGAAAAGCTGTGAACGAACTGGTCCTAAATATTATAATGGTGTCAAAAAGCACAACACAATATTACAGATCATAATAATAAATAAATTTTATTCTGTGGAAACAAATTTTGCTAAACTAAAAATAAATGTTATGAAAATAAAATTAATTAATTTATAGATTAATAAAATAATAAAAAAATGCACATCTACAAAAAATTAAAATAAATACTTTGGCAACTCTAATTCATTAGCTTTATTATATTTTTTAATAATAAAATATAAATCTTTTAATATCTCATGAGCACTCTTTTCTGCATTAAACTACCCAAATTGTGAAGTGTGGAACAGGATTTGGCAAAAACCGGTGACAGTTCGTAAAAATTGACAGTTTTGGTAAAAGTGTGAACTGTGAACTAAACCTAATTAGCGTTTCCAGAAAAAAGAGATCTCACAGATTTTTCTCACTCAAAAGTTAACATTTAACATTTTCACTGAATTCCACTTTGAATATATATGTAGATTCCACTTAAATGTGTTTGTAAGATTTTTCAGTAATTTCTTAAAGAATTTAGTGTAAATTTGATTGAAATTACCTCATTTCCAAATGTATGAGAAATTAAATTATTTACGCCCATTTTCTGGATTTCGAACGAAATCATATTTCATCATTTTCTATGCAATTCATTTGTTTTCGAAAATTTCACAACAATTTTACTGTTTAACCCTTATAAAAGTGCATTTTAATCAATATTAATTTTATTATAATAAAGCAATTTTATTTTTAAAATGAATATTTGTAAATTTGAAATTTGGTGGGTCCAATAAAAGTTTCCTTTTAAAAATGAAATAAAATGAACAAAATTAAATTTTTTTCCACGTATTATGGCTTCATTAGTAAGAGCAGACATTCCCATTAATTATGGAACACAAGCGTGCGTCGTTCAAACGGCTGGCTTCGCAGTAGCGCATTGTGTCACTCTCATTTTCCAAGACCTTGTTGTGCTTGAATCGTTTCCAGATTGTTGGCATAACATTGGTCCTTCACGGTTCCCCACAAAAAAAGTCCAGCTCCGAGGTGGCCAATTGACATCGCCAAGACCGGTGATAAAACGATTTGGGAATTTGGTGCACAAAAGATCGATTGTGGCATGGCGCGCCATTCTGCATGACCCAGAGGTCGTCAAAATCCATGTCTTCAATTTCATTAAAAAAAAAGTCGGTTAACATGGCTCCCATGTTCCCAGCCTCATTTTCGAAGAAAAATTGTCCAATGATACCACCACTCCACAATCTGCACCAAACTGTCACTCTCTGTAGATGCATTGGCTTCTCAACAATTACGTTCACCAGCATACCATGGTCTCATGAACTTTTTGCACAAACTTGCTTACAGCAGCCGCGGTGGGTGCCTCATTTCGGCCAAAACTTTTTTTTTTCAAAAAACGCACTGTTTGGGCTACACAGCACTCACTTTGGAAATAAGTTTTCAATATTTCCTAACGTTGTTCAAGCGTAACGCGTCTCATTTCGTTCCGCGGAGATATGATATTGACTTTCGGTCAAGATTTCGAGCGGGAAACAGTTGTCAGTGTCAAAATAACCTAGAATTTAAAAAGAAACCACTAGATGGCCTAGCCGTTACATGCTCCGAAAAATGATAGTTGTTTTACTGACAGTTAGAATCGAATTCGAAAATTCATAGATACAAGATGGTCCGCCAAAGTTTAAGCTTTTCGAAATGATTTCCAATGAGAACGAGTAAGGCCTTAAACAAAGTCACATTAATTGCTTAAGCCCGTAAAACTTTAAACTACGTTATTTCCAAGGATGTCTACGAGTTGTGCAAAAATATTGAATGCTATCAATGCTAGAAGCTTCATATTTACGTTATTTTGCAGTTTTTGTTAACCATATTAAAAGAAGTGTTGGTGTATGATATGTTTTTTTTTTTATTTCAGTGTAGATACAATTGTTTCACAAAGTGCCGACGAAGGAACATGCACGATTTGTTTTTGTTACCTATATGTTTTTTTTTCTTCAATGTTCTAGTGGATCTTCTAGTTATATGGAGGGAATAACCCTTTGGCGTATAGCTACCTCCTATAAGTTTGCTAATGTATGACTCTACGTGTTCTTCCTTGTTTTAGAGTTTACTTTGTCTGTGGAAATTGCTCTTGACTTTTTCTCCGGCAGAATACATAACAACCATTATCCTGTCTTTTGAAGAGAAGACATAGCCATGCTCCCGAGACCAGAATAGATATAGTATGTCCTTATACATATGTCCTTTCTTTCATCAGACTCAGTAATAACGCAATATGAACAGTGGCATTTATAATTTGTACTCTGCACGCTAGTACTTTCCCTGCTGGGCGACGACACGACGACACAGCCAAATAAGCCAAGTACTCGTACCTTACATTGTTGTTGTCTGTATAATGTCTAGATGCACTCCTCAACCGATGATTAATGAGCCCTGGGAAGACATACGGAATGGAATATGTATTACGTACGTTAGTATACATTATTATATTTATAAGAATATATGTATCTATACATTTATTTCGAAATATGATGCGTTAGAAAAAATGACATGTGAAAGAGGCTTTTGATCTTTTAAACAAGTATATACTGTCTGCAATAATTATACACTTTCTCGTGGGAAGACTTCATTTAATGTTATGAGAACTTGATGAAAATTATTGAGAAATATTTCTACATAAATGATTGATTTAGGGTCTAGTTACATCGAGAGTTGACCCTAAAGTAGAACAAAAAAATAAATGAAGTCACGATAATGATTAAACGAAAAAATACATATGAATTGAAATAACGATATTGGAAATAAAATCATATGACCTATATTTGACGTGAGAGAAGTAAGCATTATAATTAAGCATAATAAATAAAAGTGACTGCGACAGGAATATGTAGTTCTTCTTTCATTTTGTTTGCATTTCTATTCCGAGTTTTGCAGTTCATTAAACAGTGCGTGAATTTGCGTGTAATCGCGTGTACTTCACAATGAAGAATGACATTCTAAGATTTTATTTTGACAGCTTACGAGCAAAAATAAAATTCAGCTTAGTTGAAATGTCGAAAATTAACTAAAGGTATGATGTAACTGAAATTAATACGAAAAAGATAGCAAAACAAAACGTGAAAAACTTGTCAATACAATTATTTACCTCTTTCCAATTAATTTATTTTGTGTGGAATTTCTTCACGTCAAAGTTATTTTAACATAAACGTATTTTAGCTACCCGTTCCTGTTATTTGGATACTGCCCTGTTCATTTATTCTTGAAGATCTTCGAGTCTGAGTTCCCAATAATCTGAACACACCTATTTTATCACCTGTCAAGTAAATGCTGTGTTCGAATATTCGAACTTACTTTAGCAATGCACATTTTTTGTCAATACCGATATCAACCAATAATTGTTAAATGATTTTACTTTGCTACGAACTTTACTTGCAACAAAGGCTTCATTTAATTAATAATAAAAATTGTCTAAAT
Source organism: Epistrophe eligans (assembly GCA_951394125.1). Lineage (NCBI taxonomy): Eukaryota > Metazoa > Arthropoda > Insecta > Diptera > Syrphidae > Epistrophe > Epistrophe eligans. The sequence continues at coordinate 64,951,698 of OX596029.1, read as the reverse complement.
AGTTTGACATATATATAAATGCATTCGCAGTTGTGGCTTCATATTTCACTGACATACCTGTAATCTGTCAGTTGTTCGAATGAATTTTAGTGAACTCTTGGATGCGTTCAATGAACATCTCTTACGGACTCACTCGATTCATCCAGATTAAAACTTAAATCCAGATGTAAATTATACAAATTTAATATAAATGTACATCCTGAATTAAGTTTTAATCTGGATTTATCGAGTGAACAATAAGGCGGTTACGGCCATATTATTCACTGTGGATGTAAATGAATTTTAAATTTAACCAAATATGTACAAAACATCTATTAAATCCAATGAAAATGCTTTAATTCAAATGTTAATTTTGTGAAATGTCAAATTTCTTTAAAACAAAGAACAAAACTCTACATATACATATCATGTATTTCATGAATGAAATCCATTTGTATTTATTTATTTTTAATTCTTCAGTTGCATTCTTTAGGTATTTATTATTATTTAATATATTTATTTAATTTCTTAAATTCTAGGAGTGTAATAAATTAATAAAACTAGTTAAAGAATTAATTAATATGACATGACATTCATCTGAATTTAAGTACCTAAACTATATTTATCGAGATTGGATTTACAAATTGGATTAAAGTGTAGATTTAATGAGTAAATAAATGGAATTGGATTTAAATTAATTTACATCTGCATTTAAGTTTTAATTTGGATTAATTGAGTGAATAATATGGCGGTTAGACTGAAAATTATCTACTCTGCTTTCACTACGCTTATTTCTACTTTTGGTAGATTCGAATATCTGGATATGACAAAGCGAAATGGCATTTTAAAATAGGCAAAACTGACTTATAGAGCCCAAAATAAGAATAACTGTTTTTGATGATACACAAGTTATTCGCGCGCCGCCGACACTGAAACCATTTAAAGGAGACTAAATTGTTTTTTTTTTTTTGTATACAAAAAATGTTGTCCTAAAATATTTGCTATATCTTTCTGGCAATTTTAATAAAATTCTATGTGTTTCCGCGTTTTTTTTCCTTAACTTTACAGATATGTACTGTACACATATAAATACCAAGGGAATATAAACGTACATATGACTCAGTCGTGGAATTTATTTTTCTTTTATATTGATCGCGATATACATATGTATACATAGCTATAAAATGTTGTGTTGCCTTTGAAAAATGAAATCACGCCCCAATTTTCACTCATATAAAGACCCTGGTTCTTTGATACCGGAAGGCCTAAAGTCGTTTTTACATATTATGGTGGAGGTACCTATACTCGTACACTCGCTTTTTTTTTGTTCCTAACAAAAATATCATTTGCATCCAGGCATTAAAAGGAAAGCTGTAAAAAAATTCTTTGCTGTATCGTAGATTGGCATAGGTATATAGGAACTTCCTGCAAAAAAAAAAAAAAAAAACAACTCGCAGCCAGATATGACAACATCGTTAGTTTGTCATGATGACATTTTTAACAATCAGTGACATATACCAATCTGAGTAGAGAGGCCTTAAGGTGAAATAAGTTCCAAGGCCCTTTTAAATTTTAAGTGTAAAAATGAAATAAATGAAAATGAAACGCCCATTTTTAAGCTTTATATTTTTTTTAACAATTCCTTTTAAGCTGATTCTTAGTGCTGTTTTTTTTTCGGAATCAATTTATTATTTCTTCTTTTTTAAACTTAAGTTTAAATAATTGCTTTTCTGTTCAAAATATTCTTCTAAAACTCTGATGATGTTTTGGGTATGTATGGATATGAGTTGGTGAATGTCAGGTCATATCCTGCCAGGAGATTTTGAAGTATACTTTTATATTATTTCGTATGTTACCTGTAATACCAAATAAGACAACTATTAGTATACCTATCGCTACTTTTAAACATATGCTAAAGCAAGATGCTATAAAGAAAACAAACCTTAGGTGGAACAACCTCACCACTTGCTTAACGACAAAACAAATCTGGCCAATGCTGGATCTGAAACGCTCTAAGCAATTGATATCTTTAAGCAGATTGCACATTAGTTCCGTAATAGGTGTCATAAGTGGACACTGTCTAATAGGTAGGCACGCCATGCGACTAGGCGTTCACTCTAATGATTTCTGCAGAAGCTGCATGGATGAGGAAGAGGAGAAAACAATTCCTCACCTTCTTTGTACATGTCCTGCTCTGTCACAGAGACGTAGACTCCATCTGGGAGACTTCTACTACAACGATACGAGTGATCTAGCAAATACTTCTATAAGTAATCTCGCACGCTTCATAAGAAGCTCAAATTGGTTTAATTGAGTAAGGAAAAGCTTTCCTAGATCCATGTGGTATCATAACGGGCCAACAATTGGCCTAAGTGTGTCGGTTTTTCCACCGACATCCACTTCAACCTAACCTAACCTAACCTACCTGTAATTATGCTAAGCTCTTAATAAACTGTTTATTAGGGGCATATTGATTTCCATAAATTATTACTTGGTGTATTGTTTAAAGTTTATCGATAGTTTTTATTTCATATCGATACCATCGCCTCGCCGAAAGTTTTAAATTATCGATGATATCGAAAAAATGTCTTTAAAAATTTTCCTATTTACATAAGAGCCATTTCAAGTTCAAAAGCAAACACACAGGAATATGTAATTGGAATGCTGTTTGTTTTAATTAATTTTCTTTTACTCTTTGCATAGTTTTTTTTTTTAATTTAATTTCCTGTTTTTAACAGCTATAGGTATGTTTTGTTTTTAAATAACTCACACAAAATCGTTGGTTTGTAATTTAAAAAATATTGTTAAATGCATTATCTGTGATGGTACATTTAAGCCTTTTGTGTTTAATATTTTGAAACATAGACGTGCTCATTTTTCCAGCTTTTTCGAAGGTCAGGCTACTTCTCTCTCCATAATTCCAATAAAAAAACTTTTCGTCCTGACCTACTTCACAATTTGTTTTGTTGTCTTCCTTTTTTTTATAAATAAAAACAAATATTATTTTCCAAAGAGATTTGTACTAAAAAATTATTTCCACTGCTAAATTCTCTTTTGAAAGAATCCCGGCCACTTTTATATATTTGACGTTTGATTGAGCGCTGAATGTTTCAATAGGTACCTACCTATGTTTGTTTAATTCATCTTGCAATTGCAACTATACATTCTAAGAAAGGATTTATCAAATGTTTATTGTTTATCGTTAGCAAAATTTTATTCATTACATCTTCCAACCATTCCAATTTAAGAAAAAAATGTTGATTCTCGACCTACATTTAAACGTCAAAACAAACTGCTGTGTAACTTCATGTTTTAAACTTTCCATTTCTATACATACAAAGAATTCAATTAAATAATTTTATAAACAAATGAAGAAAAAAATATAAAAAAACATTATTTAAGTATATGTTCTTTAAATTTAACTTATAATATAATTTTTATTTGACAGCTTGTCAATAATAGTGTATTTTATTTTTTAATACTTAGAAGTACGAAGACTATGGGAATTTGGAGTGGTAATGCGTTTAATTAGAACGAGATGAGGGAAGAGAAGTACGCACTTTACAACAATACAAAGACAATAAGGTTGTCCGTGTTCGTTTACTTCGCCAAACTGCCCATTTCTACCATTTTAAGGATGTCAAAGTTCTTATAAAAAAAAAAAACAGGTATAAATCTGTCAATTTTGGACAAGTAAAAAAAGAGAACTTCAGACTTAATCAATTATCACTGTTCCATTTGATTCCACTGAGCGAATTCGTAACTAAAAGCAATTAAGAAAGGATTAAGAGAATTGAGCTTCCAGTTCGAATTCTTTTTTTCTGTATCTAAATAACAGTGTTATTCAAGAATCGATTGATTAAAAAGTCATCACATAAAAAAAAATCCTTTTTATGAACATTTTCCATTCATAACCTCTTGGTGTTGGAATGACAGTTCTTTTTTTGAAAAGAAGACAAAATTTGCTTCTGGATTTGTTATCTGAGAATCTTTCCAGAAGTGTTCACACGTATTAAATTTTTCTGCCGGATTATCAATCGAAAATAACTTACGTATAACTTGAAATTACTATAAAAACCTTTTATTTGAATCTGACAGTTAAACTTATAGAAAGATAACTCTGATTAAAAAATATAAGAAACATTCTGAATCACCATTCCTATTACTATCAGTTTTCTTTCTTTTAAATAATTTGATCTTATATAATGACCTTGATTTTTGGTAGATGGCTAATTTGCCTTGCTCTGTCAACAGTCCCTGTGGGAGGTTATGTTTATCTAGACAATTCAACACATTAGACGTCAAAAAATGACAGCGACAAAATTGTTGGAATCTATTCAGTGTCAAATGTCGTTTAAAGTATTATGACTGAGTACTGAGATCTTTCATAAACATGCGCTTTATACCCATCTCAAAACTGCATAACAGCATAACACAACATTTTTTTATGATTAAAAGATAGCGAGGGAGAAACGCACCAGCAATAACCTCTATATGTTCATATAGTTGTGGCTATCAAGACATGCGGCTGTCATCGGCAAAATAAACGAATTCCTTGGAGAACAGAAAACAGAAACATCATTAATCACCCGACAAGAAATGCACAAACAACATTATAATAGGGGACCCTGACTGCTGCGCCACGCCTGCCGCCTCCACCCCGCGCCGATGATGGCAGACCGGCGGAACGGAATGGAACGCACGTTATAGAGTTGTGTACCCCAAACAATGAGGGAATATCGATTAGGGTAGTGTATGAACAATGTACATACAAATATATTGCGGGAGGTTATTTATTTTTATATCAATTCCACCAATTCTATAGATACCTCCCTCATTCCTCAATTCGGAGGATCTAATTTCAAAAGCATGTTTTTTTTCAATTATGTTCTTTGTTACTGGTGGTGGCCATTATACGAATTTATAAATGTAAGTTGGGGTCGTTTGAGAGCATGAAGCTTATATACGTAAATTACATACAGATTCATTCATTAAACTTGTGTAAGCGTGAGTGAAAAATAGTTGGCATTTTTTATGCCGCAAGGTTTTGGAAGAATTTATATAAAAAATATGCAAATATAACAAAGCTAATTGAATACAAACGGCTCATTATACATTTTACGAAAAATACCACATTTTATACAAAGTCCTTTGAGAAAATTCCTCCGCTTCAATATCCAGATTAATTGATTTAAACATATTTAACTGCTTGCGCGTTTACCCGCATACTATATATACCTTACCTTTTATAGGCATACGTAATTAAAAAGAGGTTAATTATTCTCTGTCAAATAAAAGGTATAAATTATTTTCTTTATCGGTTTTGTTGCAAAGAGAAATAATATATTATACAAACGTTGGTTGTTAAATTATTTATTTATGTTGGTAGGTAGTTTTTAAATTATAGATTTGTGTTTGAGTAGTAATTTTATTTTGTAGTTTATCTATAGGTATATACCTATTGCTGTTTCATAATAGTTGTTCCAACTGGTCTAATATGGTTATGTTCTGGACTTTTATGACACTTCAAATTTATCAAATCGTTATATTCGATTTACGCGATTGAAAAAAAATATATAGGTATCGGGCTGTCCTGCAGTTTAACAAAAAAATTGAAGATACTTTAAGACCCAACAAATTGTTCATAATTATTTTTGTTTATATATCTATTTTTGTTACCAATTTTCTAAAAAATGTTTTACAGTTTTGTTAACCTGTAATTTTTTAATAATAACAATATAAAATAATTGCGCAAAATTTTAAACAGCCTGATGTTAAGTTATTAGCATGAAACTACTTACCAATTTACTAACTTTAAAGCTCTTTGCTAAAATATTTTTAGTTTTAAGCATTTTTTACTCGTAACATATTAAACCTATTTTCTTAATCAACTTCAACTGAACACCTCTAAAAAAGTGACAGCTCGTGCAAACAAGTAAAAAGACATACTAGCTGTGTTCCCAACATTTCTCGGACTAAATCTGGTTTAAATGTCAAATTTTAGGAGTGGGGATGAAATGCTCTAAATGAGAAATAAAACTATCAAAATGTCTGGAACTCACTACTTCGGACAATTTTTTAAATGTCAAAAAATATACTCGACTAGAGTTGCCGTATAGATCAATGATAATTTTTTTTTTTATTTTCAAGAATTACAACTGCTTATATCATGGTTATTAACATAAAAAAAAACCTTTAATTTTGCATTAAATTATGAAGCTTAAGCGTATTTTTTTCCAAAAGCACTATATTATATAAGAAAAACCCGATTGTCAAATATAAATTTTCCTCCTAAATAATAGTTTTGCTATTGGACATACATACATTTTTTTAAATTATTTGATTAGTTAAAAGATGAATAAAATAATGCAAAATATGCTTATCTATCAAAACTAAAATAAAAATAATATTGAAGGTTTGAAAGGAACAACAACAATTGGGTGAGCTTCCACCAAGATTTTATAGGCTGGAGTTATAGATATTTCACGACTGCCAGGCCAGGCCGATCATCAGACTCCTTTTTAGTGGTACTTGGTCATTGTTCAATTTTAATTAGAAAAACTTTTTGCCCCCGCTGGGGATCGAAACTAGACCAAGCTTCCTCAGAACCAATGCACACGCATTGCGCTACCGATGCCACCTGATCAAGTCCGTCCCAATTAAGGTTTTGTTGTTTGACAATTGCATTTGAATACTTAAAATAAAAATAAAATTAACAGTTGGGTAACCCTTGGTCGACATTAATATTTGAATGTAACTGACAAATTCTGTCATTTGATTGATGTCAACCTAGTATTTGACATTCAGCCCAGAAATAGCTAGAAGAATTTTCTTGGACTAAAACTGCCAAGAAGGGGAAATGTTTTACCATCTCGCTCTCTTTTGCAAGAATTAGCACAACTTTTGAGGTGTGGAACGACTTCGGACTAAAAATGACTAAATCTTTCAGTCTGAAACTGTTTGAAACTATAGGACTGAAACACAGCGACTATGTTCAAATTTTTAATTTGATGATACTAAAAAGTTAAAATGGGCATTTGGTGATTTAAATATTTAAAAGATAGTACCATGCTAACTCGGCTGAAACTTGAAAAATCCTGTTTTTAACCTAGCAACACACTTTATTCGTACTTAATCGTCTAAAATTTTGCCCCAAAGTCTTTAACACCAAAAGTAGAAAATTTTGTATAGGATTTTAATACAGATGGTTCCGTTATTTTTATATGGTTCTCCACCCACTCAAACGGGGAGTGATAGACACCCCATCTCGTACGATTGTCTTCTTTTGACCCAGCCTGCACACTTTAGTATTTTGATGCATCTTATGCCAAAGACCCTAAATTTATTATTTAACTGTGTTTTATACTACTTGTTGTTATTAATTATTAATTATTAATTATTAATTATTAATTATTAATTATTAATTATTAATTATTAATTATTAATTATTAATTATTAATTATTAATTATTAATTATTAATTATTAATTATTAATTATTAATTATTAATTATTAATTATTAATTATTAATTATTAATTATTAATTATTAATTATTAATTATTAATTATTAATTATTAATTATTAATTATTAATTATTAATTATTAATTATTAATTATTAATTATTAATTATTAATTATTAATTATTAATTATTAATTATTAATTATTAATTATTAATTATTAATTATTAATTATTAATTATTAATTATTAATTATTAATTATTAATTATTAATTATTAATTATTAATTATTAATTATTAATTATTAATTATTAATTATTAATTATTAATTATTAATTATTAATTATTAATTATTAATTATTAATTATTAATTATTAATTATTAATTATTAATTATTAATTATTAATTATTAATTATTAATTATTAATTATTAATTATTAATTATTAATTATTAATTATTAATTATTAATTATTAATTATTAATTATTAATTATTAATTATTAATTATTAATTATTAATTATTAATTATTAATTATTAATTATTAATTATTAATTATTAATTATTAATTATTAATTATTAATTATTGCTATATTTTAGGAAGCTGTATCTTGGAAACTATTGGCTCTATAGACACGAATTTTTGCTCAAATTTAAGAAAATTTAGTCAGTTTGAAATTGTAGAACGAAGTTAAAATCGAAAACTAGTCTTTAAGGGTTAAAATCGCCAATAACTGAAAAAAGCGCAATAAATTCGCGGTTTTTTGGATATTTAACTATGATGTGTTCGGCGCTCGAGGTCGAAAACTTGTGTTATTCCTTAGGCCAACATCACAAACAACTCAGCAAAAAATCAGAACTACCGGTTTTAACGCAAGGTCTTCCTCCTATGAGACGACAAGGTTATTGGACTATAAGACCGATGTTATTTATAGATTTCCAAAAATCCAACCCTACTTAAACGCTAAATGTTCGAATTCGTCTATTATTCACACCCATATATATACGTTAGTAATGGTGTTTTCGTCTAGAACATTGTTTTAGAAAAAATCAAAAATTTGCCTGCCTATAAAAATTTAGCAAACGATATTAAACTATTTTCGCGGTCAAAAATAAAAAATTTAAACAAACGTCTCAGTCAAACGTCAGTTATGAGCTAAGATGTTTAAAATTTCAAGTCTCTACCTTGTTTGAAACAATCACAAGATTTGTATTGTACCGAACAGACAGATAAAGAATTAGAACGAACTTTATTGATATACATATTATTATCTCTCCTTAAAACGAATTTTCGCAACCCAGCTATAAATTTCGTGAGTTTTTCTTAAGGAATATCAGGTTTTAACATATAAACAATTTATTACCCAATAAACAAACGAATAGCCTTAAAATATTTTAACCTACATAATGTACATGTTACCCGCATAATTGCATTAATAAAGGACTGTATGTTAACTTAGATCTGCAATTATGCAGTTGAATAAATAATATAGTAAATATAAATACATAGTAGGTACCTATCGATAAGTGTATGTGTCTGTATATTTTATACACACTCGTATATGTATCTGCCTTCAGTGAACGATAAATTAATTAATCGGGATATACATAACCAATGATTAAACGATTATGCGACCATAATTGGCATTTTTCAAAAATCTACAAAAATAAAAACAACGAATTCAATAAAATGTGTTATAACGAATGCTCTTGATGCTACATGGATGGATGAATTGAATTTTAAATGCAATACATTTGTGATTTGTTTTTTTTTTTTTTATATATTTAAAGTGCATTAACTGGATATGTATAGCATTTCTATGCAATAAGTTCGAAGCTATAATTTGTCATTGGAATATCTATATATTTAATTCCGTCCAGCAACAAATTTATTTAAAAAAAAAAAAGAGTAAAGAATTGGTTCAATGCTATAAAAACGTGAATAGGTTAATCAATCATGAGATTTTATTGGTTTATTAATTATATGTAATTAAAATTTTATTTTAATGCAATGGTAGGTGAATGTTGTTTTATATATTATATTCAATTAAATTGATAGGACGTATATTTGAAAATAAAAAAAAAAAAATATCTGTCCGTTGACCGCAAATGTTAATTGTTTTAGATGCGATTAGACACAAATTAATTTTGTAGATAATGAAGGTGTTTTAGTGTGAAATTTGCTGAACATGGCATTGAGTGATTTTGATTTTTTTTTACAATATGCTGCAACGCACATTAAATATGTAGATAATTGTAGTTCTGCAGCCCAATTAAGTCACGTTATATTCAGAATAATAACGTATCAATGGCAAAACCACAAAACTCCTCATCCATACTATCTTGAATTTCGTTGGCTGAGAAAAGTGAGAACTTATGTATACGTTGGTTTTTGTAATTTGAGCAATTTAGCTGGAAATGAAATACAAATCCTTGACTTAAAAATACAATTCAACTTCAATGTTAACCAAGTGTTAACTACAATCAACGAACATAAATATATTGAAATCTCTCTGACAATGACAGATGACGATGAGGAACGACGAGCTGTCGAATTCCCCTTTCAGACGAGATAATTGTGGCGTTCAGAAAAATGAGTTCCCAGAGATTTTTCTCACTCAGAAAAGGAATCCAAGTTTTTTTTTTCTAAGCATTTTTGTACTTCTTCTTTAGTACTAAAATACTACAGTAACTATTTGATTTGATTTGATTTCTAATCAATCCCTCAACGTGCCCAGTATTCTGTAACTCTCGTATCGATAATATCAGTCAAGAAAGGATCAAAATTGAAAGAAATCAAATAAGTTTCGTTCCATTTTTCAACGTTTCTTTACCATTTTTATCGATGCGAGAGTTACAGAACGTAGGCACAGATTTGCGTTTTGTTTTAACGACTTCTGTACTTCAGAGTAATACGGCCTCTAGACGATACAATCGTCGTCGTTCAGATATTGTAACAACCGTACAACTTTTATAAGGTATGTATGCGAGCTTGCGTTGCGACGCACGGTTGTGCCGATATTGCTTTGTCGAACGAGTGTCACCGCCAACCTGCGATTGCATGCTGATTGTGAGGCGCCAGCAAATTGTCAGTTGATTGTATAGTGTGTAGGCTACATACAATAGTTATACTGATATCGGCTCGACACACAGTTGTACGATCGATTTAATCGCTGGTGTTCACATTAGGGGAGTTCACATTCAACGACGTGTTGCCCGACCCGATTCGTTTTGGTAGCGTTCACATTCATCGACGTGTTGCTCGACCGAATTCGTTTGTTTTCACAGCGTTCACATTCAACGACTATCGTAACATGGCGCGAATTTTATTATTTGCACACCAATACTAGTCCATTAATTTCATTTGTTTCCACTCTCGTTCTATTATTTTACATATTCATATTCATATTCATATATTTATTCGCATAGATTTATACAATAAGATACAATATCTTCTTAGGCAGTATAAACTTAATTATTTAATTTAATTTACATGATGTGTCCTAAGTTACAACAAAAAAATAACAAATAACAATATAGCAAACAAGTGAATTTAATTAGAGAAAATAATTTAAGAAGAATTATTTCTTAATTTTTTATTTATTTATTATTATTATTTATTTAATTAAGGAAAAATTTAATATTGAAATAATATAAAATTGAATAGGTAATAAGAGAAAGGAAAGAAAGAGAAAAGAGAAAAAAAAAAAAAGAAAATAAGTCAGAGAAAGAGAAGAGAAATAAAAAAGGAAAAGAAAATCATCATTCATCACTATATTAACGTCGCCAAATACTCCTTGAGCTTAATTCCGAATAACCTAGTACAGCATATCATCCTTATTGATCGGGGAAGAGAGTTCCACAGACGTATCGCATTTATAAAAAACTGCCGCTCAGATATTAGGAAGACGTAACGTAAAGGCCGAATATTTAAAGTTCTAAGAGAACGCGAAAGACATATCTTATTATAAAGGTAAATTGGTTGATGAGTTAGCAAAACATTGTTTAGTAGTGTTAGCGTTCTAAGCTTAAAAAGATTTTCAAGAGTAACGCCATATATTGATTTGGAAAATTGAGAAACGTGATCATATTTTCTTAAACCGAAGATATACCTAGCTATGCTGTTATATGCAACGTTAAGCTTACGCTTGTGCTCATAATCGCAATTACTAAAAATTTCACAGCCATAGAGCATAATAGGAATGAGTAGTGTTTTGGCCAATATGATCCTTGTTTTTAAGGGTGTTATTTTATGACTAGTCCACAGCATACGAAGCCCTGCGTAAACCCTACCAATTGTTAATCTGATATGGTGATTCCGGGAAAGTGTTTTAGTAAACGTAATTCCTAGGTTTCTTGCTGAATCGACAAATTCAATTTGATTATTATTTAAATATATTTTGGGGAATTCATAAGTGTCGATTAACTTTCTTGAAATCACCAAGCATTTAGACTTAAGTGGGTTTACGCAAAGTCCATTTTCCAGGCACCAACTATGAACGTTGGTTAAATCCTCATTCACCTCAACTGCTGCATTTTCCACCAAACCCAGTGGAAAGCTTTTCCGTATCTGAACATCGTCAGCGTACATATCCACTTGACTGTTTTGTAAGCAGGCAGGCAAGTCATTTATATACAAAGAGAACAATAGTGGTCCCAATATTGAACCCTGTGGGACTCCTCTGTCCAACATGAGGAGTTCAGACACATCGCCATTTGCCACAACTGCTTGAGATCTGCAACCTAGGTATGACTGGATCAACATTGCCGAGTGTAAAGAGAAATTAAATTGATTTATTAGCTTACAACAAAGGACATTATGATTGACCGTGTCAAATGCCTTGGAAAAATCTAAAAGAACGAGAAAAAACAATTTATTTGAGATTTAAAACGATTTTCGTGATAATAATTAAAAAAGTTCATAAGCCTATTATTAGGCAATCGGTAGCCACTTTTATTGTCCTTGGAATGGAAATTAAACTTCTAAAAATCAAACCGAAACTGCCACTCTGTCACACACGTCCGCTTAGCTTAGCAACACATTACCACATTGACATTACCACATTTTACATTCATTACAATTTACAACCTATTCTCTTTTAATCTAACAAAAAAAAAAGAAGATGTAAAATTAAATTTTCGGTCGCTCGAATTCACATTTACTACTCCGGTCGTTCGACAGAGCAAATTATCAACAAATTTGAACTACTGAGCTAGCTGGAGATTTTATGTAGTTTCATTTTAAAGTCTTTGTTTAAATGATCACTATAGGAGAAGTGTGGAATGAAATGTCAAACAAAAATCTGTTCGAATCCTTGACAGCAACATTTTTGCGGCCCTAAATTTATTTGGCGCGTTTAGAAAAATGACATCTCAGAGATTTTTCTCACTCAAAAGGTGAGCAAGCGAATCCAAGATTTTTTTTTTCCTCAGAGTTTTGACAGCAAAACCGAGAAATTTTGCTGAGGAATCCTGTTCATGTGACTGAGATTGCTGAGGTCTCCGACATCTCATTTTCCTGAACACGCCAATTGAAATATATTTGATAACTGTAAATGTAAATCAAATGCTGAACTTTTTTGAATAAATTGCAGCAATTTAACTCACCTCACATAACCAGAACCCAAAAAAAAAGAACTAGTGAGAGAACCTAAATAAAATTCCATAGACGGGCGCCTCAACCGGCAACAAATTGCTTCATATTTCAAGGAAATTCTTAAATATTATATATAAAGGCGTGGATGGACATGTTCATGTTCAAAACTAATTTTAGATGATGATCTCATTTTTAGTTTATTGCCTCATTTTTTGTTTGTTTTTGCAATTCAATCTAAAACTGGTATAAAGAAAAATGGACTCATGCTCGAAATACAAATAAATAATTTATCTTTACTCGCACTTGAATGAATCTCGTCTCTCATATAAGTTAAGTATGTATGTTTGGTGTACAATGTACATACATACGTAGTATACGTACTTCTAATGTCTTAATCAAATAAAGTGAATTATTCTTGTCTTCATTGTTTTGTCCTTGTTGGCGACAAAATTGCAATAGTTCTTTTTTGTTGTTACTTTTTTTTTCAATTGTGCACTTGTGCAGTTTTAAAAATGAGGCGCCAAGAAAAAAACCAAATGACCAAAACTAAACTATAGAAAAGTATGCAACAAATTTAATAGCATTTTTAGCGGTTTTAACAAACCATATATACAAATTGGAAATTAAGTGAAAGATTTATTATACTGGCGCCATGGTTCTTGGCAAAATGTAGTATTTGTGTCAATATCGATTACTTCAATTTGTTGCAGTCATCTCTCATCGATGACAAAAGTTTTTTTTTTTTTTTATGTAGGTATACCTTCCTAGTGCAGTGCCATAGCGCCTGGGTTATTGGGGACAGGGGCGATGTGTGTATATACTGTGTATTTTAAATATCACCTCCCCCTCCTATTCAGTTTCATCTAATGGCTGCATCAGCAGCCTTTCTCGTTGAATAAAAAAAAATATCATCTCAATGAATTGACATGCATGTTATACACGGTTGCCAAATGAGAATAGATGTAAATTGCTTCTATTTTAAATCCCTGTTTTGTTTTTATTAAACTAATGCCCACCAGTAAAATGTTTCATCATAAATAAAATGAATTGGGGGCGCGGCAAATAGTGTAAAACTAGGGCCAAGTGACTTACAACTAAAGATGCCGCGAATAGTGACTCGGCCGAATACCGAATATTCGGCCACACTCGTCGGCCACACTCGTCGGCCGAATACCGAATATTCGGCAGCCGAAGATTCGGCCAACGATGTGTATCTATCTCCTACGTGAATTTTGATAATAATAATCGTTTGCTACCAACGAATACCGAAAAAGTAGTTTTTATTCACCACAACTTACCATAAGTAGATTTTAAATACTAAAATACAAATTTTTGAATAAAAGAAAACATTTATTGTAAGATAATAAGCCTTTTTTTATTCTCCATTTGTTATTCGGTATTCGGCCGAATGTTGTGAACTATTTTTATTCGGCCGAATGTTGTGAACTATTCGGCCGAATACCGAATATCTAAAATATAGGCCGAATGCCGAATAGTGGCCGAATGTTCGCGACATCTCTACTTACAACTCTTAACCATTCATGTTTGTGTGCTATTATTGGCAGGAATGAACAGCTAAGGTGAAAAGCATTTTTTCTTGACAAGAGATAGATACTATTGGCAAGAGGCAGTAACCCGGTGAAAAACATTTCTGTTTTTAGGTGAAATAGGCTGGGAATCGAACCCAAAAGTTTCGACGTAACAGTGATACGGACTTACCATTAAGCCGGAAGGGCTACTTCAAAAGATCTCATCAAATTTTTTTACTTTAAAATTTTTCCATCATATCGTTGCGAAATTTTTTATTTCAGCGATTTTAGTTTAAATCCCTAAATTTCTTCATACAAAGTTGGAAGCTTTCAACGCCCTCTGCCTATTGTTCATATCAGTTCTGGAACTCGATTACTGGTATAGTCTTAAGTTGATTGGTCATAGTTGATTCAACATTGTATACCTACATATATACTCGCTCGTAGTATCTCAAAATGTAGTCCTTTGAATTTGAATTTTTGTGAATTGACGCCAAATACTCAAGGATCAATAGGGAAAAGGGATGTTAAGGAGTCCCGGGATTTATTCTGGGTGACCAAAAATTTACCAATTCCTATTGCTTTTTTGATCTTTCAACAGATTTTTTGGAACCACTTTCGCGAAGATTTTCCTCAGTTCGAAATCATTTACCTGTTCCAGCGCTAAAAACGATTAAAAAATTAGATTAAATTTAGTATTAACTTTCAAAATGCAAATTCTGTTTCATTGAAGCGAGATAGAAAGTTTCACGTATAAAGGATGTAAACAGGAGCAAACAAACCTCGATTTTACAATGATTGCGTTCAGCAAGATATAATATCGTCGGTCCTTCTTTTTTAGTTCAGAACTGAGCAGAGTCTGAGCAGAGTCTGAGCGAACAGAGTTATGTTCTGAAGAGAGTATGTTCAGAGCTCTTTGATTATTTAATTATGAAACAACTTGAGAACTGAACTATCATGACCTATAGGTACTATTAGTTTTTTTCCTAAATTATTTACCTTCTCCACTAGAGCAAGAACCCTCTTCTGCCATTTTTATTGTTTCGATGATGATTTTTTTTTTTAATTTGCGGTCTATTTTATATTGAGCTCACAGAGCGCTCTCTGAACATGCTCAGAACTAAAAAAGAAACACAAATTTGGAGCTTTGAACGATCGCAGCTAAAAAAGAAACACAATTATTTTTTTGACAGTCCAGGCTCTGCTCTGAACA
This sequence comes from Epistrophe eligans, assembly GCA_951394125.1. Lineage (NCBI taxonomy): Eukaryota > Metazoa > Arthropoda > Insecta > Diptera > Syrphidae > Epistrophe > Epistrophe eligans. The sequence continues at coordinate 64,935,924 of OX596029.1, read as the reverse complement.
TTTAACAAAATATATTTTTTAAACTAGATTAATAAAATATAATTTTATATAAGGTGCGTTCCTTTATTTTGAAACTCTGTGATTTTCTATCCAAAACTACACATTTTACTTTTTTTATATGAGCTTTGACAGCCTTGAGCAGAAAATCAAAGAAAAAAAAAAAGGAAAAAAATTACGGGTAAATCTAATTTATTCTCGGTTTAGAGGTGGTCGGTGGAAACGTAATTATTAATTCACTAGACCCTGATCCAGAAATCCGTGGGAAGTAAATACATCTACACATGGGAAATTGAACTGTCAATTTTCTTTCGCGCATTTTTGGCATTTATTCTCTATATCAGTTATAATGTGGAAGAACTTTAACTATATTTGGCAACAGTTATATTGTACAATGTACATGGTGAGTGCTATATTTTGACATACATTATATCAAGCGTTGCAAACCCACCACAGAATGGTGTGACTCTTCTTTTGAAATGTGTTCAATGCACTCTGGACTTCATAATGCGTAATATATGCTGCTGCTGCTGCTTCTGGGACCTTATATAAATTGCAATGACAAACTGCTGCCACGACACTTGTTCCAATATAATAATTGTCCTACGCTTCTGCATCAAAAGCCAGGCCACGATTCCTAACCTATGCAATCATTTGATTTAGTAAAGTAGAGTACACCAACGCGGAACACAAATGTCATGCATGCGTTGATGCCTCTTGCTGATATGAGTCCCATTTGGCAAACAAACTCCATTCCAACTCAATGTGGAATACTTTTAGTTCTGCTGATGCTTGAAAATAGAGCCAACAACCAAGTCATCATCATACACTACTACACACTATATGCAAAGTTTGTATGTATGGAAATGCATTTTGCGAACTTGTGCGAGAAGGAGGATTGTATTTATGGGTGGGTGGTTGGCAAGGAAAATGATGTAGACTTATAGAGGGTTTTTGTGATGTGATGGTGATGAACATATGAAATAAACTTGTTGAAAGTTATTACAAGTGGGGTTGGCAAAAATGTTTCTACCCTGACTTCGGTCTTCAAAATACAACAATTAATGTCGAGTGTGAAGAATTTTGAAGTGAACATTAAGTGGTGCTTTAAATACACATACATATTATACGTACATATAATATGGCGAATAGTTTTTCCACACACTATAAGTGAGTTCTCCTTTGGAAGAATGTGTCGGACATTGGCGTTGAGTAGGTATAGGTATATAGCAAAGTGTCAATGATATTTCATAATATTGTATATAACATTCATTTTTTTATATTACTTTGAAACTCTTGAATGATTGGTTAATGTTATGGGTTAATGTAACGAATGTTTCCAATTAAATTAAAGTGCCAGGGTTTTTTGTCTGACAATAAGTCCATTCAAATTTGAAAACACCTTGACATTGGACTCTCTGATGATAAGAAATTTTCGGTTTGTTGAATGTAGTCAAAAGAGGTGCAGGAAAATTTTTTTAACGGTAATCGAGTAGATTCACAAGAATTTAGGTTTGTTCGTTCAGGTGACGAATAAAGTCTCAAAGTTACATGAGTTGTGAGGCAATTATTTTGTTTAGAATACGCTTGCTGCAGGTAATTGTTTATTAAATAGAAATTAATTCAATACGCAAAATTTAATTAAAAAATAATAAATAGATATCTAAAGAGCAAAAGGAATTGGGAAGCGGCTTGAAATTGTTTTATTCATTTTTAAAATTTATTTAAAACAAACAAACTCTCGGGTTAATCAGAAAAACACATGTTTTTTTGACAATTCTTGTGGGGTTTTCAAGAAAACCTGGGTCAACCCTGGTTAAAAGTTCAATGAACGAAACTTTTATCCCACTTTTATTGGAATCTACACCTTAAGTAGCTTTTTGTTGTAAATAAGTTGTGAAAAGAAAAAAAAGTGTAAGTGCCGGAACTCACCGTTAAGATATGTAAATATCAAATTAAATATTCAAGTGCTGGTTTTACATCACAGAACGCGACGAGTTCGAACTCTCAACCAAATTTCAAACTCAACCCGATCTTTCGATTTAGTTTGGAGTAGTATTTTTAAGGTAATGTCTATAAGGCAAGATGTCAATTATGCAAAAAAGATTTCGAGTTAAGCAACATGGGCAAACAATCTTTGTTGTCACATCAAAACGGAGCTCTCCATAAATCCAATATTAAAGCTGCGACATTGAAAAAAATAAATTCTTTTTTTATTGCATCGAATCCATCAACCAATTCGTTGGCTACCTCCAGTTCTCAAAAAACGCCTCCTGATATGATACAAATCAGATTTAATTGCCGCTGAGATCCGATGGTGTCTTAACGTTGTATCAACAAGATCATCATGGAAGTCGTCAATAGAAATTTCGGATATATTTCGACAAATGTTTCCTGACAGCAAAATTGCTGGCAATTTTAAGGTGGGAAAAACAAAATGTTCATAATGTTATCAATCATGGCATCGCACCTTACTTTCACGATAAACTCCTTGAAGCTGTAAACAAGTCTGAAGAATATGTTATTAACTTCGATGAAGCACTTAATAAAGTAGCTCAAGAAGGACAAATGGATTTGGTCGTTCGTTACTTCGTTGAGACGAAAGGCATGGTCTCTAATCAATATTTAGAGAGCGAATTTATGGGTTTTACAAAATCCGAAGATATTTTCGAACGGGATCCGGTTTTTAAACAAACATAAACTTCTTCAAGTGTCTATGGATAAGCCAAATGTTAATTTGTCATTTTTAAAAAACTTAAGCAAGAGCGGAAAGAGACGGATCCAGATGCTATGCAACTCCTTAATATTGGGGTATGTGGTCTTCATGTAGTTCAAGGAGCAAGGCAAAAGTTTGTTTACATCCAAAACGGGGTGTAATAAATTTCCTTTAAAATATGGCGGGGTTCGATGGTTGGAAAACAAAAAGTTTTTGGAGAGAAGCCTCAACATATTTGATGAGCTCAAAAATTTCTTCACTTTGCAAAAAGATCTTCCAAAAACGCAATCTGTAGTGTTGAAAACCTAAAAAATTTGTTTAAAGAGGAGTTCTTCGAGTCTAAGCTTTCATTTTTTTATACTATTACATCGGAATTTGAACCTTTTTCATTTCATTACAATAGGTAGTACTACATACATACATAGGTACGTATAGTCGTTACTTTTGGTAAGAAAATAGATAGGTAATAGAAAGATAGATCTTTTAAAAATACAAGGTTAGTTTTTTTGGCCTGACATTTAATGAACTCCATTCAAATATGTACATTTCCAACCACTTTATGGAACTATATAAATACGTACCTACTCATGAAATTATATTTAAAAACAATATTTTTTAATTTTTGGTCAGGGAAAGTCGGGAAAATTTATTTTGAAAAATAGTGGACATCATGCATTCATTTGGAAATATTCACTAGCTTTTATAAAGCGCCAGCGATCACTTCCGGTTGTTCTTCGCTTAAAAATTTGTATCGCGACGTGGAAAAGAAATTGCGTAAAACTGTACAGTATTAGTTACAAAAACCTGAACTGATGAAACAAATACTTAAAGGTACATAATCTGGATTTTGTGTAAAAAAAAACTACATAATTATGTTACCCATAACGAATTTGATATAAGTAGGAATGTATTGTTTAAAAAAAGTATTTGTACATTTATGTTTATTACGACCTCATTTCTTTACAATATTTTCATACATAAGACAATTGCATTCTGGAAAAATGCATCTCCTTTATTTGATGAACCAGCACCCAGTGATCTGAACAATACTCCTTCCTCATTATGCAATGAACTATTATATAAAAATTTAATCTCTATCCCCTTTAACAATATTCTCTTTAATGATGCATTTTTTAATTCCAACAATTGAACAAAAAATACTTCAACTAAAGTTGTTGTGTTATTATATAGACTTGCTATTAATGAATCTTAATTAAAAAATATTTCCTTATTGGTCTTTTTTACAGACCGATGTCGATCTGTCGAGGTTCATTTTGAAGCAGCCGACAGTGGTTTTTTTCTAAAGCATTCTCCACGACAACCACCAGTTAGTCCTGAGATATCAAATGTTCAATCTTCTGCGCGGCCACGAATTACCCAAGACTCGGTGCTGTCCATCGATCGATTTACAGTCGTGCAGACGACCCAGCCTGTATCAATTAGAGCGAGCTACGGACCATTTTCAACAAAACAGACGGTGCCTGCTCGCTACATTGTTCCGGATGCCGTAGAGACCCAAGGAGATCATTTAAACGTAAGTCTATAAAATAATATATTATCACCCGCAGTATTATAGTGGCCTCCCATGTACGCGTTTTTCAAGAGCAGATAAATTAAGTATATTTACATACATATAAACAAATCGAAAAGCATGTTTAAGTAGTTTAATTAAATTGCGTGTTATTATTTCTTTTTCTCTTTCTGCTGATGTTGTTGTTTGCGTATTGCATTCCACAATTAGAATGCCACTGTCGCACTCATGGAATTGCAACAGACCAATCTACATCTGGATATATCGGCGCATTTGGTGCGCACGACAATACCTCGTGACTCGCCCGTTCTAAGGGTGCTCTTTCATGCTGGCGCCGATCCAGGTGGCCATTTACAGAGGCAAAAGATATGCGTTTTGTTGCATGTCTCAATGGGATCCCGAACGCCATTGAAAGGTCGTTGTATGCCTGAAGGAGAGGACGGCGTATGCGTGGCTGAGGTAAGTGTCCATTTCGTCTTTGAATGGAAAATGTAAATATTGTTTATAACTAATACATTTTATATAGGTTGTTATACCATCAAACTGGTGGCCAGCATTACCGCCACCAGATAAAACGTCTCGTGGTAATGCCCCACCAAAGGTGCCACAGCGTTTAGTGCAAGTATCGTATAGTGTCTTTGAGCCACCATCACGCAACCCAGAGCAATGCGAACCAAAAGTTCAAATTCAACCATTAACATCGTTTGCCCAAATACCACTGATCGCAGCACAATCTCCATACAAGGATCTGAGAGCGGATGATTCCTTAACTATACTTTTGCCGCAAAGACCCCTTTATCCAATGTCGAAAATTCATGTTCCGGTCTTTTTGCATCAGCAAGTCGAACAGAATATTGCTGTGTTTATTGTTAGGGCTCGTGTAAAAGCTGGAATGCGAATACTCGGAGCAACTACCTCATCAGATGAATGGAACGTTTCCGTAGAAAAGGAAAATCCCAAGCATACTGTTGCCCGCGTGACGGCATTCAGAAAAGATCAAGATCCAGATAGTACGGGAAAAGAAACCGAAAGTGAAAATAGCACTAGGTATAGGTATAGGTTATGATTGAAATATTATGAATTATAAGCCTTAATTTTTAATTGCAGAGTATTTGAGGTATTTTCTTGGTTATTAGAAGTGGCAAACGATACAAAAGAAAATTGGGATGGTGGAAAAATTGTTTGGTCAGTAAGCTACGTATACGATAGTCCAAAATTGAAGGATTCTTCGCCGGAAAGTACAGGCGCTACTCCCGAGGAAACACGAAAGAAACTCATTGCTAAATTGGAAATCAATAAGGACGATATTCAGGCAGTTTTACCTATATCAAAGGTAGGATTTAAATGAAATTAAAAAAAAAAGAAGCTTTTAGATGGAATTGGCTGGATTCTCCGGTGTGATAATCCAACGCACTAACCGTAAAGTCAAGGAGTACTTCAAAATCTAAAACATTCAAAAAATTCTGCGAATATTACTAGCAATATCAGCTTTCTGATTTCTTATAAATGTTTAAAAAAAATTTCTACAGTTTCTAACTTTTGTTTATAAAAAACTGAAACTGAATTTTTTCGAAATCCCTTAAAATTGACAGTTATTTTTTTGTCCCACAAAATCGAAATAATTGAAAATAGAATAAAAATCATAATTCTTAAAGGTTTCTCGCCCTGCTCCATGGATCAAAGAAAATTTGTGAGGTCTCAGAAAAATAAATAAAATCATCGCTACGAAAACAGAATTAAGAAATGAGAAACCCATTGCCCCGGGAAAAAAAGAAAGTATCGCACCATAAAATCTTGATCGTTTTTCTCTGTTGAGTTTGAATTGAACGTACATTTATAATATTCCTTATTCTTAGGAATCGAATCAATTAATTATTTATACATGTCTTATTTACCTTTCAAAGCCTTATTTTCCCAATCATCAATGTCACGAATAAAATATTTAATCTTATTTTTGTTCATATAGAATTGGGAACTAATGAACACTGCGGTACTCACAGGCCGTCAAGTTGCTCAAGCCATGAAAGTTTTCATCGTATCACAAGCTGGAAAAGTAGCAGATGTTACACTGCAGAGCTCTTGTCATGCCGAAGACGAAAGTGTTATTAAAGTAAGTGCACCTCATATGCAAACCTATGTGTGATGAAAGAGTGTTTAATGTAAATTTATGGATATATGCTCTAATTGATTTATATATTTACCTTTTATCTGTATAGGTATCATCATCTTGCAGTTCAGTTTATGTAGATGGTTCTGAGATACGTGGTTCATCGAATGCATCAATTATCGTCAAATACGGTACATACATAGGTCTGGCAAAATTTATCGTTTGGATGCCTGAATTCCCATTGGAAGTGTATGTTTCCGATTTTAGACTATCTCAAATCAAAGGATGGAAGGTACCTGATGAACATCATTACACGTGAGTGTATTCATTTCCCTAGTATGTTTTTGAGATGCCAATTAAATTTAGATCCAATTGTAGACACGGGAAGCAAACTAGGCGTCGCAAGAAACGTTCTTACGTCTGGAGCCAGCATGGAGGAGATGATTTTATGAATGTATTGGGTTCTGATAAGGCAGTATGCCGGGCAAGATATCAACAAAGTCCCGTAGAAGTCTATGCTAGGTTTTTGGCAACAGATCAGGTAGAATTTATTTATTGTAAATAAATTTATATAATGTGCATAAAATAATCTCAACTGTTTTTTTTATGTCTTCAGAATTCTGGTCGAATGAGTTATCTGATATCACGAAGAACTGGACTTAGGGTAACTGATTTAGTGCAACCCCTGCTGAGAGTGGCAGATCCCAAGATAGCAAGTCTAAAAGGTCGAGTTCTTCAGGGTAAATCGATGGGACGAACTGATGTGCAGGTAAAAATGGAACCTTACGGAATAGAAAACGACCTTTAACATTTTTCATTTGAAGGTTCTTTCACCAATAAATGGAAGAGTGATTGGTGCTAAGGAAATTCGAGTGGGCAGCGATAAAGTCAGTTTAACAAGATTAATTGTACGTGTGGTTTCTGGGCTTCAACTTACAATCAATCCTGATAGTACGATCGAAAATGGTTACATCGCTGAGACATCTGTTACGCGCCGACTTACGGCTCAGTATCAAGAAGGTCTTTTGGATATTGATTTGGAATTTTCAGACGGCGCCAGAACACCTCTAAGGTAAATATACAATTTTTATTCAAAAAAATATTCTTAAGCAATTCTCTATGAATACACAGGGACATCTCTGTTGACGATTATTTCCTATTGGTGGAAAGTTTAGACACAGAGGTGGTAGCATTTGCCCCTATGTTGGCATCGCATCATCCTCGTGTGATTGCTGTTGGCGAAGGAAATGGTGATCTATTGCGAGTCACACTTTTACTATCTGAAGATTGTAGAGTTCGACGTAGTATGCCAATGTCTAAACCAACAAAATCGAATCCTGGACCTCTAGCAACTGCGCTAGCCTCAGTTCAGGTGGATTTTAATACAGGAGAAAGCGTTAGCAAACCAGATACAGTACAGAATGATGGAATAATGAGGGGAGAACGAAAGACCTTTCGAGACAGTGGTGATTTAGCTGATATTATTGGTAAGCAGAAGTTTTTGAAGAGCTTTTTTTTTGATTAATATCGAAATATATTGTTAGTAGGTATACCGTTAAAAGACGCCAGTCATCACTATGAGCCTACAGTTCAGGCTAGACAACACCGCGGCAGTATAAATACCATAGGTGGTCTAAGACATAAGCCAGGTCCTCATGGTGATATGACTTCAATGGAAATTGGAATGTATGTTCTGCTGACGGCTTTTTGTTTCGCCATAATCGTCTTTGTCATATCGTGCGTGGTGTACGCATCCAAGTTCCGACCTTTAACCATTGAATCAGGATTAGAAAATTTACCCAAGGACACATTCACGGAAGGCGGTTTGCTAATGAGAGACTCACGACGACCACGAGAATCAACAACAAATGCACATGATTGGGTATGGTTAGGTCGGTCTACAATGGACAGGTCATCATTAGCTCAAGATTCAGTTAACGGAAATATTTTTGAAAATCCAAGAGGTTTGTAATATTAAATTAATTATATCATTGTTCATTGATGGCACGCATATATTGCTTTTATTTACAGACTCTAGAATACGTATCACAAGCAATCCTATTCTAAATTATTCCGATCCAAATGATGCAGTTAATAGCATATCAACATTTGACAATCGCACAAGTGCCCTGGAATCAAGTATAAGCACAGATATTGTTAATTCAGCTACTTATACTAAAAATGATAGGAGGCCCACGTAAGTGAATTTCATGTTTTAATTTTTATTTCAATTGAATTTTTGGACAGCAGCCAATTATAATATTCAAATCAGATATAATAGAGTTTTTGATGATTATCTAAAAAGTATAGAAATATCATGCTAAATCAGATATAAAATAACTTCTGCTTCTTTACTCATAGATACTTATTTCTTTTGTTAGTTTTTAGCCACGGAACTAGTTCAAATCCAGTACTCCTGATACTTCCAATCGATTTACATCCTAAATATTCCGTTTATTTTTTTTTTTTTAAATCCTAGAATATTGCTTAAATAATAAATCTACATAATGTATAAAAATGAATGAGGCAAATAGAACTGAGCCGATTTAGTTGACATTTTAAATGTGTGTTCCCATTAACAGTAGGATGGTTAAGAAAGTTTGATTAAAATTCGCCCACTGAAACCGAAATTGTTATTAAAATTGATTTTTCAATATTTTAGTAGAAAAAAGAAACGTATGAAAAAAAAATATAGTCATTGCGAAGCTTAGCAGGGTTCAGCTGGTATAATATAAATATTATATAAATATATAGTTAAGTGAATTGAGGAAAAAAGTGCGAGTAAAATTCGTATACAGAGAAACCACAACCCTAGTAATTTCACTTGATTTTAATCCCTTCTGACGTTTCAAAGGGGATTGAACTTTTGGGCTCAATAACCGGCGAAGCATTTTAATAGACAAAACTGTGTTTTTTATTTTGACTCTACCAGCAGCGATGTTTATCCGTTAATTTATTGAATGAATTTCATTAAAGTCCTTAGTTTAGTATAGGTCTTAAAATAAAGGGATTTTGCATGATAAACATACATGCAGTACCGGCTGCGTATTAAGCATAAGTGTGCAAACCTCCGAACAAAATTGTTTTTGGTTAGAAAAATATAAATCTGCAATATACTAAAATAATAAATAAACTTGCTAATGAGTATTTCACATAGCGACGATAGTGTTCCCCCACCTTTACCACCACATGCAAGAATTAGTGATCGGAAAAACGAATACAGACCACCAGTTCCCCCACATCGCAATATCGGTGTAACAGCTCTCGTAACAAGCAACAGTGAAAACGAAACTACAACAGAGAAGGTAAAGTATTGTTATTTATTTATTGTTTTGATAATAAAATCTATAAATATTCCTTTTGTCTATAGGAATCTATTATTAACGCCATTCCCGTTGTCCAAAAGCGCCATCATCATAAACATCATAGGAATCCAAATCATGCGCACAATCGACGCTCTCAGGTGCATGGCAATATCGATCTCATTCGTTGCTATGATCGGCCACCAGATCACCACATAAATTTCACACAAGAACAATTGAATTTGGCCCTTAAAAACCATGTTCCACAACAGCAGCAAGATGATTCCTCACCTGAGGAATCATTATCACCAAAGAAAATTGGTCCTTTGACCGAAGAGGATGATGAAAAAGAAAAAAATGAGCTGCACATGGCCGAAAGACTTGTAGAGAATGCTGCTCAACAGCAAAAAAATGCATTCCAATTTGATTCGCTTACACCAAAGCGAGAAGTGGTAGCGCATAGAGCTAGTTCATATGTTAATAAATCAGCGAATGCACAATCATCGTCAGAGGAAGAACTACAACTGAATGCCTTGAAAATTGGTAAGATTACAACAACACAAATTAATTATGTAAATGATTTAAAAAAAACTTGTATATACGACCATAATAGGCTTAATAAAAATATTTTTCTTAAATTCGGTTCCTTTTTGAATAAAAATCCAAAATACCGCTTTCAATTTTTTTTAAGATTGTTTAAAACAAAAATCCTCCAAAATGTCCATACAGCATAAAAGATTGAGTTCTTAATGAACAACTCGTATTAGCTTTAATAAACTGAGACAGCATGTTCTTGTAAGCTTTATAACTTAAGCTGCCATTAGTTTAATTGCTCATATTGCCCATATGCGAGCGGGCCAAAATACATCGTGTAATTCGGCTCAATCGAGCCATCGGAATCCACGAGCCAAATTAGCTCCGAGCCACTTTTGATATGTACGAACTACTTCTTATCGCTTAAGAAGAGACCGCTATTTATTTGTTTAACTAGTTTTGATCAAAGATAACATTTTGTTGTTATTTCATTTTAATTCAAAATGTTAAACAAAATTTATTTTTTTGTTTTTATATACAGATGAAAATCCTGAAGTTAAGCGACGACATAGAAAACAATCAACATCCTTTGTTCCATCATCATCGCTGCCAGATACGAGCACAATTAATTCCAGCTCTGATGACAACGGTGGATTCATTACGCCGCCAAAAGATGATGGTAAATCAAGAAGAAACCAAGTTAAACGTGCCACAGTGGTCGGCAATCCAATGTTCTCGACAACAGTCGATGGTGATATTGGTCCCGGTGAAAGCCTAGGCCTCGACGACCTCGACATGGACTACGAACAAATCATGCACTATTTTGATAATCTAAAGGTAAAACAAATAATTTTCTATTAATAATAAAAAATTTCAATTTTTGTGATTAGCACAATTGCTTTACGGCCGCTTTGATTTGTTGAATTATCAATTTTATTTTTTAAATTTTTTTTTTCTCTTCCATTGGTATCTCATCCCATGCAGGAATCAAATGCCTGAGTGCAAGAGATCATTGCAAAGATACGCGAAATACTATCGACGTTTCAGCAGCAATACCGAAGTGTTGCTATGCCACCAACACCGGCTAGTCCAGAAATTAATGTTGATGACCCGAATTTTGAGTATTTTTTCGAGCAGTTGAGTGAGTCATACGCTTAAAAATCGAATGATTAAAACCAAATGCATTTTCTTCTACGCCGCCGCCTACAAAAAAATATAAAAGCCATCAAAATATTGTAATAGTGCATAATGAAAAGTTGATTTTATAATAACGAAGCAAAAAAAGAAAAAAAAAAAAAACTGACAAACTAGTATGGTAATCATCTGAGCGCTTTAGTCAGTCAATTACAATAAATAGATAGAACGAATAGTTATTTTTACACCTTCTCATGACATTATGAGCAAAAAAGAAAAGAAAAAAAAAACAAAAAGTGTAACAAATCGCTTTGGCAAACAACAAACTTTTGAAGAAAATATTAAAACACCAAAACAATAATTGGAACAACAATAACATCTGGATAACGCGACTTTGCAGTGATCGTAAATTATAACAATAATACATAGATAAATATGACAAAAACAACAGTTGAAAAAAAAAAACAACAACAATAATCATTCATATCAATCATTCATTAGGAAATCATTTTTTATTAATTACATACCTCATGGGAAGAAGAATTAATCATTACATTATTTATAGCCTCCTGCATCATTGTAAACATTTTTTTTTTATAGATTTTCCATATTTAGATTAGCTCACTATTCTTAAAAAAAAGACAGTATGACTTGGGAGATTAATTTCTAAAAGAATTCTTTGGTAGTATAAATGTGAATCATCAAATGGCTTATGCATAAAGGTGGCGATTTTCTAAAATAAATTCTTTCAAAGTTTACCTAAGCTATAATTTTTTAAGTCCATTGGCTTTGAGCTCTGGAGTTATCTACCGTTTGGTCATAGGATCGATTATTAAACTTGTTTTTATTTACTTGAAAACATAGGTACTCATTAACAAAAATATTTGACAATGATTACACAGATTTTAAATAATATTTAAAACATTCAACATGTAAAAAAAAACACTCAAACTACAAACTCTATTTTCAGCCAATTTATTTTGTAAAGAGTAAGGAACTCAAGTTAAGTTCGAAAAACCTTAAAAAAAAACTTTGAAATTGTATTATTTTGTACCTAAAATCATCACCCACTGTGCATTATGCTTATACTTAAAGTTTATACTACCAAATCATTCCCAAAAGATAACTTCCTATTAATTGCTCTCCCTATTTAATTTATACAAAATTCCACACCACCTCATTGTTTATTTTTTTGTAATTAAAATTTTTTAATTCTTGTGCTTAAACATTTTAATGCTTCAAGTTAAGCTTGGAGGAGTACTTCTGTATTGTAGTCGAATGCAGACATTGTTTTTTTTTTTAAATACTTAACAAGTGCTGCATTTCTTTTGAGGGTAGAGCCATTTATTAAAAAAAAAAATTACTTCATCAAATTGCTGGTTCAATGTTAAAATTTTTATAAATCGGAAAATAAATCGCTTACCCTATTCCGTCCATTTTATTATATAAAAAAAAAACAAAACTATTTGCTTACTATAATTGACATTTTTAAACTAGTACGTGTTTTAACTTCCTTATTTGTTTTTTTATTAAATCAAATATCCCATCATTATGTAAATGCAGTATTTTATTTAAAAGAAAAAAAGAAGCAATTTCGATTGAATTTATACCAAACGCACAACATATTTTGTACATACCTTTCACTCTATCACACTTGGTTGGCTCAACCGCATATTTATAAACTTAAAATAAAAAATACACTACCTATCTAGTCAATAAACACAAAAAAAAAGAAAACAATCGATTGATTAATAATTGAGCAACCGTTTTTTTTGTTTAAATTTAAACTATAGCCTAATTGCAATGCGTTATTATCAAAGTTTTATAGTTTCTTTTATTTATTGTTAATTTTTATACGTTTTTTTTATATTATATATTGTGTACCTATATTTGTTTTTATATTTGTATTATTATTTAGTTATACCTACAAAATAAAAACCAAGCAAATATTATTCTTGTTACAATACAACAACAACAAAATGGACTGACTGCCACAAAAATGCCATAATTTATATTAATCTTAAGTTTAATTTATTATAGAAAGTCCATTTGACATTATTTTAATTATATTATATTTTATTTTATTTTAATTAAATGCATCTAATTGTTTGCTGCCATATTTTAGTAGAATTATATATTTGTAAAATTTCAAAATAAATTATTTATTTTGTTTAAAACAGCTGCATCCCTAGAATCGGATTGAAGAATATCTGATCTAAAGATAAAATATTTCAGATATTATTATAAATGGGTAACTTAAAATAAAAAACCAGTGAATTAATGCAAAATCATAAGATGCGTTAAAAGTTTTGTTAATAGATTTTTGTTTGCTTCTCAAAATTGTCAATGATATTAAAAATTTATAATTTTATATCGAACTGTTTTTGGCTTCATAAAATGATATTTTTCGTTAAAAAAGAAATATAATTAAAATCTTGCTTTTTTGTAGAAGCTTTCTTATATTTAGCCGTTAAACTTTACTTTCTTTTTTCGAGAAAACGTTTTACAATTCAAACAAGATATTAAGTTTTGTGCGTGTACTTTCCCAAAACTAACAATTTATAGCAATTCAAGTCTAAAATCTTTCAGCATCACGAAGAGAAAAAAAGTATATCACACGTACGGAACAATAATATCACAGCTTGATTTCCATATTTCCAAATTTTTGAAATTTCAGGTTTTTGATATTTGGGCACACTCTTAAACTGTGTAATACTGAGCAGTCACATTCGTCAAATTTGTCTAGTTAGTTGCAAGTCATAATAAATATTCAATTTAGAACTTTAAATACATGTTTATGTAAAATAATAGTCAAGCCACGGTTCGCCAGGGTGGGCAACGCCCCATTTATTTTCTAGTTCTGAAGTACAGACAGAAACAGATTTTTTTCTTGTAACTGCAATAGTTTTTAGTAATTTCTCGAAAAAGTTGTTTCTGTACACGAAATTTCTGTGTCAAAAACTGACAATCCAGCAAAATTTCAGTATAAGAGTAAAAACTAAAAGCTAAACAACATGTCACATTTAAATACGGAATTTGTGTTCCTTATCGCTCTTTTATATTACTGTAATCAAAAGACTTCAATTGGTCTAGTCCCTTACTCTGAACTTTAGTTAAAAATACTCAATACTGTTTTACACAGAAGAGATTTCACTCAATTGGTGGTGTCGGATTTTTGAAATCACAATTGATTTCCTTTGCCTAATTAATATCATCAGTGTAGGGCAGACATAAGTTTCTTTTGAAGCTCAACTTCGAATTTTAATTTTATTTCTCCGTCAATAGAAAATATTCAAATAAAATAGATTTTATACAATGCCTCAATTTATTTTTGGATTTGTGCAGAGTAATTAACTATAATACAATTTTTCTGTTTGAGCCATTGCTGCAATCTTCTCAGAATTCCATTATCGGATTAAATATTTAATAAACATACAATAATAAACATACAATACGTCAGACCTCAGTTCACCTTTCAATTTGTAGGGAAATTAATCAGACTGCGTTACTTATTATGACAAATCGTGCTTTGGGAATTTAGTAAACCATACATAGTTTAAATGAGTTTATTTTTAACTTTCTGTTATGACCTTGGGTCATACAAGAAAACAAATAATTTAAAACTTTATACAATAATAAGTATTTATTAATTTCAACACATGGAAATAAAATAATGTAGTTCGGTTAAGCCGGCAAATGCAAGTGAAAACGCCATCGAGCGTATATTATATCCTATGACGCTGTTTAGATTGGGAAGATTGAATCCGGTATCATGGCAGTTGATTGGCCAGAGAAGCATTGAGTGAGAATTCTCGTGAGGCACGATGAAAACATTAAAACCATACACGATGAAAATCACCAGTCCGGACTCGATTTTCCCAATCTAAGCAGGGTCTATGTACACATCGAAGAATGTATCACTTTCCTATTGCAGTCAATGCAGTTGGTAATTGCCCAGGGATGGGGTTATTCATTATGGTTGTGCTGCCTAAGCACCATAATTATCCTTGCTCTCAACACTTTCTAATTTGTTTCGTCCTTTTATTTTATTTTGCTTTGTTTGCTTTTCTTCTTTTATATTTTTCATTAAAATTCCACTTATACCTATGCTTTGGAATTGATGACACAAACAATTTTTTCGCTAAATAGTCATGAGCTTAATTTACCTTAACAAAAAAAATTAAATTGACCACATCTTAGAGCATAAATATGTATATGTATATGTGTACATATACAGCACCCATAATTTATAGCTTATTATTTAACTTTACACTGCTGATTTCAATAAAAAAAAAAGAAAACCAAAAATTTTCGGATTTGACTACTCCACCAATTTCTTTAAATAAAAAAAATAATTTTATAATTTAAAAAAAAGAAGAAAATAATAATATGAATGCTTGCTGAAACTTTCAATCAACACAATCTAAGCGAAAACGTGGTTTGCAAAAGTTCCGCTTTTGTATTGCAAAATAAATTAATATTATTATTGATATAAAACTGAAAACAAAAAAAAACAACAACACAACACAACACTGCACTGTCTACAATACCATCTAGTTATTCTTTTGAAAAACAATAATTAGTCTCACTCTGCTATCCGTTTTGATCAAATCAAGCAATTAGCTTTAAATTTAAAGCGAATATTTTGTATATTCATAATATAAATCGAATGATTTGATCCCCACAGCTAGCAGAATAGATTTACAAACAATACAATTACCTTAAAAATCAATCATGAATAATTCTTTCATCATTATTACTGCGCAATAACATAATTAAAAACTAAATCCATTTTATATATACCATATATAATGTACTGCTGCGAATCATATATATAAGTAAAAAAAAAAAACGTGTAATAAATGTAACTACTCTATTTATATTGGAATTAGAAATTACAATGCATATTATTGTAACTTCAATTGAATATATTTCTACGTAAAGTCGAATAAAAAAATTATTTATTTGCTAAACAAAAAAAAAAATAAATTAAATACTTATATGCAGGATTTATATATACAAAATAAAATAATGTCATTATATAAATAGATAAATTATAACACTAGTTAATTGAAAATAAATAAACTAAATATATAACAAACTGTATAAGCATACGATAAATTTTATAGATTGATTCAGAGTAAATGATATTCCGCAAAAAAAGAAAATAAATAAACACAGAAAACAAAAATAAAATGCATCGGAGAAAAAATAATAAATATTATTAAAATACGCTTCAAATAAAATGACACATAAATCATGAAAAATTAAACGATTCATTAACTGTAAAAGTTTCGTAAGTAATGTTAATTAAAATGAAAATAAAATACGCTATGCTTAAGAGCAATCTAACTCATATAACAAAAAAAAACAAATGTTACGGCTAAATAATGGTTAAAATATTTCATGCAGCTGAAAGTTAAAAAATATAAAATATACATGGCATAATATATAAAGGTTTAGGTACTAAGAGATTGATACAAAAAATAATGAAAAGAATTCCACATTCACAAAATCTCTGATAGTAATCTATAACTGGTCATTGGAGATATTGTGAATGAAATAAATTTAAGAGCAAATATTTAGATATTATCTTTGTTTACAAAAAAAAACGTAATAAAACTGAAAACGCATTATTATTATTAACTAATAATATTATCAAAGCCAATTAAATGATGCTTATGTACCTTTATTAGCAAACAACAAAATTATTATATATTATTGAAAAATTAAAAAAAAAAAAGAAAAAAATGTACGTAACCTATTATGAATGACATACAAATATTGAACTGATTGAGCTGAATAAAGAAATAAATCTTACAAAGTAAACCATAACAAGCATAATAAATCTTATTAAAATATTATATTAAATGCTTTCTCTTATTGTTGTTTATAAAAGAAAACCTATAAAAAGAATAACCTTGACTTATGAGTTAAATGCTTATTTTTAAAACAAATGTAATCGATGTTCAGCACTTCTTTTTTTTTTCTCCTTGAAATTCTTAAACACACGACTACAACGCTTCATACAAAAATTATGATATTTATATGTCTTGTGAAAGGAAAATGGTACGATTGCTTTTATAAACTAAACAAAAAAATTAATGAGTATGTACGTAAGACAGATTTATAAATAAAAAAATACAAATTTTATTTATATGTTTTTTCTTTAATTTATATTAAATCATAATATATATCATTAAATTAGTATTAATTTGTTTTTGTTTATACGTGTTTTTTTTTTGTTTAATTTGAAACCTAAAACCAAAATTATATAAGTTTTTATTTAAATTTTAATTTGCTTTGTTTTAAAAGCTCTTTATTTTAAATTAAACAAAAAAATTGTATATGAATTTAAAATTTTCCTTTTCCCTGAAACATATTTATTATAAATTTGTGAAGTAAATATAAAAAGTAAGAAAACAAATAAATACATTTATATATATATAAAAAATAATTATATACGTTTAATGTAGCCATTTAAGATTTTATTTAAAATTCGTTATTGCACTATTTATGTAAATATTACAAGTATATAAAGTCAAATACAACTCAATGGAATGATAAATGAAAGAATAAAAAACAGATATTAACTTAATTTTTGTAAGCGTTTTTTTTTTTTTAATATAATTTTTACAGGATTTATAGGAAAAGTAAGAGAATATACATATTTGATAATGTATCCGGATAGATTTGTGTTGTTGTAATCCCTTGTGACAAAACAGATCATGCAACAACAACCCAACGCATCGCAATTTTTTTGAGATAGCTGGATAGCCTATCTGATAGTTCCTCGAACGCAAGGTCTATGAATTTAATAAAATTACGCATACTTACTCTAGTTTCGTGCGTTGAACTTTACTTAGGGTTGACCCAGGTTTTCTTGTCAACCCCAAGAACTGTCAAAAACGGGTTCTTTGGTTTTCAAAAAACACTCGAGGGTTTAAATTATGTTGTTGACATTCAAAGCAAGAAACAAAAAGTTTTGTCCTCAATAATTAAAACAAAAAATTTGTTTAAAAAATGACTTAAAACAACCTCAAATATTTCCCTTTTATATTTCTATTTATTATCTTCCAATTTTTTCTAAATTTCTATTTCAAAAATAAGCAATTATCTGCAGCAAGCCAATCCATAATAAAATAATTGCCTCACAAGTTATGTGAGTCACAACTCCTGTCACTTTGGCCGTTTATTCGTTACCTCAACTCGCCACAACTAAAAACCTAGGTCTACTTCAGGTCTACTCTAGGTCTCAAAAAACATAGAATTTGATTGTCAGGGTGAGTTGAGGTTTTTCAAAAAAAACGATTTAGGGCGACCCCAGTCCAGCGAAAGGGAAACGGTTGAAGTTGCTTTAGTTTATTTTTAAAATCAATTTAAAACAAATTTTAATTATTGATTTTTTTTTTGGAAATTCTTAGGGTTGCGAAGAAAATCTGGGTGAACCCTGGGTAAAGTTCTACGAACTTAACTATTTATTTATTTTATTTTTTCGGTGTGGATCACTGTAGCACTTTACTACCGTGTTGGAGACCCTAAACAAATTTCTTTACGCATCATCTTATAAAGCTCTTCATTAATATTTTTCAGAAGTCTACGTTTTCGTAGTCGATTTGGAGACCACATACAATTTTCGTTTCGGTTCTGCTTCGTACTAGACCACGTGTACAAAATTTTACTGAGCTGCATACACACTCTCACCAAAACACGGCTATATTCAATTTCTACCTACCTACTTTAAAATTTGCACATCCAACAAAGCTTTAGGTAGAGAAAATATGTGCTGTATTCGACCAATATGGATTGCTTTTGAGGGAAGGGCTTTTTTTATTGAATTAAAAAAGCATAACAACCAGAAATTGTCAAAATTTAGAAAGGGATGTGAGGTAAAAGTGAAACCAAAAATGATAACCTTTTCAATTTGACAATGGAAAATCAGCGGTTAAATTAAGAGAACTTTTCGCTATTTAAATATTGGCCTGTGCACTTTCAAATCCTCAGCAAAAATGGAAAAAGTACAGATTTGATATAACAGATGATATGTTATGGTACTGGGTAACAAATAACACACATGAGTCAAAAATATTAAAAGCTACATTAATCAGCCCTATCACGAATTCCATCGTAATTGGAAACTTGTTACGAAGCCCGAAAAAAACTATCACAGATTCCATCGTAGTGGAAAATCTCATACAAATTGTCATTACGAACGGATTCAGTGATAGTTTTTTCGGGATTGGGACAAGTTTTCGATTACGACGAAATTCATGACAGGGCTGATTAAGATTAGGGGAACAAAATACCATCTTTCTTTTCAACCTAATATATGTAATAGTCCTGAGACGATCGTATGATTAACCATCTCAATAATATTTTTGCTTCATATCAAAAGCCTTATCGATGTAAAACTTTGACTAGAAATATGAAAAGCTATGCAATAAGCATATATATTTTGTTGTAATTACTTGTCACTTTTTGAATTGATTGCAAGAATTTGGGAATGCATGTATTGCCAGATTCTCTTGCACTCCCTGCAATAAATACTTTTGCATTTATTCTCACATTTGCATTGGTAACAAAAACAAGTGCTTCGTTGTGCTGATTGATGGCAGGCCCTAGCTGCTTAGTACCTGAAGAATATCTTAATGAGCACAAATATCCAACCCAACAAATTGTATCTGAAATATTCATGCCAATAGACTAAGGTGCCCTAGGATTTTTCTAACCTACAGGCAATCGATATCGTTTCCTCTCAACAAGTTATTGTGTCGCTTTGAAAATGTTTAAACTGAACGCGGTTTTATAGAACCTTTATTTTAGAAGGAATCTTCCCAAAATTGAGTGTTCGAAATAATTAATGTTAATTCCACCAAGATATCAAAACAACAATTGTAAAGTAATTTTTTATTTTGAGCCTCCTAAATTACAAGTACTTTCCAAACCATTTATGATCTACTGGTGACATCCATCTATGACATCCATTGAGGTTATTTTGGAACACGTACTTCATTGTATAGGGATTCTTGTTTTCTTTTTCTAGTCTTTCTTCTTCAGCTTTCATTTCGTCCATCATTTCTTGTGAGACTACCATTGCTTTGAACGGCAACTGTCTACAAACTAATTGAAGGAATGGTTTGACTTCAGCAAACTCACAAGTTCCTCCAATTTCAAGAATAACACGACCACTTTTGATTGGTGTCACATAGTGATCAATTGAACCTTTGCCTCCACCCATTCGCTGACCTTGACCTTTTTTTGTTACAGGCTGCCAAGGAGCGGGTATTCTCCAAATCGCAAACATTCGATTAATGTCCATCTTCCTACCGATTGTTAAACGTAACATTTCATAATGGCCATGCCGAAGACGACCACCTCCGGTTGCGACAATTCCATATTGTTTATGGATAAGGGTATTATGTACTTTTTCAGGTCCTCTCATAAGTTTCAATCGCTTTTGCATTTTTGGTGGTCGGAGATTTGGTGGGTATTGTGGTACCTTCTCCATGATCCGCAGCTTAGGACGATCATATTTTTCGATATCTGAAAAATTTATTTGAATACAAAATATTTGTATTTGTAATTAAGAGAAATGGACTTACTTTCGTATTTAATTGGTGGTGGAAAATATTTCAATCCGGCCGATTGAATTTTTTGTTGTGCGGGAACTTCTAAAAAATATTAAGAAATGTTTTAAATTTTTATGTATGTTGAATGAAATGAATGATTTGTACCTAAAAATTGACGAAAGATTTGAGTTGCTCTTCTCAGCATTGTGCCCTTTTTCTTTAATTTTGTTACCCAAATGCAAGGAAAGGAAAAAAATAATTACCTAACCAAATTTTATTTTGATGTCTGTGATATATATGTCTTATTTGAGTTTTTCGCTTTTTGAAGTTTAGCGGTAGATGTGTTCATCTTGCTGATTGGACTTTTAGTCCCCTTTCACACGAGAAAACTGATTTGCAAATTTCAGTCTTGCCACTTTACATGATATGATAAGTCATATGAGCTGTCAATTCATTTTCTGTCTAATTTCTCATGACCTGTCATTTCAGGTAAAGTCATATCACACCTTTGGATTTTTTTCATGTTTACATGTTATGATTAGATATTTTACTTTTGCTTTGATTTAATTGTCAGATAGACTCACTTCAAATCATGAAATATAAGAAAAAGGCTGCTTACCCCGGCCACCGCATACGTGCTTAAAAATCGCAGAGGTTAATTTCAACGTTTAAAAGCAGTCCATGAAGCCATGTTGTCAAACACGCTGGTCCATGTAAACCCTTTGTGTTGAGGGAGGCACAAAAATCCAAGACTGAATTGTCAAGTCAAGGCTTGATTTTTGTTATTTGTTTGTTTTGATTTGGACTGTGATTTTGAAGTTGGATGTGAAAAATCAGTTTTTTTTTATTCAAACCAAAATCATTTTCAACTATCCGAATGGACGAAACTCAAGAAAAAGTAGAACAATTAAAATTATTAAAACCAATTATATACCAGCTACATCTTCTTACCTTCTTTTTTTAAGATTTTGAGAGAGTTAATGGATTCAAAAGGGGCACTAGAATTGTTCAATACGATTCACGAATCTAGCTCGAGTTCAGAAAGCTCTGAGGATGAGGATGACCAAGCTTCTCTAAGATTGATGCAAAAAATTGATAATTATAGTGAAAGGGACTTCAAGTCCCAATTTAGATTGAACCGTTCAACAGTAGAATACATTGTGTGTAAGTTTTTGTAAATACATACATACATACATAATTTCAGTATTTACTTATTTTGAATTTAAGCAAATTATTCTAAGTCCGGATTTTCAACAAATTCAACACGTCACGGTGGACGACCCAGAATGGGTTGCAAAAAGGAAGTGTTGGTTTTTCTTTTCTATTTGGGCAACATAGTCACATTTAATGAATTGGGTGAATTATTTCAAGTACCGAAATCTTCTGCTTGGTTTGCCGTTGGCCGGGTTAGCGGTTGGCTGGTTTCAAAAGGCGACGAATATGTCAAATGGCCCCAGGGGGAAGAAGTCAAAGAAAACGCTAGAAAATTTGCAGCTATTAAGAGAATGCCAGGTGTTTTGGGTGCTATAAATTGTACTCGAATTAAAACCAACTGCACAACAAGGAATAAGAATTGTCCGAAGAGGAAAAAAAATATTCACATTGTTCTTCAAGCTGTTGTAGATTCTGATAAAAAATTCATCGATATCGATATGAGTTGTGGTGACCCTAAGCCTGGGATTCTTCATGATAGTCGAATCTTAAAAAAGTCGATGTTGTACAATAAGGCGCAAGCAAATTATAAACACCTTTTTCCTTACAATACATTTTTAATCGGTAATTCGGCATACTCAAATTCCAATTGGCTAATTCCACCTTTCAACAACAGCAAAACGACACTAACGGAGCGTCATTTAAAATTCAACAAACTACTCTTATCAACACAAAAAACGGCCGCAGATACTTTAGCCCTTTTAAAAAGCCGGTTTAGAAGGATTACGAAATTCACTGAGCAAAGATGCATTAAGGGAGCTATGAACATTGTAGGCAGTGCATGCATACTTCATAACATATGCATCATTATGAATGATAATTTTGAAATTGGACAAGTGGAAGAAGCATGTCATGAAATTGAAAATGCCTCTGTAGAAGTTCCTGAGAATCTAGAAATAGACAGACGGCAGCTGTTATTTGATTACATGTGCAAAAGAAATATAATTTGAAACATAAAACTGTTTTTTTCTTTTTTGTATTCTTGTTATATTGGGCCCTATCGCGAACGACATTTCCCGGGAAATATTTCCCACGTTCGAAAAATTCGTATCGTGAATGGTGTTCGAAATTCCCCTCGGAATTTATTGCTATCGTGAACAATGGGCCCTATCGCGAACGACATTTCCCGGGAAATATTTCCCACGTTCGAAAAATTCGTATCGTGAATGGTGTTCGAAATTCCCCTCGGAATTTATTGCTATCGTGAACAATATTTCCATGGGAAATTTGTTGTAATTTCTCTGGAATTTTTTCCCATTTATTTTGGTGGAGAAATTAAGGCGAGACGGAGGAATTGAAACTTTTTTGATAAATAAACACAATTTTTTAATTTTATTATGGGACGAACTCAACAAATCAAATCAAAATAGAACCTGCTGGTCAGTATTATGGTAAAGAATACTGTAGTGACTGGATTTACTACCTACAGGGTAAATAAGATTTGGCAAAATTTGGCCGAAATGCATCTTCATTTGGATTACCTTCTTGCAGCAAAAAACGAAAAATGCAAAACCAAGAAAAAGATCACTCAGTTTATATTTTTGGAAAAAAATAAATTTTTCTTTCTTTGCTCTTCCGCGGTTTGAATTTTGATCTATTCTGGACAAAGCTTTTCCTCGAAAATGTTAAGGAAGTTCGACAAAACTTCACAGAATGTTGACTGGGCAAGACCTCCATCGTGGTCCTTGCCGACTTCTCTTTGGTACCCACCTTCAGCAAAAAAAACGCAGACATGCACTAAGCCTGACGATGTGTGGACACTGGGCAGTGTTTTCAGATAGAGGAATTTTGTTCTTCTACGAAATTTAACACCTCGTTCAAACGGAAAAATATAATTGGCAACATGAAAAAATTCAATTATTTTGTTTGTTGTACCCTAGCAAAGTATCGAAGAGGACAATTTTATGCAATTTTATACAATTCAGTTGAAATGATCGCACCCAATATTTCTTTCTTCACATGGATGGGGAATTTGTTTGGGATATTTAGTTTTATTGTAAAGGGAATTTTAACTTAAATTTAATTTTTTTTAATTATGATCCTTTGATAACACTGTACACAATTCGAAATTGATCTCCGAAAATAATTTTGTCTTTTGAATGTTGGTAGTTTTTTCCCTGGGAAAAATTTATTCCGAGGGAAGTTCACGATAACTAGAAATATTTCTTGGGAATGAAACTTTCCGTGGGAATTAAAATTCCCCGGGAGATTCCCGATAGGGCCCATTATTATTATTCTTTGTACATACATACATACCTACACATTTGAAGCGTCCGGAATTATACAAACTAAGTCCGTTTGAGCTGGTCGCGTTAGCTTGTGTTGCTTAAAAAACCTAGTTCTTTTTTTTAAATTGGGCATCAGACGATCAGCCTTATTGTGAATTTCAGCCGAAAAATATTTCACCTTAAAATATTTTTTGTTCGCCCGGAATTTTAAAAGCTATTTTGAGTTTCGCCCGAACGAAATTTCTCTCGCCTACTAAAAATAAAAGAACATGTAGGCTCTAGGTTACGATTCTGTCTGTTCAAATATCCAATACTGTATATTTTGTATTCATAAAAGTTTAAAAGTAAAAGAAAGTTTTCACTTTCTGACGAAAGCAACCTGAAAAAACTTGTCCGATCAGCGGTTTCGTAAATTTGTTGACTAAAGGTGTTTTGTTGGTATATTTTTTTTTTTAATTTGCAATCATTACGAAAAGAACTCGAAATTCCTAATTATTTTTTCGAATATTTGCACAAAGAGCCTGTTTGTAAAAAAAATACTAAAATGCGGTCATTTAGAAAATAAAATGCTATTTACTTTTTTAAACTCTCAAAAAGTTTTTTAAGAAGTTCTATTTTCTTTTCTTCAATGGCTTTAAATTCCTCCCAACGCTCAGCTTTATTTTTTTCCGCTTGAATCTTTATCATTAATTTTTCCTCAAAGTATCGAGCTCGGTTCATTTTTGGTTTTTTGTTTTGTGATGAATTGGATAGAAGGAGTGCAGGAGTATCTGGGTAAAGTTTAGGATCATCCGCTGTCGATGATGGTAATGTTGCTGGGGTAACTGCTGTTAGTGTTGTGTCTTCTGAGTTTTCCTCGGACTTAATATATAGATAAGAAGATGCATCCGCACATACTTCATCAGGGTCCATTTTTATATGTTCATCAGCTGAGAAACTATCCCAATTCTCAAGAACTTTAGTATCTCCGTAGTCATCAGGGACAGGATCCTTTAAAAATGGAGCATCTAAATTATGTATTAAGCTTAAATAAAATTGTTTTGAATTACCGTTTTAACAGTTGATAACCCTATATTTAGCGAGTTGTCGGAGATTTTTTGTTCCTCTCCGAAAATCTCATGCATTTGAATCATGCACGGGCTAGGTACGGTTTCAGTCCTCGGATCATTTTTTAATGATCGGTATGTTCTTTGGAGCGTTGTCATTTTAACCTCTAAATGACTTACAGTTGTTTTAGGACCCTAAAATCAGTTTTATAAAACTAATAAATAAGAAGAGATTGTTGAACAGTTCAATGAAACGCACATTGTATTTTCTGAAATCATTTAGGTATAAATAATTTTAGTTATTCTGACTAAGCAAAAGGGGTGAATACAGTTTCAACTCGGTTACGATCCTATCTGTTCAAATGGCGGAAAAAAAATAACTTAAACAAATGTTTGAAAGATAGCATGGTGCTAACAAGTTTAAAATTTGAAAAATCATATTTTTAACCTGCCTTAACACTGTACGTATCTGGATACAACGGACTTTCTGGATTATTGATTGTATGAATTGTTTTTCAAAAAATACAAAATTGTTATTTATTAACTAACCTGAATAAATTTTTTGATCATGAGAATAATGTTAGTTTCTATTCAATAGCGTGCAATAGAATGGAGTTATTCGTAAAAAAATATAAATATTAGATTGGTTTTTCAAAAATAAAACAAGGATTATTATGAAATATAAAACGTAACAGTACGTACTGTTCACAATTTTATTTTTAAATCTATCAAGAAATCACAAAAAGCTATCAAAATTGTTTGGTCGATTGGGCACCATCAAACACCGGTTGGAGAGTTCCGTTAATAACGAACCTTCTAATAGAGGTATTTAAATAAAGTTAAATTTTCGTCTTTAATTTTCGCAATTCAAAATACGATTATTTAAGGGATTTTGCGGCAGGTAGGCGTTAGGTAACAGAATAACGAAAACATTTACTGTGGCTAGGAACAACAGCGCAACTTCTGGACACAGAATTGCAGCCAATAAAGTTAATGGTCCCAAAAATAAAATTTACCTACATATTTGAAATTTAAAACTATGTAATCACAGAACACACAATAATGCCTTATCCATACAAATGCTCCACTTAACTAAATCAACGGAAACCTTTGACCAAAAGGGGTCGAGATTAAACAAGACGTTATTATAAAAAACTAATTTTTGTGATCGGAAATAAAAGTATGTTTACTCACAGTAATTCCTGCAGCTAACATATCATTTAAAACATTACTATATGCTTTTCTTTTTTTTCTGGCACTATTGAACTCCGATTTCCTTGCTTTATAAAAGTGTAGGAAAGCCTCGGCTTCTTCGTTCGTCCAAGCTTTCCTTTTCGCTAAAATGATCATGTTCGTGTATAGTTAGTTAGTTACATATTCTTCATAGTAATTGTATCATTTTAATATAAATATTCACCCCTGTTGTGTTTATACATCTGTTTTATAATACTCATTTTATAAATAGGAATGTTAGAACTTTATTTTGAAGAAAAGAAAACAAAAATTAATTTATCAAAATAAACACAACTTTTTTGATAACTTGATACACTTGACTTGACACTTGAGTACATAACGATGACATTTCAGTCGGTTGTGTTCAAAGAATAGATGTTTTTTCTTTACATTTAATAGGCGTGTTCCTTTGGGCTGCAGCATCTACTGCCAAGTACTTCTGACTGCAGTCAACTATGTAATGGGTGATTTTTTAAGAGGTTTAGAACTTTAAAAAAAAAAAAACACAAAAAATTCGAAAAAATGAATGAAATATTTATTTGAATCGATAGTTTGAACTTTGCAATTTAATGTTTAAAGATAATTTCATGCAAATGTTGACCGCGGCTGCGTCTCAGGTAGCCCATCCGCTGAGTCCAATTTTGGCATACTCTTTCACACATATCGGCCGGTATCTCACGAATGAATGCATGGATGTTGGCTTCCAGTGCGTCAATCGAAGCGGGCTTGTCCCTATAGACATTAGCCTTGACATACCCCCACAAAAAATAATCTAATGGTGTCAAATCGCACGATCTAGGCGGCCAATTGACCGGCCCGAAACGTGAAATTAACTGTTCACCAAACTCGCCTCGCAATTGCGCCATTGTTTCGCGTGCTGTGTGGCATGTGGCACCGTCTTGTTGAAACCACATATCATGCAAGTCAAGAACTTCCATTTCGGGCAAAAAAAAGTTTGTTATCATCGCTCGGTAGCGTTCACCATTGACAGTAACGCTGCGATTCGCATCATCTTTGAAGAAATATGGCCCAATAATGCCGCCGGCCCATAAACCGCACCAAACAGTGGCTTTTTCGGGATGCATTGGTAGCTGTTGCAATGCTTCTGGCTGATCTTCACTCCAAATGCGGCAATTTTGCTTATTTACGTACCCATTCAACCAAAAATGAGCCTCATCGCTGAACACAATTTTTCGATAAAAAAGCGGATCCTCGGCCAGCTTTCCGAGCACGAATTTTGATAGTAAAATTCAATAATTTGCAAGCGTTGTTCATTTGTAAGACGATCCATGGTTAAATTGCAAACCAAACTGAAGCTGTTTGACAGTGACACAAGGTACTAAACACACGTCAGCTGTCAAAACCAGTGTTGCCAAAACCAAACCAGCTAAAAAATCACCCGTTACTTCTACTCTGTGGTCGAACCACGAAATGATCACTTTTTTTTTTGTATGTTAAAACATAAACT
The DNA here is from genome assembly GCA_951394125.1 of Epistrophe eligans. Taxonomy (NCBI): domain Eukaryota; kingdom Metazoa; phylum Arthropoda; class Insecta; order Diptera; family Syrphidae; genus Epistrophe; species Epistrophe eligans. Next base: position 64,907,847 of record OX596029.1, on the reverse strand, counting down.
AAATTTGACTTTAGATTATTGTACATTTTCTGCCTTTGTTTGTCAAAGTACATAATATTATAAAAAAACGAGATCTCAGCAATCTCAGTTACATGAACAGGATGAACAGCAAAATTACTTAGTTTTTCTATCAAAATCTGTTGGACTGTTTTTTGTTGCTTGTTTCGCACTGTCACATTGACGTATGGTGGAACTTCGGAATTCAAACAATATTTGTCCCCGAAAGGTCTACGTTTTTTGCAAGAGGTTTTTTGTCCCAAGCTGAGCGATGAGAGATTTCTTTTCGTAGAACGCGCCTAATGGGAACTATCGCCTCTATCAAAGTAACGAGTTGATTCGTTAGTTCATATAATTAAAAAAATCTATGGACCTGACATTTGCTGAATACGCTGACTATTAAATCTGTTCAGATTCTTGAGATATTCGTTTTCAGAACATATTCAAGGTTAGTTCACGTTTTAGAGCTCTCACAAGATTGCCTCCATCACTAGAAGAAGAAGTTGAAAGATTATAGAGAATTTAGCTTTGTGCTTACTCATTGGTAGTCTGGATGTAAATTCTCCAATTTAGCTTTGTGTTATAATCATGATATTTCAAGATACAGCAAACATGCTCTTTCTGTCTTTTAATTTTGTAAAATTAAATAAACACTGGGAAAATCAGTCAATATAACTTAGATTAACATGTCTCTATGAGCAATATTTCATAGTATGTGTACAATATAGCAAATAGTGGAAATAACTTTTAAACGCTATTAATAGTAGTTTATTTCATCTATATATTTCTCAGTCCATATATCAATATTTGGGACATTTGTAAGCTATGAAATTCCCAACCCAATTTTTATACCATAATCTATCTCCCTTTCTAATAAAATTGACAGATAAAATATTACTGATGAACCCCATAAGGGGAATGTGAGATTTCGGAAATCTGAACAAGCTCTGTCTGTTACTCAACCACGTGTGAGCAAGCATTCGAAGATTTTCTTTCGTATAGACAAATTAAAGTTTTATTTTATTTAACAAAAAATGATTTCAAAAATCACAAAAAATAAAAAACAAGATAGTGAAAATACCGATGAAACCGAGGAAAAAGAAAAAATACCAAATGAATTGTTAGTTATAGCCCAAGAAGTAAAAATAATAAATGCTCTTGCCAGCAATGATTTGTCTCAAAGAACGAAACAATTGAAGAAACTTCGTCGTTGGTTAACAATAAGATCTAACAGTTCTTTTCGTATGTTATTATTAATATCATATAACTTAATCGCAATAATAATTTTAAATAAAAATGTTTTTTTTTTATGTTTGGATCAGCATTCACTGAAGAAGACTTTCTCCGCATATGGAAGGGTCTTTACTACATGATGTGGATGTCGGACAAACCATTGGTCCAGGAAGAATTGGCTGAAGATTTGGGCAAACTTATTGAGTGCTTCAGTAATGTGAAAGATGGAGTTCAGTTTTTTGGTGCTTTTCTAAAAACCATGTGCAGGGAGTGGTTTGGCGTTGACCAGTGGAGAATGGATAAGTTCTTGATGGTATGTTCATACACGAACAATATTTTTTTTATAGGTCGTATATATGTATATTGTTTTTGGTTTTTTTTTTTGTGTTTAGTTGATTCGTCGAATGATGCGTTACATATTCCGTTTTCTAAAAAAGGACAATTGGTCGGCAGCTGGAATTAAAGAGTTTAATACTCTTATTTTCGAAAAGTTTTTGGCAGAAATTGTATCGAAAGGAATAACAATGCATTTCATGGATGTGTTCTTCGAAGAACTGGCTAAAGTATCCGACGGCGAGCTTACATCAAAGACAGTCGGTCAATTTGTTACGCCATTTGTAAAGTTTATGGCCCAAGAAAATGATTTTAAGATTCTTGGACATTGTCGTAATAGGATTTTCAATCATCTGTTATACCAGAGTGAACTGGGACGTGAATATAGCGATAAATATAATGCTTGGAAAGAAGTAAGTAATCAAATCGATAAAATGTATGATAAATACCTTTTACTTTTATCCTATAAAATGTATTTTTTTTTTTTATATTTCTGTATGAACGAATGAGATTTTTGTATTTCTGAATTTTGAGATCCAAAGATTTCCGCATTCTTATGGTAGATTTACATGTTTCTGCGAAACTCACCGTGTGCAAAACTCAAGTAAAGTAGAGCGGGAGAGACTCATGCCAAATAACTAATGTGTGAAAGAGTACCTTTATAAAGATGAACATGTTTGTCATTACATCTGCATTGGCACTTCCTATAATGTACATTCTGCATTTTTGTCTTCTTTCTCTATTCAAAAAATGTAAATTTTATATCTTACATCCTTTTTTATTGCAGAACTAGCATGAAGATGAATGTATCTCCACCATTAGTGGTCTTGATAGATAGGTACACAATTTGTAATTTCAAGGTCTGCCCATATTTCAACTGGACGCCACCAGTAAGATTTCATGAGATATTATTTCTCAATCCACTGAACCAAAAATCTCCCCTATCCAATTCTTTCTAAGTATTTCTGTTTAATTCAGGTCGTATGTATGTAAAAGACCTAACGTCTTGCAGGTTTAAGCTAAAAAATTATTATTATAAGAAAAATAAATATTCTTTTTAGCCGCTACTTGGAGAGTCTTTGGTCGTGTTGTCTTTCAATTCTTTTTAGCCTAATATGAAAAAGGACAACGTTCGCCAAACCGTTGGAAAAAGCGAACTTTCGATTTGCTTACCATGATAAGTGCCTAAATATTTAAAATTGTTTTTGAGCTAGATTGCACCACACTTTTCAGGGGAATTTGGCTGTCATTTCATTGGATTTTGTGTTATTATATTGTTTGTTTTTTAACCTACATTTCTAAGTATATTCTCAAGGTTTTTTCAAATAATTGTATTAACTTACTAAAATTAAAATTGTATAGGTACAAAATCTTTTTGATTTTGATGAGATTTTGAACTTTTTGCTCAAAACACATAATTATTGCTCTATTTTAATATTGATGAACATCTTTTCTAATTCTAGATGGGATTTCCAACTGAATCTATTGATGATTTAGAAAAACTCGAAGCTCCTACAGACACAGAAGAAGGTTTTATTCACAAAAACAAAAACAAAAATATTTTCCTTAACACAACTATATAATATTTTCAGAAGATAATGGATCTCCTCAAGGGCCAAAAATTCTAGATCCCAGAGCAGGTAATGTTGATGTCTACATACCATTGTTGCCCCTGGATGCAAAATACGTCATCAAAGAGATTGAGTCTCTTTTATATAAAGAGGAAACAACTCCTAAAAGTCGTAAATTACTCAAGGATATTTTAGAAAAGTAAGAAATTTTAAATTGAATGGTTCTTTATGAAAAAAAAAACGATAATTTGTTGTATTTTTTTCTTCTAGATATCAAACATACCAATCTGGCAAATTCCCATTGGGTGTCCAAAAAATGCCTAGACCAAACCTAAAATCTGAAACGCCATTGATAAAAACTAAAATAGAGGCTTTGGAAGACTTAGAAAACAATATGTACTCAACAACGAGAAAACTTAAACAGCTCAGTAAGAAAAAACGCAAAAAACTTCTGGCTTCGTTGAATTTTAGTGAAGCTGATGAAAACACATTCGAAAAATTGATTGAACGTTCATTGCCAAAAGCTGAGCAAAATGGTGTGAATGGAAAAAAACGTAAATCGCTTCAGTCTATGTCTTGGGTTGAAGAAGAGGTCGAAAATGAAGTATCACCTAGTAAAATGAAAAAAGTCGAAGATAAAGTGGAAACGGCTAAAACAAAAGAACAAACAAATCTAAAAAAGCAAAAGAAAAAAATTCAAAAAGATGAAAAACCCAAACAATTAAGCGACAAATCAAATGTATCCGTATCCGCTGATGAAAAAAAGGATGAGGAGAAAAAAGTATCAGAATGGGATGAGCCCATGACAGAGGGTGAAATTGAATATTTCATTCCATCCAAGAAGATTCAATTAAAAGAAGCCAATGAAAAGTTAGCCGACATAGTCCCAAATCCATTTGCTCATTTGAATCAAAGTGATTCGCCCAAAACACCCAAAAATTTACTTTTGGGAAAGAAAGTAAAAAAAATCGCTCAAAGCGCTAAGTTGGCAAAGGAAAAGCCCTCATCTCCATACACCCCCCCTAAACGAGTTAAAATAATGCTACAAAGGAACACAATGCAGAATCCAAGTGAATATATAAAACAGATCAAAAGCTCACCCAATGTGCCCTTTGATGCAACAAAGAAGCCAGCGAAAGGTTTGCTTAAACCCAACTCAATGCCAAGTCCAATTAATCCATTTTATAAAAAGAAAATCGGGCTTAAACTACTGAATGAAACACTTTGAGACAAGTTTAATCGCTGTTTTTCTTATTTTTTTACACCTAAAGATTGATTATGTTTTTTATAAACAAATTTTAGAAATTAATACCGATTTCGAGTTTTAGCAACCAAAGTAAGAAATTTCTACTAAACACTTTGATAAATGCTTTTAATGTATGTATATTTTTTTTTTTTTCATTTTCAATAACATTGAATATTTTAATGTTAATATTTAAAACATAATTATGTACTTAGAAAATAAGTAGTAGAAAATTAAAAGTTGTAGAAACTAAATTACACGCTATTTATTTGTTGCACAATTGGTATCGTAATACAAGGACTGTTCTTATAGTGGCCTGTTTCTGCTTCGAAGAGGATTTGTTGAATTTTCAATTTTGCCATCGATCGGGAATAGGAATCGGGAATGGCACGTAGCTGACCGGCTACACTGCGGCAGAATAAATCAAATTCGTCTTCTTTGTATGGTGACGAAGACGAGGCATCGAATGTGTTTGTTAGGTCGATTTTATTATTTAATCTTGGGATATCTGTGCATGTAGGCTCAGTGTAACTTTGGTCGATAGTTGTTGCTGTTTGTTGATATTCTTCCGTATCGGTTTCTTTTACAACTCGTATAAAAGACTTGTAGTCTTGTGTGTCATTATTTTGTGTTTGTTCGTCATCGTTTAGTTCATTATCGACGATCATTTCTTCACCGCTGTAAACTTCATCAGTATATTCAACTGTAAAATCCTTGCAGTCAGTCTGATTTGCAGGTTCATATTTCGGACAAAACTAAAGTTAGACAAGTAATTTAAAATAATAATTTATTTGTTTGTTAGAATTAATTAATTTATTGTGTAGCTGTTTTATACTTTCTACGTTTATTTTATTCCTAAAGCGGTGGGCGGCAATACACAGTATTCCCACCTATTGATATAGATAAAATTTTACTTTCCTGATCGACGAAAAAGCCTTTAACTTAGAGGAGTTTTTATCCATCGTTATAAAGGATACAACCTACACCAAATTAAGGGAAACAATCACCTTCTATATTTTCAAATTTAAATGATTTCTTACTTTTCTAATCAATTGGTAGAAATAATTTAAATAAACAGAAATTATGATCAAAGTTTATTTTTAACTTTAATTTTGTTTGTCCAGAATTCTCCATGGTAGTATTGTTTTCAAAAGTTTTTCTATACCTATATTTAAATGCCATACATTTCAGCAAAAAACATTAAAAAAATAAAATAATATTTTACTGCTAATAATAATTACTAATACTACTGCTAAAAATAAATATTAATTTAAGTATAACACACATTATTTAATGAATTTGATAAAACTCGTTGCTGATTCAGTTACACATAATTTCATCCCCAGATACTGAATTTTTAATGTACGAATAATAATTAAAGCTCTATTTAATTTCTTTTTAATGTAAATCCTATAAATAAAGGCAAGAATTTGAAACAATGACTTTCGATTTCGACTGAAATTGCAGATTTTTTAAGCGTTCAACGACATAAATTGAATCTGAATTTTCAGATTTTATTTGAAAAGCAAAGTAAAGTAATTGGTAGTAACATTTTTTAATTATATGTTAGATTTTATCTGTCTGGTTTGGGCGGTCACTAAAACACGGCTATAATTACGTTTACCCTAAGCACAATCTTAATTAATTTGAATGTTACTAATTGCCACTTTATAGCGTATTTTACTTAATTTGTAGCGTGCATAAAAAAATAAGCAACAAAAATTTATTGTTTACAAAAATGTACCCACCTCTTTTTTAATACGCCTGGATACGCATACATTTTTCAAAAATGAATTTGCCTTGTTGAACCAAAACAATTTAGGTTTGTATAATTTGCCCATTTTTTTATGAGCATTTAAAATCCTCAATTCTTTTGTGTATGTTGTCCTTATACCTTTTACTTTCAATTTAATATCATGAACCGTTAATGAGGGTACATTGAGTTCTTTAATAATTGCCATGTATGCTTGGTCACGATCAGCCTTGTTCTTATAGCTATCCAAAGAAGTATCCCAAAGGCATTCTTGTCTTTCGTAAGCCTCCAGAAATGCTAGCACTCTGATAGATCGTCCATCGTTGTATTTCGACATACTCAGAAGAATGTTTTCTTATTTGTTATTCAAAGCGATAGGACCGTTTTTTTGTTGGTAATATAAATTTTAATTTTATTGAATAATAAAATAAAAAACGATTGAATAGTCATCCGCAAGTTCTTGACAGTTGATTCTAATTGAATGGCGACGCAATCGCCCTTGCCATACACAACAAATAGCAGAAGGGTGACTTTTTTATATTCATAAACAAACAGCTTGTATCATTCACGGTGGATTGGTTGAACGGGAGAAATTCACAGTAAAGTTCGTGAAGACCAGAGCTACTACCTATTTGAGTAGTTTGTATGAATTTATTCTCTCAATAAAATAAAAGGGGTATTCATGCAACGGCGTAAAGTCGTTGTAAACTTCGTAAACCTGTGAAATTTGTATGAACATTTGAGAGGTTTACGCAGTTTACCACGTTTACGATGACTTGATGTTGCATGAACACCCCTAAAGTACTGTAAACAAACTGGCCTGAAGTTACATAACTCTTAGAAAACAATTAAACATGTTTATTTGTAACTTGGAAAGCTGTCCAAAGTTAGACAACGTTTATAAACATGACCTAGATATTACAGCCGAAGCAATTTCCAATTTACAGAAAACAATAATTCGTTAAATATAACCTCAATGTAGTTTTAATTTAGTTGGTATTATTTGTTTTTTTTTTTTACGGAAATATAGTACCATTATTAAGCCTTAACTACATTGGCCAAAAAAGTACAAAAGTGAAAATTTTCAAACTCATTTTGGGATAGTAATTCTGACTGGAAAACTCATAAAAATGATGCAGAAAGCTTAAATTTCAGTTTAAAAAAAATGTGTGTATTCTTTTTTAACAAGTCAAATGCACTAGCGGGAAAAAAAATATTTTTACTAAAGTGGTCATTGTAGAAAGGCTTTATAATACTAAAAAACACAATTTTGTGCATAAGGCGTTTTGAATGAAATAACTGTCTTTTTCGTTAAGCGCCTCACGTCATTTGAAAATTACAAAAGCAATCTACAACTAAAAGTAAAACTAATTTTTGCAAGAAAATAATAAAGGTGTGTATTTAAAGTAGATTTAGAAATCCAAATTCAAAAGCAACGTTGGATTTTGTGTTGTTTTTGTAATGTATTTTCGTAAGCAAATCCAGTCAGTATTGTATCTCTTTCCCTCTTTCCCAATTCATTTTCTCTCAGTAGAAGCAGAAATAGTACAAATGGAGTTGTTACTCGAAATTACGTTCTGATTTCCAAAAGAAAGTACCAACTTTAGCAACAATCACGTTTAAAGTGCGGATTTTCGCCGGCCGCCATTTGACCGCTCGTTGGGTGTCCGCTGAATAAAAACTTATTGTGAACTGCTTTAAATAAAAAAAAAATATTTGTATTGTGAATTTACAGCAAGTTTTTGACATCTTACTCTGGCGGCAAACCGCATTTTCCAAAAATCGTAAACTTTCTGTGGAAAAATTATACATTTTTAAATCAAAGCTAAATTAAATATAAAAATGAGTGAAGGTAATTATAAATATTAATACAGTTTTCATTGATATCCATTTTAAACATAACAATTATTAAAGCAATGCCAGAGGACATGTGGACTCCATACAAACACTTGTATAGGGTCATAGAGAATTCAATAGCCAATCCTTCGAAGCTAATTATTCCAGAGTTGGAGTCAGTATTGAGGAAGCATAAACAAAATTTTACCAGTATTTTAAGAAATCCTGTAAGTAAAAACGTATTTCTTCTGTTTTTTTTTCAATTTCTAATAGTAATTTTATTTGTTAGCCAAAAAATGAGAATAATCGCACTCAACTCAGACAAGGCATTACCGATGGCATAAACATACCAGGACACGGTCATATGTTACTATCCAAAGATCTGGTTGACGAAAGCATAATTATATCGGAGATGTTTAATTTGGATGAGTTCATAGCTCTGGAACTACTTTGTACGGCTCAGCGACAAATGCCACAGCATCCAGGCTTGCCTCGAGGATTAGTTGCTATTCTGCTGTATTATGATGGGCGCAAGGCAATAGCATGTTCATTGAGAGATTTGTTTCAAGCCAGCAGTGGTGTTTCGTGGTGTACCGATGCTCCGAAAGAAGTAAGATTAACGCTACAGTCTTGATTTTAGATTTCTAATGAAACTAATTTAGGTTACCTATCTGATATCATCATTTGCCCAAAATCTAGTAGAAGAATCTAGTGTGTTGGGTCGTATTATTGAACTCTTTGAGCAATTGGATATATCTGCCGAGGTTTGAATTTCTCTTTTCAATATCGAATAGAACTTGTACAAGTAGCATTGTATTTTATAGCTAAGCATTTTAACGAAAAATCGAGCACTTGGACCTCCAAAACATCGCCGACAAGTTCTTGATTTGTTCGAAGACATTCGATTGGCTTTGGCGACTGCTTTATTTAATTGGTCAGCACAATGTGGCCTTCCGAAGAATATTTCTAAAAAACTAATGGAATATCTTTCAAAATATAAGCCAACCGAACCTACTGGAGGCATTGATGACGTTACAATGACCCTCTTGATGGCTCTGTTGTATTCCTTCGACACAAGTGTTCTGCAAAGACAGGAAGATAATGAACGATGTGTTCAAAATTTACCCATTATCAATGAAAATGGCTATGCCCAACATATATACGAAGCATTGCAGTCTGATAACAATTGGGAATGGGATAATCGTTTGAAATCAATTGTTACATTTGCTTTTGGACTGTCCATGGCAAGTTTACGTCAAGCTCCACAGAATCTGCAGTTTTCCTCGGCAAGAGTTATCGATCGTGATGAACAACTTGTAGATGAAGCAATATCGTTAAAAGTTTTTGATTTCATTCATTACTATCTGTTGGATAGGGAGATACTCTTTAAGTAAGTTTTGTTTTGTTTTATTTTTTTAGTGAGAATTTAATTTAAAATTTGCATTTTTTAGGTCTGAATTTTTCTATCGTCGTGTACATTCATTATTTACTGACTTCATTGATTTTATGCACTCTAAGGTAAGTAACAAATTTAGTTTGTGTAGGTTTTTTTTTAGCTTAAAAGATCCATCAATTTGAATAAAACAAGGTACATTTTTTTATATCGGGATCAAATATAATAAGGATTTAATTTCATTGTCCCAATCACAATCCAAAAAATTACATCTCCAAGTTCCTTTAAATTTCTAAACGATCATGGATTCCTTAAATTTTTTGATATATTGTTTTTGATACATCGACCAACAAGACCTCTATTTGTGGGTATTTCTATTTTTAGCTTAAGAATAAATACAAAAATATTTCCTAAAATCATTAAAAAAAAATTCTGCATTTCAGGTCACTGAATTGAGAGGGCGAGCTGATGAAACAGCTCGAACCGTTCAAGGCTTTGCCAAGGAAGGCTTAGATCCACCACCTAATTTGGATCATAATTTCGAGTTATTAATGCTGTCGATTGGAAAATTCTACGATGGCGACAAATCTGGACTATCACTAAGCGTAGAATATTGGGGACCAATGGACATTCCGGCTAATTATGCAAAGACCACATCACGCTCTGTTTCACTATTTAAATTTATTCGCTTAGCTGGTGAACTCTTACCTCCAATATTATTTGTTCCATATCTAAAAATGCTAGCTGGGCTTTCGAGTTGTGGTCAATCAGCTCGCAACACATTCAATTTATTGAAACAAGGTTCTGGTTTATCTGGAAGTGCAACTTTATCATGGGAACATTTTTTCAGTTCTCTAGCTCGTTATTATTCGTGAGTACAAACAATTTTAATTAGTAGATGTTTTAATTAAATTATAAAAAATATTTCTGTTAATAGAAATTTACGTCAAGAACAATGTCCGGGAAGTGAGACAATTTACAGAAATCGTGTGCTTAATAGGAGTATCAATCCACAAGAAATTGAAGGTTTAAATGCTGTACTGTATGTTATACGATCTGTTGCTACCTACGATGAAATGGCGAGAGTAGCATTATGTGAACATCCCAACTGGGCACCTCTGCATGTATTACTAGGTTAGAATATTTTTTTTTCCCAAAGGATTCAAATTGTGTAAAATATTTTTTATTTTGTTTTTTTTTTTTTTGTAGGACTTTTAAGTTGCTCAGTTCCAATTAATTTGAAAGCAGATATCCTTTTGACATTGGCAGCTTTGGGAAAGTCAAAAGATACTGCAATTCAATTATGGAATAATTTGGAGGCTTCTCAAATTATTGCCACTGTACCTACAACTAATACTTATGGTAAGACAATAATGAAATATATAACTCACGTTACGTTAAGCAAAAATTTTAGCAAGTATTGAATTACATCTTTTGCTTAAAAGAATAAATTGCACATTGAAAACAAAACCGGTACTACAAAATTATTCTTTTAGTGCCTTTATCCATTTTTTTTTTTCAATTTAACAATTACATTTTACAAAAGATAGTGATACTATATTTTCGCCAAGTAACATAATTTTTAATCTTATTTTTTTAGAGCTATCGACCACTGAAGTAAGTCGAAAACTTAAATCGTCCATTTTCAAAAATTAGGGTTTTTGTTTAGTGCCATTTTTGTTTTAAATGTGGGATATAAGTTTGGTATAAAAACGAAGGAAAAAGAAGTTCTAAACTAAAAGACAATCAGTGTAACCGATGATTAAATTTATTTAAACCTGACCAAATGATATAATTTGCCCAGAGAAAAAAAATTTACAAAAAGTTGATTGTATTGGGTATATTATTGTGATGTGGGACAGTAAGTAAGTCCGAAACAATCGCTAAACTTTTAAAGAAAGCATTTTTTACAATTAAGGTTAAAATCGAGTGTAAAAAAGTGATTTCTTTTTTATTTTAATAAATTTTCTTTTAAAAATTAATTACAGTTTACTATATCACGTCTGGTGGACCGCTCTAGATAAAACCACAAATTGTGATAAACTTAGTAAGGTCCAACGAACTGCCTGTTTGTGCACGAGCGGAGCACTTCGCTCCACTCCCTCTGCGGCACTAAACATTCTTTTCCATCTGATACCTCTAGACATTTTTAGTAAACAAACGGCCGCAAGCACAGCTATTCGTCTTAAAGCCTCTTCACAGTGGATGAATAATGAAATTGGCCATTCGGTAATTCTGAATTCATTCAGATCATTCTCAAGTAACATCGACTACACTATACCCCAAGCACATTTCAACAAAAACTTTCAAGTTACCATCCCATCCAGATCAACTTGGGAGGATGACAATTTCTTGAAAGATGAATCCGTTCACTTTTATACTGATGGATCAAAAACCGCCGACGGGGTTGGTGGAGGCGTGTACTCAGACAGACTTAATTTAGGTCTATCATTCCGTCTTCCTAATCATTGTAGCGTGTTCCAGGCGGAACTTTTAGCGATTAAAGAAGCTTTATCTTGGCTTAAAGAAAACGTGATATCAACTACTGATATCCGCATCTTCTCAGACCGCGAAGCTGCCATCAAATCTCTGGACTCTGTTTGTACAAACTCTATAACAGCCCAAAACTGCTGATCATCTCTCATTGAGATGGCGGAGCAGTTCAACATTCACCTTTGTTGGGTGCCGGGCCACAGGGACATTCCAGGAAACTGTAAAGCTGACGAACTCGCTAAAAGTGGAACAACAGTACCCATACTACCAAATAAGACAACTATTTGTATACCTATCGCTACTTTTAAACATATGCTAAAGCAAGATGCTATAAAGAAAACAAACCTTAGGTGGAACAACCTCACCACTTGCTTAACGACAAAACAAATCTGGCCAATGCTGGATCTGAAGCGCTCTAAGCAATTGATATCGTTAAGCAGATTGCACATTAGTTCCGTAATAGGTGTCATAAGCGGACACTGTCTAATAGGTAGGCACGCCATGCGACTAGGCGTTCACTCTGCAGAAGCTGCATGGATGAGGAAGAGGAGGAAACAATTCCTCACCTTCTTTGTACATGTACTGCTCTGTCACAGAGACGTAGACTCCGTCTGAGAGACTTATACTACAACGATACGAGTGATCTAGCAAATACTTCTATAAGTAATCTTGCACGCTTCATAAGAAGCTCAAATTGGTTCAATTGAGTAAGGAAAAGCTTTCCTAGATCCATGTGGTATCACAACGGGCCAACAATTGGCCTAAGTGTGTCGGTTTTTTCACTGACAGCCACTTCAACCTAACCTAACCTAACCTAACCATATCACGTATGTATCACGAAAAGCAAAATTTCCTGATAACTCGTGAGTAAACTCTGAATATACGGTATAATTAACTTGAAAGTCAAAAATGAATCTACAATATTTTATTGGTAGGGTTGATAAAGTTGAATTAATATTGCCCTTGAATTGTTCTCGTTTAAATGTTGATTTGAACTGAAATCATTTGCTCTAGGGTTAAATATATTTGGGTTTGGGTTAAGCATATTTTGTTTTACTCGTGTGACTTTTATTTTCTATTTAAACGAAAATGGTAAATAAATATTTTGGGGTGTTTTAATTTCCGAAACTATTGAACAGAAAACCCTTTTTTTAAACCTTTAAAAAAGTATTGACGGTAAATAATGTTGTCCGCAGTCATAAACCCGTACTTATAACGCCCTTATGCTGTTCTCATATAAATTTGTAGGAGATTTTTACATTTTTACGATTTTTCCGAACTACAGCGACATTCATAATATTTTGTTGAGCGCAAACAATTTATCAAAATCGTGCATATGGTTTTAAAATATTTTTTTTATTTTTCAGTTGTGTGTGGATTGGAAGTTGAAATAGAACAAAACGAATCTCGCAACGAATCATATCCTTTGTCGCAAGCAGCCTTAGAATTATTATATACTCTGTCATCAACTGCGGTACCAAGGAATCTGGGAGGCGGTCCAAGGAAACCTGGCCTCGATCCGTATTTAACATTTGTTATTGATGCAGTACTGCTTAAATTTTACAACAGGTAAATAAAGTATATATTTTTTTTACACACTAATATCTACTCAACGGAAATAATTCTATTTAAAAAAAAATATATATATTTTTCTTTATTATAAATGCGCTTCAATTCAATTCCGAGCTCATATCAATTAAGTGTCTTTTATCACTAACAATAACGTTTTATTTCCGGGAAAATAATGGAACTGGCGAAAAGGTTGAGTAGCGTATTCGTTGAGAAAGACTAATTGAAGATTTTTCGAAGACGGAAGATTCAAAATGATTTTTTAAGGGGAATGTTAGAACTTTTAAAAGTTGTTACAATTTTTTTTTTTTTGGAAATAAATATTTAAAAAAAATATTTGGCTATTGGCTATGTATTCTCAACTCAACTATGACATAATTTTTAGATTGTAATATTTCGAAAACCTTCTTGATGGATGAGTTCGTAGCTCGAATTAGAATTCAGCTTATCAAAAACTTTCGAACAAAGTATAGCCTTGTAATTTTTCATCAAATTTTGTCGACAAGTATTAATAATATTTTTCGTATTTTTTTGTGAAATTTAGACGTGTCACCGTCCGTTAAAGAGATGGGATGTAGTTCTTTCGTTTACGTTTTATAAAGTTAGTCCTGTTTGAAGGACCATTCACGTCCTCGTTGAAACCACAAATTTTTAGTAAATTTTTGATAAATTCTAAATCTTAGCTAAAACCAACATACTATACGGAACACTTCGTTAGAACAAAATTGAATGATTATGATGACTCATTTATTTTTCTTATTACAGAAACTACAAAAATCCTTCCGAAAAATGGGAAGTTGGTGAAAAGTGTTTGCGATTACTGCATTACTTCCTTAAGAGCTACGAAATTAGCCCTGCCGATTTTGCTGATAATAGAGAAGAGAACGCTCCTCCTGGCTATCATATTATGTTGCAACTTCATACAAAATCGGACACACTCCGATTATTGCTACATATTATTGATGAAGCACGTAATAACCTCGACCAATATCATCCGTTTCCAGGCAAAATAAAACTCGAGGAATGTGCCTTACATTGTCTCAATATTCTGGAATTGGGATTATCCAATCAGGATCTATATTTCGATGCTCATTCAGTGGCAAATTGTTCAACATTACTCTCGGGTCTCAATAAAATCATGTTGGATGTTAATCCAAGGAGTGGCAAACCTGACCATGTGCTTAATACAACCAAATTTGTAACATACAACAGTTGGTTGCCACGCCACGCATTGGTCTGTGTTAAAATTTTGAATATTGTGTCTCGTCTACCGAATGTAAGTTCTCAGATTCTGGGAATGTTTACACAAAACGAAAGGATTCAAACCGAGATCCGTCATGGATTTGTTGAGAGTCTAGAGGCAGATCTGCCAACTTCTTTGCCAGATGAACTTGATGACGATGGAAAGAATGAGTCGAAAATAGAATTAGAAATGAAAGAAGCCATTATATGCTTGATTCAAGACTGCCTTCCCCAGCCTGCACCTAACATTGCTCATTTTCTGTTGGGTTTTGACATAACAAAAGACATTCGATCAACGTTATTACAAAAGCCGGGAGTATTGGACTTTCCCAGCACATGCACAAAGTCACTTGTTTTTCTATTGGATAATCATTTAGAGGTAATTTGGTGAGTTTTATTTGTAAACCAATAATCTAATTTATTTAATATATTTTCAGACATTAAAATCAAAAGTTGAATGTGATGCAGCTTATGAAACAATTATTGAAAAAGCCTATGGTCTGTTGTATTCTTTATGCTTCAATCATCGTACTTCAGAAACAATATTGCGTTTTCTTCGAACTTGCAATGACTTTTTGTGTCGTCATCTGTCTGCACTGCCATTTGGAAAATACAAACGCTCGCAAGTTCTTAATCAAATAGGATATCTCCTAAGATGCACTGCCATTGAATTAAAAATAACAGCTGCTAATAGTCAAATAACACGTTTTCAACACTTGTGTGAAATTCTTTTAGGTAACTGCAAAATTTTTGTTAATTTATCAAAAATCTATATGTAATTTTTATTTTCCTATGAAGGTGTTTCTGGAAATTCAAGCCAAGAAAACATTCCCTTAGAACTAAGTCATTACTACACGAATCCATTGAGTGAAGTGAAGTCATCATCTGACAAAGGTGCCAAGCTTTTAATATGTAATTTGTTAGACTGCCTAGATTTTGAAGCAAAAACCGTTACACATCCAAAATGGGATTTCTTTGATAATTCTCTAACTACACAAATCTTACAAGAATGTGAAATAAAGTCTGAACATGGACCAAAACTGATAAACATTAAAAAATTGCATGATATTCTTAATGATGAATTGCACACTGTCCAGAATACAATCGCATCAGGTCAGCGACAGTTGATTTTAAAGGAAATTGAATCAGTTTTATTGTTTGCACTAAAAGTGAATGAACAGAAAAATAAAAGTTTTGCCACAGTTAAGTTTATGGAAGCTTGGGGCCAGGTATAACTTTTTTTCTCATCAACAAATCAATATCAACAAATTTATTGAAATATGTTTTTTTTTTTTTAGGTTACAGAAGTTCTATTCAGTTGTGCACCAGTTCCTGCTCTTCCTGTCGAAGTGAAACAGGAACTGATTATTGAAATTCTGCAATGTATTTTGAGTAAAGTTGTACCAGTGCAAGTATTGTTGGAATTGGCGAATATTTCATCTGGAACTGTGTTGCTGTTGTTAGTTAATTTGCGTTATTGCAATATTCAGAAGACGACAGCCCAAAAAGAATCGGGTAAGACTTTTAAATAGCATCGTTCAAGGATGTAGAATTCGTTTCGGCGACGTATTTCCCAATATTTTTAACATCTTTGCCCAGAATTTCTTAAGTTAACTGTTCACATATCTCTATGATATTTTTAAGATTATAACTTCAAAAGCTCATACAAAAACATATCAAATACTTTTTTTACAGATCAAAATGATAATCGTCACTTATCAACATTTAACGGAAATGGAAAGTCACAATCTACTTTTTCCAAGTCAAATACACTGAGTCTTAAATTTATTCTGCGCAACATCGTAGAGTGGATTATTGTTAGCGGAGTAGCATCACAAAAGTTACGAATTAATTTGTATGCTTCACTTCTTAATTTTATGCATATTGTTAAAGGGAATTCATCTGAGGCAGCAGCAGTTAGAACTGACGATGAGCAGTAAGAATCTTAAAAATAAAATTTACTAAACAAATACATACATATATTTATTCTTTTTCCTTCATTAAGCTATATCTCTCGTCTTGATCGATCAATGTTCGCCTCCGATGATAATGGCTACTTAAGTGAATCCAATCAAGTCCAAATGACAGTTGAAGTCTTTACCTCCTTTGGAGATAAACTGATTGATATCTTATGTCATGATTGCATCGGTGGACATGATATCTGTAAAATGACAGCATTATCTTGCATTGACACTTTACTTGATTTGGACTCTTTGACAAGCTTCATTAACTTCATTGCAAAACGTGGCTATTTGTCGCATCTCATCGATAGTCTTTTAAAATCAGATGAAAGCCTTTGTAAAGTCTTGCGAAATACCCCAGAAAATATGCGAGCATTGTACGTTTACGAGTCTAAAATGGCTATGTTGGCTCGTGTTGCAAGCTCCCATGTTGGCGCTGAGCTTCTTTTGGAAGACAAAATTCTCGGTGTACTTGCTGGCATGAAAGTCTTTGATATGCATCCTGATTTCCAAATAAATAATTTTTCCCGTCATAAGCATGGAGATTCGTTTGTTCCACCAATCGAAGCACGCTACCAACAAATATTGTTTCCCGCTTTAAATCTATGCGACGCAATTATTTCGACTCTCGGCCCAGAAAACCATTCAGCTATTTCTCAAATTGTTCATTTCTTACTTTCACATGGGGATATGATTGAAATAATATTACGTGCTGGTACTCCATTCTTAGATCTTGGTCTTCTGCAGGAGCTTTCGTCAATTACGGGATTAATTGCTCGTACTACAAATCAAGTAAAAACAAAAATATTTAAAATTATGTAATGGCTGAATGAATAATATAATATTTTTCTCAGGAGTTTTTGGCATTGGCTGATCCTAGTTTCAATCAAGACGTAGGAGTTCATCTTTATCGAATGCAACGACTTATGCTGTCTCTACTGCCACGATTCATAATAAGCGAGACGACATTGAAAGAAATGCAAAAACCAGAAAATATAATGTATCCACCTACGGATAAAAATAAAGCATTGCAGGTGAAATACTTTTTAGAAACAGCATCGAATCTAGCGTTATACTGCCGAAATGCCATCGCAAATCATTCAGCTGATCATCGGGCCACAGGAATAATATTCTCACCGAGTATAACAGATTCAATACAGAGGTATGTTTTTCCTGATTTTATAAAATATATTCATAAAATAAATTATTTAAGGAATGAAAACCGAAGTGGAACTCTTGAAATTTCTCCCAGTCTGGGAGTAGTTCTAAATCAACTAAAAAGCTCGGTAGAATACTACAATAGACAGAAATCAGTATTCGAAAACCTTCAGCGACAGCGTTCTTCTTTATCAAACATTGGTCTAGACTCAACAGGTATATTTCTACGAGTATAATCAATTAAAAAAAAAAGATCAAAATCTATAAACTTTAAATTCTCTTCATAGCACGATCAAATTATGCTGAACTATCTGAACGTTTATTGGAAAAACAAAATGAACTGAATCATTGTGCATTTATCACAGAACAGTGCTTATATCTTCTATGGACACATTTAGATTTCTTCATGAGGCGTACAATTCCTGTGAACACACTCCAATTCAACAAAACTGCTCCATTCTCATCCGATAGTAAGTTTATTTAAAGTTTTATTTAAATAAACTCATTAAAAATAAATTATAATTTTCTTGTAGGTTTTGTTTCATCATCAGCTGAAGCAAGTTGGCGTGTTTCCTCCGAAGATGTTAGTTATTTGAAAAAGAATTTAGTTTCCATTTTTAATGAAACATTCAGCAAACAATTAATATCAACTGCACAAACTCAAGCAGTTGCAGATAAAGGTTTTACCGAAGCATTGTTGAGACGTATTAAATGTTTGATACAATTTGTGCCAGTTAATTAAACAAAAAAAACTGATAATTTTATGTTTGGTGTATTTAAATATTTTAAAACAAAAAAGAAATACAAATAATTTCTGTTCATTTTCCATTAAAACGTATTTTCTTTATTTGATTGCATACATAACTATGGCTGCAATAAATATGGTCAAATACCTACCGCTGTCGGCATATTATACATACATATGTATATTAGGGTGGTCGTTAAAAAAAGTTCATCTTGGATGGGTCTAAATCAGCTTCAAATGAAGAACATTTTTAACAGCTTACAGCCACCGTAGGATCTCAAAATAAAAATCTGAAAAAAATAGGGAATTAGTTTCTCTTCATTTGGAACTGATTTAGACCCATCCAAGATGAATTTTTTTCAACCCCTACATTAACGACCACCCTACTGTACATACATACATTTGTCCCATTGTTTTTGAGAAAATCAACATAATCGTTCGATAAGGATTATCAAATTCCGTGGTTAAAAGAAAATGTCTGAAAACCTTGGCAGCACTTACGAAACGTGGCGTCGTCGTTTAAAGTTTTTATTCAGCATTTTGTAGGATGAAAAGAAAGAATGACTATATAATAAAAAAATTAAATACTGTATTTAGCTTCTTTAATGTATGAAGGTAAATATTGAGCTAATTTAAAAAGATATTTTTCTCTGAATTAAATTTTTTCAACTGCAACTCCGTCCAGTAAGATTTTAATAGAATGTGACTCATTATGGTGCTATCGGGAATCTAGACGAAATTTTGTTTCCGTCGGAATATTTTATTCCCCCGAAAATATTTCTCCTATCGCGAAATTCCCCCGAAATGCAATGAAATAAGAATTTTGTTTAAAAACCAACACAGAATAAAATAAACCATATGCAGCAAACAACACCCTACAGAAAACAGTGGCGCAAAATTTTAAACGTGTCGGTGAATATTGAAAAAGATAAGCCCATTTATGAGAGTGTCCGTTTATAGGAAAGTAATTTCTGTGGAAAATTCGAAAAAGAAGTTTGTTCCCCAAAATGTGTCGGTTTTTTTAAATAAAAAAAAATATTTGTTTGAAAATTTTGATTGTTTAAAATCTCAATTTCGATTTTTGTGATTAAATAAAGAGTTCTAACGAACTCAACGTCAGCTTTGATTTCATATACTCAAGCTCATTGGGTAAAGAGACTTCAGTTCATCCGTCATGTCATTACTTCCTTTTTAATTCTATTAGAATAACGATGATTTCATTAAGGATGATATAAACGGACACACAAAACATTAATTTCATGTGAATCTTCGATTAATTTTGTTGACGATTAACAGGTACCTATTCTTTTATTTTAATTACAAATAAATGCGCTTAAGAACCCCCCCATCTTATGTATGTGCTTGTGCATATCTTAACTATGTTAGCATGCATTTAAATCATAACAACTCAATCCTCTCAAAATAAAAAAAAAACAGCTTTTATCATGAACACTGACATCTTTATTGAACAATCAAACACGTGCATGTGGTACTTTGATTACAATCAGCACGGGATCCTTTCATTGTTTTTTTTTTCTTTTCCTTTCAATCATTAACCAACCACATTCATTTGCATATTGGTAAAAGAAAGGAATTTTGAAATCATGCTGTTTATTTTTATAAAACAATCGTTTTATTCTATTTAAAAATCTTCCATAAGTTAGAGAATGTAGTGTAGTAGGTATTAATGCAAATCTGTGAAGGAGGCTTAACTGATATCAGAAGACCAACGACGACGCGAGGCACGACACAACGTTGGATTTCATGCTGCGGAAATAATTAGTGATTTTGCGTTTAACAATAGGTTTTTTCATATTTTGACAAGTAACGGCTTCGTGTAGCAAAATCGAATTTTTGTACATATGTTAATAAATAAAGTATAACATAAAGATATTAAGGACTTCTTGAGTTTTTTGAGGGGGCTCCATCCCAGTTTTTGTAAGACTATAGTACTCAGCTCACCAGTATGACATTCACAACATGAAGTTAGTACCTACCAAAATATGAAATCGAAATATGAACCCGTTCCTCAATCAATTTCATGCAACCATTTTCATTTGTCAACATTTGATTGATAATAATCAATTTTGTTTAAAATTCTGAAATAAATAAAAAAACTATTTCGGATTAAACGATTGTCTTTATAATTTCCTCAAAGAGGAAAAAAAAAACAAGTCATAGAATTTAAACAGCCTTTTATGAACTTTCCAAGATGTGAAGTCGTTTTGGGACATTTGCCTGTTTGCAAAGGAACTTTTTGTTTTGCTTCAAGATAAGCTGTCACGTACCAATTGCTTTCCATTCATTTTAGAAAAAAATTCAATCTGAATGTTGAAAGGAATTCGACATTTTGGCAGTCCAGAAGGAGAAACCTAAACAAGATTTTGACAGAGAGGGAATCCTTTCGTGGAACAAGATTCTCGACTCAGTTCCAAACAAACACGTCGTATAATCGTCTACTTCAATTACAAGAAACAAAATTTTAACTTTGCTTAAAATATTTAATTCTTTTTTAGTTCAGAGCAGAGCTTAAATTGGTTGAAAAAGTTTTTGTTTTTTTAACATAGCTAAGTGCGATAAACTTCATAGAATTTTCATGTTATTTGACAGCTGAGTGCTTTCCTTTGAGCTAAAAAAGAGAATGGGCGGGTTCAATGAATTACATTATGTCATCTGAATTTTCAGAATTCTGAATCTATGCCGTTCAACGCAAAAAACATCTGAAATTTCAGTCAAAAATCATTTTCTCAAATTCTTGCATTTACCTATAGGATTTGCATTGAATCGAAATAAAATAGAACTTTTATTTTATTCGTAGATTAAGCATTCAGCGTAAGAGTTATGAGGATGAATTTATGAAAAATGTAACTAAATCAGCAAACGAATATATTTTGTTTTGTTTTTCAAATATTTTTATTGAGATGTATGCCCAACAAAATAATGCAAAACTATCGAAATTATAATATAAAATTGTTCCACAATAATACTATGCAAAATTCTGGGAAGATTTTATTAAAAACTCACTCAACAAAAAGTCCGTTTATTGAAATAAATATTGAATTTTCATGACCAAAACTTAACAAATCAAACACCAATCACGGTAAAAATTATAAAGTCCAACTTTATGTGTAGTACTTCAGCTGCTTTGGCATTTCCCCCACCACAAACAACTTTCATCTGAATTTTCAGATGAGAATTTCTTGTCTGAAAATTCAGATGAAACGTGACTAAACGTAACTAAAAGTCACTAAAAGTCATCTAACTTTTTATGACAGCTGGCCAATCAGAAGCTCTAAAAATTCAGAATTCTGAAAATTCAGATGACAGACGTAATGAATTGAACGCCCCCAATAAAAACACCATTTGTAGCGCGACGATCATAAAACTGGACTCGCTCGAGTGTAACATAGTAAGCGTGTTCAAAAAAATGAGATCTCGGAGATCTCAGCAATCTCAGTTAAAAATTTCTCAAAATATTTCAGTTTTACTGTCAAAGCTCTGAGGAAAAAAATCTTGGATTCGCTTGTTCACCTTTTGAGTGAGAAACATCTCTGAGATCTCATTTTTCTGAACGCGCCAAGTAGGTATATGTATCAAGCTGGTTTAACAGATTAAGACAACTGACAGCACTGACAATCGGGGCGGAACACCCCGAGGACAGCAAAGTCAACCGAATTTTAACTTAACTTTTAATTTAAAAATCACATGTACAATATAATATTATTTTATTTTTATTTTAAGTCAATGTATAAAGTTAGGCCCCCTATGTGCCAAAAAATGTAAATTTATCAATAATTCATATCTTAATTCTTGTAAGCCAAATTGTAAATATTATGTTCAATAAAACGAAATTGAAAATTGAATTGAGATTAAGACATTCTCTTCTTTTATGTGTTAATATTTTGAATTTGGTTTCAAAATATTAATAAATTTATTTTTGTATTATTTAAAAACCTCCAGTTTACGCTTCTGAAATGAATTTTTATATTTCTGAGATAGCAGATATTTCAGAAACATGAATTTAGTGGTATGTGTAGAAGAAAAAAAAATTAAGTAATGCAATTTTTTTCTTAAATTTTTGAAATAAATGTCTTTATAAACTCGAAAATTTAAAAAAATTAAATTTCAGAAAATATCAAGTTTGTTTATTGGAGATACATATTATGTAAATAGGTATATTTGTACCTCCCAAAATATAATCCTAAATACCTCACGATGATTGTATGTATGTCTTTGATTCTTTTCGAAATTTAAAGAGAACGAATCAATCAATAATTCATAATAATAAATCAATAATTAATGGTTATTACCTACTCAAAGTTTAGGCAAAACAAATTCAATTTAGTTAGGAATACCTACATATATATTTTTTAAAACTTTGGATGAGATTCAAAAATGCAAATAACTGTCACGAATTGAATATAATATTCTTTGTGTTATTTATGTACATATGTCCTTATATCACATTCTTTAAAATAGAAAAGTCTATTTCTACCATAGACATAGGATATATAAATGTATGTATTTATATATGTAAGCTTAACTCACTACCTTTCTTTATAAAGTTCCGCCTTCGTTTGTACATATAAATATATCCATTTGCGCTCCCTTCATTCATTTATTCTCCCCTTGTTAGGAAAACGAGTATATATTATAAAAGGTAAAGGGATGAAGGTACAATTAGCCCGCCCTTCTATGTATACATATACTTATACATACTCTACATTTTCACGCTATAATGAAGGGTCGCACTTGAAAATATCCCTAATAGTATTTACATAAATAATGTTGTAGGTATCATATTTGCAATTCATTATTTTTTTTTTTGATTATCAGAGATTTATTTATGTGTCTAAAAACATACATACATACAATTTAGAATAAAACTCGTTTGAGGACTACTTCAGCCATTATGATTTTTTTTTAAAATAAAGTAAAGGTTACATAACAACTATATATCCGTATACAGAAATCCAAATATCCAGGGGTTCGTATATAAATAAAGGATTTATCATATACCTATGTATGTATGTATTTTGTAAGTAGGTATGTACCTACATATAAATATAACTATCTTGATTTAGAGAGTTATGACAACGAAGACGTAAATGTTTCTATCCAATTCAGATGATGCTACCTATTTTATTTGTTTACCTATGCCCTGTCAAAAAGTGGCACGACGGGGTCTTAGACGAATAAATCATTAATTCCATCAATGCACTTATGAACAAAATAATACGGAAACTCATCAATTTTTTTTTTAGAAAGGTATTATATCGATAATTATTTATTGGATAGGTGTGTTCCAGATTGCTTTGTTCGCACTCAAGAAATTATTAGGTACCTACTGTAGAAATATACAGTGCCCCTAGCCATTCAGATTCAGCTATTTGTTTGCATTGAAAATTATTTATGATGGGGATAACAATAACTTCAATTGCTAACATATTATTCAACCAGTCCGGATTCGGATTTTTTATGAGATGGTGATCCCTTGTAAACAGTAAAGATTATGGGCCAGTTTGTTAAGGTTCACATAGTTGGTTAAATTTGTGCCATGACTTTCAAAGGTTCTAATTAAATAACGTTAATCAACAAAAATCGAATGATTAACGATTTCCATGATTAAGAACTCAAATTTTAGATTTCGTAATAAAAATTATGGTTATCATGTACATTTGATGTTTTAACACTTGCAGTAATCTCCTGATTAAAGATAATCAGCCGTGAACAAACTGTCCCTGAAACTATATGACTTCATACTTTAATTTAATGTACATTTCATGCATATTTTATAATTTATTGCTTTGAATTAAATAATTAAATATGGGAAAAAATTAACGTCAGGATGTGTAAAAAAAGGATTAAAAACAATGGGACAAAATTTTAGGCGATTAAGTATTAGTACAAGTAAAAACAAAAATTAAAATTAAGATAATTTTAGTAAAGTGCTTCTAAACTCGAAAATTATTAAGTAGTATGATGTGATGTTTATACCTTAACATCTTAATAACGGTTTAAAGGGAAAAGACTTGAACCAATGTTTTACTCAGTCGTGATCTTAAATTCTGCAAAGATGTTAAAACATTACAAATAGACCCAGAGCTATAGCAACGGATTTTTTCCTCCTCGGTTATGTGCGAAAAAATTAGAACCTAATTGACCGGGGACTATGGAGCAGCGTTGCGAAGTGACACGATTGTGCTTTTTTGACACGAAAATTTTATCATGGCACGGTGGCAGGAACAAGTTCATTACGTTTCCTTTCTTTACTCCAAATAAAGCGAATTTTGAAGAAATTTTAAGAAAATTGCTCCAAATGGAGGAAAAACTGGCAGAAACTCTTATTTTTTGACAATACACAAATAGAACAGATTATTTCTTCTAATTTTTTGTTGTATTTCACCCCACAATTGAATTATATATACGAATTTGGGGTTTTTGGGTTTTTTTCATATGGCACGAAAATGACACGATTTTTTAGAAAATATGCCACAGAATTTTTTTTTGGGTGGCAACGCTGCTATTGATTGCTCGATTTTTGTTTTTGTACCTATTTTATAGCTATAAGTGTTTAGGGGCACCAAAGTTTCATTCAAGTAACGATGAGGTAACAAAAAATCTGTTGCTAAGTCTAAATCTAAAGAGTCAGAGTAATCCGCTTTCCTGCTAAAAAAAAAACCTAATCAACATTTCACAATGTTTTTCGTTGTTGTAACTGATATGAACCAGAAGTTTGTAAATTAGTGGTATTATAATTCTAAAAAAAAAAATAATATGGTAAAATCGAATTTCGTGACGCAAATGCCGTTAATTAGAAGACTCGGTGAACTATTCAGAGACTCATTCTCTAACCCCTTCATCGCCAAGTCGGGACGGGAGTTCCTCAGGAGTCAGGGGAGTCACTTAGGACCCTTTATTTTTATATTCGCTATTAATGATGTACCTTTATGTATTCGTAATAGCGAAATCTTTATTTTCTGCTGATATGATATGAAATTTTTTAAAAATATTGCTTCTGTTAGTGATTGTTTGCTTTTGCAAGAAAATATTAATAGTTTTGTTATATGGTGTTATAAGAGCGTTTTGAATTTATACCCAATAAAATACTTTCTATATAGAAAGTATTCTCGGACACTCGGATGATATGATAAGATTGATTTAAATTGTGTTGCTAAGGATATCTAACAAATGTTCAAATATAAAAATAAAAGATAATAATTATAAAAAACATGTGAGCACATAATGTACATATACAAATTGCGATAACAAGCAAGCGATTGCCTGAACTTGGAGAACTGGAAACACTGTCGTAAAAGTAAAAAAAAAACTCAGTTAAAATTAAAAATATTTTTTATTAAATTTCACGGTTTTTTTTTTTTGTTTTTCAATTTTAAATACGAAAATCCGGCAAATCAGGTAACCTTAAAGATAAAAACATAAATTGAAATCTGCTACCATCGTCACATCTGGTCATATGACTGAATATACATATAAGTGAAGTATCCACCAAACTTCACCAGAGGAACCACAAAATTTGGAATTTGATCCACGAACACCGAAAATATTCATGGCCAATCGTAATATGGCGAAAGAAAAACAAATTATACAGTTTTAAAATTATAGTTACCCAAGACGCCAAGAAGCAAATAAAACATTATTTTATAAAGGAGGCTGATAATCAGCCTGCCAGTCGTATTTAAGTTATAACTCCAGACTCTAGTTCATAAAACTTGGTGGTAGGATTTTAAAATTTTCTTTAATGTTTTTGAAATTTAGATAACCCTCGGATAACTTTTTGTGTGCACAATATTTCGCAATTGGCAACATTTCTGATACCAAGATAAATGAAATTCTGATGAGAAATATTGGATTATAATACCCTATTTGTATTTTCATTGTACCTTAATTTTGTCTGAGTTTTGCCTAAGTTTATAATATTTTAAGTGGGTTAGTACCTACCTGCCTACTCAGTTAAAATAATTCGAGAGAAACAATTTTTTTCTGGTGGTGGAATTTTTGATTTCCGCCGTAAAAGTAGGAGATTTTGAAAATCATCAAAAATAGTATTAGACGCGGTGCATTAATTTTCGGGCTTAATAATTATTGTCATCAAGCCTCTTCAACGCCTTGACTCAAAAGCACTCTTTCGTTAAAGTGGCAACTTCTCAAAGTTTTCAACTCAACAATTTCGAGCTTCAATAATACTTTCGTCTTTTTAATAAAAGAGTTCATATGTTTAAAGCCGGATCCACACTTATCTTGTGTGGTTTGTTGTGTGTCGCTGTCGCTCCAATGTATTTAATATTCGTAGAACCATATTTATCTTGTGTGATGTGTGATGGTGTAGTGTGTTGTGTCGGAATCAATCTCTTACCGATTGCGCTATACCAGCGACACAACACATCACTCCACAACACACCACACAAGATGGGTGTGGCTCCGGCTTAAGTTCTTTTGTTCTATCCTTTATTAGAAGAGATACTTAGAAATGTTCCTTTTCATAAATTTAACTTTATGTTTATTTAATTCAAGGTTCAATTAACGTATTAAATTTATAAAATAAATCTCAATTTCATTGCTCATCGTAAATTAATTACCAATAATTGTAAGTTGCCAAAAAATAATTGTAATTTTTTTGAAGAAAATAAAATTGAATTTTGGATTATTCTTCTTGGATGAATATTTATTATTAATTTGCGGTGCAGCAAAAATAATATTTTTTAATTTAGATACAAAATTTAAAATTAGGAACGTTAAAATGCACAAAATATGCGAAAATATCCTGATATAGGGCACAATAGCACTCTAGCTATATTTAATTGATTACTTTTTGTTTTGTAAATAATTTTTTTTGTCAATATTTTCATTAAAATATTTACTTCTCGTATAATACTGCGAAATAAGTCAAACGTATAACTAACTTATTTTTAATTAAATAAAACCTTTTATTTTTTTTTTCTCTACTGGGATTCTTTCATTTATAAAAGAGAAGTTAACATATTTTAACACCCAAATTTCAAAACAAAAAAATCTTTTTGGTAAAGCATCATTAAAAGTTTAATACCTCTCAAAAGTAGAAGAATGAAGTAAGTCTCCAATTTTCTGGATCTATTTAAATTTTGGTGAATTATGTAAAATATATTCCCAATTTTGAGTATGAAATAAATCCTCAAATATCCATAAAATAAATCTACAATTTTGGGGAGTATTTGTTCATATGAAATAAAAACTCGTTAACTGTATATTTGTCATTAAGAAACAGTTTAATATCATCAGCCTACAATAAATATTGGGGAATACATTGGCAAACTATCAGCCAGGTTCTACATTTCACTTTCACTCGAAATAGAATTGAAATCAATTGAAATTATATTGACTTCAATTTCATTTCGAGTGAAAGTGAAATGTAGAACCTGGCTGAACATTTAAAATATCATTTATAAAAACTATGAAAAGAATCAGTCCAAGATGGTTGCTCTGAGGAACACTTGATGAAAATAGAAACGACCCCGAGAAAAAATGTTTAAATTTAACCATTTGGAAGAAAAAATCCAGCACAATAAGAATGAATGAATGAATGAAAGCAAAATGTTATAATTTCTAAATAAGTGTTACATGATCAACAGACCCATAGACGGATGAACGGAATGCTAAAAACAACCACCTTTTTGGAGTTATTAATCATATAGTTATGTTAGTTTTGATTGAACCTTGAATACTTGCCCTATAGAGTAGTTAAAAATATACTAACATTCAATTGATAAAATTAAAAAAAAAGATAGCTCAGTTTTAAAACATGAAAATTGTCTTTAAAAAGGTATTGTTATTTAGATTTTTTAAAAAAAGCTCATGATTTTATTTATAAAATTTTTGAAAATTCTTTGCATCGCTACTTATACTGTTCTGTATACATATATAGAACAAAATGCGTACCTATACAAATCAGCCGGGGATTTCATTTAAGAATGACTTCTGCTCAAGTGTCCATAAAGTCAATAACCAAACTAAAATGATTTGCGGCAATCCTATAAATCATTTTACTGTCATTGTGGCAATCCTATAGATCATTTAACTGACTGAAATCTTGGAAACAAGTTCGTGTTATTTAAATTATTATATTTTGAAGGTCTGCTGACATAAAACAAATTAGTTTTAAAACTTTTATTCTTTTCACAAAATATGTTAGTAGGTAAATTTTTTGAGCAATAAAATTCTTTGGTTGAAAAATTGAAAAAAAATATATTTTATTTTTCCTCGCACATTTAAAAACACTCAAACCTTTCGAATCGATTCTACATATAACGAACTATATAAGCTGTTAGCTGTATTCTGATGTATATTATTTTCTTTCATCTTTTCCGCGTCCTTCCTCACAGTTATAAAACAC
The DNA here is from genome assembly GCA_951394125.1 of Epistrophe eligans. Classification (NCBI taxonomy): domain Eukaryota; kingdom Metazoa; phylum Arthropoda; class Insecta; order Diptera; family Syrphidae; genus Epistrophe; species Epistrophe eligans. The sequence continues at coordinate 64,878,930 of OX596029.1, read as the reverse complement.
AAGGAGATCGACAGTTATTGTTGTTTAATGTATTTTTAAATGAAGGTCGGAAAATGTTCAAAGCATGAAGAATGAGCCATGAAAGTGTTTTGTAACAAAGTTGTAAAACATGTATTTTGAATGTGCAGTCGCTATAGCTTATGTATGATGTCGAAGGAAGGACCCCAATAAAATAATGACCTGCATTTAGGGTAATGAAGTGATATGAACATTGTATTAAGAATTATTTTACACAAAAAAACATATTTTCGAAGAATTATTTAGTTTTAATCTTTTAAGACATTCTGTTAAACGATACGAATTTCGAGAAAAATCAATCGAACGAATTTTCGAAAAATAATTTCCTTATTTTTGTTCCCTTCAACAGTCACCATAATGAATTTTAACTACAGCTTTTTTGTGAATAAATATTCCATTTCGTAAACAAAATTCATTCTTCAAAATTAAATTGTAAAAAAAAAAATTTAAACCAACCTATCTACCTTTCCTCAGCGTCATCATATAATCACAGACGTTTAGTGGAACGTGATGAACATTTGGTCTTCCTTATATTAGCTGGATATACGAAAATGACCATTGGTCAAGGCGTATAGTAAATTCATACTCACCTATAATTTTTTCCTCTCAAATAATAAATACAAAAGTCAGTTAAACTGCAGAATGAATATATTGAATTGTTAATATATATAAAGAACAAAACCCTTTATAAGGTGTAACAGTTGCAGCACAGCCATCGCCCATCTCGACGTGGGGTAAAATTAACAGCTTGAAATGAAATTAATGTTTCTTTTATTGTAAATCCTTTTTTTTATAATTTTTGAAACATAAATACACAGCATGGGTTCTAAGGTCGTCGTCGATTTTGAAACAAGAAAGGGGGCAACTATTTTGTCAATGCTTCGCACATTTAATTCGATTTTTGTTTGTAATTGTTAAAAAAAAAAGTATTTCAACTTATGTGATCAAAATAGAACAGCGTGATGCCATCGGGGTAACATAGATGTCCCCTTTTTTTTAGACGTTAAGGCATTCGCAGTTGCTAAATGATTTTGTTCGTCTAGCAAATAATGCTGGACTTACATGACTTGTAAGTGTGTGTGCGTTTTTTTTTCAAATAATTAAATTTTGTGTCATAATATAAAATCTTCTTTAATAATCAATTTTTTTTAGGCCAAGTTTTTTAGTGCTGAGTTGAATCTTAATTCTGTAAAAATAATAATAATAGAATAATAGAACGTAGAATTTACTTACGAATAATTTTTTCAGTTTGTCTCATAAAATCTGTCAATTCTGTAGTGACAGTTGGGATGCAATTGTTTTCACTTGATCTATACTTGTACATACATTTAAGCTTTTTGGGCTTAAACTTTTAACTTGAATTATATTAAATCGCTTCACCTAAAAAGAAATAGTTTTCTAATTTTCTTAATCATTGTTAGTTTTAATTTCGTTTTAATGCAATTTATTTTGAAGAAGTTCAATAAAATGATTTTTATTCATGCCTGATTGTCAAAAATTATCAAAAGCTTTACTTAAGTCAGAAAACGCACAATGTAATTTTGCCTGATCTTCAGAGGAAGGAGTAAAATAAAATAGATTTGTAAGGGTTAACTTATTTTGGACTTGTTGATTGGTGGCAATGAATGGATCCAATGGATCTATTTATGGGAACTTTGTACTGTGATAAACTTGACGAAAATACAAAAACTTTGACCTTCTAAAATCCCTTACCTACTCGACTGTTTATATACATTAACATTGATTCTGACATGTAAAAGTTTATATCTAATTTATTTATTTAATGCAGCTAAAAATACTAGCTTTAAAAAATTATCAGTCGTATTTATTAGATTTTTGGCTACTTAGACAGTGTCTAACTTTTTTCAAATTGGTGGAAATATGCTTTATTTAATAAAAATAAATGTCACATTATTCACGGTTAAGACAATCTACTCTTATGTCTAAGTTAGGCAGCTATAAGACAACAATAAACAAGGTTTTTAAAAACATTTTCCAAAGTTGGACAGTTGTCTAAAGTTACACAACGTTTATAAATAAGACCCTATATGTATACATGTTATAAAATTGAAAAAAAGTTAATTTAAATTTAAGTGAAGGATTAACAGTTATAATTATTGTTGAAGAACTTAAATAATTTAAACTTTTTATTAAGAGGATAAAATCGTTCATAACTAGTCCGATAATTTGAAATAAATATGCAATCACCCAAATACCTTAAGCTTTTTTGGGGAATATTAAAGTTTATACGAGACAGAAGGTGCAAGGAGTATATGTTTCCGTTTAAAATTTTCACATTGAAGACAAAAGATAAATACGAGCTTCTGCTCTCAAGACTTGGCCTGTCAATAAGATTAAGTTTGTTAATATATTGCAGTCATAATGGGGTAACCAGACCTGACAGCCATATTCCAAAATGGGTGTTACAAAAAACTGTTTGATAACAAAAGGATCACAAAATTGTTTTGTTTGGTTTTTTATCCAACCAAGAATTGAATTAGCTTTATTACGTATAGAGTTGATGTGTTGTATGAATTCGAGTTTTTGATCACACAGGACATTTCATTTACTCGCGACAATAGCACACCATTAAACAAATAGTTGACAGAATAAATAGACAATTTTCTCGTAAAACTAATAGTTTGTCATTTATCAACGTTAAGAATCAAATAATTATGAACACACCAGTCAAAAAACGAATTACGATCACACTGCAACTCTTCAAATCTTGACGAAAGTTGAATGCCAGGCCCTGATGGTAGGTACCTTCTGATATTATATTGAAAAATTGTTTAAGTCACCTGTCGTTGCCTTTGACCGTTCTTTTTATTTTTTCAATGTCTTATTGTGTATTTCCATCTATTTGGAAAGCTCCTTTCATAATTCGTTTACATAAAAAACGTACAAAATAAAAGATTAAAAATTACAGACCTATTGCAAAATTATCGAACATTCCGACACATTTTGAGGCTATTATTTGTGAATCGCTGTGTTTTTATGTTAAATCATTTATATCTCCAAACCAAAATGGTTTCACAAAAGGCCGCTTTACTGTAACATTTTTAATGGAATCGGTTTAAAATTGTATTGACTAATTAAAAAATAGAAAACAAGTAGATTGTGTCTTTACAGACTTTAGTAAGGCGTTTGACAAAATCTCACATCGAGTTTTGCTGTTCAAATAAAGGAAAATCGGATTTAATGAACATTTTGTAACATGTCTTGGCTCCAATCTTATTTGTGTGACAGATCTTATTCCGTATTATTTAACGATTGCGAATCAAATAAGTTTAAGGTGAACTCTGGAACACCACAGGGTAGCCATTTAGGACCCATTCTTTTTATTTTATTTATCAATGAAGTTCTGAAGTATTAAAAATGCCTCATTTATGCGAAAGATGTTACAATCTTCAAAACTATTGGAAACACCCGCGATTGTATGAAGAGTTGCAGTGTGATATTAATTCGTTTTGTTGACTGGTGTGTTCATAATTATTTGATTCTTAACTCAGAGGATTGGGTTGGGAAAATCCATAATGAACTCCTTCCTTACATTAACAAACTTAATCTAAATGACATGCCAACTTTTGAGAGCAGACGCTCTTTATCTTTTGTCTTCATTGTGAAACTTTTAAACGGAAGCATATACTCCTTGCACCTTCTGTCTCGTATAAACATTAATATTCCTCAAAGAAGCTTGACGTATTTGGGCGATTGCATATTTATTTCAAATTATCGGATTATTTATGAACTATTTTCTCATCTTAATAAAGTGTTTAAATTATTTAATTTCTTCAACAATAATTATAATATAATTATATATAATTTTTTAAAGCTAGTAAGTATTAGCTGCATTAAATAAATAAATTAACCATCGAAAAAAAATATAGAATTATTCGATAGTAGCTAAATGTTCAGTTATTCGATAGTTACTGATAATTCATTCATTCATACATGAAATTTTTGTTAAATCAATTTTTCACTCGATAGTAACATTTTCAATATACTTTTCATTTGACATTTCCAGTAGTTCTCACTCTGGACTTGTTCATTTTGCTTTTCGTTCAATGGGGGCCTTCAATCCCTTACTTTTGTCATATGAGTTTTCAGAATTCTGAATTTTAGAGCTTCTGATTGGCCAGCTGACATAAAAAGTTAGATGTCTTTTAGTGACTTTTAGTTTATTGTTTTGCTTATTGTTTTTTGTTGAAGATAACCACTCACGCTCAACGTTTAATTTACGAATATAATTAAAGTTCTATTTTATTTCGATTCAATGTAAATTCTGTAGGTAAATGCCAGAATTTGACACAATGATTTTTGACTGAAGTTTCAGATTTTTTTTTTGCGTTCAACGACATAAATTCTGAAATCTGAAAATTCAGATGTAAAACGTAATCCCTTGAACCCGCATAATTACTTTTTTTAACCAATATAAGACTAAACGATTGAATGCCTTCCACTACGTTTTTCATTTTGTCCTTGATAGTAAGATATTATTTTATTACTATTTTCATTCATTTCATTCACACTTGTTGTTGTCGGCACAACACATTTCTACTTTGATGTGCATAGAGTATTTCGATCTTAATAAGAGCCGAAAGCCTTAAAATTGCTCTTTTCTGGAGCAATAAATAAAACCTAATTTTTGGCAATTTTAAGAGATTTTTGAATACATCGACATTTTGATACAAAATAAAAACTGAATACTAATACCACGAATTACTGTTTTATAGTTTTATTCTGAAACGAATTTATTAGAAGAAAAACATCTTAATGTTAATTCAAATCATTCAGTTACTTACTATCAAAAGTTTAAATTCTTCGATAGTGCCCATCACTACGACACTGTTAAAAGATAAAATAGAAACTTATATTTTTTTGATTTTCATTTTTTTGGAAAACAGTTGAACTCCTTTTTTTTAAATGAATGGGAATGATTTTTGTTTGTTTGAATTTTTATTTCCAAATTTAAAAAATACTAAATTTTTTTTTTCAAAACTGTTTTCAAAATTTAACACATTATTAAAAAAAAAACCGTTTTCAATTTGTTTCTTATTATCTTGAACAACTGCAAGTGTACAACACCGTGCTCTATATTTGCAAGTCGATCGTGCAACCAGTTGTGGATTCTATTTTCTAAGATTTACAAAGAACATAATAAGTTTGAAATTTTATGTTCACGACTTCACTTGCAAACAAATAACTCTATATCTTAAATTTGAGTTATATAATTTTTGAAGAGTTTTGAATGATTTTCCAAACAAAAGAGCTGATACCCGAACCTGACTATTTTGTTGAATTTGAAATTTTCTTTATTTATTAATACCAAATTATATTTTGACATTTTAAAATTTTTATTAAACCAATATAAATATATGTGGGTAAGTATATCATTTATTATAAATGTCTGCTTACACCGAAATTATCTATAATGTTCGAAAAATATAAAGATGTTTGTTATGATCCTGTAATCATGTATGTTATATCACTTAATACTTCCGGATCTATTTTTCAATTGCATAACCTTTTATATCTATAATCAAAAAAGGCGAAACAAACACACGTTTTCGCTTCTACTTCTTCCTTAAAAAAAAAAAAGGTGTGTGTAATACATTTTCAAATATCAATTTCAGACTCCCACCAACAACAAAAAAACACATTGATGGTATAGCATAGGTAAAGGTACCTAATGAAAAACGTCCTTTTCAAATAAATTCAATTAACAATAACTCTGAATAGAGTGTGTACTTTTTACGGAACGTAAACATTTGATGAGTAGTTTCTCTTTAAGCGATCAATAAGAATAAAGACACACACACACACAGCAAACTATAATCTCTATTGTAACATCTCCGACAGAAGTTAGCAAAATATTTTTATTGAACCCTGTAATAGGATCCGAACAACAAAAAAACAAGGTGTCTCCATAGAATGTACATATACATATATTGAAGGGCATTGTGTAAACTACAACTACAACTTTGTATCTAGGTTCAAAATGGTAGTTACGTATAAATAAAGTCGTTAAAAAGAATCGGACTTTTTTTTGTTGTTGAAAATTTGCAGGCACTTTTTATGTAATGGAGTGCAATGATTCTTCGTTTGACAGTTTTTATTTTTTTTTTGCAAACTATTCAAGAAGCACACATAACCTTTTGGGATATACAAGGCTATTATTGAATGTGGAAATCTAAGCGGATTCGATTGAATTTTCCTCTCTAATGTATAGATGGCTTTGAGTAGGATGTCAACATCAATTTCTGTTGATTGATAGCTGTCAATTGTATATAAATGTATAGATGTGTATTATAGCTGGGATATAAGGGTATTTCAATTATTGGAAAATACCTCTTGTTTGGCTCTTTTTTGGAAATTATTTATAAATAGACAAAATAGCACCGGAGCATAGCGCTTTTAAATTCCATGAACCAGAAGCACGGATGTCGAGTAATTTAAAAAAGCATTTTCATAAACGAATATGTGCATTTATATGTATATGTGGATAATAATTTAATAAAATTGGTATACATCATACTAATTTTATTAAATTATTAGTTCTGCTCCATTATCATTACAGGTCAGTTTCAATATTTTTGTAAAATTTTTAATCAAAAATGATTTCTTAAATATCTAAACATGAAGTCTGAGATATTTGTTTTTTTTTTGAACAAAATTGATTAGGTATTGGTATTATAAAAAAATATAGAAATAAAATAACAAAAACTACTTTTTTACCAACCGATTTTTTAGAAAATGACCCCTGCCAGCAAAAAAGGGGGAAGTGATTCCCTCGCCCATGCGATATTTTTCTTGTCTTGGCCGAACTTACACGCCCAAGTCTTTTGTCACATTTTATTCGAAATTTTTGATATACATACATATGTATGTATGTATATGAAGTTGATATTAAAACTTAATATCTCAAAATGTATTTTACATAGAAAAATACTTTTGGTACTATTCTAAAGACACATTTCATACATTTCATTTGTTATCAATATTATTTTTCTACATATAAGTCATATTTCACACGTTATGAACAATTAATTGTTAAAAAATCTGACATCTGTATTTTGCAATCGGCAATTTCAAGGTTAAATATCTCGACTTTCCCATGAGAAATTTTAAAAATATTGAACTCATATAACAAACTCAACGTCACCTTTCATTTGGTACCAAATTTATTTGTGTATACACTCTAGGCCCTTTTGGATAATTTTTGAATTTTTTTCAATTTTTGACTTTTTCAAATTTTTAAACTTTTTTGAAAATTTTGCATTTTTTTCAATTTTTTTCACTTTTTTAAAATTTTTAGATTTTTTTTTTAAATTTTTGACTCCTTTAAATTTTTTTAAACTTTTTGGAAATTTTTCATTTTTTTCAAAATTTGTGACTTTTTTCAAAATTTTTGAATTATTTGAATTTTTTTTATTTTTTTTTTGCAAACTTTTCATTTTTTTTTCAAAATTTTTACTTTTTAAAAATTTTTGACCTTTTCAAAATTTTTGATTTTTTTTAAATGCATGTACCTACATATGTCTTTTTCAAATTTGTTGACTTTTTTCCTTATTTTTTGACAAAAGAATTTTTTCTTATTTGAACTTTGAATTTAATGGTTTCGGAAATTATCCTTTCAAGAACCGGTATAAAATACATATAGTGTATTTAAAATTGGTCATATTTTTCAATGGTTTCAATAAATATTTTCATAATTGTAATGCACGGAATAAAAAAATTATTACCAAAGAAAAGGATAGTTTTTATCAATATGCCACGACCATGCTACCTCCATTCAGTATTTTGCATCATGCTGCATAATGCAACTTATATATCAACCTAAATGAATTGTGAACTTTTTATTTACTTCTTGTAATATTATTTGTACAATTCTGAAGTATTTTAGTCAAAAGACTAAACAAAGTTAATTAACTTACAGTTAATTAACTGCCGTTAAAAGACTTATTGACTTAAACCAAAACCAAGCCAGTATTTAAGACTTTCAACTGACTAAAAAGACTAAAACCAGTTAAATAGTATTCCAGTTAATTTACTTTTAGTCAATTAACTACTTTTATTAACTGTACAGTTAAAATATTAGTACTGACTGCGACTGCCCGGGTTACAGTTAAAGTCTTTTTGTAATTTAAAAGATTTTAAAAAAATTAGTCTTTTTATTCAAATAACTGCAGTAGCGAATAAGCAAGAAGATGATTTTTATTTAATTCTTTAATATTTTAGTTTTGTTTCGATAAAATCATGAGTCCTTATTTTATATTTTTTTTTTTCTTTAATCAAGGAAGAAGCCATAATTTTTGTTAAGTTTTTTTTATGTATATTAAACTTTTTTTTTATTTAATAAACATTTTAAAACCAAACAAAAAATTTCTCGAATTTTTCCAAAACTCTCTTTAATTCAAACAAATCTTAGTATCCCTTTAAAATTCGATTTAGGGAGTGTCGACTGTTTAAGATTTGACAGTATTTTTTTGTTTTACCCCATTTCACTCTATTGGCTAAATTTTGAAAAAATATTTACCCCCTATACCCTTTTAGTAAAAATAGAATGGGAATTTTTGTTTTCCCAGATTGTACCCTACAATAATACATACATATGTATATAATTTTTGAACGAGCGATTTAAAAATATTTGGTCTTATTTATAAACGTTGTCTAACTTTAGACAACTGTCCAACTTTGGAAAATGTTTTTAAAAACCTTGTTAATTGTTGTCTTATAGCTGCCTAACTTGGACACAAGAATAGATTGTCTTAACCATGAATAATGTGATATTTATTTTTATTAAATAAAGCATATTTCCACCAATTTGAAAATAGTTAGACAGTGTCTAAGTAGACAAAAATCTAATAAAAACGACTGATTATTTCCACATTATTTTGAAAATAAAACTGAGAAATCGTGTTTTGAGATTGCTGAGTCCTCAGCATTAGGTGGCGTAATTTTTTTCAAAAATAAAATGTTTAACATCTGACGGTATTTTTTGCTTACAAGCAACACAAATTATATAAAACATTTAGAGCAATCTGCTCTGAAAAAAAAAAATATTTTTTTTTAAAATAAAACAAGACTTTGATTATTCGAATTGCAAATTTATGTTAAAGCAATCGGTAAAAAACTTTTTGAGATTTAAATTTTTTAACAAACAAATACATTTTTTTTATTTTTAAAATCTATCTTGATTTAAAGCATGAACTCAGTTTTCTCTATTTTCTATAGTTAGTTAGTTAGTTTAGATGGCGCTCACAGTCCAGGCCACGGCCTCAACCAACAAGCCTCTCCAGCCAGCTCGGTCCCTAGCTAGCTGCCTCCAGTTACGCACTCCAAGTTGGTTGAGATCGTTCTCCACTTGTGTGCGCCACCTAAGGTGGGGTCTTCCTCTGCTGCGCAGACCGTCAGGGGTAGATTCGAAGACTCGTCGGGCTGGTGCGTTGGTGTCCATACGCTCCACGTGTCCCAGCCATCTCAGCCGCTGTATTTTCAGCTTTTTGACCAGGTCGACGTCGCTGTAAAGCCCGTAAAGCTCGTTGTTGAATCTTCTCCTCCATACTCCATCGATACAGACTGGACCGAAAATCACCCGAAGAATCTTCCTCTCAAAGCACCCAAGCAGATTCTCATCCGTTTTTGACAGGGTCCATGCTTCTGCCCCATATAGCAGGACCGGGATGATTAGGGTCTTATATAAGGTCTCCTTGGTTCTTTGAGAGAGGGCTTTACTACTCAAATGCCTTCTTAGCCCGAAGAAACAGCGATTGGCAAGAGTAATTCTTCGTTTGATCTCTGCACTGATGTCATTATGCGTTGTAATAGTGGATCCCAGGTAGACAAAGTCCTTGACGACATCGAAGTTGTACCTATCCATCGTGACGTTTTGCCCGAGTCGACGATGTTGAGATTCCTTTCTCGATGACAGCATATACTTCGTCTTGTCCTCATTAACAGCCAAACCCATTTTTGCCGCCTCCGATTCAATACTTGCAAACGCGCCGGTAACAGCTCGCTTCGTTCTTCCAATGATGTCAATATCATCAGCGTAAGCAAGTAGTTGAACAGACTTTTGAAAAACTGTACCTCTGTTGTTGACTTGCGAGTTGCGTACAATTGCTTCAAGAACGATGTTAAACAGGTTGCATGATAGCGCGTCGCCTTGTCTCAAACCTTTCTCGACTTCAAAGGGTTCGGTGGTGTTCTTACCGACTTTGACGGAGCAGCGAGATTTCTCCATTGTCATCCTGCACAAGCGGACGAGTTTGGCAGGGATGCCGAGATGCAACATGGCTCTGTAGAGCTCTTCTCTATCTACGCTATCATACGCGACTTTGAAATCGATAAAGAGATGGTGTGTATCGATTTGAAACTCCTGGGTTTTTTCCAAAATCTGTCGTAGTGTGGACATTTGATCGACGGTTGATTTGCCGGGTCTAAAACCACACTGATAGGGGCCGATCAGTTCGTTTACATACGGTTTTAAACGATCACACAGTACAGATGACAGAATTTTATATGCGACGTTAAGGAGACTTATACCTCTGTAGTTGGCACAGGTCAGGGCATCTCCTTTCTTGTGGATGGGGCACACTATACCGAGGTTCCATTCATCGGGCATACTTTCATCCGACCAAATTTTGGCGATAAGTTGGTGTATGCTCCCTACCAAGTCATCTCCCCCTGCTTTGAATAGCTCGGCTGGCAGGCCATCTGCACCAGCAGCCTTGTACGCTTTAAGCTTGGCTATCGCTAACCGCACTTCATTTAGGTCGGGTTGACGGAAATTTTGACCATCATCGTCCAGGTTGAATGGAGTGTTCTGTCTAACAGCAGAATTTTGGCCATCTTCGCCGTTTAGCAGTCTAGAAAAGTGTTGTTTCCAGATCCTCAGCACCGACTGTGTGTCTACCACCATATTCCCACTCTCGTCCCGGCAGGCTTCCGTTCTGGCCTTGTAGCCCTGGGTAGATTGTCTCACCCTTCGGTAGAACTTTCGAACATCCCCCCTGCCGCTACAGTCCTCAATAGACTCGACCGCCCGCTTCGCATGCTCTCTCTTTTTCCTTCTGAGAAGTCGGCGTTCCTCCCTTCTTTTTTGCCCATAGAGCTCCCGGGCTGCTCTCTCAGCAGCTCTTGTCCTAGTCTGCAGCATTGATTGGTAGGCCTCATTCTTTGCTGCATGCGCCAGCCTGCATTCTTCATCGAACCAGGGGTTTCGTTGTGGTGGCCTAGTGAAACCCAGCACATCAGTGGCGGCACTCCTGATGGCATTTTGGCAGTGCTTCCACTGGTCCTCTACAGATGATGCTGGTGGCGTGCTTGCTGAGAGATTAAGAGAGACGTGGTCTGCAAAGGTCCTGGCGATCTCTTGCGATTTTAACTTCGCGACGTTAAATCTTTTCACAGCATCCACTCGTCGTTGTGGCGTCATGGATATCCGCATACGTACTTGAGCTACCACCAAGTAGTGATCCGAGTCTATGTTGGCTCCTCGAAATGTTCGGACATCCAGGATACTGGAAGCATGTCTCGCGTCTATCGCAACATGATCAATCTGGTTGACGGTTCGTTGATCCGGAGACCGCCAGGTCCCTTTGTGTATACTGAGGTGTGGGAATCGAGTACTTGCTATGATGACATTTCGCCCCGCCGCGAAGTCAATTAGCCTGAGTCCGTTACCGGAAGTGTTGTCGTGCAGGCTGTGACCTCCGACAATCGAACCAAAGATGCCCTCCTTTCCGATTTTGGCGTTGAAGTCGCCAAGGATAATCTTAACGTCGTACTTGGGGCACCTATCATACGTATTCTCAAGGAGATCGTAGAATTCTTCCTTGGTTGAGTCATCTTTCTCTTCCGTTGGGGCATGGACACAGATCAACGAGATGTTTTTGAATTTTGCTTTGATGCGGATTGTGACCAGGCGCTCGCTTACATTTCTGAAGCCTAAGACTTCTCGCCTAAGTCTTCCCCTTACCACAAAACCACAACCAAAAAGCCGCTGACCCTGCTCCTTGCAGCACTCGCCGAAGTAGATATCACACGATTTCATCCTTCGCATGCCCTCTCCATCCCATCGCACTTCCTGGATGGCTGTTATGTCAGCCCTTAGCCTATCCAGGCTCTCCACTAGTTGTTCAGCTGCACGTGGCCTGTTTAAGGTCCGGACATTCCACGTGCAGATCCGAAATTCGTTGTCCTTGTTTCGTTTGCTTTGGTCGTCAACATTAAAATCATCCATATCCGAGGCTTGTAGTAGTTTCGGAACCGAAAACTTTTTCCGTGGTAGGGAAGTTACCCCCACGCACAACCCCCTAGCCTGGAGGACCAGGCCCTTATTATAGCTCCAAGGACGGGGAGCCGGATAAACCGCTCCTTATAGGCCTGAGCTACGAATATGTCGTAGTAGCCCATATAAGGTGTTCACTAAGTAGTTCAACCTGACTAGAACTGTAGACGCCACCGTTGATTCCATCAAGGGAATTCTTCCGCTACCGTCTCGTCGTCGGAGTGCCTTAGTGGGAACACTCCGTCTCTGTCTTCCTGCCTATTGACAACACCGTTGATTCTCTTTCTTGAATTCATCCGCCGTATGTCATCCTACTGATGGGCTCGTCTAGGGCTTTTGACGACTCATTCAGCCAGCCATTTTAGACGTCTATAGACGTATAGAAATATTTTGCTTAATCGATAGATCTTTGAAATATAGAAAGTTCGGAAAATTCTAGAAACCGATATATGAATTTTAAAAAGTCCAAAACGGGAAAGAAGACGTTTGAGACATCGCTTATATTTACAAGGACAATAGAGAAAAATTAAATTTGCTGTCTATTCGATAACTTATAACTGCCAATGGAAATATCTTCCTGTTTTTTTGTTTAAACTTAATTATAACGAGTATGTACTTTTTATCGTTTCTCGATAAACATTGATACACATTCGATTCTTTAAAAAAAACAGGTCAGAAATTGGTTGCACATGACTTATACGCAGAAAACATGGGTCAATACTTTATATGAATTCTTTAAGCTGTTTTTTTTTTTATTTCTTCTTATTTGGTACGTTTGTTCTCAACCCTTCTATATAGTTTAAATAAATATTACACTTACAAAATAAACTAATGTTGTCATACAGCTCAGCAAGTAAAAAACATTCAAGTGTTAATAACACTTTATAAGTAGAAAAGAAAAAAAACAAAATTGAAAAATTACAATCGAACTCAGCTCATTGAACTGGAAATGTAGAACATTTTGGAACGGAGGGTAACATGACTTTAAAGTTTTTAATTTAGCACACAATCATTAAGAAGGCATGGTGCTGAGTTCATATAAACACTTTTTTTTTTGTTATACGTAGGTAAAGGGTTGCTTGTGTGTTGCTCATTTCTTTTTTTTTTTCAATACAGGATGAAATAGAAGGTAAATACTGCATTAAAAAATGTATCTTTCTTTGGTGGGATTTCAATGCAAAAGAATAAAATACAAGTAAAAATTGAAAGGACAATTTGTCATACTTCGAATACTTTAATGCCCGGATTTTTGGCAAAGTGCTCTCTTTCATTTATTTACCAAGTTCTAACGCGTTAGAACTCCAATTTATAAAACCTAGTGTGAGATAAAAAAAATAAATCAATTAATAGTGTGACAGCTCGTGATAAACCAGGGATTATTAACTTATATCATATAATATATGCCATTTCTATGTGCATGTGTTGTAAGTTGATAGGAATGAAGAGGACATTAAATTTTCCGTAAAATCTGAACGGTAAAGATAATGGGCATGTAATCATGACAAGAGATACACTTGCAAAATTTGTCACTTCCTTGCAAGAGGACAGTAACCCTGAAAACAAAATGGTAGGTGGAATTGAAGGACACAGGTGTGATAGTCCAAAATAAAAAAAATACAATGCACGAATGGTTTGCACGAGCTTGCTGTTATGTGCGATCACACTGCGGTTTTTTAAGTACCTATGTATATGCGTGGTATTCACACTTTAGACTGAAAAATTGTTAAAAAGTCAATATAATTAGAAATAAATTGATTAAACAACTTCTGAAACTGTTTTGACACCAACGCAATGTACACCATCTGATTTCATACACAAATCTCAATTTATGAGAAAAAATCAAAAAATCGTTGGAGCGGTTTTTTTTTAATTAATTTTGTATATATAAAATTTTGAAAACATGTTTGAAAAAAAATTGTACGCCATTTTTTTGAATGCGGAATTAAAAAATTAATTTTGAGAAAAATTTAATAAATTTTTTTTTTTTAATCCAAAATTTAGTTTTTTCATAAATTTGGTATGCTATATTATTTGATCTTATCAGAGATAGTCGAAAACAAAAAAAAATGGTTCTATGAGAGATACCATTTTTAGATAAAATTTTCTTTTCAATAATATGATAGATCGTACTGGTATTAGCTCACATAAAATTTTAATCAAAATCGTAGGGGTCGTTTTTCAGAAAAATGAGATTTTCCATACCAGTCTGTCTGTCTGTCTGTCCTTTCGGCTGTAGCCTAAACGGATGGATCGATTTTCTTTAAACTTGGTACCTAGCGTTTTTTAGGCATTCTCCCCACATATTTTTTTTAAATTTTTTACGAATAAAAATAACGCTACCTGCCGTAAAAATTTATTTTTACAAATTATGAAAATCTTATTTTTCTCAAAAACATGCCCACAACTTTACAAACAAAAATCAGTAATTTTTTTCCAACAATGCTACCGTTTTATAATTTCTTTTTTTTTTCGGAAAAATGGTTTTAAATGGTACTTCCCATAGAACCATTTTTTTGATTTTCGATTTTTTCAAAAACGGTTCATCTGATTTTGATCAATTTTTTTTATAGAGAATGTTTACAATAATTTTAAAAATATTGTGTACCAAAATTTTCCAAAAATTTGTTTTGGATTTTTAAAAAAAGTTAAACAATTTTTTTTTTTGAGAACTTAATAATTCGAAAATGACTCAGTCGATTTTTATTAAACTTAGCATCCAGCAGTTGTTTGACATTATCTAGCAGATTTCAAATACATTTTTTTCTTATAACCAAAAATAACGGTACCTCCAGTACAAATGTTTAAAAACCGGTATTGAAAATCTCATTTTTCTCAAAACTGGCTCCTATGATTTTGATTAAAATTTTAATTAAAATGAACTAATATCAGAACGATCTATCATATTATTGGGAAAAAAATTTATCTATCGTTTAAAAATGGTACCTCTCATATTTTTTGGGTTTTCGACTATCTGTTGAACCAATTTTAATGAATTTTTTTACACAAAAGCTACTATATTAATCGCATATCAAAATTTTCAAAAAATCTAATTTTGGATTTAAAAAAAAAAAATTCAAAATTATTTTTTGAAAATTCGATATTTCGAAAATGGGCGGATGATTTTTTTCAAAATTAATTTTAAACTCCACATAAATAAGTTCTAAAAATTGGAGTACTTACTAATTTTTTTTCTTAAAAATATATTCAAAATTTTATAGGTATGTATGTATAAACTTTTAAAAAAACCGCTCCAATAACTAATAAATTTCTTTTATGAGACGAAAAGTTTTTTTTTCAATTTATTAAGACTTTAAAACCACAGAGTGAGATCGCACATAAGAGCAAGCAAGTACGACCCAGTCGTTCATTTTATTTCTATTACTATTGAGTAGAATGTATCAACACATAAAGGTATGCATTCACAAATCTAAACCCCCGAAGTAAAGTAGTAAATTTTTATTCCAAAAATGTTTTAGTGATGATCTTATACATTATGCATTATGTATACTCTCCAAAGACATCAAAGACATCCTGATCAATTTCGTCAAACGAGTCTAATTATTTGTATTCACAATTTTCCGAAAAATCTATATAATGGAATGCTAGACTGAGTCGCACGAACCTGCATTTTGTATTCGATCACACGGTGGTTTCAAAGTCTGACTGAATATTGCAAACCTATTTTAATGCTCTGAAAAACTTTTGATTAAAAATTGATTAAACAACTTAGTAGCAAAAATTAATATCGTTGGAGTGGTTTTTTAAAAAGTTTTTTTTTTTTTTCTAATTGTATGTATATGTTAAATTAAAAAAAAAGTTCTCTAATTTTAAGTAGGTATTTTGTACTAATGTGGAGGTAAAAATTAAATTTTGAGAAAAAAATCATCCAACCGCTTTTGAAAAATCGAATTTTCTAAAAAAATGTTTTAATTTTTTTTTTTTAAATTTTCATGTGCAATATTATTTAAATTTATAATAAGTATTTGCAATAAAATTTAACTAAAATCGATAAATCAGATAATAAATTGTTCTATAAGAACATATTCTTCTATCTAAAAAGAATTCTCTAAAAGGAAGGCTTTACTACTATAATGTTTGTTTAAGTCATTTTTGAGAAAAAATACGATTTTCCAAAATTATATGCAAGTTACCGTTAATATTTTTTATTCGAGTTCGTATTTTTAACGAATATAAAACTTGTCATATAATGGGTGATTTTTTAAGAGGTTAAGAACTTTAAAAAAAAAAAACACAAAAAATTCGAAAAAATGAATGAAATATTTATTTGAATCGATAGTTTGAACCTTGCAATTTAATGTTTAAAGATAATTTCATGCAAATTTTGACCGCGGCTGCGTCTCAGGTAGCCCATCCGCTGAGTCCAATTTTGGCATACTCTTTCACACATATCGGCCGGTATCTCACGAATGAATGCATGGATGTTGGCTTCCAGTGCGTCAATCGAAGCGGGCTTGTCCCTATAGACATTAGCCTTGACATACCCCCACAAAAAATAATCTAATGGTGTCAAATCGCACGATCTAGGCGGCCAATTGACCGGCCCGAAACGTGAAATTAACTGTTCACCAAACTCGCCTCGCAATTGCGCCATTGTTTCGCGTGCTGTGTGGCATGTGGCACCGTCTTGTTGAAACCACATATCATGCAAGTCAAGAACTTCCATTTCGGGCAAAAAAAAGTTTGTTATCATCGCTCGGTAGCGTTCACCATTGACAGTAACGCTGCGATTCGCATCATCTTTGAAGAAATATGGCCCAATAATGCCGCCGGCCCATAAACCGCACCAAACAGTGGCTTTTTCGGGATGCATTGGTAGCTGTTGCAATGCTTCTGGCTGATCTTCACTCCAAATGCGGCAATTTTGCTTATTTACGTACCCATTCAACCAAAAATGAGCCTCATCGCTGAACACAATTTTTCGATAAACAACATTTCGAACCGAGCACGAATTTTGATAGTAAAATTCAATAATTTGCAAGCGTTGTTCATTTGTAAGACGATCCATGGTTAAATTGCAAACCAAACTGAAGCTGTTTGACAGTGACACAAGGTACTAAACACACGTCAGCTGTCAAAACCAGTGTTGCCAAAACCAAACCAGCTTAAAAATCACCCGTTAGTATTCTAATATAAAAACTAATAAAGTTTTAACTTTAATTTTTTACTGCTTATTTTTACACCTACCGTTTGATAAGGAAAGTGTTGTGACATGCGTCCGTCGTCGTATATAATGGTTAAACTAAATTATATATAGCACTTGTAAGCTCAATGAGTCCATCATCGAAAAACATGTGCTCGATTTCACATCTTTCGCTAAACGGGGCCAGAAATCATAACAGAACCATATCAAATTGAGAAATTTAAATTAAATTTGAATAATCCCATAAATTACTGACAAAACTCATTACACACTAGAAAGAAACACAGGCGATAATAATACATATATTAACTGTACCTCTATACACAAAAGGGGTTGCGAATTGTTTCCTCAGACTCGGTATACACATTCAAAACAAAAGCCAACTTCCTTTCCTTTGGTACTGACTATATACTGAAATGAAATCTGAAAGTTTAAAATTGGACTCAACACTAAACATGTTTTGAATACCTTACCTACTGATGTTTTTTTTTTTCAAAATCAATTTTTCTCTCTTTTTTCATTTCCAAATAATAATTAATGATTCGAAAGGAACTAGCAAACAAAGCAACCCCATGCGCGTGTTGCTACTTCGCTTCTAATTCAAACGTTCTGGCCCATTGCATGCCCTATTAAGTTGTCAGTCACTCAACACTATCACCCCTAAACGTGCATGTCCTTATAGTCTGGATATCTTTGGCTCTATCCAATATCCAATATCCATCCCATCCACCCTTCCTTTAAAAGTAAAATTGTCATTACAAGCAGCAACGATGCAAAACATAGCATTTTTTGTTCGTGTGTATGTTGAATGTTTGCCTACCGTATTCGTTCGTATATCTTCAAGGGTTTTCATTTGAATTATTTTTGCATCCCTGATGTTTTTTGGGATCTTTGATGGAATTTCTATGTAGGTACAATTTGAGCCTAAGAACTTTGTCAAATATTCATTACATTACAATCATCGCGTCTATGTTGTCGTCGACTGAAAAAGGAGAATTTAATCCAAATTAAATTCTTAACATGTGAAATTTTACACTTGTTTGTGTTTGCTCCTTCTTCGGATGCATTATTTTGGGTAAAAGTTAAATTTTCGATTTTTACTTTAAACTTATGATATAAGTGTCGACGAATAAGTTGTTTAGATTTGGGATTAAAGTCGGCAATATGTTGATGTTAGATGAGATAATACAAGCTTATATCACTTCATGTCAATGATAATTTTAAAACTTATTGTTAATTGTATTCACAGTCCAATTGTTTAAGTCTCTGAATCTTAGTTACATATATGTATAGTGATCTGTAAAATTTTGAATGAATCGTAAGAAAAGAAAAAAAAAACTTGACAGAAAAATAAAAAAGTTAACATAATTATCTCCATAATCATATTTTTACAAGGAAAGTGCATAAGTTATAAAATGAAGTTTTATTCAAAATTAAGACTACGATGTCCGTCGGTCTGTGCGTTAGTGCGCCTGTATGTCTGTGCATCTGTACTTCCACTGTAAATTGACTTTTTAATCAGACATCCTCTTAATCAAATGACGTTATGAGTTTATGCAAGAAAATTTTCAAAAAAAGTTTAAAGCGGTTTTTTTAAAAATTTGTTTTTTATATAAAATGTCTATGACATTTAAAACAAATTTATGTGTCAATTTTAAGTTTTTAATAATAAAAATTTAAAAACCTTGTCGCAAAATTTTAGACGATTAAGTGCGATTTTAAGGCATTTTTAATATGATGCTAGGTTAAAAACAGGATTTTCCAAATTTTAAAGGAGTTGGCATCGTAGGTACTGTCTTTTAAACATTTTACTAAAGTTAAAATTACCAAATGCCTGTTTTAATGTTTTAGAATCATATTCTCCAAATGTCACTTTGACAGTTAAAAATGTAAAAATGGTATGTTTGTTTATACCTAATTACTTGTTTGCAGGAACTGACACTTTATTAAACGTTTTCAGCTGAAGTTTATTAAGAAAAAAGGTTTTATATGATACTTAAAAATTGCATTTACTTAACTTTAAAGCTCTTTACTAAAATGTTCTTAGTTTTAAAAATTTTTTAACAAGTATGCATACAAAACCTTTCTTCTAAATAAACTTCAGCTGAAAACGCCTAATAAAGTGACAGTTTGTGCAAATATGCAAATTCCTTACGTTTGTTGAGATACAAACTTGAGACTTATTTTTAGCAATTTTCTACGGCTGAAAAATTTAAAAGGGATAATGAGAAAAAAATAATGATACGATTTGCTGTTGGAAGTGTGTTAGTTTTTAAGAAACTTTAAAAGTATCATATCAACGTCTATTTACAAGAGAATAGGCGCACAGCAATCCAACGGCTAGATATGTGACAAAGTTCAAAGTTCAAGCGCAAACTGCAAACTGCAAAATTCAACTGTTCCAAAACGTAAAACGAAGTTTTTTTTGTATTTTTTTTTTTTTTTGATAAGGCTGTTTGCTAAAGTCATATAGGTAAGGTTCGATAACATCATTTTTGGTGCAACTCTGGAGTAAAAGAAAATTGAGTTGACGAGTTGTGTGTGGGTGTAAGTTGCTTGCGCAACATAACGGGTCGTTCATTTCGTGGTTTCAAGTTGTCAGAGCTGGCATTTGACACTTGTCAAACTCAGCTGTCATTTGAAGTGTCATAATATTAGTTGAATGTTTGCTATTTACGATAGTGGATCCCTTATTAATCTAACAACGCGTTAAAACTATTAAAACTTACTAAAAAAGTGGTGATTCAAATGTATCAGTTTTTGCGTATTACGCGATGATTATAGTTGTCTGATCGACCGACTACGAAAGCAATCGGTAAAATTGTGATAAAATTTGAAGAGAGTGGAAGCGTTACTGATGTCATAAGGACTGTGCATGCATCATCGTAATGCACGCTCAGTCGAAAATGTTGCTGCTGCAAGTGCAAGTCTTGCTGATGATCCGAATTTATCAATTTACCGGCGTTCGCAGCAATTGAACGTGTATGGTCGAATGTTTTTGGCCGGCGATTGGAGATCATGACTTGAAGGATAAGTGGTTCCAACAAGACGGGGCAACAAGCTACTCAACACGACCGAGATACCGCCCGAAATGTGCGAAAAAGTGCTTTTTTACACTTAATGGCAAAGTCCAAACTTTATTTTTTTTTTCTTTTATTTCTAACCTTTCAAATCTCAAATCAGCTGGAAATTCGGAATTTTAAAATTGTCTTCTATTCCTTAAAACTAATTTTCTTTTGTTAAAATTTTCTAAAAAAATGTTTGCGAATTCATTACGATTCATTTTAATTAATTCGAGCATTTCGTAAACGTCAAATGTATTTGCGAGAAAAGAAAAGTGACTGAAGATTATTAAACAAATTGTGTGCAAGAAAAACGAATGCATTTTGCATTGCAATTTGACGATATCAACATCTGGCTCTAAAATATGACTGTTTAAATAAATTCGTAAGAAATTTCACGTTATACCAAGCAGACCTAATGAAGATCATAATATGACGATCAAATTGAGGTTTATTTGACGTTTTCAAAAACGGTTTTTATCAGAAATTAACAATTTCTGGTTCAAATGTACGATAAATATATAAATATATATATATATATATCGGGTTTTTTTTACCGAATTTCGTAGTCGGCGACCGCAACTTTAAGAGCGTTAACTCCAATTTTCGGTCGTAAATGACCGTCGGGTGAAAATCCACATTTGCTTCATGAATCACCACTTCATCCACAAAAAATAACTGTTTGATGCGGTTTGCATGCCGGCGGCGTTATTGGGCCATATTTTTTCGTCGACTATAACGATCGTCACGTTACTGTGAATGGCCAGCGTTATTGCGCCATGATTACCCATTATTTTTAGCCCGAATTGCAAGATATGGACTTGGGCGACCGATTATGTGATTTCAACTGGATGGTGCCACACAGCACACCTTACAATCGATTTATTGAAGAGTAAGTCGATTGGCCTCCTCGTTCGGGCGATTTAACATTTATACCAACAAAGTGCTCAGAGCCAACATTGAACGCGAAATAGCGGCCGTTTCGGCCGAAATGTGTGGCCGAGTCATCGAAAATTGGGTCCAACGAATCGACCGCTGCAAAAGTGCCCGCGGTGACCATATGAACGAAATCGAGATCCATTCATAAATGTTTTGATTGTACTTCAAGCCGATAATAAAGTTTTTGAAATATCTCAAATTGTTTGCGTTTTATTTTAAAAAAAAGTTGTCAAATCCTTATTGGAAAACCCTTTATATGTTCTGTATTAAAAGAAGGACGGATTTTTGACGGAATACAACGTCACGTCTTAATTATCTGAGGTCCACGTGAAAAAAATCTCACCACGCTCCGCTTTAAAAACGCAGTCTGTTTGACTGATCCTTAAGTCTGATTTTATTAATTTTGACGTGTAAGTTCCTTTGCTTTTGCTGCATTCTTCGTACAACTCTTACAAGATATTTGATATCGTACAGCGAAGATTTTCGACTGAATACAATTTACAATCTAACTTCTTAAGCCTATTTCACAGCTGAAGCGAAACGAAACTTGTCTGTACTCTGTTAATGGAGAGTTTTATCAAATGAGGCCTTAACGAAATTTGTTTTTGTTCTCCAATACGATAGCAAATCCCTAACGGAAACCACTGCAAACTAAAAATAATTAAAAGTTTTACTTATCCAAATAAACCTTTTAAAAATTTGTTGTTCGTTGTGTCATTTTTGTTTCGCA
The DNA here is from genome assembly GCA_951394125.1 of Epistrophe eligans. NCBI lineage: Eukaryota > Metazoa > Arthropoda > Insecta > Diptera > Syrphidae > Epistrophe > Epistrophe eligans. The sequence continues at coordinate 64,856,725 of OX596029.1, read as the reverse complement.
TCAGCAGCGTAGGTACCTACTGTGCTTTAATGTTGAAGTTAGCAACTACGTTTCTTTATAGTAACTTTTCTTGTATTGAGATTGAGATACAAAATGTCTATTTAAGTTCAGATATTTGAGAAGGTTAAAGCGGGTTTAGTTGCTTTTTCTACAAACTTACTAAACATCCTCAACATAAACAGCATGTTTATGAAGAACAAACGACATATGTGTTTTTTACAAGTGTTTACAATGCTGATGTTAAAGTCATCAAATTTTTTTTTTAACTATGTATCTAAAATAAGACTTCATTTTTTGTTTTCAAATTAAGCAAAAGCAATTCATCAAAAAAAACGAAAGAGTTTCCCATCAAACGATATAATGTATGCCTGTAGTCTGTCCCGCCTGCCGTGCGTCGTCGAGTCGTTGTTATCTTCTAATCTGGGCGAACTTTGTTTACAATGAGATTCTTTGCTTCCAAAGCGGATCATAATGTTTTGAAGAATAACAAATGATTTTTTTTATGTGCGTCTCTCTATACACATTTTACCTACTTTATGCTCGTATTTCATTCATATTGAATGTCATAAAAAAAATACTCAATAAACACACATAAACATTGTGAATGGAAACAGCCCGTGTAAACTATTGCATCGCTCTATTGCGCCCGGGGCATATCTATTTTATACATAGGTACGATTATATGTATAAATAAATAGGGTGCTTCAGAGAGGGCACGCTCCTTGGCGCTATTTTGACATATTCATTTTCATGGAAGTTGATTGGTCTATTCTCGCAGAAGGGGGATACTCGAATAGTAGTTGATTACCTACTAAATAATATAACGAGCACATTTCAATCTGCTTGACTGATCAAGCACACGGGGCATGGCGGCGCGGCTGCCAATGAGTTGGAAATAGTTACAAATTTCTTTGAAAGTGTTGCCGACGGAAAAGTGATACCTACAAATGCCAAAGAATACTCGAAGCATTGGAGGTATAAGAATTTCCATTCGAAAATCAACAGACAGATGTTTCTTCGTTGGATATTTATGTACCTTTTCGTGAAATAAATATTGTTGACCCTCTTAGGAGAAGTCAGCTCGTTTAGACACTCAAATGAGTTTTTACTAATCCTGTTAATATCGCCGGATTAGAGAGGATAAATGTCGTCGGGGATCATGTCAGATTTACCCAAGAGCAGCGACAAAAAAATATTAATTATAAATATTCACTTTTTGATTTTATTTTTATTATTGTTGTAAGATAAGCTATTAGCAATGAGTTATCTAATGGGAGTGTAGATGGAACTCGTAAACATAATAGTTTGTAATAAGTTCCTTCAGTTTTGAGGGCAAGTTTTGAGGCCTTCTTTGATTTTCTTCTATTTATTTGACGAGCCTCATTGATAGAAATAAAATCCACGATTGGATCGCATTTCGAATTTTCTCTTATGGTTCAAAGCTCAGCGTAGCTAGGAGTTAAAGACTGGTAATGGTTATTATTAATGATGGGTAGGACACGCATTTCAAATGAGTTTGTATGAGGTACTCATTTTTCGAAATGAGGTAGTACTTTGTCCCACTTCAAATGTCGCATAGGACAAAACTTATTTAATCGAAATTTTCATTAAAAAAAATCTTGACGTTACTGGGTATAAATTTCAAATAAAATATTGATTTCTGACGAAAATTAAATAAAAAACATCAACATCAATATTTTCTTTTCTGTAGTTTTAACATTTATTTAGAAAAAAACCATGATTAAAAAAATGAATGCATTTGCAATCGTAAAAAAACATTCTTCAAACATACACTTTCTCCTACTCCTTCATTTCAATATTCAATCCTTTCCTTTTAGTAACAATCGTGTGTCTTTTTCATTTTCTCTCCTCATTTCATCTCCTCACATATTTCAAATTTCACAACCTAAGACATTGTTACGAATTTTGTTACACTGGGACATTTGAGGTGGCTGGACATTTTTGAGTTTGCTGGGACATTTGAGGTGGCTGGGACTTTTGAGTTGGCTGGGAAATTTGAGGTGATTGGGACATTTGGGTTGTTTTGTACTTGTAGTACAATTCCTCACTCATTCATTCATTTGTAGTTATAAGACAAATGTCCTAGGTGAAAGAGAGAGGGATTGTGTTACTGTTGTGAGTAGAGTATGCAGTTGCAGTACGAGGAGGAGGAGCGATGCGTTTCATTATTACTGCTTCTCTTTTCTCCGCTGATGTTAATACAATAACAAATTCAATGACGAAGACAAAAATTAGTAAAGAGAAGATTTTTGTTTGTTGTTTTGAGTGAGGTGTGAGGTAATACATTTTTTTGCTTTGAGGCGATGGGACATTTGAGAGCGGTGTATGTTACATTTGTATTGCCTCATGTATGAGGTACCCATCACTAGTTATTATTACGACTTATGAGAAACTGTGAAGAAATGTTAAAAGTAGCTTCTATGAGAAATTAATAATAATTTGTAAAGTTTTTGTTGTATCTAGATATTATTTGAACAAACTACCTACTGCAAATTCATAAAAGTAAAATTTATGAAGGAAATATAATATAATGGAATTTTCTAAAAAAAAAACTTCTTAATCCTATTTCTGTTAGAAGTATTTTTGGGAAAAATCTAAAACACAGGTACAAGAAGGAACTTTATAAATCAAAATCATTGGAGTCGCTTTTTGAGAAAAATTGTGAAAAACGAGATCATTTCTCCACATTCAATCCGTGCTATTAATTCGAACATTTTCCTTTCCATTAATTCAAAAAAAGAGTGGAGACTCCTCCAAATCAGGGATGAAAATCGTCTTTCAGAAATTTTCGATTCTAGAAAAATCGATTTTCAGATAGAAAATAGAATTTCAGAAATTGGCAATTTCACTTGCCAGTTTTTCGTTTTTTTCTGAGAAACTATTCAGTAAGAGTGTCTATACGGGTGGGAAAAATACAAGTTTCTTTTTAAAAATGCAATAAAATGAACAAAATTAAATTTTGTCCATGTATTATGGCTTTTTTAGTAAGAGCAAACTTTCCCATTAATTATGGAACACAACGTCGTTCAAGTGGTTGCCTCGGCTGGCTTCGGCGCATTCCAGTCATTCCAGTTTTTCAAGTCCTTGTTGATGATTTCGGGCTGCAGCTCACGGATTGTTCGATGATACTGGCCTTAAGTGCTTGAATCTATTCCGGATTGTTGGCATAACATCGGTTATCCACGGTTCTCCACAAAAAAAAGTGCAAAGGGGTCGAATCGCAGCTCCGAGGCGGCCAGTTGACACCGCCAAGACGGTTAACATGGCTCTGTAATGCCTATACCTTTGACCGAAACTTTGTTTCCAGCCTCATGGTGCAATGATGTCAGCACTCCACAATCCGCTCCGAACTGTCACTCTCTGTGGATGCATTGGCTTCTCAACAATAACGTGCGGGTTTTTTTTTTTAATCGATAGACACAATTTTCTCCATTAATATAGTAAATCGTTCTAATATTAGTTCACACGTAAATTTTAATCAAAATCGTAGCAGCCGTTTTTGAGAAAAATTAAATTTTGCTAATCGGTTTTTAAACACTTGTATGGGAAGAGGTTCCGTTATTTTCGGCCATAAGAATAATTTGTGTTTAAAATCTGCTAGATAGTGTTAAAAACTTGCTGGATTCCAAGTTTAATAAAATTCGACGAAGTCATTATCGAATTATTAAGTTCTCAAAAAAAAATTTAAACTTTTTTAAGTAAAAAAAAAAAAAAATTATTTTGGTATACAAAACACTCAGTTTAGCCGTTTTTGAGAAAATCTAAAATAAAAATGGTTCTATGGGAGGTACCACTTATAACCATTTTCCAATTATTTTTTATAAAATGGTAGCATTTTTGTAAAAAATTCCAGAATTTTTTTTTTTAAGTTCTGGGCACGTTTTTGAGAAAAATAAGATTTTCATAATTTGGTAAAAATAATTGTACCTACACCAGGTACCGTTATTTTTGGTCTTAAAAATAATGAAAAAAACCAAAAACCGTTAGGTACCAAGTTTAAAGAAAATCGACCAAACCGTTTAGGCCGCAGCTGAAAGGACAGGCAGACAGAATTGCGATACTCACTTTTTTCGACTTCGCTATCATCGTTATGTCAAGTTTGATCAAAATCTCGAGTTAATTTTTTTTATGAATCCATAACTTCCACATTTTGGCCTTTGGGTGTGAATGATAGCAAAATTTAACTAGTACTTTTATATACATAGATCTTTTCATTTCATATGCAAATATGAAAGTCTTGCATTCTATAGTTGGGGCATTTGTCGGTAATAGTGCATTATTTCAGTGCATCTGGCAGCAGCATGGAAAATATCTTGGATTTCCATATCATGTTAGAGGGGAAACTTCTGTCAATGAGAAAATATTTCTAAATTCTACCACAATTTAATTAGAAATGGGTTTCATACTCATTTTTGGGTTCGACTTGGATGCAGAAAGGCCCACCCAAGATGTCTTGGACCACCATTTTTATGTCTAGGGCGATCAGATCTTTTATTAAATATAATTTTTTAGTTACTATCTTTTTTATCTTGGCTTCCAAAACAAAACGCATTTTCAATGCACCGTTACCGGCAAAGGCCCCAACCACGTAGTGCAAGACTTATATTTTTGAATATGAAATGAAAAGGACTACATATATAAAAATACCAGTTAATTTTTGCTTTTATTCACACACAAAATTTGCGGCGAACTCTCGGTCTATTAGCTATAAATGTTTATATGCGATTGTTTTTTTTTAACGTATAAAAACTTTACAGTGATAACTATTTCTACTTGTAAATTGGGCAAGTAGGTACCGTCATAATATATTAACCTAAGCATACTTATATCTAAAACTGTTTTATAAGCGATAATTTTAGAAAATGGATGCCATTTTACGTTCTTGTCCAAAGCCAGGAACCTAGAGAAGAAAATAAACACAAGAACAAGAGAATGAAAATAAACACTTTAATTAGAAGATATTGATTTGAGGTAAGCGTATAATGCTGATGGTTGTTTTTTTTTTTGCGCTGTTTTCATCTCGCTATCAAAGAAAAAACCCTTGCAATAATTAAAAAAAAATCTCCTTATCAAATTTAAATCGCCTTTTTATTTGAATTTTGAGCAGATACCTAAATATGTTTAAGATTAAAGTTTGCAGGACTTAAATATTATACGAAGTTTTGAAATGTGAGATTTTGTAATTGCGAGTTTTCATTGTGCAAAATTTCGCTATGTGATATTTTCAAATTTTTAACTACAGTCAGTTGAATGCAAATACATAAGTACCGAACACGTTGCGAAAAATAACGTGTCACAATAGAAAAAATACTTTTTACAGGACAAAAAAAAACAAAAGAACGATGGCAGTTGTGAAATAACTATAACTCCAGCCTATAAAAATCTTGGTTTGAATGAAATGACAACACTTGGGTGAGCTACCACCAAGATTTTAATCTTCAATTAATCATGTCTATCCCAATTTAGGTTTTAAGTTTTATTTCTTTTCATTTATTAAAAAAAGAAATTGTAAAAAATCTTTTTTTCTCAAATATTTCGAGAACAAGAAATGCCATATCGACTTCAGCTTAATTTTATTCTACAGATGATGACGTTAGGCTGGAATAAAACAATGCTATCGACTCCGGAATAATTTTATTTTACTCAAAATGCTGTAACTAAGAATTTATGGGATTTGTAAAAAAATCAATTGGCAGTTTTTTCTTTTAAAGCAAAAAAAAATTTGCCAAAAATACTAGATACTAAAATAGTTGAAAAATATAGTATACGCCCCAACTTTGGTTTGTTTTCACTTTGAATACCTAATAAGGTGTCTTTTAAGATTTTGAATTAGGAATTTCCTTTAAGCAAAATAACATCGGGTGTCCCGTTTCCAAGGGCATCAATGGGGAGTTATCCAGTCACCAGTGTGGGTCACACCCGCTTCTTTTTTAAATTACTTTAGGATATTATTCAATGTAAACATAGACGCACGGACAAACAGACGTATATAGACAAAATGACCGACGCCGACGGTACGGACGGCTTTGCCAACACTCCACCCTTATGAACTTCTTCACCATAATTTTAGTTTTGATAAAAACCTTGATTTTTGTATACATAAAACCAAAACTTGCCCTAAAGAGTAATAAGAAATGGCTTGGCGTAAGTGGTGTGCTTGAGTCGCCATTTTGAAACACGTTTTTTTACCAATACTATGGCTTAACGAACAAAAACTTGTTCAAATCCTTGCTAACAGGAAATTAAAATAAATAGCTTTATTTTTTGTTATAATGATTTATTATTTATATAAAACTTTGAGTGCTGAAAAACCTTCTTTTTTTATTGATAAGGACAACTTCTCAGTTTACTAACTCGTAAAGATAAATAAATTCTCCATAAAAAATGAAGATTTCCGGAAATTCCATTATCTATTTTCGAACAAAAATTCGACATGAATCTCTTGAGTTTTAGTGGATACAAGACAGCGAAAAGCAAGGCGAAAACTATCCGAGTTCAAAGCACCTACCTGCAAGAAAAAAACAAATAAAAAACAACAAACAAACAATGAAGGAAGAATAAAAATGCAATAAAGCTAAAATGTCGTTTTCCAGACACAATTAATGGTCCAAGCAATTAATTTAGTGCGAAAAAAGAGTGGAGGCTCATCCAAATAATCTGCTACAATTATCCATTTCGCTTAACGCCGAATGGAAATTTTTCGTTTATGATTTCATGGTATAAAATATATTTCCTTTTTATTCTTCTGAGAGGATCCATTAAAATTCAATGTTATTCCATAAATTAAAATACCTTTAACCAGTTTTTCACGTTTCTCATTTCATTTAATTTTTGCCATTGTTAAATTTTTAAGATTAAATTCTAAAACCTTTAAAATTGTAAAAGTGTAGATTAAATATTAAACATTTTAATCAATATACATTTTTTTAAAGGGGTTTTTGTGTGATAACATAGAACACACTCGTAGTTAAGGCTGCCAAGCTTTCGCACCATCATATTAATATTGAATGTTTGAATGAAACAACAAAAGCTTGGGTTAGCTATTCACGACTGCCATGCCGATCATCAGACTCCTTTAAGTGGCGCTTGGTCATTTGATCAATTTAATTTAAAAAAAACTTTTTGCCGTCACTAAGAGGCGAACCACACCAAGCTTTTTTCAGAGCCATATATACACTACGCATTGCGTTACGGAAGTCACTGTGATCAGGTCCATCCCAATTTTAGGTTTAATTGTTTAACAATTGCATTTGAATAAACTAGCATTTTTTACTTACCACACACAAGTTGTTTGTTGTTTTTTTTTTCGAAATTTTCTGATGCCTTACAAATTGGCGCCCGGGGCCTGTATGCAGTTTTGCACGGGCTTTTGTGGAGAAATTATGCTTCATTTACAAAGACTTGTTATTCATTTAGATAATGAATAACAAGTCTTTGAAAAATGTCAAAAAAAATGTTCTCATCCATTTGCGCTAAAGCTATATTGTGTTCCCTACCTAAACCTTTTAAAAAATATAGGTACATATCTATCTACCTATAAAGACAAAAAGAATTATTCACTGGTTATCTAAATCATCTTAGCAAATTTAATCTTATATACCTATTTTTATATTTAAGGTTAGGTAGTCTGTTGTATGCAAATGCAAACTTACACTTAGATTTACAGGGTGCTACCTAAAAGAGTTGACTTTTTTTAATATTAAACTGCCATTATTACTTAGGTACCTACGTATACCACCCACAACATACCGAAAGCCAAGCAGCTAAAAATTTGAAATGTGCTACATTATTTCAATTCTAAAAATAAAAAATAAACAAAACATAACAAGTAGAACAAAACGCCACCCAATAAAATATCATGGATGTCTATTTACAGTTTTTATGCCCCGCCTCTGTTTATATGTTTAAATGCAATAGCAGTGGTGTTTGAGTATCTTAATTCTCGAGAGCATTACCTGCAGCGAAATCTTAGGGTGGAAACCGGATTTCAATAAATCATCAAAGTATATAAGGGAATTCCCGTACTTTTCCAAAGGAATAATCCCGTTCCCAATCCCTATGTCCTATCATTCTTGACTTACTTCAGCAACCCCCTTCGATCCAGAATCTATTCAACGTTCTGGTGTCTGGTCTTTTTAAGTATATAACACGGCACCAAACAAAGGATACACAGCAAAATGGGTGAATAACAAAAACAAGAAACGCTACTGAGCTGAGCAGTGAGTGAGCAGTTGAGCACAGTTATTAATCGACCGTCGTCAAAGTCGGGTGTGCGTTCAACATTTATATTAATTTTCCGTTGTGCGTCGTTTGAGAATAGTGTGTGAAAATATTTTAACTTTTGATAACAGGATATTCCGAAGGAAAAAAAAAAGTTGATAAGATAACACAACACAGTTAGAACGAATTGTTTAAATTGAATTTAAAAAGAAAGCAACATTTAAAAAAAAAAAAAAACAACACCAACACAACAAAACCCGTGGTTTTGTGATAAAATATAATAATTTTTGTTATTTTAAGTGATAAAATAAATTTACAAACATTTCATACTTAAACATGAATGACGCAGCAGCTTTGGCTGGTATGATACCATACGATACAATCGGGCTCTATGAGCAGCCAAAGCCACGTTTCATATTTAAAATGCCTCGAGTTGTTCCCGATCAAAAGGCTAAATTCGAAAGTGATGAACTATTTCGAAGATTAAGCCGAGAAAGTGAGGTAAGTGTTATCTCAACTACAATCAATTTATTAAATGGAAATAAATCGATAGATCAAGGATACCTACGAATAAAATACATTTCAGTACTTGGAATTTGAGGAATGTTTGTAGAAGTTTTTTTGTAAGGTGTGATATTTTGTTATGTGGATAGGGAATACCTGTAAGCCTGTAACCTATCATCTGTCAATAATGTAGTTTATTTAAGGATACGGTTGCAGTGACGAAAAAATGTTCGTACCTACGTATTTTTGAGGATTATTTATCAGAAGAGGATGGCGGTTGATTACAATGTATGTATTCTTTGGCTGTGGATTTTTTAATAAGTTTTCTTAAACTGACAACCGTTTTAGACAGTTTCTAAATATGTACGTATGTGTATGGGAAATATTATGTTCCATTTAATAAAATAAAATGTCGATTAAGGTTTAAACAATAAATTCCGTTGTCTAAATTAAACAACTTTTAAATTTATAACGTTTTGAAAAAAGACCTATGGTCTTATTTATAAACGTTGTCTAACTTTAGACAACTGTCCAACTTTGGAAAATGTGTTTAAAAACCTTATTTATTATTGCCTTATAGCTGCCTAACTTAGACACAGGAGTAGATTGTCTTAACCGTGAATAATGTGATATTTATTTTTATAATAAAGCATATTTCCACCAATTTGAAAATAGTTAGACAGTGTCTAAGTAGTGTCTAAATACGACTGCTAATGTTTAACAATTAAACTCCATTTCCTTAATTTTTGTATTAAATATTATTATCTGTTCTTGTTCACCGTATAAATTCTTAAACCAAACTTTTGCGGCTTTTGACGAACAAAATGTTTCTTACCACCCAGATTAAGTTTTTCTGACGTATAATCGTAATCGGAAAAATTGTTCATCAGAATATTGAATCAGTATTTGATGTTAATAAATTATAAATGTCTACAAAATTATGTACCAAATAATATATTGGAAAATTTGGTATTTGATGTTAAGATATTTGCATGATACAATTTAAAAATATTCTAACTTTAAACCTAAAATTTTCTTATTATTAAACAGTTTTGAACATAATACTAACCTATTTTTTGATAAACTCCAGCTTAACACACGTTAATCAGTGACATTTGGTGCAAAAAAAAACAAAGCAAATATACCTACCCTTTTTTATATTTGTGAGAAAATGTTAACTTTATTAAAATATTATAAATATAGTATGAAAATAAAATGACTCAAGAGTAAATCATCTAATATTTTGCGCCATAATTATTTTCAAAATAAATCAGGTACCTACATACATATGTACTACCTATGTCTCTTGTCCTTGGGCCTTCAGAGTTAAATCTAAATACTCAAAGTAAATATTAACAGCAACCCTATATAAATAAACTGAAATCAAACACTAATTATCTTTAATCAGTGAGTTAAGTGCCAAATCACATCAATAAAATCTATGTTATTTGATGTAAATTAACTAATTCACCGAAATAGGTAGGTAAATTAACGAGTAATTAAGTATAAACATAAAAAAAAAAAAAATAAATATGTGTAATATGTATTTTACAAGTTTATATTATAGACAATTTATATTACGTGAGAAAGTGTATTTTAAGAAGTTAAAATTTGGTGAGAAAGTATATGTTAGGTAAACCATACTAAAGTATATGCCTAGCTAAACCTACATATTAAATATACCTAACTACTAATTAAAAACCAAAGTTCGATTTTTTTCTTAACCTGATAGACGAAACTAAAGTTATTAATTTTTTACACTCAGTCGGGCATCATCGTGCTTATAGATGTATAGAAGAAATAAAGAGTTTGATGATACCTTGATAATGTTAAATATATAAAATGATTCACCAAAATATTTATATGAACATCACAGTGAATCATCATGACCATATCACCATAAAGCCGGCCTAAGTTTAATTTTAAAGTTCTTACAAAGCATAACAACGTAAATGTGACAACTGACAGATTTCTGTAAGTGTTAATTTATTAATTAATTAAAATAAATGGTTTATCCAAAAATTAATTTCTCAGAACTAGACTAATATGGAAATCCCCTTCTATCATAATAAAAAAAAAAAAACTGAAGTGTTTCCAAGATTATGTCTCATTTAAATGCAATCAACGGCATCACCTTCGATATAAAGATATATATGTATACACCTATTTACATTCGGGGATTTCTTTTCTGATTAATTTATTGTTGAAATTGCCAAGCCATCATCACCATTGCCTCCAGGTAAAATCTGGTGTTTTACCCTCATACGAATTACGTCGGATATTGTCGTCATTGTTATACCTGTTAGTTGTTAATTTCTGTTAGATGTTGAAGCAGTTTGAGATTTATCTGATCAGTGGTCCTATAGTCATACATAATATACAGTCAAATTCGATTATGCCTTATTCTAGTTTTTTGAAAATAGGGTTTGTGATTATCTTATATTTTTTTATTGATTAATTTTTAAGTTATAAATTTAGGGAATGAATTTAGAAATAATTATAATAATTAATTTGTTTATTTCGTTCGTTTATATTAAATTATTTACAGGTATACATATGAATAATTATGTATCTACGTATGCAGGCAGGTAGAAATTTTTTGTATCAAGGTCGTTTGTAGCAAAAGCTGGTGTATATTTATATTATGTATGTACCTTCTTTCATTTACTCTCTATGTACTTATAATGTTGACACAAGAGTAAATAATTCGGATATAGGTATGGAATATGGATAGATAAATTTAAAATGAAATACAATTTAAATATTATATAGGTAAGGTATACTTAATTTATGTAAAGATAAACAAATAAAATTAGCATAATGATGGAGCGAATAAAATCAAGATTAATTGTTTAGTTTTAAAAGAATAATCTAATATTTTAAAGATAACTTATGCTAACTGATGTTCAACTGATAAATGATCGAAACAACATTTTTGTTTTTTTAACTTTGATCAATAGGCCATCAAGATAATTATTTTGAGAGAGGTGAAAGAAAGAAGAACATCAATCTGAATATAAACAAATTAATTGGCAAGTTTAAATTTCCGAGATCTCGGAGATCTCAGCAATATCACAAAAATATAAACAGGATTCCTCATCAAAATTCCTCAGTTTTTGTGTCGAATAATATTTTGGATTCGCCCGCTCGACTTTTGACAGAGAAAAATTAGTGAAGACTGTGGGTCTAGAATATAAACTGTTCAAATATCTTCCGATTTTTCTTCGATGATTTTCAGACATTCAGATTCAGACTTCAGAGTGAGATCCCAAATTTTCGAAAAGTAGTAGGTACTTTATTCTCTTCCGTACTCCGATAGGCTAGGTTTATTTATTTATTTATTTACATATAAGTATCGTCTAAGAAAAATCACAATAGACATTTTGAATTCTTTAATTAATATCCATTGAATATATCAGCGACAAGGGGGCGGGCGGCACACAGCGTTCATCAACTTCCGACCTTCAAATAGTTAAAAGGATTTCGCAAGATATTCAGAAAACATAAGGCCTTAAATAGTGTTATAAATGTCTTCTAAATCGTAATTGGCTGACTTATATGAGCTAAGTCGTATATTACCGCCTATTTAATCCTTAACTGTTTTAGCTCATCTAACATGATACATATGTATAATGTTCTAATTGCTTTGCTGTTAAACGCGTTTAAAGCCTTTGTAGTCACTCTTTCCAACTATAAATAAGTAAATATTTTTTGTGGATATTTTCTTTTATTTCATATCAGATTTTGTCTTCGTTAATTATATTGATTTTCTGTTGCAACGCGGAATGTTGTAATAAAATTTTTTTATAAATTCTTTATCTTCCTCATTTCAGGTTCGTTATACGGGTTATAGAGAACGAGCATTAGAAGAACGTCAAATACGCTTTCAAAATGGTTGCCGCGAAGGGCATACGGAAATTTCTTTTGTCGCATCCGGAACGAATCTCCAATTAGTTTTCAATGCCAATCAAAATCCTTATATTCAGGAAAAAGAATGTGATTTCGACAAAGAGCACGGAAAGGTGAGTTTGAGTTGTTGATTTTGACAATGCAATGAGGTTTTATTTTAGGTATATATTATATAGCAGCTCGGTCACACTTAACATCAATATATAAATTATATTGCATATAATTGACCATCGGTTTCCGATGAAAATAATGACAATAGAATCTTATTAAGTATCAGATTTTTTTTTTTAAATTCGTTCTTGATCGATTGGCATTAAGATTCGATCGGGTAGATTGTATGTGTAGAGTGGTGTGTCAATTGATTTGTTACAGAGTTTTGAGACTTGTAAATTGCGTTAAATCTCGTCTTTATTTGTTAAGTTTTTTTTTTTTTTTTCAAAAAAAGTTAAATAGAAATGTTATATATTTGCAAAAGCGGTGATTTTGAAATGTTCATATTCGGTACACATTGTTCTAAATAAATAGAATAAGCAATATAACAATTATTAATAAAAAATATATTTTATACATTTATGAATACTTAAAGTCTCTGAAAGCAATAAATTAAGGCTCTTATCTGTTACGGTTTGTGAAGCTAACCAAAAAGTTGGGGAATGAATTCTGTATTACAAATTACAATTAGCGAATGAAAGTTGACTCGCATCAAACGTCAAAATTAAGAGAATGCAAATTTTGTAGATGACATGGCTGACAGAGCGCACTACGCACAAAAATTCTGCACATCAATCCAATTTATTTAAGTATTATGTATGTTACTTTTTGATGTGTAAACATCTATGCCGGCGGTAGGGTAAACAAAAAACGTGGAAATTTCTGTAGCACATTACGTTGTGCTGTTACACGTTACGAAACGTTGACGTAGGTATATTGGGTACGTTCCTTCGTACCTCAAACTAAATCGAAAGATCGAATTGAGTTTGGGTTGAAATTTGATTTACAGTTCGAACTCGTCGCATTCTGTGATGTTAAACCAGCACTTGAATATTTAATTTGATGTTTACACATCTTTTTACCCTGAGTCCAAGCACTCACACATTTTTTTTTTTAATTTTTACATTGACATTTGTCTCAAATCTGTGACAACAAATAGGTGAGAGTGGGCGCATTCACTAATGTAGTCACTACGTAGTCAAGTCATTCTGATTGGCTACATACAACTACAAAATGAGTTGAAATTTCCCCTCCGACGTAGTGTAAAAATTTTGGCTTCAAAGTTAGTGGAGAATGATTTTGACGTTTCACAATCAGCTATTCGGTTAAAATAAAAAAAATTCAAACTATTCAAAATGAAACTTGACCACAATTAAATTATTTTGCATAATTATGATTTTATCTTCTTCCAAATCACTCATATTATATTTTATATTTGATATTATTTAATTTAAAAAGAAAATATTATTTAAATTCTCAAAACACAACTGTTTTTTTATTTCGTGTGTGTTTACATCTGTCATTAATATGACAGTTTAGAATTGACTAACTTTGTAGTGTAATTTTGCATTCACAAAGCTAGTTGAATTTCGACTACGTATAGTCACTACATTAGTGAATGCGCCCAGTCTTTTACTTTGTGCGCAGAAACTCAAAAACTGTCAAATTTTGAAGAATAAGGATAAAATTCTATGACAAAATTTTGAAACTGCTCAAAATTTGTTTACGTGAGCATGCTTTTTTGCAAAAAAAAAATGCGAATTTTGTTTAGTATGGGAGACGTCTTTGAACTGAAATTGACACAAATACACAGAAAATAAGAGATATTCAATAAGTAAATGAACGAAGCTAATTAATTTTTCCAGAAATTTTTGAAAAATAAATAAATGTTCAATCCCAATAATACGGACGACTCCAAGCGAACGTTCACAGTGATGCCATACATTTTCAATGAGTATGAAACAATCATTAGATTTTTTTTTATTTTTACAAAAAAACGGAAAAAATTAGTATGGATGGTGGACTTTTCTGGCCTTAAGTCCTTGAAATGAAATGAAATGAAATGAAAGTTTCTCATCATTGACGTTTTAGAAGAAGTACCTACAGACCTGTGATTCCGCTAAGCTTAGTACATATTTGGCGTGTTTAGTAAAATGAATTCTCAGAGATTTTTCTCACTCAAAAGGTGAGCAAGCGAATCCAAGATTTTTTTTCCTCCGAGTTTTGACAGCAAAACTGAGAAATTTTGCTGTGGAAGTTCATGTGACTGATATTGCCGAGATCTCATTTTACTAAACAGGCTTATTAATTTATTCTTTTTTTTCTACCAACTATGTCAAAAGTTTATACAAAAAAAATTGGATTACAATTATTGGTAGAATTTTGAAATTTCGGCAAGTATAATTAAAAAGATCTACTGTGTATATTGTAAATGATGGTTTGTCAGTCAAAACTGTTAGTCATTATCAATAATATGTACCTACCATACTTTAACAAAGTGGCCGCAATAATAACAAAATAAATTTCGAGGATCCCTTTATTAAAATACCCTTTTCTTACTTACATACATAATTCGATGTTACTAATTTTAGATGGTCATATACCTTCTTTTTTTGACCTCATTTGTAGATATTTAAAACTTGATAAAAGTCTTTCAATAAAATAACCTTTGTGCTCCCCTGCACTAATGAAATATCTTCAAAATCTAAAGTACCTACCTAACTTTGTATACCTATCTATTAAACTGATTAAAGTTTAACAAAAATCTATTTTTGTTTGCATTAAAAGAATATAAGGAAAGTAGATATAGCTAATAGTAGTTTCTCAAGTATGCTTAAACTTCTTATTTGTATTCAATGTGCCATATCGTGTTCGTAATTTGATAGGACCGATACTAAAAAAAAAAAACAACAAACACACACATTGCATTCACAAACTGTAAGACAGCCTAAATTGCTCTTCAAAGATCAATAGCAGCAGCTCAAGGACCTGCTGCCTTGGCCTTTCTCAAGTTGCATGATCGTTGGAATGGCACGCGAGCAACAGTTGTTGGAAATATGTCAGAAAACAGCTCAAGTTTGAGTTGAGAGTTAAAAATACAAGTCGAGGGGATTATAAGTGAAAATGGAAACAATATCCTTCTTATACATTACGAAAAGGAAGTTTTTTGCATCAATTTTAAAAAGGAAACTAGGTACCTACGTGAAGTGTTAGTAATTTTTTTTTCTGATATTTCTTTTTATGTTGCTTATTTTTTCTTTCTAAAGGAATAGTGTCAAAAGAAAGAAAAGGATTTTGCAGACAATTCCGATAGACATAAGACAACAGATTTTTTATTGACGTAATTACCTTTAGGGGATGTACAATTAAAGAAATGACGTCCAAGGGTCCGAAGAATTACAATTTCAATCAACCATTTGATCGCCCAAAGGAAAGAGAAACAAAAAGATGAAAAAAAAAAACAATTTTATTTAATTGGTCTTGTTGTTAGGTAGGTGTCGCAGAGAATATATAGCAAGTGAAAACGTTTTATGGGTATATCGAAGTATTCCCTGAAGGGCATGTTAAACATATGTCGAAAATTTGTTACCGGCTTCAAGCTGTGTGAGTCTGGAACGAAGGACAAAGAAGTTCTTCTTCGGACCACCGACTTTTTGGGCATAGAATATACTATGTATAGGCAGGTACTTAACAAATGACCGTGCAGTTGTGTCATGTTTCAGGGGTTCAGAATCTGTATATATACATTTATTATTATTTGTTGTATTTCCTTCCCTATTTTTTTTTTGTGTCGGAGTCTTTTCAATAAAATTGAAACATAATTCTAGTAAAATACTATAAAAATGTCTGCAATTAACCGTTCTAATTGTTTATTTGCGACTTCCGGGGTCATTGTTGGTTAGTGGGGGGTCTGTTTTTCACACATTCATGTTAAAACTGTAGGGTATGTGTCATATATTTAACAATATGTACCTTACTTATTTATATTCCTTTAACTTTCAATAATATTTTTTCAAATGCATCTACTAAAATATATCATATCAAAAATTAAATAGAATCAGAATGCAGGAGCAGGTTATGCAAAAAAAAAAAAAATAGGGAAGAAAATCAAGTCAAGTCACCCTTTTCAAACATCAAAAAAGATATACGTATTAAAATACGGTTAAAAGGTACATATTATACACATGAAACTGTTTCAAAATGGCTGCTTGTATACTAACTTATACATACTCTGTTATCTCTATCTATGTATGTATATTAAGAGAGAAACAAGTGAATGATCTCCGCATGCGCCATTTTTTGCTGAGTGAAATATTTTGAACGCAAAATATGGAATTTGGTATACAAATGTACTACATGTGTAGCAATTCTAAATAGATAAAATATACAAATAAAAATTATGTAGTAGTCTTAAGGGGAATATAGACAGTTCAATCGATATTTCTATGGCAACAAGAAGGCAGACATTTTATTTCTGCACATCCTTTTTAGATTCTTTAGATACTTTTGTATTTATACATATTAACATACCTACTACGTGTTCAATTTAAGTTGCATCAGATTTTGTAATAAAAACCTTTAAATATTTAATTAGAATTGTTTTGATTTGTGTGTGTTTTTTAAGAATTTACTGCTTTAAGTTTTTCATTAAATTCTTAAAAAAAAAAAATTTCGAATGCCAATTCTGAAAAAAAAGATTCAAAAACAAACTTCTCTTTTAATAATGAAGAACTGTCATTCCTAAACCAACTAAAAAGGCCGTTACTTTTCAGACATTTTTAATGTCGAACCTACTTCCCAGTAGATGTTGAATGGAACTCTTTTTTTTTGCCCAAAGTTAAATGTTAGAAATAAAATAAGTGAAAATTAAGTTTGTTTTTTGAAGCTTTACAGCTTCATTATGGGCACATACAAACTAGCACGTAGGTACGACAGTATTTTACAGCTATTTGCAGCTGCAGCTCCAGTTCCAGTTGCAGCATTCTATTGTGTTCAGGGAATTAGTTGTTGATTTTTGTATTTTATTTTAAATAAGAGAAACGTAAAAAACAATTATTTAGGTAGGTACTATGTATATTCTCAATTTCTTTTTACTGATATTGTTACTTTCTTGCGTGGATACAGTTCGTAACTACGTAATGAACTTTTAAGTACATTATATGAGATATGAGTCTGTTTGTAAGTTTGTAAATTTGCACACAATTAGCTGTCAAAACACATAGGAGAAAATTATCAAACAGGCTTAATTATATTTTGTCGATGACAGCAGTCACAAATAGGTAATTGGCAGTCACAGTACATAACACAATATATTAAAGGCATTGGCGCAAAATTTTTAAAGATTAAGTACCTATACGATGTTAAAGCAATTTTAAACGAGTTAGAATCATTCTATCTTTTTAACATTTTATTAAAGTTAAAATCAGCAAAAATGCCTATCTTATCTTTTTAGTATCATACTAACCCCAAATGTCACTTTGACAGTTAAATGTGTGAAAGTGATGTTTGCTTACTTAGTTTGCACGAAAGGTCACTTTTTAGTGTTCCGCTCAAGTTTATTAACAAAATAGGTTTAGTTTTACATTAGTTAAAAAATGTGTATGATTAAAAACATTGCTTTAAAGTTAGTAAGTTGTTAAGTAGAATCATGTTAATACCTAAATATCAGGCTGTTTATAATTTTGGTCCAATATTCTAATCGCTTTCATATTTGATCAGTTCTGTGGATTTTTGTTAAAATCGGACTAAATGGCAGATTCAGTTACCCTTCAAAATGTGTAATATTAGTAAAGGGTGTTTTTTTTTTAGAGGTATATAACTTTAAGTTGGCAACACTATTTTAAATGGTGGCCATTTTGTCAGCTGTCAAGTTTGGACTGACGACATTGCTTCCAAATTGTGCAAATTTATTTTGAAAATCATGGTTCATGGTTCCCAATTTTCATAAGCGAATGAATGGTTGAATGAATACGTCAATAAACGAAACTGCCCTATTTGGAGTGATGATAATCCTCAAGTGTATGATGAGACACCGTTACATCCACAAAATTGACTGTTTGGTGTGCTTTATGAGTTGGTAGAATAATTGGTCCGTACTTCTTTAAAAACGATGCTAGCCAGAACGTTACAGTCAATGGTGACCGCTACAGAGCTATGATTGTCATTTTCGTTCATCATAATGTGCTGTGGAGCTGTGGTTTCAACAAGACGGCGCAAAATGTCACACAGCTCGTGCCACAATTGATTTTTTGAAGGAAATGTTTGGTAACCGCATAGTTTCACGTAACGGACCCGTGAATTGGCCTTAAAGCAGCCCATAGACACTACACTTGTGTCTGCACCGGTGTACTGACACCGGTGTGGCATTCCGCCACACCGATCGAGACACCGACACCAAAAATCAAAAACTTTTGATTTTACTCGCACCGCGTCTGACACCGAAAATTGGTGTGTGCACCAGCCCACACACAGCACACATTTCCGTACACCGACACCGACACCGGTGTAGACACAAGTGTTGTGTCTATTGGCTGCTTAAGTTGATTGTTGTTTTTAGTCATGCAGTTTGCAGTTTTTGTGCGCACTTGAAGAAAAGAAAAATTAAAATTTCCAAAACTCCTTTGCAGCTATCATATATCTACACATTGTTTAATATTCATCAGGGCAAAAAAGGTGTTTCTTGTTTTTAGTATCGTTTTTCATATAATTACGATCAAATAAATGGACGATCGATTAAAAAAAACTTTTGCAAATAATTGTGTAATGTGAACATTATCTTTTTTGTAAAATGTAAACAAAAAAAAAAAAACAAATTTTCGATCCGCGAGTCTTGTTACTTGTTCCTTGCTCTGTGACTTGATTGGTTGTTTTTTTTTATGAAAAAATTAAAGAAACTTTAAATTCAAATTAATTATATATATATTCGCTATTTATTTGATTAAATAACTTACATTTATTTTTAATTAATTTTTTGCAGGTTCACATTAAATCGCACTTTATTATGAATGGTGTTTGTGTACGCTTCAGAGGCTGGTTAGATCTAGACAGATTAGATGGAGTTGGATGTTTAGAATATGATGAACGCCGAGCCATTCATGAGGATGCTATACTCCGTGAACAAATCGACAGATATAACCAAAGACTTCGCGATTTCGAGGAAACAAAACGTGCTTACCGAGATAATCGCCAAGATGAAATGGAAGCTGTTCGCCGTGGTGTAGCTTCTGGTGGTATTGGTGTAGGAGCAGGAATGTGGAGGAGATAGTTTGACTGAATGTTAATATTAATAATAAAATAATTAATAAGATAGGAATAGTTAATCGAAATGAGAAAACTTGATAAAAACTATGCCTAAAAAATTTTGCCATTTAATGGCACTTGCGACTTCATGTGATTTTATTTTGTTCGATTTTACATAAAAATATACCTATACCTAATAACCTAACCCTAAATGTTTGTTTGACAGAAGTTATGTTTATATTAAATGAGCTTTTAATTAAATTTTCTTTAAATTACTACTTTTATTTTATCAAATTTAGTATAAACTTTTATTTGAACTTAAATTTGTATTGCTTTCTTTAAATAATAATTTTGTGAATAAAAAAAATTTATTTACTTTATAAGATGTTCTTTATATTAATTAAAAAGAAATTCTTTTATATACTTGTTTTAATTGTTTTAAGTGCAATTTGAATGTAACTAACCTAAAGTTATAATTTATGAAGATAGAAGTGCTAAATAGATTATAAATATAAAATTCTAAAAATATAAAAGGAGTATCAAGGTATGATATTCTGTAAAATATTAAAACTTTTTGTTTTATTTGAACTATATGTATATTAACTGCAGTTGGGATGGAATTGTTATTTGAGTGAAAACATAAATCTTTGTTTCTCATTTAACCTGATATCGATATGGGACAAAATTAACGCATTTGAGGAATACATAATTACATGTCTTATAAAAAAATATCTAATGTTAAATGTCAGATTTTAGTTTACATTTGGCGACTTATATTTATGCCTGAAAGCACCTAATTAAATATTTTGAATTTATTTTAAACTGAAAAATTGTTACTTTCAGAAGACGTAACGAGCTATTTGGAGAAAAATATTTTGTGGTGTAAAATTGTAATTTGTTTCAATATTTTGATTTTCTCCCGAAAAAATTTAAATGTTGGCAAAATTCCTCTTACTGCGAGGAGTCATTTTGGATGAAATTTAAAGCTAATAAATAAGATAAATTTGACATTTTTTTTTTAATTTATTGCTCTTGCAAAAAAAAAGAATCTTTAATATTTTCATAATCAGCCCTATCGAGGTATCCGTTCGTAACAAAATTTTCTCCGATATATTCGAAATCGGAGAATTTTCAATCGAGGTATCCGTTCCGATTGACACCTCGGAAAGTTCTTCCGAAGAAATTTAACGCGCTTCAACGCAATGCGATACAATGCGAAAAGTAAAGAATTTTTGACAGCTGTACGTTAAATTTCTTCCGACGGTCTCCGATGAGAAATAGTTGCGGAGCCAAAATGGAATCATCTAAAAAATTGTAATTGAAAGATTACTTAATATTCGAGTGGTCTCTTAAAATTCGTCTTCTCTCCTTCTGGTTCGTCCTTATATTTAATCATTCTGCTTCCAAAATAAAAGCAACACTATCCATTTCTTTGTAAACAAATCTATAAATTTTTTAACATTAATCAGAAAGAATGTTTCACTTATGAAACAAAACAGCTGACCCATATGTCAAACTAAGACGATTTTTTGCTTCATTTTATTTCGTTCCGCAACGGATACTTCGAAAGAAAACTGAGTTCCGATCGGAAATTACTTTCGTATCGGAAATTCTCCGAACGAATACCTCGATAGGGCTGAATGTGTAGAATCTTATAAGCTTCAATTTTTGCTTTGATATTTATTCCAAGAAACTGATTTTTTTTTTCGAAAATTCAGTATTTGTCAAAATTCGGTTCCCAAAATTTCCTATTTCAAAATTCTGTAAATCTCAAATAATGTTGTATTTCAAAATTTCAATATTTCAACTTGAAATTATAAAAGAAAAAATAGTTTTGATAATTTAAAACAAAATGCGCACTTTTCAATGTCACAACAAATTTTCTTTTATAATTTACACAATTTTTAATAACAGGATTTTGAAGTTCAGAATACAGAAAAATTGGCCGCATTTACTAATGTAGTGACTACGTAGTCGAAATTCAACTAGCTTTGTGATTGTGAATGCAAAATTGCACTACAAAGGTAGTCAATTCTGAACTGTCATATTAATGACAGATGTAAACACACACGAAATAAGAAACAGTTGTGTTTTGAGAATTTAAATAATCTTTTCTTTTTAAATTAAATAATATCAAATATAAGATATAATATGCGTGATTTGGAAGAAGATGAAATTATAATTACGCAAAATAATTTAATTGTGGCCAAGTTTCATTTTGAATAGTTTGAATCTTTTGTATTTTAACCGAACAGCTGATTGTGAAACGTCAAAATCATTCTCCACTAACTTTGAAGCCGAAATTTGTATACTACGTCGGAGGGGAAATTTCAACTCATTTTGTAGTTGTATGTAGCCAATCAGAATGATTTGACTACGTAGCGACTACATTAGTGAATGCGCCCATTGTTTATATTTACCAAATAAATTCCGGCAAAAAGTTTGTTCATCTCAAGTTTTATTAATTTAATTTGACAATTGATTAAACTTCAGATTTCTACTTAATATTGATTGCATAATATATACCTACACATTTTTATTTTTTTTTCTATTTCAATTTAGAAGTGTGCTCAAATTTTTCAACATAATTTCTAAACTAATTTTTAAAAATTTGTTTGTGCGAAATTAAATAATTGAGAGTCGAAATCGGACTTTTAAAAGAGAATTGTACCTATAAATATCATGGGGCACTATTTTCAATATCAATTATTCTTTTAAATAATTTATTTTCACAATTACTTTAGAGTTTGATTTCACCCCTGTATTTCAGAAGATTGTTCTTCTTGACTTACAATAATTAAATTATAACACATGTAATTTAAGTGGTCTACTCAATATGTAGGAACGCTTATTGGATATTTTTAGTTCAACGAGGTGATTATTATTGAATGCCAAAAGTAATTTCAAATTACGTACATATGTCCTTCAGAAAATATATTTTCAAAGTTATCAAATTAATTTATAAGTTTGTCAAGTATGAAAAAAATTAAAATAATTCAAATCATACCTATACATATGTAGGTATATGTTTACATTTTATTTTTGGTGGCTCATTAATATTCTAGGACAATTAAGACAAAAAAGACTCAACTTTGTATTTTCTAAAAAGTGCCCTTAGTTTGGACCAGAGTTATAAACTTTTAATGGCGGTGACATTTTTTTCTAAATATGTTTCTCGAAAAGTATTAGTTTTTTTTTTTTTAATTTTGATTTATGCAATTTTCAAGAAAAACTTGCGAAAAATTACAATATCCAATTTGAATATTTTAATGTTTCTACAATTTTCCACACCAACAGGTAAAGTATACTGGAAAGTTCTAATTTCAGTTGAAAAAACGTATAGGTATACATTAAAAAAACAAAAATCAGTTTCTTCAATTCATTTTCTGGATATACATACATTTACATACATATGTACAAAATCTAGTCAAATTAGACTTTGACTTAAAAAAATTCCGACAGAATTAACGTTTCGACGTCTTAACCACACACAGTACACAAATCTAAGGTATATAAATATTAGGCATGTTCAGGAAAATGAGATCTCGGAGATCTTAGAAATCTCAGTTACATGAACAGGATTCCTCAGCGAAATTTCTCAGTTTTGCTGTTAAAACTCTGAAGAAAAAAATCTTAGATTCGTCTGCTCACTATTTGACGCTGATTACACGAGTCTTTTTTTCGTTCGTTTCGTCTTTCGTGCTTTTGACAGCTTGGGTGAGGGGTGTAGAAATGTAGGGGGAATGAAGTAACGAAAGCAGGAATGAAAATTTGAAGATTTTTTCTGGTTGAACATTGACGTTTATGGTTTGACAACAGGGTAGAGATGAGCGATATGCAGTTGTCAGCAAAAATCGTAGTTGAATCGATTTCAGATATCGATTTTAAGATTAGATACATCGACTACAGAAAATTACAAAAATGCAAATAAAATAAAGCAACTTCAAATATGTGTGCTTTCTAAAAAAACATCATTCTTATAAATAATATTAAATGTGAAAGTTCATTTTTTTTTGCGCTTTTTCGCTGGAAGGATTTTGGAAATCGATTATTTCATGGGAAAGGAACATGAATACTTTTCATACTACAAGGGTTTTTGCGGGGGCTCAGCAAAGGGAGTGGGTAATAACTAGTTACAAATAAGGTATTCCAAATCATGTAAATATCTACTTTCCTTTCTCATTTCTGCTTTACACATTTTATAAAAAAGTATTTCTTTTTGTGTACAATTTTCGTTTTTAAAATTAAGAATTCATTTACACCACGTAAATTTAAGAATGTACTTGATAAAACAATATGTAGTGTGGAATTTTTTGTTTCTTTTTACATATTCTATAGGGCAAGTATTGTTTTCGTTTAAACATGGAGAAGTTTAAAAAAGTAGTTTTACCATACCGTCCGTTGATTTCTACGTCTGTGCACTATACGGTCCATCGAGATAGTGAATAAACAGGTGGACCGATTTGCTCCAAATATCGTACAGTGCACATTCTGTAATTCTCGCATCGATAACATTAGTCGAGAAACGTTGAAAAATAAATTAGAACTCATGATTTGTTTCAATTTTCATCATTTCTCGACTAATTTAATGTTGTGGGTTATAGAATGTAGGCACAGATCATTTCAATGCAATTTCTTAGAGGAGAAAATCGACTAAATGAGTACTTAATTTGAAATTTTAATCATCAGAACCAGAGTCAGAACCTTTATTACAAATTTAACCTACTATGAACAAAGGGACCTAAATCAAAACCACGTTTTGATGTAAATTAACATATTATAACGTATTTGGCTATCAAAATAGAAAAGCAAAAAATGCATCGATTTTGAGAAACATCGATGTTTCAGGTTCGATAAATGTTCTCACTAATTTTAAAATCGGAAAATTTAATCGCCCATCCCTAAAATCAGAGCATTGTACGAAGAACTTATAAACTTTTAATTTCGAGAAGTAAAACAATTTTTCACACTTAAATAAGCTGTACATATGAATAATAAGTGATTAAAAAACATTTTTAATTATTACTTCTATTTATTTTCCAATAAATCCACCGCAAAGTTTCCGAACGTCAAAATAACGAAAGAGTCTTCACGAATGTAAAAAAGAACCATGTAATCACGACGATACGTGCCTGTCAAAAAGACGAAAGACGAAACGAACAAAAAAAAGACTCGTGTAATCAGCGTCTTTGAGTGAGAAAAATCTCTGATTTTTCTCAACGCGAGTTAATGATCATTATATCATTTTGACTAAGCATTAGAAATAAATACCTAAGATAAGAAAAACAAAGAAAAGCAAAAGATAACAAATGTTTGTACACAAACCAATAAAAAGATACCTAAGCATTCAAAATAAAAGATAAAAATTTATTTAAGCAATAAATATATTTATGGTCACGTACACAAGTATATAATTATCTTTCGCTTTTCACATAGTTTTAAGATTTATATAAATATAGAGCCCTATGGAAGATATACTCACTCTTGATGATAGTATCGATTCGTTCGGTTGCTTAGCTACTATTTCTTACGTTAAGTATATTCATTATTAGTCAGTGTAACAGTGTAACAATATATTTTGTATTAAATAAAGAGCATCAGCTCAGTAATTAAATATTTTAAAATAAAAGTGTTCATTGTTCATTAATTGGCGATCTTGCCAGGAGGAATTTAGTATATCTCTATATTCCACGGGCTGACCAAATTAAAGTGTAAAATTTCACTAAGAAAACTTTAAACAAATAAAAACTTTAAAGTGCAAAATCAATTCAGTGAAATCTTTGAAGGACGGAAGACAAATATTTCTTACCTACATCAAGAATATTTAATTCTATGTGAGTATAGTGTTGAGAGTAATTAACTCAATATAATATTCAGTGACTGAAAATAAAAAATAAAACTACGGAACGTGTATCTACATATGAATAGAGCTTTTCGGGTTAATTTAATTCAGTGACAAAATATCAAGTTGCATCAATATAATTGAGCTTGAGAATTTAAGGTTGTATCAACATAAATATTGAGCCTTATAAAACCAATAAATTTAAATTAAAACAAATAAATAATAAAATAAAAATGGATCAGAAGATTGCAGATATCTTAGCAAGACTACAGATAGTCGAAGACAGAAATAAAAAACTATCAGAAGAAAATTCTGTATTAAAAAATGCACTGCACAAGCAGGAAAGGTTAAATGATGATTTTATCAATAAAATCCAAACGATAAATAAAACAATTACTGTTGTACCAACCAATGTTCCAGTGTTAACAGAAGTTACCACAACTTACGAAAATGGTAGTGAAATCCAACTAGAAGCTTTTAAAAGTTTAAAAGAATTTAACGGAGAAAAGGCAAACTATAGAATTTGGAGAGAAGAAGCTACTAGATTGATGGATAGTATAAAACATTTTCAAACTCACCCCAAATACGCTGCAGCACTTACAATAGTGAAATCCAAAATCCAAGGCAATGCAGCAAATATTTTGGCAAATCACAATACGATATTTAATTTTGACGCTATGAAGAATAGATTAGATTACACATATAGTAACCAGGAACCACTTTACGTTCTACAAGATAAACTAAAAAATCTTAGACAAGGTAAAGATAATTTAACTGATTATCACGATAAAGTGAGTTGTGCTTTAAATCAAATCATGAGTAAGATATTGATGAGTGGGGAAAGTGATGGCGTCAACCAAAGAATGTCGCAGCATGCAATGGAGGACGCAGTAAGAACATTTATTGATGGAATAAATGACCATTTTACTAAAGGAGCGTTATACACAGCATCAATCGTAGATCTGGAACAAGCTTTCGCAATAGCAAGAAAAATAGAGCATGACAACAATTATAGAAACATGCACATCGTAAAAAACTTCAGTGAAAACAATACTAGAAGACAACATCATGATGAAAAACATGAAAGACGTCCTAACATAATTCATGGACAAAATAATAATGTGAATAATATAAATTCAGTGAACAGAAATAATAATTATATGCAACAAAATAATGCAAGCAGAAATCCATTCAGAAGCCAACAAAATATACCGATGGAAGTTGATAATCGAGGAACACTACAACCTCAACGCAGATTTGAACCACAGCAGAGACAGCAGTTCTACAATCAACATACAATCAAACGAGAACGAGAAAATTCGGGTCAAGTGAGAACCTACAGCAATGAAGCAGCGGCAACACCATTTAAGCAGCAACGTGTCAACAAGCACACACTGAAGGATTACTATCCATACACTGAAGATGAAGATGACAACTACTCTATAGAAGGAAATGATACTCAGGTAAATAATTTAAGAAAGGACCATTTAAACTAATAGATGGGTTGCTCAGCCTTAATTTAACCAGTAAATTCACAAACAAAAAATATAAATTGATGATAGATACGGGAGCAACCCATAATTATGTAAAGAAAGAATGCAAAATCAGTGAAAATATTAAAATAAATAAAGTAAAAATGAGAAGTATACACGGATATACATTGATAGAACATAAGCGTGAAATAGTTGTATTCGGACATAATTTAACTTTTTATGAACTAGATGATATCGATGGATTCGATATGATACTAGGCCTAAACGGTTTAAAAATATTAAAAGCAAAAATAGATCTTATTAATTTAGAAATTATCAGCATGTGTACTGAGAACTCTGTTGAAGATACAAAACTTAATTATTTAATAAAAAACGAAGTAAATGAAAAATATAAGGAAAGAATAGATTTATTAATTAAGGAAAATTTTAGTATAGGGCCACTCCCATTTACTAATACTTCTGAGTGTACAATACGCACACAGAATAACAATCCGGTTTATGTGAAACAGTATCCATACCCGATTGCAGATAATGAATTCGTGAACAAAGAAGTTCAAAAACTTTTAAATGAAAATATTATTCAAAGGAGCAATTCTCCATATAACAGTCCCATCTGGACAGTTCCTAAAAAAGGATTTGATGAAAACGGTAGACCGAAAAGAAGAATGGTCATTGATTTTCAAAAATTAAACTCCCAAACAATTGCGGATAAATATCCAATTCCGGATGTGAATATGACTATCCAAAACTTAGGTAAAGCAAATTACTTTACAACATTAGATTTAGAATCAGGTTTTCACCAAATAAAGATAAAACCAGAAGATAGAGAAAAAACCGCATTTGCAGTAAACGGTGCAAAGTATGAATTTAAAAGAATGCCATTTGGATTGAAAAACGCACCAAGCGTATTTCAAAGATGTGTAGACGATATATTAAGAGAATTTATGGGAAAATTCGTGCATGTCTATATAGACGATGTTCTTATTTATTCACATAGTGAAGAAGAGCATATGCAACATATAGAATTAGTATTTGCAGCTTTAAATAAAGCAACACTCAAAATTTCAGATGAAAAAAGTAAATTTTTCCAAACAGAGGTAGAATACCTAGGACACATAATAAAAAATAATAGGATATGTACTAATCCAGATAAAATCAAAACTATAGAAGAATTTCCAATACCTAGAAATATAAAAGAATTGCGAAGTTTCTTAGGACTTACAGGATATTATAGGAAATTTATAAAGAACTATGCATATATAAGCAAACCACTTACAAATCACCTTAGAAGTGATAATGGTAAAATAACCGCTAAAATGAGCGAGAAAATTGAAATAGAATTAGACGAAACGGCAATAGAAGCCGCAAATAAATTAAAGAACTCATTAAAAGAAACAGTTGAACTATTTCAACCTGATTTCAATAAACCCTTTGAACTAACTACAGATGCATCCAATATAGCATTAGGAGCAGTACTTAGTCAATTTAATAAACCAATTTATTTTTTGAGTAGAACATTAAATAAAACTTACAAGGAAGGAGATACAATTTTCGGGATAATCAAAGGAATCCGAAAGAAAACTAACGCCAGACACGTTAAGTATACAGTGAAAAAGGATTTAGGAGACACAATCCTAACTACAACTAATAAATTAGTGCATAAAAATAATATCAAACAAAATGTATTTAATTCAAGTGATAACATTAATATTCCTAATATATCTAGGGAATGTACAATCCAAAATGATAGGGAAAGTATCCATAGAAAACGTAGAGAACGCGAAACTCGTAAAAAATAGAATAGACGATGTTTACCTATTTAATAATTTTGAATATATGTACCATGTAAAAAATCTAACTGAAATAATAGAACCCTTTGTAGGAATTGAAAATAAAGTTTTAGATTTAACATTAGAAGAAGAATTCTGGTCAAATAAAATAAAAAATATTATTTCACAATTGCAAGAGCATAGGAATAGAAGAAGCATTAATTTCCTAGGAAAAATATTAAAATATGTATATGGTAATCCAGACCACGATGACCTAGTAGCAATCGAAAACGGTATAAATAACTTAGTTATTAACAATAATAAACAAAGATTAATTAATAAAGATATTCAGGAGAAATTAAGCTCTTTGAAAGATAACAATATACATTTAATATTGGAGAATACTTATTTAGAGTTGTCTAACTTAATGAAAGGCATAAATTTAGCAAAGAATAATATATTCTTCAGTGAATCAGTTAACATGCAAGATATTAAAGAAATAATCAAACATGAAACGTTAAATTTACCCATTATTAATATATTGGAATATAGTGAAATATTCACAGCAATAACTAATGATTTAGTTGTGCTAATATATAAATATCCAATTATCATAAACAAATGTAACCTTTATCAACTTACACCCATTAGTAACAAATTTGGCAAACCAAATATAAAAACAAATATAGCTTATTGTAATAATAAAGATTTTATTCAAACTAATGAATGTAAGAATTGTTTAAATAGAAATATATGTAAAATTGATCATAAAAAAGACAATTGTACTGAAGAAATCTTAATGAATAAAGAATCCAATTGTAAAATGCTATTAGAATACAATTTACCTATATATCAAATAAATGAAGGCATAATTCTTATAAATGGTATAAATACTGTAGAAAATAAAGAAATAAATGGCATACATTTAATAAAATTTGAAAAATCAGTAAATATAAATAATTATACTTATATAAATAGACATGAGGAACTTAAAGAAGCCTTGTTAATTAAACACAATAATACTATAAATATCAAAGAATATATTAGAAGTAAAACAAGTCATGCTTTCGACAATATAGATGAATTAAAACCCTTTATTATACCTTATGAAGAAAATATCTTTAATATTATACATATTGTAATACATGTTGTAATATTCTTAATAATCAGTGTTATAATATTCAAACTATCAAACTTGTTATTGATATGTATCAAAAAAAGAAAAGAAAAGAAAATTGAAAAATTATATAAAGAACAGTTAGAATTATTAAGATTACAACAAAATTGTTAAGATTTTCGGGACGAAAATTTTTAAGGGCGGAGGGAGTTAATGATCATTATATCATTTTGACTAAGCATTAGAAATAAATACCTAAGATAAGAAAAACAAAGAAAAGCAAAAGATAACAAATGTTTGTACACAAACCAATAAAAAGATACCTAAGCATTCAAAATAAAAGATAAAAATTTATTTAAGCAATAAATATATTTATGGTCACGTACACAAGTATATAATTATCTTTCGCTTTTCACATAGTTTTAAGATTTATATAAATATAGAGCCCTATGGAAGATATACTCACTCTTGATGATAGTATCGATTCGTTCGGTTGCTTAGCTACTATTTCTTACGTTAAGTATATTCATTATTAGTCAGTGTAACAGTGTAACAATATATTTTGTATTAAATAAAGAGCATCAGCTCAGTAATTAAATATTTTAAAATAAAAGTGTTCATTGTTCATTAATTCGCGCCAATCAAAGTCAAAGTTAAAAGTGTCAGAAATTAAAAATGTCTTTTCTCGTGCCAACAAGAAATATTTACTACTACTCTTTTATTTATTGAGATTAGGCAAAATAGGGCGCTATAGATCCACCATTTTCATCGATTTTGACAGATGCGCAGAACTGAGCGAAAATAAAAACGCTATAATGATATTACTCCTCGGACGGATAGCAGAATACGAAAATTCACGCGAACGTTTATCAGAATAGGGATGTTTATTTGAAGTAAATACTCCTTTTGATTTGGACGATCAGATTTTTGAAGCAATATCAAAAAAAAAAAAAAGTATATTGTAGACAAAATACAATTGGACACTTTTTTGTAAGACCAATAGATTTAAAAATAATAATAATAAACGTGCCGAAAGGTTAAAATATCAGCTTTTTGCTTTAATGTACCTACTTTTTTCCACATACATACAAGCTATAGGTGAATATTACGTCATGTAGAATAACTTTAGTCGATAACTGATATACAAACTTAAATTTTTCGTATGCTCAAAAGCTTCGGTTTTAAAAATATTATATTTCTGATATAATTTGCAGAAATCATTATAAAAACAACAAGTTTTTAAATTACACCTGCCATTATTATAACGTACCTGTACATATGTTTTTTGCTTGAAATTCATTACATACCTATAATTCAAAGCAAATTTATATAAACATTAAAGTATAGTTTTTAAGTCTCCTAACCTTGCTTCGACTGTACCTAATGTGTGAGATATCATAAAACCTCTTTTTTAACAATCTGATCGGCTCCTATCAGTACGTATTTCTCTTATTCTTCTTCCATTCATAAAATTTGATTAAAATTTATAGAGATCGACTTCTTTACGAATGGAAATCTTGCCTTTCAAAATTCGTTACACCTGCCGAAATCAGCAATAACTTGACTATATGGTATTTCTATAAAATTCGACCGACATTGATTGCCCCTTAATCACTTTCAATCTGTATAATGACCATATACCTATATAGTATAGGGGGATATCGTTATTTAGACAAATTTATCCCAAATGAGAATTGAAATCGTACATACGAATTCCATTTTACGTTTTCTTCTGTTTGGAAATCATTAAAACTGTCCGAACAGGAACAACAAAGCGAAAATCTCCGCCCTTCATTTGGACAGCTATATATACCCATTTGCAGTATAGGTTAGGTATAAGTGCCAGTTTGAAGCACGTCATTTCAAAGTCATATCATTCAGAGCGGATAAACGAAACTAATAAGAGTTTTACAAACAACATCAAATTAGAGTCAGCGATGGATTGCCATTGCACGAAGGGATGTCAATGCCGCCACAACAGCTTCTTCCTATTCTGAGTACATATTATGTTTGTGCGCATCGAACATTTTGATTTTCGATGCATCATCAGGCGCTGGTGCCTGAAATTAGAACATATCGAGGATTGAAAGAATGAAGAGAGCAATTCCAATTCAACTGACAACAAAGCCTTACCTTAGTTAGAAATGTTTATTGTTTGGGTATAATTTCCTTTGGGTTCATTCATAAATCCTCCACCCCCATATGACCTTTGTTTAGAGAGACGTCGAAACGACTTACGGACAATTCACATGACATGCCCTTGTTTGAGGACTAATTGTTCTCGACCTTTGTCGCGATATTGCACAAATGCGTGTGCTGATTAATTAAAACATATTTGAAAATAGGGAGACGTACAGGAAAGGAAGTAATGAGCTAGTTGCAAGTTGAGGAAGTTGCAAAATGTTATGTTCATACTCTAAACTGTAGATGTTAAGTAAATATTCAAAATAAGACATTTAAATTTGTAATTATTTGAATCATTAGGATATTGTAGGTAGGTATGTAGATTTTATATTTGTATATGGAGTTTGTGTTGCAAAGAGATTTATATACTCCCGATTTGATACCATATTTTAAAGGTTATGTTTGTTATGGTTATTCTGATGATGCGCTTTAATCAATGAAAAAAAAAACTTTATTATCCTCAGTTCCTCTAAAACATCACGGCTTTTAACAATTGGTAAGGTGACAATACGTCTCCTTTATTCATTACATTTTTATATATGTAATTAAATCCATGTGATAATATCGACAAAAGAAAGGGCGATTACATTCTCGTATTGTGTGTGCGCGTTCATTATACATCAATGGAATCAAAATAAAAGTTTAATGAGGATATCTTGATTCTTGACGATCAAACAAATACCAGCAATTTAATCCCGTGCACGAAAAGGGTGCCCCTTTTTTTTTTTAAATGAAAGGAAAAAAAAACTATATAGGTAAAAAGACATCAGCTAGGTATAGGTTTTTTTATTCTAACTTGTTGTAGGTATTATTTCGTACTGCTTCGGACTACCACCAAGAAATATCATAACTCGGGTATCTTGATTTGAAAG
This sequence comes from Epistrophe eligans, assembly GCA_951394125.1. Lineage (NCBI taxonomy): Eukaryota > Metazoa > Arthropoda > Insecta > Diptera > Syrphidae > Epistrophe > Epistrophe eligans. The sequence continues at coordinate 64,823,564 of OX596029.1, read as the reverse complement.
GAAAAAGTCTGACCAGAGAAAGTTGATGGTTGATTTAATAATTAAGAAATAAAAATAATCAATCATATTTATAAACCTTGCTTGAATTAAGACAGCTGTTTAACTAATTTAACTAAGCCTTGACTAAAGTGACATTTATTCAATTGAATAAAGAGTAAGTAGTTACATGACCAATAATTTAGGGTTTTTTTTTAAACTATTTAAACAAAGTGTCTAATTATTTAGACACTGTCCCACTATTTACGCATTGTTTAAATTATTAGACACTGTCTAGCCTAATTATAGAATACCGTAACCGTCTAAGGAATCTAATGCCTGAATACATTTATTGTAGCCGATAAGCGATTACATTAACTTAAAATAAATGATCATTATCAAAAAAACATATACATACATATATAAAATAAACCCTTTATTGAATTCATATAGAGGTTTTGATTTTAGAGGCGAATTGAATTATGTAAGCTGAAGACTTTTGTTAAATCTACCATCATGTCGTTTATAAAGGCAATGTTTAATACTAAAAAATATTGCTAACCCATTCCACATTTTTTTGCTTGGAATTTTGTGAAAATGTTCCTTCTCGTTGATTCTCAATTTTCACTTTATCATAGGATTAGTATTGGTTTCGTTTCAAACCAAGAAAATTCTTAGTTTTAATCAGAAATAACATTAAGATAGTGGAGAAGTTCAAAAAAGCTTTTTCTGGCATGCTTCTCCATTTTTCTATGCGTCCAGGTATTTATCAAGACAGAGTTTTCCTTTTTGAATATTATAATCCATTTTTTGTTTGTTCTCTTGATTTTTGTTTTAGGGATTTTTTAACCTCATTTTTTGTTCCGGCATTTTGTTTATGTAAAATCATATGTCAAAAAAGAATTGAGGTAATTCATCAAAAAGATGATTTTGGAATCCTATTACGTATTACGAAATGAGCGGGAAGTAAACGATACTGTATTGAAAGACACACGTAATAAAGAAAGATCTTTGTCAACGAAATCGAAAAATAACTTTTTTTGAAGCTCTATACCAACTTTATACCTATTTTAGGACTTTCAAATATTTTAAAAAGAATACAAAGGCTAAAGAATAGCCACATTAGTCGTAAGAACAAGTATTGTTAAACAAAGCGTTGTTATCTTATCTTTGTTGGATATATGTATATAGTTCACAATAGATATTCGTCATGAAATTTATGTAAGATAAACTGAACTTAACAAAAAACTGCGTATTGACAAGGGCTTCACCAGTCAATTGATGAGAAGTGAGATTACCGTTAAAAGCGATTTTGAAAATGATTATCGTTATACGTATAACCGTTTTTAAACGAAAAAGTGATTTCCACGATATTCGTTTTAAGTAATACGGCATAATAACGGGTGTTTTTTTTACAGAGGTATAGAAATTTAAGTTGGCAACACTATTTTAACTTGCGGCCATTTTGTCAGCTGTCAAGTGATTTATTTTTAGTTTGGCATTTCAACATGAATAGATTGACGCTTGAACAACGCATGCAAATTGTTGTGAATGGGTTCGAAATGAGATTCCTGTTGATAAGCGAATTTTGTTTAGCGATGAAGCTCAGTTTTGTTTGAGTCGATACGTCAATAAACAAAACTGCCGTATTTGGAGTGATAATAATCCTCAAGTGTATGTTGAGACACCATTACATCCACAAAAACCGACTGTTTGGTGTGCTGTATGGGTTGGTGGAATAATTGGTTGGTACTTCTTTAAAAACGATGCTGGCCAGAACGTTACAGTCAATGGTGACAGCTATAGAGCCATGATTACTGACTTTTTCATTCATTAACTGAACAACCATGATGTGCAGGAGCTGTGGTTTCAACAAGACGGCGCAACATGTGACACGGCTCGTGACACAATTGATTTATTGAAGGAAACTTTGGTAACCGCATAGTTTCACGTTACGGACTCGTGAATTGGGGATTTAACGCCGCTTGACTATTTTCTACGCCGATAAGCCTGAAACGATTGACCACTTGGGGGACAACATTCGCCGCGTTATTGCCGATATACGGCACAAATGTTGGAAAAAGACATTGAAAATTGGACCTCCTGATAAGACTACGTCCGAGCCGTGGCGGTTATATGCCAGAATCATATTTAAATTATAATTCCAGAAGATTATCTTTCGAATGAAGTAAATTTCATGTAAATTTAAAAAAAACCATCTTTGTTTTATTCCATTTCAAAAATCTATACCTCAAAAAAAAACACGCTTTATATTCGATTGAATCCTAAGCGGAGATGCTTATTGTCGCTAACTTACCGGAACTGTTGTTGTCTTTTAAATGGCAATTAGTTTTTAGGCGAAGATACATTGGCAAAAAAACATCTAAAAAGTCCCAGTTCTAGGTAAATTATGTACATTTTATTTTTTTACCAACTACACATTATATTTCCTTAAGCTGTGTACCTACCTAAAGATTGTCAATGAAGTCATCAGAACGGGTAAAAATTGTTGAAACATTTGAAGTGATTTATCATCGAGCATCAAATAAATAGCATCATTTCTAAGTTCGAAAATTACAATTTTTTACCAAAAAAAAAAAATGCCCGATTATATTGATCATTATATAATACAGCCGGTGCAGCGTAATATCTGTAGCTGACATAATAAATGTAGACGTGTGCTCGATAAAATAAAAGATGATATATGGGACAAGATTAGAACAACCTCTTTTTTTTTGTTATATTCACTATTCAGTCTTCAGTGATAAAGGGGTGCCGCGCATTGTCGATTTCAGTTGATGATACTGCATCTGAGTTGAACCCTTTCTTTTAATAGTTGTAATAATAGAACCTGGGCGTGGCTCACAAATGGACAAGAATGAAGAAAAATAAAAAAATAAAAAAAAAATACATTTAATAACCATATAATGGGTAATCCCGTTGGGTCAGAATTATGCTAATGTGGAAAAGCGCAAAGGAGACGAAATTGTTGCAAGTCATTATTAAAAATATAAACGAATCGTAGGTATATATATATATTTCACAAGTTGATTTGTTAAAAAAACGCCTACTTTTGCGTGTTTTAACATATAATATAGACTTGGACTGTACTGAGGTCACTCTCGGAAAAAGGGTTATTTTTGAAAAGTCACATCCGGCTCTTTTTCTATTACGTTTGAAAACAATAAATCACTGAGAGTTCTATTGAAAACAAGTTTTGAGTCCATTTAACTATATGATGTTATTTTTTATCTACATACATACATATGTATAAGCAGCTGAATATCCGAGACTAAGAGAAATGACAACTTATAAAAGTTATAACAGTCGTTCATTAAAAGTACGAAATATTTACAGGCTTCGCGCGGCTTGAAAAAAAAAACTCTGGGTGCGCGAAGTATGTATGTATATGTCTACCAGCAGCGGTGGCAACGGAGAGCACTGGTCCTGTGGGGTCGCATAAATAGTACTTTACTTACTTTATAAGCAAAAATGTTATAAATTGGCTTCCTAATAATTTTCTGTTTTAGGTGACTGAACTATGGCACATAATATTGATACAAAAAAGACATGCCACATAATATGTATGTAGGTCTGTTTCTTTACTGTTTGGGAAAAGTTTGGGCTCGAGCTTTTTAATGTTGTTGTTGTAATTTTTGACCAGAAATGAAAAGTAAAGAAACGCATTTGTGATGTTTCTGATCTGTTTTTATGTAAACGTCACATTTGACTATACAGAAATTATTATTAGTTAATAGTTTGACAAGCAAGAAAAAGCCGCAGGTGAAATGTACGCGTACGGGTAAATTCCTGCTGGAGGGGAAATAAAATACATTTAAAAAAAAGTCAAAAGCTCTGGCATTTTCGTACCAGAAAAAAGTAAAGAAACACATTTTGGGTAGATTTGGGATACCGCTGTTTTTTTACCGCCTTATCAGGCGAGTAAAAAAACAGACCTAATATTTCAATATTTATTTTAATATTTAGATGTGACAATTCAGTGAGTATCCAACTGCTCTCTTCGCACATCAGAAACCATCTATACTAGGCGTTTTTCTTTTTTAGCTCAGAAAAGAGTTCTGAGCATATCGAGCATGCTCTGAATATCCTCTGAACAAAGCGAGTTCTGAGCGTTCAGAATTATTTATTATTATAATATAATCGTTAAGGTCATCAAAAAATGCCTTTCCAAATGATTGTGTTTTATTCTGGCCACAGCGTAACATTTACAGAGATAAACAACTAGTCCTGCTGATGCCTCACAACTACGACACTGATTATTGTGACGAATGGCCTGTTTCAGCACATACTCTCCTATTGGGAGTTTCTGTCCTGGACTTGTAGTTGTAGCCTTGAGTATATCGTTTCCCCTAAGGTAACAACCCTCGACCAGTTGGTCCATGCTATCGTTTTTTCCTCCTTATAAATCGGTTTCTTCCGTTCGTTTTTATTTCAGTTGTTACATTTTGTACGCGTTTTTGCCAACTTTTAACTTTTCACGTACAATTTGTATGAAGAAAAAAATAATCTATAAATATAAATATTTATTAAAAGAAGAATATCGGAAATGAAAAAGTGAATAGGTATAATAAGCGCGTGATACTTTCTTTTTTTTTTTTCAAAAAGCTTTACAGCTGCAATATGGGCATGTATTAAATAGAACGGACGACACAGCTGGTTCAGATCCAGTTCCAGTTGCAGCATTCTATTATGAGCGTTTTTCTTTTTTTAGTTCAGAGTAGAGCTCTGAACAGAGTCTGAACACTCCGAATTCACTCTGAGCGAGATCTCTGAACTGAGCGCGCTCTGCTCTGAGAGTTCAGATTTATTTAAAGAAACACGCTTCAACAGCTGTCACTTTTTCATTTGTCATTCACATGTTGTTGTTTGTGTTTAGCTATTCAACTCCGTCTGTTTTACCAATTTATTCTGAGCTGAGAGCGAAAAGAGAAACACAAAAATGGAGCTCTGAGCTAAAAAAGATTTTTTTTGACAGTTCGGGCTCTGCTCTGAACTAAAAAAGAAAGACGCTCTATAATTACTGATAGGCAGTCGCAGTTATTGCGTAATGCGTTACCGGAAGCGTTGTTTTACAGACTGTGTCCTATGACTATTGAAACAAAGATGGATCCCTTTCTGATTTTTGCGTTGAAATCGTTAAGAATAATCTTGATTAAGTACTCTGAACACTTATTATACGTCTTTTCTTAGAAGATCTTGGACTGTTTTTAGGGGTTTGTCATCTTTTTCTTACGAGGGATCATATTGAATATATGTACATACATCCACCGCCGTAGATTATTGTTTTGGTGGACCCGTTAAAGACTTCTGCCAACTCATCGAGTCACTTCCGCCAGAGTATTATAGTTTTGCTTTGTGTTTCACTGTTTAAAACTCGCAGTGGCAATTATAAGTTGCAATATCTATAAGATTGTTAGAAAAATTTGTAAGGGTTGACTAACAAAACAACATGAACAAAGGAATTTTTGAAAGTCACTATGCTTTGGTTCTTCACGAGTTGTCGCGACATTTATTTATTTATTGTTTTTTTTTTTTTTTAATATTAATGAAAAATAAAACTTGTTTGTGATTGTGTTAGTTTATTTATAAATTAATCTTCAAACAAGGAACTTAATTATATGTTATAGCTTTTTTCAAAAAAATCCAATAAGCAACAACATATTTTTAAGAACCCTGATGATCTATTAAAAAAAATCAAAAATGTTGTAATCTAAAATAAACTTATAGCTATGCATAAGGGGATATTCGTTCAACCCCACAAAGACAATTTTCAAATATATACCTATATACGATTTCTTGTAAATTTACAAAAGGGCACGTTCATTAATTGCAGGGATAGGTATAAGTTCAATAAGGGTTGAAATAAAACAAAGTGAGTATCGACGAGTAAACTCTTGATATTACTGGAGTTTGCAATTCGTGATTTCTCATAGATATTGCTTATGCTATGCAAAGAATTTGTATTGTAATCCTTTTAAAGAATCCCTTAGTAAAAACAACAAGAAGAATTTACAAAATAAAAAAATAATGATATCCTCTCTGTCTCTATGTCAAATATTCCTACCTACATACATATATATTAGAATTTCTGCATTCCTTTTTTGATGTTGAATTATTGAAATTAAGGAGCACGTGTTCGGGATTCTAAGAATTTATGCGAAACGATGTTGTTTGTCTGATAAAATGAAAAAAGTGTTTTAAGGCTAGATACGTGCTATTTGCTTAAGTATTGTTTGTTAATATAGTTGTCAATTTTAGGATCATATCAAACGATAACTTTGCAAACGTTCAGAGTTAGGTATTACTTGTCTCACACAAGCATGAATTTAAAGACGTCTCGTTATCGAATAAATAATCAAAAGCTGCTATTGTTAGAACGGGTAATAAAGCAAGAAAATAACCCAATTCTAGGCAGTATAAGAACTAGTTACACTTCCTAGTATTGAGTGTATAATTTTATTAAAAAGCTTAAGAAGAATAAAGATCTTAGGCCCGTGAGGCCCGGGCCTAGAGCGACAAAATCTGATTTTCGGGCAAATTAAATAAGAATTCATATAAACCGGTTTCTCAAAGTTGACGCTAGTGGCCCACAGACGGGGGGAGGGGCGTTTGGTGAGAGATTATTTTATTTAAAAAAAAAATAACAAAACAATTTTTTTAATTTTGTTTCTTTGGGGGCGCTGAAAAATAATGGATGAAAATAAATTAATTAATTTTGAGATTTTATTAAATAAACTATAAACCACATAAATAAAATTTGTGTATAAAAACGGATAGTATAGTCACAAGTTGACAATTTGTGATGGCGCCATCTATTAGGCTCTCTGGTACTAGGGATTTGAAAAATTCTTTATTTATTCCTCAGAATTTCATGGCTTGTAACTATCGATGAGAATACTGCGCGCAATACAGAATGAGAGTTCAAATGAAAATAAAGAATAATTTGGAATACAAAATTGCATATGTATACTGTATAGCGACCTTATGAAACTAATACGTGCGTGATCACTTACATGAAATCTGAATTCGTTGTCGGAGAAACCCAGCCTTAATGTATAAACTTAAGCAATTAAGCATCGCGCTGTAGACAAGTCAAATTAGGTTTCAAGTTGGAAATTTTCCCAATAAGTTTTAGTAGTTCTGATTTTATTTTTTAATAAAATGAGTAACTATTGGAAAAGACTAAGTGGTGCACAATATCGTAAAAAAAAGCAGAAGAAACTACAAAAAGAAATGTTTTACTAAAAAAAATTCCAAAAAGGCTCTGCAAGAACGATTAAGAATAAAGGTAATTAATAGAATTTATTTAAACAAAAAAAACAAAGGGGGCCGGCGGCGGCGGCGTACTCAACCGGGCCTACGGCGGCAGCAAACCTAAATCCGCCAGTGGCGATAGTGACTGAAATCTGAAAGCAGCATTCTGGAGATTTCTACAATCTCCAGAATGCTGCTTTCAGATTTCAGAAAGCTGCATTTCTTATAGGCACATATCTTTCAGATATCGGGAGTCGGATAAGAAAGTTAAGTAAGTAGAAATAGAAACAGTGTTACCAATATATAAATCAAATCGCTATAAAAAAACACCATTGACCAATTCAACACTTTGAACTTGGCATTTGTCAAGAAAATGAGGACAACAAATCTAAAACATGTGGGTGATTACCAAACCAAAAATATACATATGTACCTAAGGTATAAAGTTCTCAAATTCTAACCTCATACTAAATTGTTGTTAAAATATCTCTTGACCAAATTTTATTTTGATTTATGTTATTGAAACAAGCCTTAACTTCATGTTCCGTCAGAAGGTTTAAAATTCAAAACACATTGAACTTCTCCACCCCCTCTCCTTTCTCTCTCTCTCCCCACTATATTAAATTAACTCATTTCTATAAGTAATAATTTACACCAACAATATATAATCTCAGCAAGATATCTTTCATCACACCGTGTGTATCGTGCACTATCAACCCTGATGTTTTTATTTTCAATCATCACTCCTGCTTAAGGAAATAAAAGAACTGTGCGTTACTGTTGCGCAAATATAAAAAAAAAAATTCATTAACATTGTCATCGGATGAGCGCCTTTCCTCATAAAAGGCGGCAGCATATGCTTCCACTTCCACCCCTTTCCAGGTTTTCTATTATTTTTTGCAACACTACTGCTTGATAACGAGGCCCAAGTTAAATTGTGCCCGTACCGTTCAATTGGACTCGCATGAATCCTTTTTTTGTTATCCCTTTTTATATTACGTTTAATGTTACAGTTAGACAGTAGTTCAGTTAAATAAAAAAAAACTATAGAGAGATTCTCATAATGCTAAGGTATGGAAAAAGGGTCCACTTTTGACATCGCACTTCGACACACCAGGAGCAGAAGAATGAAAAGATTGTGTTGTCGCCTGTTCGCTAGTGTGAACACATTATAAGCACTAATTTTAACAACCCATCATATACATTTTGAAGCAAATTGGTGCAAGACGGCATCAGATGCGTTTGATTGGGATAAATGACACTTATAGGAATAGCAGAATTATTTTATGCAAAGAGAATACATTTTATATAACTTTTAATAATTTCAACCCCACAGATAAAAAAGGATGCGCTAATAACTTAACCTTGATGTTAAAGGTGGGAGGAATTGAAATTGAAATAAATATATACAGTAAAGTATAATTAAAACTGAGGGTGAACACGTGCGAGCACTTTCATTTGACGCACTTTTTAGATTAAGTAGGTAAGAGGTAGACACTGCTCATCCAAAGCCATGAATATATCTAGAGATTATCCATGATATAGTATTCTCGGGCCAGTAGATACCTTCCGCCTGACAGAAACATAGAGAATGGAATCTGACGACTCATGTAGGTAGAAGAATATTCGACCTAATACAAAACGTACGAAACATATATGTATACATAATATCACAGATCACAGGTATTAAATTGGGATTTGAAGGTAATGTAAGCAAACAAGTGGAAGTGACGGTTCAGCTTATCAACTAACTAACTATTATTTAATGAAAAAAAAAATGATTGTTAAAGTCTGACATTAACGTTGTTGAGTAACAATTGAACACAGAACACGTGACTTACATACTTAGGCACATCACACAAACCTAAATTCTAAGGTAATATATTGCGCAGGTTGCCAAAGTTGAAAGTGCCAAAGAATTAAAAATGGCTGTTCGAGTGCCCACACGAACACAACACGCATCATTAGAAACAACAACAAAATATTAAAATAAGGCAAGTAAAGGGGCACTGGATCCACAAATTTTCCACCATAATACCTCGATTTTGACAGATGCACAGAACTGAACATAAATGAAAATGATATTACCTTTAATGTGTGTACTGTGATACCTACTTAGGTTCTTGCAAATAAGAGAAGTGCTGAAATCCACCCAGACAAAGATTTCTTTCTCTAGCCTTGATTAACTTAAGATGGTTTAAAGGATCTCCCAAACAAAATTTTCTAAAAGAAAAATAAACTTTAAACTGTCATTTTTCGACATATGATAAAACCCAAATTTAGGGTACTTTTTCACGAAATGTTAAAACAAAACAAAAATTAAGCACTCATCAAAATTGTCGGAATGTATTTGAAGTGAAAAATGTATTTATATCTGAAAAATTGATTTTAGATAAAAAATATTTTATCTTTTTTTACAAAAGAGTCCAAAAATGCTCAAAATAGTCTTTTTGAAAGATTCAAATAAAAAAACAAATTAATTTATTTTACCAATGGAAAACCTCCATGATTAAATTCATTTTCAGCGTTTCCACAAAGAACAAATATTGAGGGCCATTTTCTGGAAGACTACAAAATCCAAATAATTATAGCAAAGCGTACACACAGTGACATCAACTATATATGTTGACTTACTTGGAATCTCAAATCATTGCCTTTTTTTTATACTTGCCTGAAAAGTACGAGGATTTCAACGATTTGGAAAATAGTGCTTAGATTGACGAATTTCTGATCTTAATTGGGTTTTCTCATTATTCTTATTGCCAAAGATTGAGCTTTAAGAAATTTTTGAAAATTTATATGATATCAAAATCAAACGAAATCTGTATAAATAAAACATATTTTGGAGTCAATTTAGTTTTTTATTAAAAAAAAAAAAATAACCAAAAGAAATCATCAAGATATTCACATTTTTTAAATTGGTTTTCTGTTAATTCTAAAGTAATATACATTTTTTAATCAGACAGTTAAAAAATTATATTTATTAATTTCCCATTGATGGAAATTATTGTAATTGGTCTGATTTGTCGAATCGAAATTTTTGACATATCTCCACGTTCGAGATGCCAAGAATCTAAATTCATAGTTTTTAGAGAGATGTCTTTATGTGCGTGTGCAGGGCCGGCCCCAACCAACCTTGCGCCCTGTTCAAGATTTGTAGAAAGTGCCCCTTTTCAATATTTGCACACATACATTACAGGAGGTAGACTTTCAATGCGTTTTTTTTATTGAGGTATCCCCGGTAGGTGATGGTAGTTAGTGTGCAAGACATAACTTACCACATTTGTGATGGATATTTTTTGGGGATTATTTGAACAATTTTTGTGGTTAAAATGCAAATGGCAGTACATATTTGTTTGTGCAAGATCAGATTACATTTTCTTGCTCCTGGTAATGCGCCCCAAAATTATGCGCCCTGTGCATTTGCACATCTTGCACATATGGTTGGTCCGGCCCTGTGCGTGTGTGTATCTTGAGAACGAATAGAGATTACGAATGAGAATTGAAAAGAATTTGGGAAAAAAAAATTAACAGTTAGTTTTTTTTTTAAATAAAAAATATGCTAAATTTTTTTAAGCAGAAATACAACAAGAAAATACTAAAAATAGTTGAAAAACGTTTTTCGGCTCGGATATCTTGAGAACAAAATCTGATTTCGAATACGGGCTAATTTTATTCTACACACACGGACGTAGTCAACAACTAATAAAGTTTGTAGAAACATTTAATTGACAGTTTATTTTAAAGCAACAAAATTGCAAAACAAAACTACTAAAAATTGTTCAAAAATGCTTTCCGGCTTGAATATCTCGAAAAGAAAAATGATATCGACTCAGGAATAATTTTATTTTACTCACAGTAGTCGTGTTTTTTTTTTTTTTTTTTTTTTTTTTTTTTTTGAGAAAGCTATTCACATTACAGTAGATTTTTACACGAGTTACAAATACAACATCGACAGTAGAATTACTGCCAAGCAGAAGTAGAATCCTACTGAGGATGGATTTGTGACGTTTATTCGAGTATCGAATGGAGTTGTCCATTTAATGAAACTAAAATTAATTTTTGGTTCAAGTTATTTTTTGTTTTGCTCTTCATTTGCAGCAATTAATAAATACATAATTAAAAATTCACTCTTCCACACAGCAGTGCATGTACCGAAAAGGTATTTTCTGAACTATCAATTAATTTTAAAAAATGGACTGAACACTGATTTTTTTAAGCTTACCTATAAGTTGTTATTTAGGTGGTAATTTTTTTTTTTAAATTGATAGTTTAGAATTTTATTTCAATGGAGAATAAATAAATTCTGTGTGACTTGAAAAGTTGCAAGATTTTTAAAAGAGGTCAAAGGGGCCACTTTTTTAAAAGGTCGTATCATGGTCGCATGAGGCAAAAAAAAAGGGGTCAAAATGCGACTAAAGTCGCTTAGCGACAATACTGAATATAGGCGTCTTTCTTTTTTAGTTCAGACCTGAGGACTGACCGATAAGAGTAAATTCAGAGTATGTTCAGAGCTCTCTGATTTATTTAATTATGAAAGAACTTAGTAGGTACTGAACTGTCATGAATATACCTACTATTAGTTTTTTGAATTTTTTTCTAAATTATTTTACACCTTCTCTACTATAGCAACCAGCTTCTTCCGCCATTTTTATTGTTTTGACGATGATTTTTTTTTAATTTCCCGCCTTTCAAATGTCAACTCGGTTGTGTTCAGCATTTTAGTCCGTTTACTCTGCTATTTTATTCTTAACTCACAGAGCGCTCTCTGAACATGCTCAGAATTAAAAAAAATTAAAGCTCTGAACGATCATAATTAAAAAACAACACAGTTATTTTTTTGCTTTACCCTTCTGGTATCAGCGATATTTTAAGAGGTTTGTTGTTTTTTTTACACCAAGTTTATGCATTTTACCTTATCAAACTAAAAAGCCATCTACCTGCCAGAATAAAAACTAGCATAAATATAACCCTTATAGAAACCTATATTCGATGTTGTTTTTGTATAGTACTTACGTGTTAAAAACGATCTTGATCCAGATCCGTAGATAATAAAACGCGGCTAATTTAATCATACTTTGTTCTCCTATTTTTATATCTATGTGTTTACTGATGGTCTTACATTCTTTCTTATATGTTGCTATTCAAGATCAAAAGGAGTTCACCCATGAATTCCACATCAATTAAGTAAACTTTTCCACCTGTGCCAGGGTTAATATCCGGCTATAAATAATAATCATATTAAAAGGCCTTTTAAGAGCATTATTAGTTCATTAGGTATGCAAGTGGTTATCGCTTTGTGAAACCTTTTTTTATAGTATAGGTACATTGTACAACCTATGTACATATGTGTAACCTTTCGCTAAATTTTATTTTGAAAAAATCAATACATGTATCGAGAAAAAAACTAATAGCAGCTTTAAAATGCGATAACACATATACTTACAAATAAAAGAGAGAGAAACATTCAATTACATATAATATAAGTTTGTACCTACCTACAATCTACCTACATACGAACAATTATTACGTCCGGGACGTTTAACAACAATGAACTGGACAATCTTTTGTTCCATTGCGCACCTATAACTCAAATTTCAAAATTAAATCTTCCGGCAAATTTCCATTTGAATGACTAATCCCGACCAGTTGCAGTTGCATGAACTGAACATGGATGCAAGTGAACATAAAAAAGACACTAGCTTATTGTAGATCTTAAGACAATTCTCATGAATTTCTACAAATGTCGGCTTTATTCAAAGCAAAGATTTGCTCCTTATTTATCCACTTGATTTGCACAACTCAATAGGACAGATGACATAAAAAGAAAAATTGAGTCCAAACATTTAAAAATCTATGCTCCTATAATATCAGGTGGTGAAACTGTATCATATAAGGTATTTCGTGTTCATATACCAAAACAAAACAAAACAAAAAACAGATTTAGTCAATCCTCTCTGGGGTGTTTTTTTCTACACTGATTGCATTAAGGATAAGCCCTTAAAAGAACTTTTATCATAAGTATATCTGTATGTAGCTATAAATACAAGGATCCTATGCTGTACTGTACATATACACTATACAGGTAGATAAGGTAGGAGTTTACTAGACAATGAGTCTTTTATGAAAAGCCATATAGAAGAATGAACCTTATACAATGTGTGTTCCTGTAAATTATATTCATTTATTTATTTTTTTTTTTTCATAAAAAAATAAAAATATTACGAAAAGAATTCTGTCTAATTACGTTTCTTTTACATGTTTTTTTTTTATTATTTTTATTTGTAGGTATAAAATACTTAGAAAAGGACCTGCCAATACAAAACAGCCCGGGGATATTTTTGACATCTCGTTCAGTCATTTTTTTTTTGACGTTCTTTTTTAGCCTCCTGGAGTGTTTATATCCTGCTGTGAATTCCATTGTTGGTATAGTACCTATATATGGCTGTCGTAGTAGTCAATGGGCGCAAAATAATGCTGGGGGCGATCGACACGATGCATGTTACGCGACGGACGTACGTCAACCGGTAACCTTTATTCTACATTCATCAATGTATTTACTATAGTTTCAACTTTCAAAGTATAATGTATCAGAAAGAAAAATATTCCAAAAGAATTTCTTGTGTCTTTTTGCCTTCTGTGCTGTTGAAACAAAACTGTGCAAATATTTTGTTAGTTATTAAAAAAACAAATCAATTAGCAGACAAAATTCAGTAAAATAAATGTTTGACTTCCTAGGGCTTGCAAAATAAAGTGTGAGTGTCGGGAGCCCGGGACTTACAGTTAAGATGTGTAAACATCAAAATTAATATCCAAGTGCTTATTTTACATCACAGAACGCGGCGATTTCAAACTGTCAACCAAATTTCAACCCAAACTCAACTCGATCTTTCGATTTGGTTTGAGGTACGAAGGAACGTACCCACGTTTTTAGTTTACCCTACCGCCGGCATAGATGTTTACCTACACATCAAAAATACGCCTTCTGTACAGCATTGAGTAGAAAAGGGTGACATATCCTCAACCACTCTTCAACTTTTTATGTGCGCCACCGCCGCCGCCCCGCCGCCATCCAGGGTGATAAAGTTATTTTTATATGTGATCAAATTTTGACGTTTCCACAAATGAATAAACCTCATTAGCGTCAAAAATTAAACTTTGGATTAAATTGAGCTCAACTTAAAAATAAACAATAATAATAGGTTTGGGAATTAACTGTCGAAAAATATCAAACGTAACAATGTAAACAAATGTCCATGCTAAAGTCGTAGTAAATATAATTTCCAAAATGAAAATCAACGAGTTATTTAATAAAAATATATGGTCTTATTTATAAACGTTGTCTAACTTTAGACAACTGTCCAACTTTGGAAAATGTGTTCAAAAACCTTGTTTGTTGTTGTCTTATAGCTGCCTAACTTATGACACAAGAGTAGATTGCCTTAACCGTGAAAAATGTGATATTTATTTTTATTAAATAAAGCATACTTCAACGAATTTGAAAATAGTTAGACAGTGTCTAAGTAGACAAAAATCTAATAAATACGAATGATAATTTTCAAGATGGCGGCTAGGATCCCATAAACTATAACACCCTAGACAGATTTTCAAACAAAAAATCCCTTATTTAATTTTGTACGATGTCGTTCTAGATAGTCTTTGTTGAAACTTTTTGTTTTTAAAGGCCGTGGAAGTTTAATAAATACAGCCGCGCCATTTAACGCTCAGAAACTGCTTTCCTTCCAATTTCGATCATAAAATTTGATCAGAATATTTATATTTTTGCCAGAAAAAAACTCTGCCGAATGCCCTATAAGCTCAACCATAGAATTCTTAATATGCCTATAATTTATATTACGCAATCCATGAGAAACTATAAAATTAGTAACGGCAAGGAATTGTACCAAAATGCATCCAATAAAATTAATAAAACTGCTTGTTCTCACAAGACAAAAATATTTTCCATAATTCACCATAGCGAGATGATACAGTAGTACAAATAAATTCACAGATAATTGCTGATCAGATGTGGAAACATTTTGCAACCCTTTTGCAATTCTTGCATCTTACACATTAAACAGCAGTACCTATACCGATTTATACATATAGTAATTCCATGACACCCGATTTATTTATAGGGCCTCATAATATTTCGTTTTAATCGAATTAAAAGTGTTGTATCATCGTATCGATGTAATAAGGATGTCAAACCTTAAAAAAATATCAACCCTTTTATGCTTCATGCTTCGCATCATCATTTATCGTCAGATTATCCAAATGAGCACAATGATCTTGTTCGCATGTCATGTCATCCTTATATGTATAAATGTACGTTCCAATATTTGACTATTCAAAATTGTTTTCCCTTTCATATGCCTGTAGATTTATTTTAAAAAAAAATATAAATAAAAAGGTGTTCCTTAATTCGTTTCGGTGGAACACATGCAAATATTGAACTAGGTCCCGTTTATGCATCCTATTATGTTCGTTCTTTTAATCCTTTCTATTTTTTTTTCTTAATTGAATTGTCAACGGTTGAAATTTACTATACTGAAATAAAATTGTCACCCTTGTTAAACACTGGCATTTTTCTAATAGTACTTAATGTCCTCTTAATATTATGCATATCTGACAGTTAGTATTGAGTTTTGAAGTCTCTTATGCAAACAATTGCTTTTTTAGCTGTCAACGCTTTTGTATATTGACATGAAATTTGATTCTTATGAATATATTTAAATAAAGATACTTATGCGGATGTTTCTATGCTTCTGTTCTAAGTTTCTGCTTTAACTTCAATTTAAGGTAGGAAACATTTTCAGTTTAAAGTAAGTTTTGCATTCGTATAAAATAAATCGATCGCAGATGCAGTAATTATTAAAGCTTAAAAGATTGTCAATATTAGAAACCAACTTAATACCAAGGCTGTTTTTCGATCATTACTTTCCAAGTTAAGTTAAAAAAAAACATGCTCTCATTTAATAGGTTTATATTATTTTCTATAAAAAATGACTTGGCATTTTTTCCATACGAACGATTAGTTACAAGATATTGATCTGTCAAAAAACGAAGTGTCAAAATTATATGTAGATTTTTCGCATACAACTCTTAACGTGTAAATTTAATTATTTGACCCTTTTTAAGAAAGCCATACGCATATTTTCCCAGTAGCTATATTATAATTTCGACTATATTTTTAATGAACCCTATTACCAACTCAGAGGCGGACAGTTCTGCATTATCCGAATTCTTCTATCTCACTCCGTTTCCTTTTTATATAGGAAAAAAATCATCTTATGTTGGAAAATAGCATGGTGACACATAAGATGTTGTTGTGTTGTGTTGGACTTAATATACCTTACCGCGGGCAAACCCGTGGGCATAGATATCTTACTTCAACTTAATAATTAATAATTTTTAGGAAGCTTCTTTCGACACTTTTTTTGCTCTCCTGAAAAATGTTAAAAATTGACTTAAGATACTTTACCTTTTCAGTCGAGTTATTATTTAAAAAAAAATAGCCAAAGTAAAAAATACCGATTTTGTATGTTTTCCTCTTAAATGGCGTAGTTGTGAATTGATCTTATGCTGTAGTTTAGTAAACGACTGTAAATATGCACCATTAGGTCTCTTTGGTAAAAGGTAACGTGAAATTTCTTCCGAATTTGCACAAAATTTCATCAATTTGTTTTCAGAATCAGAACGCATAGAAAAAAAAAATTGGGTTGGAAACATATTCAGTCGTATTTATTAGATTTTTGTCTACTTAGCACTGTCTAACTATTTTAAATTTGGTGGAAATATTCTTTATTTAATAAAAATAAATATCACATTATTCACGGTTAAGAGAATCTACTCTTGTGTCTAGGCATCTATAAGACAACAACAAACAAGGTTTTTGAACACATTCTCCAAAGTTAGACCGTTGTCTGAAGTTAGACAACGTTTATAAATAAGACCAATTATCTTTAAGTTCTCCGTTGTTTAAATATAATTTTCTTGAAAATAAATCCAATCCTCTATAGATTAGCAAAAGCAAAATGTTTACAATTCTCACAGTGATTTCGCAAACGATATAACGCATCTTTATAACCATTTCAGTTCATGTCAAACGACCTTCGCACAAGTCAAGAGTTAATCGGATTACCAATAATATAGTTATGATAAAAGTATAAATCGAAGAACAACCCTTTTTATGTTACAATAGATTAAACAGTAACTGAACATAATACCTATGCTTCTGAGCCGAATCTTACACGTATGTATGTACATATATTTAGATTGTAGGTAAGGTAGGTAATATCGCAGCAGCACGAAATATTTCATAATATGACCAGAAATGAGTTTGTGGTTTTTGATATTCTCATGACCTATTAAAGAAAATTACAAAATCAAAGCACAAATTGATTTTTTTTTACAAACATAAATATAATAATATTTTAAGAATGCAATACATATATACACAGAGGTTCCTAAAGAACTTATGCTATACCAACGAGGTTTGTAATAAACTAACTTCACAGTTGGTATAGACTCATTTTTCATTGTTTTTTTTATATATTCTTTGTGGTCAGACAATAAAACCAAGTAATTTCCGGTTGAACTTATCTGAGACGTTACCAGACATTTTTAAAGAAATGTCGTAGTAGGTTCTTGTTGCTGGTTAATAAGAGGCTATATAGAGTTGTAAGATATGACTATATTCATATATATAACCTATAGAGTAGTTTAGAATTTTAAAGTCTTTATTAAACATGTAAATTGTTGTATGTATATGTATAGCTAAGTTTTATTTGGATATATGTATATATGAAAACCATGACATTTGTTATTTTTTTTTTTTGGGGGGGGGGGGGGCCTACGGAATTGAAGCTAAAATGCTGAAATATGCTGAAATATGGAAAAGACCCTCTGACACCAATAAGATTTTCGTTATTATTTAAAACAATTTTGCCAACCCAACAAACACCTAAACAATGGCAACAGATTACAGTAATACTTCTACATAAGAAAGGATTGTCAAGGACATAAATAACTACAGACCAATTAGCCTGATTTCCACTATCCACAAACTATTTTCTTTAGTTATATAAAAATAATTACAGAAGCATTTAATGAAAAACAACCAAGAATACAAGCAGGTTTTTGGGAAGGATTTTCCAACCACAGACCATCTTCACAGACCAGCTCATTGAAAAACATAACGAATTCCAAAAACCAATCTATCTTTGTTTTATTGACTTCAAAAAAGCTGACACCGTGGAACACAAATGTATATGGACGGAACTACGGAATAAGGATATCCATTCCACCTTCAACAAGACGCTTCAAAATATATACAGCAATAACACCGCCAAAAGAAAAATCGACAAACTTAGAGGGAGAGAATTTAATTTAAAAAGAGAAGTAAAGCAAGGTGACCCCTTGTCACCGCACTTGTTTTCTACCGTCCTGGAGGACATTTTTCGAAGTCCAAATGGAGTATTTAAATAATTAAATATGCTTAAACATGACCAAGGCAAAAAAAAGTTATGACTAAACATCTTAAAGAAGACATAATATTGGAAAATAATAAAAAAAAAAACTATGTTGAAGATTACGACGTGTACTTTAGGACAAATAAAATCTTCTACAAACCAAGAAAGATAAAGAAATTTATAAACGAGTATCTAAATGATGGAAACAATAATAGAGCTTAAACAAAATAATGAAGTCGAACTTAAGCAATGACAGAAGAAAATACGTATTAGACTCTACAATTTTACCGGTTTTGACATATGGGCTACAAACTCTTGAACCAACATCAAATCAACATAATAAATTGAAAATCTGCCAAGCCAAAATGGAACGAAGATTTTAAACACACGATCAATAAAAAGAATTGGTAACGATGAAATAAGAAGGAGAACAAACATAGTTGACATGATACAACGAATAAAACAATTAAAAAGAAGCTGGGCAGGACACATATCAAGAATTAAAGAGCAGAGATGGATCAAAATAGCAACTAAATGGACTTTTAATGACGAGAGGAGACCAAGAGGACGTCCAAAAAAGAGATGGGTTGACGATCTTAACCAATTCAACTCAACAATAACTGGTATATAATGTTGCCAAAAATAGAGCTCAATGCACAACAATGGGGGAGGCTTATGCCGAATAGAGATTAATTTGAACTAAAAAAATAATGTATAAATTAATAATGTATAATTTTATTTGTCGCAACTGTTAATAAATAATAATAATAATATAAAAAAAAATAATTCAATTTCAATTTATTTATTGTGGCGAACAAGTAAGACATAGTCTTTTATAGTACTTAAAGCTGATATACATAATAATAAATTTATATAATATTTCATTAATTAATTTGTAAAATTTTGGCGAAAAAAGCTTTGAATAATTATAATAAGGGTATTCATGCAATGTCGGAAAACCATCGTAAACGTGGTAAACGTCGGAAAGAAAATAAGGATATTAGGGGTATTCATGCAAAGGACTAAAGTCGCTGTAAACGTTGTAAACTGTGTAAACCTGTCAAATTTCGATGAACATTTTACAACGTTTTATGAATACCCCTATTCATGCAACGTAGGAAACTTTACGACGTCGTAAAATCGTAAGTTTCCGACACATGTTTCATGAACGCAACTTTAAACATCTTGCGAAAATGTTGTGATAAACCAATAAGCTGACTCAACCATAATGTCATTATACCATTAAAAAAAAGTTTACTATGTTTACCATTATCATTTACGATGTTTACGATGTTTCTTGTCGAGAAGTTTACGATAGTCGGAAAAGATTTTTTGACAGTTCGTTTACCATATCGTAAACTTTCCGACGTTTAACACGTTTACGATGGTTTTCCGACGTTGCATGGATACCCTTAATAGTCCGTTGAGTCAATTTGTGGTGTCGGCAATTTTATCTCGCACCATTTGAATTTTAAAAGATGTACAAATTCTGCCGCACTTTGGCTCCATTTTACTCACTATCAAGTGAGATTGAGATAGAATACTAAGAAGTTAAATTCAGTAGGTTTAAATGTTAACACCATCATCTATTTGAATTTAAAAAAAAAATTAAAAATTATAAACATTTAAAATAGAAATCAGACCAAAAACATAAATGTTAAAAAAAGAGCCAAGTTCTTCAATACAAAAAGGTTCATGTACAAAATCAGCCGTGAAAAGTAGTGAGATCTAAAAGTTCTTACTTTATGAAGGTTTAATATTAAAATATTTAAAGCAGACTTTACTTATACTTAATATTGAAACGACTACAAATTATGAGAGAAAATTATTATTTGATGATTTCTAACTAAAATATTGTGGGTTCACTGGTAAAGTTTTCAAAACGTTTTAAATTTTGAGAAAAAAAAGAAAACTTACCAAGTAAACCAAAAAAATTTAGTCAGTAATCATTAATTTATTAAATAATATATTTTTCTCATAACTTGTAGTTGTTGTTGTATTGTTGTCATGTAATCCTGTTTTTTTTTTTGCTACACCTAATATTTTCCCTGTTTTCTCGCAAATTTCAACCGTTAATGTGAGAATTTCATCCAAACTCTTCAAAGTTTGACATTTGGACATTTTAGTCAAAAGAGATACATATGTATGTACACAATGATATTTTTGCTGATCAGCTTTTATGTTTTGAGTGAAAAAAAAAATCGTGTTGGAACAAAAACCTGCATACTCTTTGACTGTGCGTCTGCACCTTTGTCGCAAGCCAATTGAAACGAACAATATTCAATGAACTAGATAATTAAATAAGAATTCCATTGAGTTAATATGGATGTACGTGTTACAAGCAAAGCAATGATATCAAAATACCACCCAAGTAAAATGAAGTTTTTTCTTGGCTTCATGAAATTTAATCGCTAACGTGTGGGGAGAAATTTAATGTCATCCAGGACCACAATATTCCTCTCCTGGCTTTACGATCGACAATTTATCATAATATTACCTGGCTTTCAAACATAATGTTACTCTATACAACCACATCCACAACGCATTCAAGATTGTTCATCTTGTTCTCTTATTCTTAGAGCTACAGTTTTATAAAGTGGTTAGCAGAAGTATGGAGCTTGGGTATACTTTGTGGTTTGAAGCAAATTATTTCCATTCAACATGATAACAGAGAAGTTCTAGAATTACATTATTATCGCTTTTCCTTTTTTTTTTTATTCTAAAGACAATTCAAAAGAGTTCATTATAGTATTTGTGAGATAATTTTAAGGTGCTGGACAACTATTGTCCGTGATAACATCGTGGTTTCTTGCATCACTGCATTAATTGAAGAAAGTATACGGTTGACGATGAATGGAAGCCCGCCCAAGTCATAATCACCTCAATTATATTATAGAATCCGATGAATAAGAGTTGATTCTCAGCCCCTCCTCAACTAATTGATCGGATTCTATATCATGAAACTTATGAAAACTTCATAAAATGGGTAAATAGGTGTAACAACAGAGTAACAAAGCAGACAAAAGAAGTGTTCGTCTTCTGAAATTTTCAAAAATCTCTGACCGGAAATATCAGAAAAAAGCCTTCTTAAAAGAAGAATTAAAGCTCTAACAAACCGGCGCCAAACTTTCGGAGTAAAAATGTTTAAAGATTCGCAATTTGCCAGTGTTGGCCCTATATTAATCACCCTGGGTGTGTTTCTTTATTTATTCCGAATATTTGAAATATCTGGAACGCACCACTTTTACGTTTCTTTATTCACTGAAATATTCCGGTTAAACTATTTTTTTTTTTTAATTCATTCCACAATTATTGGAATGCGTTCTTTTTGTTCCAATTCAAGAGGTTGTGTAAATGGAATATTATTTTCTACTTTAATAGATACCTACATTTAATTTTTTCATTGTTAAAAGCTACTGTTGTTTTGTCCGTCGTCTACCATGAATGAAAATGAATTTAATAAAATAGAAATGGGTGAGCATTTGTGATATGTAGGGCTAGGATTTCCATGCACTTTAAAACGCAAAATATGCGCTTAAAATATGCTCTTAAAAATGGGAAATATGCACTTAAAATATGCATTTAAAATCATAAGCGCAAAATTTTAAACGTTTTAGTATAACATCGTACTAAATCGTTTAAAATTTTGCGCTATGTATTTTACCTTATATCTCAATTTCTCTTCAATGAATACAAAAAAAATTTGGTATCCAGTTTTTAGAAAAAAAAATTTCTTTTAAAGGAACTACAGTTAGGTACATTAAGAAATTGAAAAAATAGACAAAACATAAACAATAAATAAAAATAACATCAACATAAGAAAAAGACATCCTTTCGAATGATAATTTTTTTCAAAGTCTCGGAAAACTTGGGCCACGACTCACAGCGCAACTCGTCTTCCGTCTCATCTTTTTTTCTCTTTCGCACTCATTATGATGAGTGAGAAACTGGAATGACGATGCTGTGGAAGTGTGGAATAGGTTTTCCAAATGTCGTAAAGTGGGTGAAAAGAGTAATTGTTATATGGTCGTGTTCAGATATCTATCTAAAGTAATCTGGACAGCTTTGTGCTGTTGAGTTAGAAAATAGCTGATGCAACAAACCCTCGCGGATAGATTATGGAACGCAAAGAATTTGTTTTTATTTTCACCCAATTCATTGAATCTAATTTTAATGGTGCGTTTGCATTTCTTTGAAACCGATGTTTTTTTCAATTTTATGTTATTTTTTTTTGAAATATGAACGAGTAATATGCATTTATTATAAAAATATGGAAAAATATGCAAAATATGCATTTATAGTCAAATATGCAAAAATATGCACTAACAATTGAATGCCATTTTTAAGGAAAATTAATGATTCATAAAGAAAATTTGTTCTCTTGCTTCTAAAGTTTATCAAAAAAAATATGCATTTGCATGGAAATCCTAGCCCTAGTGATATGTAAAATGTAACTAATTACGTTTGTATCTTCACGTATGTACAATGTACATAGCTCGTGATGCTAATTTCCAAAACATTTCCTAAACTAAAGTGTAAAGTTCTAGGCAGAGATTATGAATTATAATTCATAATCTCTGGTTCTAGGTTTGATCTTTTGTAAAATAATCGCGAAATAATTTTTTTTGACATGAAAACAAACAGCTGCTTCTTGGATATTCTTTCCATTAAGACCTGTTTCTTTATTTATTCCATTCTGGATATTCTAAATAGATATTTTGCCTTTCTGTTTCTATTGATTATCCGGAAAAAATAAAGAAACACAACCCATACCTACATATAATTTAATTTACACAGGTGAATTCAGAACCTTAACGGACTATATTCACATGAAAGCGACCAACGACCGACGAATAAAAGAACAAATGGGATTTAAAACATTTAATAAGCCTAAATTCTTCACAAAAACTAAACAAAATGGTAGAAAACTTATTTAAATTAACGTTAAGAAACTAAAATTTGCGTTTTACTTACTAAAATAAAAGATATTTAAAAAATAAAATTGGTTGTCACAAATTCCAATCTTATTGTTACGAACTGTCAAACTCTATTCGCGTTCCATATACCATCTACACTGCAACATGCATTGTTCGCGCGCGAATAACCTCAAAATCATTCTTGTTTTTGTGCTCATGGTGATTGGTCATGGCTGAAAAAAACATTTAAACGTCATCCACAACGAATAAAAAAATGTGTGGACGACGGTCGTTGGTCGCTCTCATGTGAATAGTCCTTAGGGGCTTGAAGGCTCTCACCACATTTGGTGCGAAAACGCAGTGAAAACTTCGTTGTTGAATTGACAGTAAAACTCACAAGTGAAGTCTCAAAAAAGACGAAAAATAATCAAACAAAACACATTGAAAAAAGATATTGTTATATAACGTTGTTGTCATTCTGATCTGTATTGTTTTATTCTTATCCAAATAGATAGATCATTAAGCATAGTAAAATAAATAATACTGTAATATTTTCTTCGGGTTCGATGGATAAAACTTATTTACTTTGTTATAAAACTTCCACTTATTTATTTTGTAAATAAAACACTTCACTTTCTTAAAACCAATCAATTTATTATTCAACACTCAAATATACCGAAAATAATTTCCTTAAACAATTTACTTATCTCTTATTACAACCAACATTATTCTGTCACTATTAAAAACAAACTGTGCTCAGGGTGGCAGCCAAGCTCTCTTTTATACCCAATATTTAGTTCCTAGTATTTTCGTGAAGGTTCTCGTATTTGCTTCTCGATCTTTCTATGACAGGTAGGTGGGGTTATAATTTCCCCTTCCAATCTAGAACATTCTTTCGATGTTCGAAAAAGCTCACTCAAAGTTACCAGTGGTAGCGTTCAATATCGGTTTGTGACTTAGCTATATTCCAAAAGATCAAAAGATGGCGCTCCATAAAAGACGTTACATTATAATTCAAAAGAAGTTGAGTAATTTAGTCGTTACATTGCCCCCTTCTTAGGATTGATCGTCCCGAGCAATTTCATTACTTCTTTCACCATTATATCGATGTAAACGGTCACATATATCCGCTACCAGAAATAGATGCGAAAACTCTAGTTCTGCCAAACGGATCGTTAGACGAACCTCACCATACACTTTTGCTGCCTCTCCTGTGGCGGTCTTTAGACGGTAGCTATTGGTGTTATGTAGCCAATTCATCTTGACCAAGTCTCTTCGTACAATGGAGGCGGTGGCACCGGTGTCGATTGTAGCCACGTGGTTATTGTTGTTTATTATTGCCTCTACTGTCAGACTTTTGTTGTCTCGTTTAGTCTGTGAGACTTGGATAGTGTTTCTGCTCGCTGTAAGTTGATATCAGATACAGCACGGATGAAGGCTTCTGTTGCGAATTGGCTGATGATTTCATCCCCTGCAGCTGGATATGCCAGATGCGCCAACCGTTCGATGTCTGCTTGGAGCTGTTGCAAAGTTTCTCCTCTTTTCTGAACTCTGGTGTTGAGCTGGACGCGGAAGACTTCTTGCATATGGCCATCTCCAAAGCGTTTGTCAATGGCCTGAACAAGAGCACTGAAGTTGCCATTCTTATCTGCTGGTATGGTTTGCAGCAGTTCAGCAGCAGGTCCTCTTAGAGCAAGTGTCAGAGCTATAAATTTATCTTCGTCATCCCAGCCGTTCGTTGCTGCGGCTGCCTCAAACTGCTTCTTGTAGATCGACCAAGAAGTTTGCCCATCAAAAGTCGGTGGATGCATTTCCTTCTTCTTTGGGTAATCGCCAATACTTTCTCGAATCTTAATTTTTCGAACTTTGTCTAATTCATCGACAATGCTTTGAATTTGACCTTCGAATTTTTCTTGAACTCTCTCGAGCCTTGCGTCTACATCATCCATACGTCCACCAAGAGCAATGAACTTGTTCTCGAATGTATCGAGCTTACCTTCGATTAGATTCTTCTGTTCTTCTAGAAGGTCCCTTTGCTCTTTACGTTGGTCTTCGATTTGTTCGAGAAGATTTTTCTGTTCATTCTTTTGTTCATTGATTTGTTCGAGGAGAAGAGTCATCATTGACGACAAGTCGGCACCAGTACTTACTTGCTCTATCGGCATTTCGATTTCGAATACAAATATGTCAGGGTTTTCACTGTGTTGTCTTAAATCTTCTTGCAGACGGATAATGAGGTCATTTTTCGCTCCAGCAGTAGGAAGACCTCGTTTACTCAATTCTGCCTTAAGTTCAACACAATTTAATTCATTCAATGTCTTACCCATTTTTATTTTTATTTTTCTACTTTTACCACTTTCACTTTTTGTCTTTGTTTTATTAATTTATCACCATAAATTTTCCGAATTCACAGATATTAAGTTTTATCTTCACTTCTAACACCAATGTAATATTTTCTTCGGGTTCGATGGATAAAACTTATTTACTTTGTTATAAAACTTCCACTTATTTATTTTGTAAATAAAACACTTCACTTTCTTAAAACCAATCAATTTATTATTCAACACTCAAATATACCGAAAATAATTTCCTTAAACAATTTACTTATCTCTTATTACAACCAACATTATTCTGTCACTATTAAAAACAAACTGTGCTCAGGGTGGCAGCCAAGCTCTCTTTTATACCCAATATTTAGTTCCTAGTATTTTCGTGAAGGTTCTCGTATTTGCTTCTCGATCTTTCTATGACAGGTAGGTGGGGTTATAATTTCCCCTTCCAATCTAGAACATTCTTTCGATGTTCGAAAAAGCTCACTCAAAGTTACCAGTGGTAGCGTTCAATATCGGTTTGTGACTTAGCTATATTCCAAAAGATCAAAAGATGGCGCTCCATAAAAGACGTTACATTATAATTCAAAAGAAGTTGAGTAATTTAGTCGTTACAATACAATCAAAAATGGAAAATTATTTTTCCAAAAATTCGATAACCTTTTTAATTTGTATTATAACCGTGTGGTTATAATATTATAACCACAACCAATTCCTTTTAAAGCTCTTCCAAACCAACGCGAATACTTCCCAACTCCAACGAAACTTTCGCCAGTCTAAATTAATTTACATAGTGATTAGAGTACCTACGCTGCTGGGGCGAATTTGAGGCTCAAGAGCCTTTAACAATTTCAAATTTAAAAAAAATATAAAAGAAACAACCTAAAAACAAAACGAAATACACATTCATCTTCATTGTATCCTTATCCTTATTATTATTCAATATTATCTTTATATTTGTTCATATTCTCAAAAAAAAAATATTTTTTTCTCTACCGCCATTCCTAAATTTATTACAAAAACAGTTAAATTAAATTCTAACTAAAAAGCGGTTGAAAAATCTTTCCAGAGGTATTCTGTCCAACAACCTTATAAAGGGGAATTCAAATCAAATTCAACACTAAAGAATTCAATTCACCACCCAACCTACCAAAATCAAATTAATTCCAAGTACAACGACGAGTTGACAGATGTCGCCGTAGAAAGGTGCAAAAATATAACCACCTCAAAGTTTAAGATGCTCTGGACAACCGGCTGATTTTGACGGTATCCTCAAAAGGTAAACTGTCAAACCCATTGTTGTTTTTTTTTACTTCTTTTGGCTGCTTAGGAATTTATCTAAAATCTAATTAGTTTGATTAATTAACTTAGCTTCTTAATCGCTTAACGCACAACAACAATGACACGAGCTCAAAATTCAAATAATGTGCGTATTTTTGTATACACTTTTACTTGTTAATTAAATAAAATTGTGTCCTCATTTAAATTTGAATTCACTGTCAGAGCAGGAAATAAAACAACTTTTTTATTTTAAAGGAAAGATTACGAAGTATGGAAGAGCTACCAGCCGGTAGAAGCCAGCCATCGTTATGTGTAGCTTATTTATTACTAAGCGGAACATCTGGCTGGGCACTGAAACAAGCCTCACCATCCACCTCCTACGCTCTCGGAGCATTTTCATTTCTGTTGGGCCACAGTCTGGTGGGATTCCTGCACACAACTCACCCAGATCCCGGCACGATTCTCAAGAAAATATTTAAGCAAACATCCCTGCTAGCTGAAGTAGCACCTTTAGCCTTATTAAGTGCCGAGTTTTACCTCCTGACCGGATTTGCCAAAGAATATGCATACGCACACTTAGCTACGGCTCTTTTACCATTAACAGCACAAATTGTGATGGATAAACACACTCGGACTGTGGTCGACGTCACAATCCTCGGAATCTTAGGATCGATGGTGTATTTGCAAGTAATTAAAGAAACTGGTGTATGGACTGGAGGATTAATTGCTTTGACGGCTCTAAATCATTTTGTATTTAAGAAATTATCCCATCGGTATGAAGTACCAAAAGCGGAGATAGTAACCATTGGACTGAGTTTCTTTACTGTATTTGCAGTAAATTGCTTAAAAGACCTAAAGGCTTAATTTGCTCAAACATTTAACATATTAACTGATTTTGTTTTTGGATGCATTCAATAAAAGAAACGTTTTTGTAAAATTTTTAATATATATGTACATTATAAGGAAAGAAATGGAACTATTTTGATTTATATTTTTGGAATTCGAGAAATTTTTGTCCATGTATTATTAACTGAAATATATAACATACATATATTGTTGTTGTAAAACATGTTTTTTCTTCATAGTTTTAAAATGGTTTTAGCGGTCAACTCTGATTTTTTACAATTAGTTTTTTTTTTTTTGGATAAACTTCATCATGTTTGTTATGAATGGTTGCGTATTTAATCTCAAAAATCTTTTAATAAATTTTTTGAAATTTTTTAGGTCGTTTGTAAGGTCTCTTGATGAAACTTGTCATGAAAACCAAGAACCATAGGAGTCGAGTTTTTAGAGATATAAAGAAACAAATTATTACAATTTTTATTCAGCCCTATCATTAATTCCATCGTAATCTCGAACCTCGAAAAAAAAACTATCATCAGATCCGTTCGTAATGACAATTTGTATGAGATTTTTTCAGAATTCGTTACAAGTGTTCGATTAGGCTGGAAATCGTGTCGTGCTGGGCTGATTATACTTTTATTGTTCATTCCTTCTGTGAAAATTCCTTAATCCCACTTTCAATTTTTTTTTGTTGAAGACTTTTACTAACAAGAAATTGAAAATATTTGGATACTTTCAATTTATCGGTTACTATTACAGCCTAAGAAATGTAGGTGATTTCACACTACCATTGAATAATGAATAGGAAAACAAATTTTCAATAAATTAGATATACATAAATATTGAAATGGGAACCAATATTGATTTATTAATATAAATTACGCGGCATATTATAATTTTGTATACATGTGCATGTACGTATGTATGTAAATAAATTTGATTAAATAAAAAAAAAAAATAAAAATAATTTCTTGTATGTTGTATGTGAAAGTACAAACATATCTATCTGACTCTATAATTCCATTATCAACTTTTTTATTGTTGATTGATTGTACATGCAATGCCCTGGTTAATCCAGATACCAATTAATGGAATACCAAGTAGTCGAGGTTTGACTATCAGCCCCATGCTGCTAAACTTTCGCGTGAAAGTTTGTATTCTGAAGTGAACGTTTGTATGTCGGAAGGATGTACATACATAAATATGTACATAATGTTCAAAATTTCGACAAGAAAAAAAATTAAATTTAAACAACTAAAATTTCTTTAGAATTTCGAAAAAAAATAAAATGTTCAAATTTGAAACCGAAAGACGGAAGACTTTGAAAAATAAACGTGAATGGTGTAGCAGAATAGAGCTGATTATAAATAGTTCTGAATTCTTACACTCACATCGATTTTCTAAAACACTGGATTTAGTTATAGTTTATTTTCGGGATTCGTAAAAAGTTTCCGAAAACAATGGAATTTGTGATAAGGTTGAATCAATGAATTTTCATCGTTCAATTGGGTGTTCCACAATTTGATCGAAATGGAAACAGTTCCTGATTTTTTAACTAGAAGATAAATTACATGTCACCAAATTTATACTGCCGCAATCAGATTATACTTTTCTAACATTCTGAAGTCCTGAATGCAAGCAAGCCTGATCTCAGGATTGATCCAACGACTAAGACGCTATGAAGATTAAACTCCAGAATAAGGAAACAACAATTTATTTAACTCTTTAATTTTAATATACTGAGTAAATCGAACAATTCTGAAAATGGACTTGAGTTTAGCCACTCGGCTTAAGGTTGATCGATTTTCGTTTATTCGAGCTTGCTATAGAATTACAGAGTTGTGATTTTGCAAAAATCGAATGTTTAAAGATTATCCTCTCAAACATTAATTTACTTACGGGAATGCAATTTAAAAACTAAATAAAAACGAACGAATTAATGAATTCCGTAGAGAAAAACTATAAATAAAAGTTAGTTATAGCGTTATTTTATTTTGTTCGTTTTGTTTTTTTTTTTAGGAAAAAGGTGAAAGTAAAGCTCAGAAGGTCAAGCTCGTTTAGATGATGAAGACAAATTCGGACTGTTGGTTTCAAGTTTCGTTTTATTAAAAAGACAAGATGTTGCTTGCTTCGTGGTTGGATATCGAATCAATTTATTTTACAATGGTTTAATATGACAATAATTGACAACAATGACAGTATAAAAAATGAAAAACATGACTTGCAATTTTACAAATGATTTGATTACAACAATTGACATTTGACAGGAAAATTATACGTCAGGTAGGCTTTCGGGTGCGTGGTGAGTAGGCGATTTACACGCTGCAACATTCCTCCCCGGCTGTGAACGAAGTTCTCAAAATGTCGTTGACTTCACCTTATCAATGCTCATTTTACATGAAATGATAAAAAATAAATATTAAGTACATTTATAAACAAAAACAAATAGTACTAGAATACGGAGACACAAAATGACATTCTATGCGAACAGAACTAATTATTGTATTTATAAATGACCAGCTGCATTAGCTTAATATATCTGTCTCGCTTCCTTTTTAATATCGGCGTCGGTTGTAAGTTGTATTGTAATTAATATTCCAATTGTTGATATTGCGCGCAATATAGTTTTTTTTTTGTTGTGTTGTGTTGTGTTAAATTGTGTCAGTTTATTTTAAAAAATATAAAAATATCAATTATTTGTTTGTGTTGTGATGAATCAGGTGAGTTTTTTTTATTATTTAATTCATTTTACATTTGTAAATTCTGTTTTTATTCGGTATTTCTTCCTCCCATAAGAAATACCCATGTTTGTGTGGTTTCCATAAGGAATATACGTGTTCGTGTGTCGTCCATTTGAATTGCATGCGTTCGTGTGTCACCCATTAGAAATACACATGTTCGTGTGTCTCCCATAAGGGATACATATGTTCGTGTGTTTCTTATCTCCATTCTTGGTTGGTAAATTTCCATTTGTTGAATCTCCGAGATAGGGTGTTCCATTTTTTATGTATAAAATAAATTTTTTTGAATTAAATTATTTCGATTGTGAATTTTAGTGGACTGTATTTTTTTGATATTAAATTAATTAAATGTGAATTTCGATTGTTTTTACAGGGTGTTTCGAATTTTTCGGTTAAAAAATTATTTTTACTTAAAGTTGAAATTGCTTTAGAATGTTTTTGTTGTTATTCTGGTGTGAAATTCAATTGATTTAAATGAAGTTAAAATTATTTTATGATGAATAAATATCAATTTGACCTTCGTGACGATGCGATGACTGTGATTGTGAATGTGATTTATGTATTTATTCTATGAAATTTGTTTGTTTACGTGAAATTAAATTTCATAAGAGTGAGTAAAAATTTGAAATAATTCGTTGCGTAAAATTTCAAACGTGATTTTTAACTGTGATTTCGATTGCGTATGTATGTTATAAACTGTGAGTGCATCGAATGATTGTGAGTGAGTGATATCGAATGTGTGTGATTATAGTGTGAGTAATAGCGAGTGTGATATTTATGAGTGATTTGGTATCGTGAATTTGAGTGATTGATACCGTGAGTTTGAATGATTGATACTGTGATTTTGAATGATTGATACTGTGATTTTGAATGATTGATTTTTTGTAATACATTATTATGTCGAATATTTTGATTTTCTGTGTGCGACATTTTGTGAGTGATTGCAAAAATGATTGATTGATGCTGAATATTTTGATTCTCTGTTGACAACATCAAAGTTGTATGATTGTGATATGATTGAATATGTTTGAGTGAGTATCGTAGTTTGAATGAGTGTTTTTGTTGAATACATGTTAGATTTTCGTCCATGGTTAGATGGTTGCGTTTTCATCTTCAGTTTTGTTTGACGGTAACAGACAAATTTTTGTTATTGGTCTCCTGAATTCTCCTGACTGTGTTTTTAAGTTGACGACACGAATCAATTTATCTTTTCCAGGAATTACAGAGGTAATGCGTGCAAGAGCCCATTGTGAAGGTGGCAAACGCTCGTCTTTCAGTAAGACTAGGTCTCCGATTTGTGGCTGTGGTTCGGTTTTCAACCACTTCGGTCGTTGCTGAAGCCGAGCTAAGTACTCACTACTCCACTGCTTCCAAAATGAGTGCACAGCTATCTGTATTTTTCTCCACCTATCCAAATGTGAAATCTTTTCAGCTGATAAATCCGCTTCTGGTATGAGCTGGGCTGATGTTCCAATGAGGAAATGTGCTGGCGTGATAATGGCAAAGTCATCGAGGTTATCGGAAACCGGACAAAGAGGCCTCGAGTTTAAACATGCTTCTATTTCAGTCAGAAGCGTGCTGAGTTCCTCGAATGTGAGGGTCTCATTTCTGACGACCCTTTTTAAATGAAATTTTACGGATTTCACACCCGCTTCCCAAAGTCCTCCAAAGTGGGGAGAAGCGGGAGGAATGAAATTCCACTTGGTTCCGACATTGGTTGCTGTTGTTGCAATGTGTTTCCAATCGACGTTTGCGGCTTTCAGCATCTTTTGAAGCTCTGTATTAGCTCCCACAAAATTCTTACCGCAGTCACTATAAATTTCAGCGCAGAATCCTCGCCGTGATGTAAATCTTCGAAATGCTGCCAGGAATGCTTGTGTTGTCATGTCACTGACAGCCTCCAGGTGGATTGCTTTGGTCGCCAAGCACACAAATATGGCGAAGTATCCCTTGTAGATTTTGCCTCCGCGTCCTTTCCAAGCCTTTACCTCTATCGGTCCCGCATAATCTACTCCGGTATGTGTAAATGGCCGGGAGACTCTGACTCGAGGTGCTGGTAAATTCCCCATCAGCTGTTGCATGGGTTTAGCCTTGAATCGAAAGCAAATTACACATTTATGGATGTGTTTCTTCACGCTTCGCTTGAGATTCAAAATCCAATATTTGGTGCGGAGTTGGGTGACCATCTGCTGTAATCCACCATGGAGTGTTTTCTCATGGGCTTCGCGAATCAGCAGTTTCGAAAAGATGTGTTCCGGTTTAAGGATGACTGGATGTTGTTGATCATATTCCAAGTTTGAGTTCTGAAGACGTCCTCCAACTCGAAGAATGCCCTGGCCGTCAATGAATGGATGCAGGGATCCAAAGTGTTTTGATGATGATGGATGCTTTATTAAGTTTTGGATTTCTTCAGAAAACATCTCTTTTTGAGCCGCTCTAATGCAGTTAAAAGTCGCGTTTTGTAACTCAGAAGTGTTAAGTGGCTCCAATAACTGGTTCATTGGAAGTTTTTTGAGGCATATACGCACGATCCTCCGGCAGTAAGCAATGATTCGTAGTAGTTTTTTAAAATCCGAAATTTTTTGAAATAATTTTTCTACCTGATTTTCAGATCCGACGGTGCAGTGAGACTGGATTTTTACTGATTTTATTTCTTCTTCAGTTTCAAATATTGATGTTGGACTTGGATAGGAAAAAATCCAATTTGATTGAAGATACTCTGGACCTCGCCACCAAAGAGTGTTGCCTTTCAATTCTGATGGTGAAACACCCCTCGACGCTAAATCTGCAGGATTTAGTTTAGTGGGAACATGATTCCAGATGCTGACATTCGTTAGTCTCTGTATTTCGGCGACTCGGTTGCTGACGAACGTTTTCCATTTTGATGGCGGTGCTGCTATCCAGCATAATGTGATGGTGGAATCGGTCCACGCGTATGTCTTGATTTGGCCTAAATGCAAAACGTTTCTAACATAATCAAGAAGACGAGCTAACATAACAGCCCCGCATAACTCAAGTCGAGGAAGCGAAACTGTATTAAGAGGAGCAACTCTAGTTTTGGACATAACGAGGTGAGTGTAAATTTTGTTGCATTTGTCTAAAACCCTAAGGTAAACTGCTGCCCCGTATGCCTTCATAGAAGCATCACTAAAACCGTGCAATTCTAACTCCAAATTTTCCTTTTCAGTACAGATCCATCGTGGTATTCGAATTTGTTCGAGAATTGGCAAATCAGCTCGTAAAGAATTCCATTCACGCTGCAACTCCACTGGAACAGGAACATCCCATGCTAAGCCCTTCAACCACAATTTTTGCATGATAATTTTCGCCGATATCACGCACGGAGAAATCCAACCAAGTGGATCAAAAAGCTTGGCAATGGTTGACAAAATGGTTCGCTTGGTGATTTCAATTGTTTCAGTTTGACTCCACTGAAAAGTGAATGAGTCACTGGAAGGAAGCCATTTTATTCCCAACGTTTTGATATGCTCCGAAGAATCAAAAGGCAGCAGAAAATTGACTTCACGCTCTTGGGGCGCAATATTGATTAAAGCTTCTTCAGAATTACTTGCCCATTTGCGTAAGTGGAAGCCAGCTGATGAGAGAAGTTGACAGATTTCAGTTACCTTTCGTTGAGCTTCTTGAATCGAATTTGCACCACTTACTAAATCATCGACATACATATCCTGACGTATCATCTGGGCTGCTAATGGATATTTGTCCTTTTCGTCATCAGCAAGCTTATTCAGGGTTCGAGTGGCTAGATAAGGAGCGGAAGCTGTTCCAAACGTGACGGTTTTCAACCGATACAGCTTTAAAGGATTCATCTTGTTGTCTCGCCAATAAATCAGCTGATAAAATGTATCTGATTGTTTCATCTGGATCTGCCGGTACATTTTTTCGATGTCAGCCGTCAAGGTAATCTTGAATTTTCTCCACTTTAGTATTATGTCCATTATATTTGATTGCGTTTTAGGCCCAACTAAAAGATGTTCGTTCAAGGAGGTCCCATCTGTAGTTTTAAAGGCAGCATCGAAAACCACCCGAAGCTTAGTAGTTGTGCTGGACTCCTTGAACACAGCATGATGAGGCACAACATAATGGAATGGCGACTGAAGAATTTCACCTTGGCTGACATCTACTTCTTCCATTTGATCAAGTTGAAGATACTCCGATATGCAGGCTGAGTACTCCTTCTGCAGTTGAGGATGGTTGTTGAATCTTCTTTCAAGCTGGAGAAATCTTCGCAGTGCTCCTTGCTGACTTGCTCCCAGTGCCGGTTGAACACCCTCCTTGAATGGCAGCGAAACTTCAAATCTTCCATTTGGTAAACGTCCAGTGTTGGTCATGAAGTGTTCCTCACAGGCAACGTTTTCAGCAGTTTCTGGATTTTCAAACGGAGATTCTTCAATTTCCCAAAATTTGCGGAGCTGCGTATCAATGTCAACCAGCTGCAGGTGAACACGGCAAGTTTGAATAGGCGCCCTGCCAAAAACTATCCATCCAAGTTCAGTGTTCTGAGCAATTGGTGCTACAGGCTCACTTCCTCTAACAATTTCTGGCAAAACAACCTCAGAAAAGACCTCACTACCTAGGAGCAAGTCAACACTAGAAGGTTTATAAAATGAAGGATCAGCTAAACTCAAACCCTGAATATGACTCCATTGGTCAGGAACAACTTCACTGTTTGGTAGTAGACCAGTTATAGTTTTGAGAACAAACGCCCTAGCATCAGTTTCAAATGAGGTATATAAAGATTTAAGTTTCATATCTACAAAGCTTTGACTAGATCCACTTTTGTTGTTTCCCAATCCAGAAAATTCCATGAAGGTGCGAGATTTCTTCAAACTAAGTTGTTGTACAGCTCGTTCGGTGATGAAAGTCGATTCTGAACCAGGATCTAACAACGCCCTCAAGTTGATGAACTCTCCATTGGATGCTCGTACTTGGACGACTGCTGTAGCAAGCAAAACTAGCGTATTCGTAGGATTTGAAACGTGATAAGTGTGAATGGTGGAGTTTGTCAAAGCTTCGGTTGTTCCTGCTGGATTGAATGCTGGTGCGTTTGGATTTATTTGCGATGAACCTTGGTATGTATTTTGATTATTGTTATTAGAACTAACGAATAATGAATTTTGATTTCTATTTAAATTATTCGAAGGAGCTGAATTTGTGTTAAAAGATTTCGATTGATTGGATTGCGAACTCTGAATAAAGGAATCGTGATTGCTGTGCGGAATGTCGGTTTGAGAATTGTGCAAAAGCGTGTGATGTTTTTGGTTGCAGTTAAAGCAGCGTTTTTCACTCGGGCATTGAAAAGTTTTGTGGTTGTATGCCAAACAATTTTCGCAAACACCGAGTTGCTTAACATTTGTTACCCTTGTTGGCACATCCAGCTTCAAAAATGAGTGGCACGAACGAAGTGAATGCTGACCCCTGTGACATACTGCGCAGCTATACTTCTCCTTTCTCATCGACTTCAAATGCAAAATCTTTGGTTTCAGCTTGGATTGTTCCTTATCTTTAGACTTCGAACTTTGCTGACAGACAACTTCTAAGGAACGGAACCTAGTTTCCAAAAATGTTGAAAATTCCTTAAAGGTAGGTAATTCTGTTTTCAAACCTAACTTTTCTTCCCACATTTGTTGAGTTTTTGTTGGTAATTTTTTCAGCAAAGTGAAGATAACAACAATATCCCAACTGTCTACCGGAATGCCTAAATTCTTCAAAGCATGAAGTACCTCTCTTGACTTGTCTAACAAGCCCTTGATGGAATCGGCTGTTTCTACACTGATTGTCGGCTGATCAAAAAACGTTTTAAGATGTGCGGTAACCAAAATCCTCTTATGGTCGTAGCGCGCTACTAAAATTGACCATGCCTGGTCATAATTGTCATTGTTGACTTCTAGGTAATCTAACAACGATGCTGCACTACCCTTCAAACATGATTTTAAATACGTTAATTTCTCTATCTTTGACAGAGTTGAATTATTATGGATCAGAGCTACATACAGGTCATGAAATGGACGCCAATTATTGTAATCCCCATAGAACGTTGGGGGAGTTATCCTCGGAAGTTTTATTTCGCGGACGCTGGATGTCCTGGACTCATTGTTCAAATAAGACTCCCGCCTATTCTGGGATTTGGCACCATCTCTTCCTTCACCTCTCGATTTTTCACCGAAATGCAACCCATCTAACCTATCTAACTCATCTAACATGCAAGCCTTGTAAGAGAGGCAAGTTTCCATAGTGCTGTCGTAGATTTTCTCACATTCTCTTAAAACCTTTTCATCTTCTTCGGAGCCTTGAAATGTATCATATAAATCACACATTTTTCTAAAATTGTCTTCTAAAATGTTCAATCGCCCTATCAAGTGGTTTTTCGTTTTATGTTCAGAACTTAATTGGCTGAACTTTTCGCTATTTTTTACAATTTGGGCACAAATATTCATAAAAATCTTATAGGTCGCCGACTCACTCATTTTAAAACACTCAATATATGTATATGATAATCAATATAATAAAATATTATTGCACTCACTTTGATTTGATTATTTAGAATGTCGTTTGGGACTCCGCAAAACACAAGAACTTAGATGTATATATGTATATATATATATGACTGCAACAATGATTCCAAATTACAGAACAGGACGACAGCTATTGCCAACGGCTCTGGAAATCAGCTATGGATAACTGCTTCGGACAACTGCACTTGATAACAGTATTTGACAACGGCACTCGATTAACGGCTACGTATATCTGGACAAAGGATTAACTCCAACAGTAATTTCTCCAACGATGAAATTCAATCGACGACAAAAAAAAATGATTTGATTTTGGTTTATACACCTTTATTGGTAATTTTATTGATTTTACTCACACTATTTTGTATAGACTTGATGTTTTATTGCAGGTACTCCGCTGGGCAGAATTCCGATA
This sequence comes from Epistrophe eligans, assembly GCA_951394125.1. Classification (NCBI taxonomy): domain Eukaryota; kingdom Metazoa; phylum Arthropoda; class Insecta; order Diptera; family Syrphidae; genus Epistrophe; species Epistrophe eligans. The sequence goes on along the minus strand of OX596029.1, from coordinate 64,785,783 downwards.
CAGGTGCTTGCACGACGATCTCGCAAGTTCTCCACAGGACACACAGCAAAATGCAGAACGTTGACGGCACTCGGACAAAAAGACAGCAATCCACATATAATTTATCACAGCTCAATTAGTTTTATCACAGTTTGTACTTTATTATACTCAATCACAGATTTATGTATATCACAGTTCAAAATATATCCGGCTCGAATGGACCAAATGTTGGTTTCAAGTTTCGTTTTATTAAAAAGACAAGATGTTGCTTGCTTCGTGGTTGGATATCGAATCAATTTATTTTACAATGGTTTAATATGACAATAATTGACAACAATGACAGTATAAAAAATGAAAAACATGACTTGCAATTTTACAAATGATTTGATTACAACAATTGACATTTGACAGGAAAATTATACGTCAGGTAGGCTTTCGGGTGCGTGGTGAGTAGGCGATTTACACGCTGCAACACGGACCTTACCCGAAACTGCAACAGAGGGCAGACCGAAATGCTTTATGTGGACTGGCTTCCCGTCAAGAAGGAACTTACTTGTAAGTTTCTCCGTAATGAATCAATATAGTACCTATATTATCTAGAGAACCGACTCGTACCCCCCTTGCCTAAAACACCTGCAAAAATTAATTTGAGCACAGTAAGAGAAAATTCTCTTATTTCTATTTTTTTTCCTATCGGTGAATCCGTGTGAATGGCCGACTTTTGTTCCAGAAGCAACAAAAAATGATATTACATGAAAAAGGGTTACAAATCGTGTCTACTACTTCGTGAAATAGTGTTGGAGCGGGTCCCATTTAAAATGCACGGGACCACTAATACATGCTCATCGAGTAGTAAACGTTATTGTTCTAACAGCTTATAGGCTGAAAGAGAACAAACCCATTAAGTCGGTTCTCTAGATAATATACGTACTCTATGAATGAAACGATGATAGGGGATGATTGTAAAGTAGCATTACTTAAAATAAAAGAGGGGATAGTTTAATATAAAGGACATAAAACACAAATTTAGATCTTGTTAAAAATAAAATACAACTAATGGTTTATTTCAAAATGTAATTTTTTATTAATTGATGCAAAACTGTAGCTGAGTGGTACTAACACGCTTCAAATTTGTTTTTAAAACTGTCGTCATAATTATTGTTAAATATAATTGAATATTTAAATTCGCTACATAAAAATCTGTTTATTTTTTTTTATTTTAATTTCATAATAACGTTTAAATTTGGCGGGAATACTTTTGCAGTTTATTATAATTTTAATTTTATTATGTATCTGCATAAAATAGACTTATTATAGTCCTAACCGTTTTCTTGTTATGCTATTGCTTAAAATATTTTTGAATTCGCTAACTTAAATTTCTTATTTATAGCACATTCTTAATTTCTTTTAACCTATTTGTACAATAATTTTAAATTTCTACAATAAATCAATTTATTTTTAGAAAAAATAACTTTATGGCATTTAAAATAATTTTTGTATTGTAAAATTAAATACCAAACACAACTAATTTCGCCGAAGTGATTTAAAAAATCTGTAAGAAAAAACCAAGAATATGCACAAAAAATGTTGATAAATCAAAAAAAAAATTCATTAAGTCTATTGAGATCTAGGAAAGCCAACTGTTTTGATGCTATGTATAACTGTATTGTAATATGTTTATTGTTATGTATGTTGTTGATTAAAACGAAATGAGCATATAAGTCTTGTTAAAAAGTATTTTGTTTGCACAAGGCGAAACTTAACTTCGTTTTGTTTAATTTTAATTTAAATTGTTTGTGTGTTATAATTTATATATTAATTATTCTAAAAACTATAATAATTCTTTGACAACGTATTAAGTTTAATGACCATGTTTGTAAGTGCAGTTTAAAACCTCAAAAGGGCATTAAAATTGTTTAATATAAAATTTTTTCTTCATGTTTATTGTACAATGAAGTGTGTCGTTTAATTATTAATATTTTTTGTATGTATATTTGCGATGAATTATAAATAAAAAAATAGACAACAGGATATAAAAACAAAAAAAAGAATAAAATAAACAGTTCAGAAAATATATCAATCGCAAATAATGTTTTTTTTTTTTTTTTTTGGAATGGCAAACAAATTTGCAACGTCTTTTTGCTTCACATTGGTAAACAAATTAGTTTTCTTTGTCTTCTAGCTTCATGCTTGTGTCAGGATTTTCCAAGATTTTTTCCGTACTTAAAAGTGGAGTTTTGGCAACTTCGTGGAATATCTTATGCGAGTATTTACTTCTTATTGTTTTAATTGTTCCTTTAGGTTTCCTGTGTAGTCCAGCATTTAAAACTGGTATAATATGTTCAAAGTCTTCTAGTGTGTAACCTTAAAAAAAAAAGAAGAAATATTTACACAAAGTCAAATGAAGAGTATAATATAGTTTTTAATTAAATAATTGATAGTGATATACATATATACGCTATTGGGATTCCTCATCTTTAATTTGTGTCTTAAAAAGAAATCACTTAAACGACTTTCTTCACCTTTCTTTTACTAATTTTTGTTTCCAAAAACTTTCATCTAGAAATCCCTCGTGATAAATTAGAAAAAGTTACCTAAACTCAAATGGCTGGTTCACGAACTAGAAATAATCCACGAAATATTAAATAGCAATATTCGATTTCTCCACCCCTTTTAGGATTGAGCAAATTAAAGGAAGCAAAAAATAAAACTAGGTCATCTGGTTTGCAAAATAGCAGGAAATTTACAATTTTAAACTCTATAGTCTAAAAGTCTGGTTTATTTTATGGAAAGAAACCTAGCTCGTTCGTAAAATAGACCTTGACGGACGTTTTGACATTTACAGATCTTTATGGGTGCTGTTCTTTTAAAATACAAAATTGTTATGTACTTATTCAGATTCATTATGAGTTTCACTCGAAATTTATTTCACCTTTAAATTGCTTGTTCCCCCGGAATTTTAAAAGCTATTGTGAGTTTCGCCGGAACAAAATTTCGTTCGCCTACAAAAAATAAAGGAACCATTTACAAACATGCATACATTATGTATGTACCTACATATGTATATTATGTAATGAATGGAATCTATTCATCCCGGCATTTTTATCTCGATTTTTAATCACTTTGATATAATTAGGTTATTGGTACAACACAAGCCATAATCAAATAAATGTAAATTTTCATCTCTTCTGTTCATTCTTGGAAAAGAGAAACATTTTCGTTCACGAAGAAAAATATAGAAAAAACTATAGAACGTTAAATTATGTCTGCACTTTGTTTCGCATCACAGAATGCAGCGGACAGCTTCGAGTTCTGTGCACACCACCAGCCGAGCCTTTATCAAATTTTTTTATCAAACCTGAATTAAAAAAAAAAAAAAACAATATTTTACCAATGGAAAATACCATTAAATTATGAATTTAATAATCATTAAAATCATATACTGATTTATTTTTTTAAGGAATTCTTTAAACCGGAACCACACTTATCTCGTGTGGGGTGTCATTATCGCTTTAATTTATTTGGTATGCGTTGATCCATATATGTCTCGTTTGATGTGTGGTGGTGTAGATTGTTGTCAGAATCATACCTTTTCCGATTGCGCCATACCACGCTGTGTCGGAGATATATTTTTCAGTGGGTATGAGAGGAGAGTGCCCGGGAAAGGGTATAGGTAAATAACAAATAGCAAAACATGACAGTTTGCACAAAGTCAGCTCCGCACTTTATTTTAAACTTGCATCTTACTACAGTCGACATTAGTGCTTGGTTATTATGGGCCAGTTATAGATTTCATTGATACTCGATCATTGAAAATTTTAATTTTTTATTTTAAGACACTTATTATTTTGATGCCAATATAAAGCTGATGACTCATTTATCATTTCTAATCAAACAAATATTTCATTTTGGCCCAACCTTCCACGTAAAACGATTTCTAAGTTTTCAATAATCAATGGTAAGGTAGTTCAATAATTGAAATAATGAAATCCATTTAATGTCAAAGGTTGGGCTAAAATGCAAAAAAAAAAATAATAAAATAATATTCTTGGTATCAAAATAACCACTAATTTTGCTTTTTAAGTGCCTCAAAACCTAAAAACAAAAATTCCAATGGTGGTTTTCAATGAAAGCTATAACTGGACCCTTAGTAAGGCCCACTTACCATTTCGAAAACTGAAAGTCATCTGCCTGCCGGAGTAAAAACTAATTTCTGGATCCATAAATGGAACACCGATAGAAACGAAGATCCAATGCTTTTTTGGTATTACGTGTTAAAAGATAACCCCGACCCAGACCCGTAGACAAAAAACGCAGGCCAATAAGGCTGATTTAAGATTTAGCTTAAACTTTTTTGAGAATCTTCCTTAAGGTTTCAGTAAAGAATAATACTAGCCATTTTTTGGCGAAAGCGTATAGCAACTCAGCAAACGAAAAAAAATCATTTTTTGTTTTATGTACAAAAAATAAAGTATTTATAATCTATTTTTTATTGTTTACGTGTAAATAAATTTGCTGAAAATTTCACCAAAACACGGCTACTATAACTTTTTTTTAAAAATACTGTTTGGCCATGGATATATCTTTCTCGTAAGTTTGGCGGAAAACCGAGGCGTCATAAAAATAGGTGGTGAGTCAATTGGTTTGACACACATATTTCTGTTCAGTTTGCAGCGCCATTAATACGAATATACAAGGGCCACGGACGTGATTGATATATCATTGAAATAAATGTTTTATTCCGATAACCTAACAAGACATACATGTTATCCATATTCGGCAGTTGACACAGGGTATTTTTTTTGTGGATATCGTAATTGGAGAAGAGTTTTTTTAATGTTTTATTTTATTTTTGACGCAATTAATTATAGAAAAATTAGATAAAAAAGGACAAGCTTCGAAAAAATTCCGGCAGAGCTCTATTTTAATGGAGATTTTTTTTATATTATGTCATAAGTATTTCCTAAAGCATCACAAATTTGAACTAAGGTTAATGGGGGGTAAAATTAGATAAAATTTATTTTTTGGTAATACATAGATATATTGAAAACCATCTGTATTTCTTTGAAAAATGTGAAGATAAAACCTGCACCTTATGCGATTCTACATGAACAAACAATACTTAACGTTTACGACGGTTTAAGGTTGAGTTTATTAGAATCAGTCCATTGTTTTATGCTGAGTACATCTTCATTAATTCTAACCACACAGTTTTTCATCAAACCCAAGTCACGAAACATATAATTATAAAATCATCCGCATACATGTATATGTGGCATCTAAGAACGATCTCCGGAAGGTCGTTTATAAATAATGAAAATAGAAGAAGACCAAGCACAGATCCTTGTGGAACACCGCAGTTAACAATATATTGACTAGAAGAACCCTGATCAGCTTTAATTCTTCTAACTCGATTAATAAGATAGTTTTTTTTTTTTTTAATAAATGTTGCATGCGCTACTTCTGGTAATAGATAAAATATTACCTTAAAGGGCGACATCTACTGCATGAAACAAGATCTAACTTCAATCAATAATTAATTATCTAGCATGAACAATAAATTTAACTTACCGGTGTAATAAACCAAAGTTTTTGTCCATGCATCTATCTCTCCATTCATCCGTAATGCAATCATTAACGCAGCGCAAGCCATTTTGGAATCGCTAAAGCTAATGGTTGCATAGTCCATAAGTGAGAACTCTAAAATATATCTAGCCAAGGTCAGGGTTGGCATTGGTACTTTGGCGCACTTAAAATTAAGTTAAAAAAAAAAACGATCAGATTCCTGTTTCAAAGAATAATAATAAACATTAAACTTACTCTAGCGTATCTTCTAAGAAATCTATACGACAATGGTATTCCCAAATCATAGTTAATAGTCTTTAGGGTAGTCATTTCCATTTTAATCAATTCGTCATGATTGTATGCTCCGTCACATATATACAAAAAATCTTCTATCAATGGCGGCGTTCGTTCCTGTGTATAAGAAATCATAAACTATTCGAACAATATTCTTGTTCCTTTTAGACTTACATCATATTTGGATGCAATAAATAAGGCTGCAGCTCCAAGGAGTTGCAATTTGTCTTTGTGTATAATGACTTTCCCTAAGAAAATATCAACCAATTTTACCGCCAAGTATAATGTTTCATGGTTTAGCTCAAAAGTCTCTTGTACCTCAACCATCCAATCGACAAGCAAGGAGCGCATCCATTTGGATAAATGTGTTTGTTTTGGCATATAATCCACAATAAGAAACTCAACCTGAAATTATTAAAAGTAAATTTAGATTACATATTTTTAAACTGATGCATTGATTCCTACAAACCTCTCTCGATTTTAAATAATTAAAAATGTCCATGGCATAGTGAGAGACTTGAAACGGATCGTTCCAATTGGCTTTGTCGAAATCGACAACGCCACAAGGTATTTCAGCTGGAGGATTCTTCAATGGCGACGGAGTGGATATCCTATTTTCATTCTCTACTTCCATTGGCATTTCTTCCTTGATCTCCTTCTTGTTGATGCCTTGCGACAACGACCGCCGTTTAGATTCAAAGTTTCCAGAGGACCGCACTGAATCTGAGCCCGAAATGTCTTCCAGCGCAGACATATACAGGCTTTCTTCAGTCTTATTAAACTCATTAGAGATACGCCTTGTAGGTGGTTTAATTACTTCAAGATCGTCTTTTTTCTTAACGATGGTAGCAGCTTGGGCTTGAGCAGTTGCCAACACTTTTTGTTCCTCAATTATTTGTGCAATAGCATTACGAGTGTTTGCACGAGTGCTTACTTTTGTTGGTCGCAATACTATCGCCGCAGCACCATTTTCTTTCTGATGAACGTAATATAAAACATATTAATAAAATATTCTATTTGAATTGTTATCAATAAAATTAAATAACCTTAATGGCTGCTGTGGCTTTCTTTTGAGCTTCATTTTGGACTTTAGCAACGATCTTTTTTACATCACTATCCAAGTGTAGCGTGTTAACGTTGTTTGTTAAATTTCCTAATGCTGACCTTTTGATTTTGTCGTTCTTCAATGGACTGTTTTCGGCTTTTCGTTTGCCTCTCGTCATAATAGACTCTACATTTTGGTCTTGGATGTTTTGAGCTCTTAAATAAAAACATTAATTAATTTCATCATTAAAACTATATCCTATACAAAATTTACCTTTTTGTTATTCCTTTCCTGGCAAGTGGCAAGAGACCTGATTTGTTTGTTAGATTTTTTGTTGATTTTGTTGTAGCCATATTAATGTATCCGTCCAATTTGTGAATTACAAAAATATATTTTAAAAAGTTTACCACCGACAAAAATGCAGTTCTATTTTAAAATAAATCTGAAAAGAAAATCAAAATCACTTTAAATACAAAATTCATCTGTTTTTTTTTTTTTGAAAGTGTATTCCTCAAAACTTTCAGCTAAAGATTTTACTTCTGTTGTTGATTTCAATTCTGTTGTTAATATTTAAATACAAAAATTCCTGATCGAGAACCGATAAATCTTGATTATTCAATCGGCTTGTAGAAAAATCAAAATTGGGCCAAGATATACTTGAAAACCCAAATATTGGATAAAAAGAGCTAATTTAAAATAAGTGTTGCCGAAATGGAGCTGTTTAACATTCTGTTTCCGATATCCTACTTTTCAAAATTCGGGCAATTATATTTTAACAAATATTTATATATGTACATAATACACATATGTACATGCAACAATATAGCTAAACAAAAAAAAAATACTTTATAAAGGGTGTCCAGCGGGAATTTTTCAACTTTAAATTGCGATTATCGAAATATTAGGGGGTTGAGGTAATGAATGAATGAATGATACCTCTATTCAAAGCGCAGGATTGGCGGAATTGTTAGTCGCCATGAGTCACTGGTCGGGAGCGCACCGCGCGTTTGCGGTGGAGCAATATTTGAAGTGCGGTGATTCATTGGTACGTGCGCGTCGCGCTTTTTTGTACTCATTTTAATATTAGACGACTAAGTGATGGGCCGAGCACGCAACTTATCTGGTCGTGGATACAAAGATTCAGGCAAGAAGGCACAATGGTCAATAGACCTATTCCTGGACCATCAACGTCAGCAACAACGCCAGAACATGTGTCTCAAGTTCGAAATGAAATTATTCGAAATCCACGTAAATCGATAAGGAAGACTGCGGCCTCCACAGGAATAAAAAAAATCAATAGTGCATGTTATTTTGAAAAAGAAATTAAAGCTTGACCTGTACAAAATGCAAATTGTTCAGTATCTCAACGTAATGAGAGAATCCTTCGCAAGAACGAAGCTGGAACGTTTTCGGACAGCACTTACGCTTGGAAACATTTTATTCAGTGACGAAGCACATTTCCATATTGATGGATATGGAAATATGCGATACTCGTGCCCCAACAACCTAAAGAACGCCATCAAAAACGTTTACATTGTTTAAAAACCGCAGTTTGGTGTACCATTTCAGCGAGCGGGGTAATTGGCCTCTATTTTTTAACCAAAGTGAGAGGCACTGCACCGGTGTATTGACGTATGATTTTCTGTTACCGCAATTGTAGCTGTATTCAGGGTACAACAACCGAACACAATTTCAACAGGACGGTGCCACTCCGCACACAGCTAGGGTGTCGATGGAAAGGCTAAGGACAGTTTTTCCAAATAAACTGATCAGCAAGTACGGAGACATTCCATGGCCACCTCGGTCGCCAGACCTCACACCTTGCGATTTCTTTTTATTGGGATAACTCAATTCAAAGGTTTACAATAACAATCCCCGGACAATTCAGGCCCTGCAGGAAAATATTCACAATGAAATTCAAGCATTACTCCAGCGCTTTGCCGTCGCGTAATCGCAAATGTAAGGGTCCGACTACAAGAGTGCATTGAAAAAAACGGCCATCATTTGGATGATATCGTTTTTAAAAAATAAAATCCGCATTGTTACTCTGCATTTTATTGAAATAAAAAAAAAATAAAAACGATGTAAAATAGCTTTTTACGGCCTTTAGTCCACAAAAATTTTTAGGCGTTTCGTCCCGGCGATCTCACTTGGACTCATCAGTTGACTAGTGAGGACCTTGTCAATACGCAATTTTTGTTAAGTTCAGTCCATCTAACATAGATTAGATTAAAATAGACGAAACGCCTAAAAATTTTTGTGGACTAAAGGCCGTAAAAAGCTATTTTGAATCAATAATTCAACAAGTCCAATTAAATAGTGCTAAGTCTTCTACTTGGCTGATGTATTTCAGTAGTATATAGAGTTTGTATTATTAAAAAAAAAAAAAACCTTCTTAAAAACGATGTAGTTTTTTTTATATTGAATTTTGAAAGTTGAAAATATTCCGCTGGACACTTTTTACATTTTATAGCTATTCTCTTAAAAAACCCAATATGACTCAGGACTTTTTTTCTTTTTTAAAAGAAAATGGAAAAATTTAAGTTGTGAAAGTTTTCCCGGTACATTAAACGATCCATTATACCACTACTAATTCTATAAATTGGTCTGACTCCTTGACTGGAAAACATCCTAAGAACAATAGAACAATAATCTTGCCTCCACGATAACCAACTATGGCCTTGGTAAATGGAGGATTTAGGCGTTCGCACTCCTCCGTACACCACTGATAAAAAATTAAATGATCACAAGTTTTTTTTCAATTTTTTTTAGTTCTTTTCCAGTGTGAGGTCATTTTGTGCTTTAGTTTTGGCCAACACTGTATATCTGATGCCTACTCTTCTCTAGCATTATAATCCTAATGAAATCAATAAAATAATTCTTTTCAAATATACATACATACAAATGATTTTTTAACAGAATTAAATTTCTTAAAAAACATTGAATTTTGAACCTGGAATAATTTTATCAGCAGAAACGGAAAGCACCTATAGTTTTTCGACAAATACCAACGGCTGAGATGAGAAGCACTATCTCATAACAAATGATATTTTTGGCAGATGAAAAACTAAATATTAGGTTTTGAACCAATTCGTGAGTTTGCAGTTACATACGTATTGGTATTCACACTGGCTATTCGTTATGAAATCTAAATTATGTAAGATGAACTGAACTTAACAAAAACTGCGTGGTGACAAGGCCCTCAATAGTCAACTGATGAGTCCAAGTGAGATCGTCGCGGTAGGGACGAAAAGTCAATTTTTGTGGACGATTTGAATCAATAATTTAACAAGTCCAATTAAAATATTGCTAAGTCTTCTACTTGGCTGATGTATGTATTTCAAGACGTACATAATATAGAATTTCAATTATAAAAAAAAAAAAATTCGTAAATTTATTTGGTTTTGAGAAAATTGAAAAACGAGGATATTTTTGTCTAGTCCAAATCTAAGGCAGATTTTCGTCGCATCTTATGCGAACTATTATTTAACCGTTAACAGCGACAATAGGGGATGTTAATAAAAATTTGGAAAACATATAAAATATATAAAATTTTTTTTTTCCATTTAAAACGGATTTATGGCCATCCAAATGTGGAAAACCAAAAATAAAGAGAGGAACGTAATATGTGAGTTAAGAGGAGTAAGCGAATTAATTGCACAATTTGCTGGAAAATTTATTGAAAAAAGAGTTAGCAACAGGCATAACGGTAGAAGCAATACAAAGCAGATCGCTGATTAAATTAAGAGAACTTTTCGCTTTCAAATCCTCAGAAAATGGGAAAATTACAGAGATGTTATTATGGCAGATGATATACATATGTACATTCTGCAAACATTTTAAAATTTTAAGCAACATACATATAACAAATCTCTAATGAGGAATATTTATTTTATTTCATCCACAAAAACTTTTTACAGCAAACAGATATAATATGGCAGTTCAATAAAAAGTTAAAATGTAAATATGCACAAAATTTCTGATTTAAAATTTTCATGAGTTAGACAAAAAATATCAATACTTAAGGACACTTCATTAAAATAAACGATAAAAAAATTGTCAAGTCTTTTAAAAAATAGAGGATCCATTTCAAAACAAAATTCGTTACTCCAATGGTAATGGGAACTAATGAAAAATTAATTTTGGAGCAATAAACTGCTAAGTGGTTCTGACAGCGAAATAATAATAGGATGTTCATTGTTCAACGAGGCTGTTAAGATTTGAAATTAAATTAACACTTATTTCTACGTTTGCTACTCTTCCAGCCTTAATGCCATCTAAAACTCGCCTCTGAGCGACAAGCGCCTCTTTAATGAGCTTTCCTACCAAAATAGTTTTTTTTTTTATACAGAAGAAGAATCCACGTTCAATTGAGCCATTGCCATGGGAATAGATTGAAATTAATTTGATTACTTTCCAGAGGTCTTAAATATTTTACGTTCTTATCAAACAAATGAAAATAAAACTCATCAAAATTCCGAGTTGATTCATTTAATCCAAACTCCAAAGTCTTTGTATTATTTGTACATATGTATATGGATTTGTGGGAATTGAAATCAAATGAAGAAATGCCAAAATGGGAAAAAGCAGTTGACAAAAATTTTTCTTCAATTCTTTCAAAATTATGTACATAACTTTTGCTGGCAAAATTTTCGTTCCGACTTTCCACTTTAATTTCGATAGATTTTTGACAACTGAAAGTTTAATTTAGAGTTTACTTAGCACTGAAAAACTGGTCCTTAACGGCCTTATTATTCACTCAATTCGTCCAGATAAAAACTCAAATCCGGATGTAAATAAAACAAATTCAATGTAAATATTTCCGGATTAAAGTTTTAATCTGCATGTAGCTAGTGATTAATATGCCCGTTTAGGATTTGACGCATTTGACCACTTTTATGTCAGAATCCAAATCCTCCAATCTAACATTTTCTTTGAATAAATTCGATTGTATTAATTTTTTTTATTTAATTCTTTATTAAGTTTATGTAGTTAACTTTCACATCAGTCTATCGCTAACTAAAAGCTGGATATTTTAAAAGTTGTTACAGTTCTTTGTGTGCAGGAAATTGGCAAGTTCTACTTCATTGTCCTCATTCGTTGATTTTCTGTAGTTAGTTACCAAAAACACCTTTTAAGAAAAGTCCTGATGACTTCAACCACACTTGTATTTTAGACAAAACGAAAAACTGGTATCTATACGTACATATGTGTTAGTATTATGCTGTTTAATTTTGTTTTGTGTTATATCCTGTTTTTTTAAGGATAAGTAGTTTCATTTAGTGAAAAAAGCTGTCAATATTTGATTTTAACTACTACTACTACACTTTTTCTTCATTGACGCTGATTACACGAGTCTTTTTTTCGTTCGTTTCGTCTTTCGTGCTTTTGACAGCTTGGGTGAGGGGCGTAGAAATGTAGGGGGAATGAAGTAACGAAAGCAGGAATGAAAATTTGAAGATTTTTTCTGGTTGAACATTGACGTTTATGGTTTGACAACAGGGTAGAGATGAGCGATAGGCAGATGTCAGCAAAAATCGTAGTTGAGAGAAAAATCATCGATTTCAGATATCGATTTTAAGATTAAATACATCGACTACAGAAAATTACAAAAATGCAAATAAAATGGTATATGTAACTAAAATGCAAAGAAAGCAACTTCAAATATGTGTGCTTTCTAAAAAAAACATCATTCTTATAAATATTAAATGTGAAAGTACATTTTTTTTGCGCTTTTTCGCTGAAAGGATTTTGGAAATCGATTATTTCATGGGAAAGGAACATGAATACTTTTTCATACTACATGGGGTTTGCGGGGTCTCAGTAAAGGGAGTGGGTAATAACTAGTTACAAATAAAGTATTCCAAATCATTGCCTACGTTCTGTAACTCTCGCATTGATAAAATTGATCGAGAAACGTTGAAAAGTTTCAATTTTATAGTTTCTCGACTGATTTTATCGATGCGAGAGTTACAGAACCTAGGCACATGTTAATATCTACTTTCCTTTCTCATTTCTTCTGTACTCATTTTATAAACAGTAATTCTCTTTGTGTATAATTTTCGTTTTTAAAATTAAGAATTCATGTGGTCATTTAAGATTTAATCCCGATAAAATGTTCACACCAAGTAAATTTAAAAATGTACTTGATAAAACAATATGTAGGGTGGAAATTTTTGTTTCTTTTTACATTTTCTATAGGGCAAATATTGGTTTCGTGTAAACATGGAGAAGTCTAAAAAAGTAGTTTTACCGTTGATTTCTACGCTCTTTGCACTATACGAGGTCATTTGAGACAGAGGTTCAACAGGTGGACCGATTTGCTCCAAATATCGTACAGTGCAAGTTTTATAATTCCCACATCGATAACATTGGTCGAGAAACGTTAAAAAATAAATTAAAACTCATGTGTTTCAATTTCCAACATTTCTCGACTAATTTTATCGATGTGAGTTACAGAACGTAGCCACAGAACATTTTAATGGAATTTCTTAGAGGAGAAAATCGATTAAATGAATCCTTAATCTGAAATTTTAATCATCAGAACCAGAGTCGGAACCTTTATTACAGATTAAACCTACTATGAACAAACGGCCCTAAATCAAAAACACGTTTTGATGTAAATTTACATATTATAACGTATTTGGCTATCAAAATAGAAAAAAAAAGAAATACATCGATTTTGAAAACATCGATGTTTCATTTTCGATAAATTTTCCCACCGATTTTAATCGAAAAATTTAATCGCCCATCCCTCAAATCAGAGCATTGTGCGAAGAACTTATAAACTTTTAATTTCGAGCTGTAAAACAATTTTTCACGCTTAAAGCTGTAGATATGAATAAGAAGTGATTAAAAAACATTTTTAATTATTACTTCTGTTTATTTTCCAATAAATCCACCGCAAAGTTTCTGAACGTCAAAATAACGAAAGAGCCTTCACGAATGTAAAAAAGAATCATGTAATCACGAGGATACGTGCCTGTCAAAAAGACGAAAGACGAAACGAACGAAAAAACGAATCGTGTAATCAGCGTCATTTTTAGCTCAAGCTTACGGGCTTTAAATACCTACAGTTAGATTTTTTTAATTATTTCGATTCATCTTCAAGAAATGTGAAAGTTTTAGAAGTTTGGAAATTAATTAAGGATTACAAGTAGGTATATCGTTTTCTTGAACAGAAGCCAAGGGATTTAAAAATTTTTAAAATAATTTTGAGGGGGAAGATTAGTACTTTTAGATGCCGATAAATGTTTATTTCAAAGAAATAACCTTGTAAAAATCCAATAATAAGATCAGTACATCAATTCCTTTTTTTTATTACTCAGTAGCTACAAGAAAGATTAGTAAAATGACCGAACCAAGTAGAAAGCTAAGCTTGATTACTGACAGATTACTAATCAATAATAATTCAGTCCTCAAATGTGTTTCATAATTAAATGGGAGAGCTCGGGCTCTTCTCAGAGCTAAAAAGGAAACACGCTTAATGTATAGATTTCGGTATTGGTTTGTTTGGTTGATCTTCCAAATTGCTTGCGAGCCAAATGGATGAGATTGTGTATGGCCAACTTAAGCTTTTTGGTAGCATTTGAATGCACAAAATTGACTTAAATTCCTTTTTACAATTAAGCTTGTAATCATCATCATCACCGAAGAACCAATTTGATGTTAATTTGTTGTTTGCGGCATTTGAATGAAAGAAGTTGTCTTAATGAGAACATTAAGGTCCTCAAAAAATAACATGTTTATTAATCGATCCTGCGTGACATTCCTGGTCACGCGTTATTTATTTGTGAACTAATTTAAGTGAGAAATCATCAATCAGAATGTACACTCAGTTTTGAGCTAAGATGGCTATCAAGATCGAGTGTTTAGAGATTATAGTAGAATCCACAGCGAGATCAAAAGTAATTAAGGTCGGCAATCCTTAAGGCCTGATATGTTCAACTTTCGAAAAAAGGAAAAAAAAAAACAATTAAAATTACCTCCCGCCACATTTAAGCATTTTATGTTCTAGGTTTTTCTAAGACAAAAAAATTAGATACTTGCATTTTGTAATAAGATAGATTCCTTTATGGACCTTTAATTCTCTTTAATTTCAATATAGAAGTGAAAAACTGCACAAATTTTGTTTATATCAAATAAACAACAAACGTAATGGCGACAAAGCCTTTCCAGCATTGAGGAACGAGATACATTTCACTTGTAGACTTACCAAATTGCTCTTTACAAACAATTGCTCAACACAACGAAATTATTTAAACAATAAACACAAAATTTAAAAAAACTTATTAACTTTTAACAAAATATGTAAAACAATAAAATAAAACTTTTCAACTATAAAACAAAAAATAATAATAATAAAAACGGAAGCAAAAATGCTTCTACTGCGGAGTGATGGTGGAGAGATAACCACACCGCCAAAAATCTGATCGACAGATGATTTCAAAAATCAAAAATATGTATCTATTCCTTATTCCTTCATTGGATGATCTGAAAAAAAAACTTTTTCGAAATCACATTCCCGGCAAAAAGACAAAAAGAAAGGGAGTGAACACTATCTTCGATTTTTGTCGTCCTCTTCTCTACCTATCTGTGGTGGACTCAACAAAACCCAATCAAGGGATCCTTCTTCTTCGTCCCTTGGAATTGGGCCCTTTCCCTTTTACGGAAAAAGGTAATCGTCTCGTATCGAAGATCACAGTGGTGAGAAAATAGGCAGGTAATATTTTTGTGTCACGATTGTAGGTTCCTTGCGGGTTTGATTTAACAGTTGTTTACCCCTCCATTTTCGTTGTGAGTAGTTGTGAGTTATGAAAGAGTATGGAATAGTGTTCATGTATACGTATGTACAAGGAATACCTAACCTTTTGTCAAATTTAACAAAAAATAAAAACTGGAGGAGCAGCTGGTAAAAGAAGTCTGTGCTTGAATCTATCACTGAAATGTTTGTCCTTCTTTGCACTAGTTGAAAGATTCTCAATTATAGTTTGGTAGACAATGTATTTTCTTTTATCATACACTAAACGGCTTATCAAAAGAAACTGTTATGATTATGATGCCCAGCACGAGATGTGTTTAACTTCTATTTACGCAATTTTTATAGCGACATAATTTAAAATTGAAATTCAAATACACTAGTTAAGTTTTTTTAATTTTTACCTGGTATTTTTGTACTATTTCCAGTTTCTCGATCTATAAACTCTACCACAAAAACAAAATTACAAAGTACTCAATCAAACATTTTAAAACATAAAAACAACCAGAAAAACGATCACGATTTTATTCAAATGGTACTCATTAAATATTTTTGATTTCCAATTTTATGTGGCAAAGTTTTTCTTCAAGCTTATTGATTAAAAATTAAATTTTTTTAAAAATTTTATCGGCTTCGAAAGCCAAATGCCGTTCTTTCGTTCGTTCGATCGTTTTTCCACACTTTTGAAATTTCAATTTTGAAATGCAGCGCACAGGGTGAGTAAGAACGAAACAATTTTAGCTGTCACTGGTGTTGGCAGTGCCATCAGTGTACATTCGTTAAGTTTTTGTAAGGCCATGATGTCATCAACGCTCTTATCGTCTGTACACACGGTGACTCTGGAAAGTCGGATGTATTTTGGGTAAAAATTTGTAATGCCGGCTTTTCACCCCCTGTGATTTTTAAGCACGTTGGCAGGGGACGCATGTGGTGGCCGGTAAAAGTAATCGCTGAGGTTGAAAAATTGCAGAGTAAAGGCTCCCCCAAACCAAAGCGAAACTGTAACAACAATCATGTCGATTATGGAATCCGCAAAACTGGATACGCAGTGCATCAGGGCGTATCCAGTAAATACGAAGAAGGTGCATTTATAGGTCATCGACCCAGTAAAAAAAAAATAAAAATTATAAGAATTTATACTATGTATTTTGAGTTCTACATATATAAATATCCTGGTGCATTTTGTTTATTTGTCAAAACCATACGTCAAAAGTTTAATTTTCGAATGAAATGATTGGCCGCGTTCAAGTGATAGGCCGATAGGGTATCTAAGATCGTTTTGAATCGGATATGTTTTCGAACGGCCAAAACCGGATTGGATTGGTTTGCTGTCATAAGTCACAACAGCTGACAATACAAAAAAAAAAAAAAAAAAAAAAATAGGAGGCAAGAAGAAACAAGTGATTTTGTAATTAAAAAAAAAAGTATTTTGTATTTTATACATATTTTGTTCGGTAAATATCAAAATCTATGTATTTAAAAAAAAAAAACCATTTTAGGATACCTTTCAGATTTATTTTGGAAAACAGCTAATTTGTTCATCAGCTGTCTTTTCCTATAGGATTACAATAAAACAAACCATATCTGGATCGCTTTAAATTTTAAATTTAATTTTAAATTTTACTCGAACGCGACCATTAATTTAACCAAAAATAAAATTTTGGAAGCACTGTCCTATATTCGCTTAATTCATAAGCGGTGATATGTTTGTCTCCGTGAACTTAGCCGAATTTTTGTTGTGTTTTACATCTTACATTTACATGGCAAATATTTTTACATGAATATATTATGTAAATATTTTATTCCATTTCATTTATATTTCATTTTGTAGTTTACACTTTAAATTTGATTTTTTTCCAAAATAACTCCATTCTCTCTTGATGCTTTCAATTTACACACAAAATTTGATATTGAACACAACAATACGAATATCCATTGATTTCAACATTCAATTTTATTATTCCCACTAGAAAAACAAAAATAGCTATGAGATTTTTTCCGTTTTTCTAACGTTTCTCGATCAATTTTATAATGAAAAATTTTATATAAAACATCTTGTCAAAAAGTAATACGACGAGTATGCTTTTTCTTTATTTGAGAATAGTAATATGAGTTTTATGAGTGAATTCAGACGATTTGAAAGGTCATAAATATGAGAAGTTATCATGTAGAGTGCCTTTAATAGATAAACTCAAAACCAATGAGATGAATTTACACGAAGTCAATGGTACTTTGATGCTCTGCCATTACAGTACCAAAAATTAGCGGGTTCATTTTTTAGGTTGTTTTGTTCTTATTTGCAAAATGGTGCCAGCTAAATATTAACTTAATGTCAGTACCTATAATAAAACGTCATTTGTCATTAATTTGTATTATAAAGATAATGATTAATTTGTTACCTTTTGTACGATTAGGTCATCAATGGCAAGAATATGGAAAAAAATTATAGTGATTCTTTCATTTTTATTAACTAAAAAAAATATAAGGAAATGAAAATGGGTTTTAAATTTTCTAACTTTTTTCTGATTACCCAAAGGAGGTTAGTCAAAGAAATATTAAATTGATAATGTATTCATGTAACCTATACCTATTCAAATGAATTAGAAAAGAATGTTTTATCAATAACTCCATATGCAACTGCCAATAAAGAAAAAAATTATTAAATACCATAGAAACAATGAATCTAAACAATTTCATTTTTAAAACTTTGCAATGAAGTTCTACTTAAAGTGAATAAGTTTTATTTTCTTAATAAAAATGGGCACAGGTAATAAATATTTTATTAAGATACACAAGAAATTTGTCGGGATAATTATGTGTTTGCTTACAAAGAAAGAGAACCAAATAGATCAAATAAAAATGTTTGTTTTGTTATTAGGTATTAAAGAACCTACCTTAAAAAGCAAAGATTTAAAGTGAATACCCTTATAAAAGGTTGAATTTATATTTTTTAAACGAAATATCGTGCACAATAGTAAGGTAATCTTATGAATTGGTCAAAAATGCTTCAGAAATATAAAATATGAAATCTGTTCATGTGATTTGATTTTATGACAGACAAAGTAAAAAAACTTTTTTTTTAAATAAAAACTTTTTATTCATCTAAAATCATTATATACTTCTAAAGAAGACTTAAGCCATATTTAAGTTATACACTGGTGAAAAAAGTTATTACTGCTTATATCTAAACAGTTTTATCATTATGAAACATTTTTCGATTTAATGGGCCAATCCAAAAATAAAATACATAAAACAAATAAAATGATACTTAATCGAAACAAAATAATACAAAAATGAAAATTTTGAATGCTCAAGTATTCGCAATATGTTAACTAAACAATATGTAAAAACAAAGTTTCGGTGAAGTGAAAAAGACGTGCGTTTTAAAATTTAATTTTAATGTTTGCTTTATCGTCACACAAAATTCTAAATCATTCCAAAGTATTCATCATTGACAAGAAAAAAGGCCCAACGAAATGAGATCAAATTCAAATTCGACTTTATTTCCATTTCTAAAACGAAATATTATAGGGGTATTCATGCAACGTCGAAAAGCCCTCGTTAAAAATATCAACTGTTCTAAGTTTATCGTAAAACGAAATAAAGTTTGTGCGCGTTAAGGCGCTTCGTCCGTCCTTGAATACTCGTATGCCCATCGGCGGAGAGCACTGCCCCTACAGGGGCATAAACAATACCTATACCTTTATAAATAAGAAACTGTTATAAATTGTCGTTTCTTTAGTGACTTCCAAGATATATTTTTCACATGAAATTTCTTCGTATTAAGTATACATATTTCTCGCATGATATATTTCTGACATGATATTTTTCTCGCATGATATATGTATACAAATCAGAAATGTTTTATTTTCACAGTGTTCGTTGAGGTATTGCATGGGGGTAGGTAACAGTCCGGAATTAATTATAAAAAAAAAACATATCTGACTTTTTCCAACACCATTGGATGGATTGTGGTGAAGCTCTTCAGGATTGTGTATAGTGTCTGCGATACATACAACCCAATGGTTGGACCGACTTGGATACAACCAAGGTCTGAAAGACGACGATTATATCGTGTACTATTTCACGCTAGACTAACTCCTCCTTTATGACCTATGCCACGTTAAAAAAAAAAAAACTGTTTTTTTTTATCAAGTAGGATAATGTCACAGCCTGTTTGATCGATACAAAATAAACAGCATTGACTTGCCATTTGTTATTATGCAAAACAAAATTAAAAAATGAAATTCCGCGATGCTCGTTTGACAAACCAAATGCATGTCTCATGCACAGTGCCATATTTCAGTCTTAACTTGGGGCCCAAGATCTTAAGGGCTCTATATTCTTGCTGATTGTAAATTTTAATTCACTTTTTAATTTGTAACAGGGATATTTTGCAACATCGTAAAACTATGGTAAACGTCGTTAAAGTTACGATGCACATGGAAAACAAAGTTCACATATACAAAATTTTATTGGAAATCTTTTATAAAATTAGGGGTATTCGTGAAATGGCGTAAAGTCGTTGTAAACGTTGTAAACTGCGTAAACCTGTCAAATTTGTATGAACATTTGACAGGTTTACGCAGTTTTCCATGTTTACGAGGACTTTTCGATGTTGCATGAATACGGGCCCAAAGCCCGTTTATATACCACCTACTACTAAAGTGCTAATGGCCATAAACTGTTATAATAAATTGCAAATTCTCTATAGTCTCGTCCAAACTTAACGAAACGAAATTGTGTGGTCAAATTAGGATATTTATATTAACAACGTCGTGGATTTTCCGTTTGCGTAAAATAATAAAATTAAGACAAATATTTTATGAACTCCCTCAATATAACGGATAAACCAATCTGCTCTTTGTTCAAACATTCCGTGAACTGTCTGATGGTCTGTTTGGTAATCTGAATTCTTGCGGATTTGCACAAATTTTCACAAAATTTCATAATTTGCTGTCAAAACTCCAAATCTATAGCAAAAAACTCAGTTTTGGGGATATTGTTGAAAAAAAGTTACAATAACAGGCACATTAACAAATTTTAAAAATTACGACTAATAAATAAGACTATTATTTTTAACTTAAAGAAGATCACCAATTTTTATTCCTCGTCGTTATTTTCGAGACAACAAATATTTTTGTTTTCTTTTTGTTTAAATACGGCGGCGCGGTTCCATGGGCCCCACTTGGTTAAATGCCGCTCAAATCATGCATGTGATTTACATAATCTGCCCCGATATCTTTCACCTTATTGAATACAAATTGATTGTTCCCTTCAATCGATTGGTCCTTTTATGACAAACTCATGTTGTACCAAAAACAACACAAAACCATAAACCGTGTGTTTTTATAGTTATCGTACATGTTACAGTATTACATATATATGTACTTATGCATTTAAGATTAACATAGAAGTCATAATGTAAGTATACATATTTCCATTTTTTAGGAATCTGTATAGTGTATCGTATTTATATACTACGTTTGTTTGTTTTTTTTTTTTTTGGCGATGTCAACTTGGGTGAGGGTGAGGCCTTCATTGACTCAAAAGATACTTCACATGAATTAATATAGTGAAATATATGTAACCCGTTCTAGAGGGTTGGTTTAAAATTGGAAAGAAATAATATCTAATAAAATATCTTTATATTGGCATCAAGTGTTTCAAAATTCAAATTGTATTCAAATTGACACTAATGAGATGAATCTATAGGTCTGTTTCTTTACTCGCCCGAATATTTTATCTACTGCCTTTTCTTGGTTGTCAAATTATGATAATTTTTGTCAAATGTGACGTTCACTCTTAGCGAGTTTCATTTACGAAAAGATTTGCTATTTCTGTCAAAAGATGTGCCTTTTTCTTATTTTAAGAGTTTCATTGCAAGAAAAAGAGCAATTCTAGGTCAATTCTCAATACGAAAGAAGTGCTCTCTTCTCTCATGGGGGGAGAGATTCGATCTGAATACACAGCGTCAAATGAAAAATATTTTGTTATTTGTTGTGAACTTGTGTCGGCTAGTGCTCCTTCTGAAAAAAGTTTCATTAAAATGAGCATTTCTTGATTCTTAAAATTTGAATAAAACTCTGATACCGTATCAGAAACAAATCAGAAAAAACCCAAATGTATTTCCTTACTTTTCATTTCTGGTCAAAAATTACAACAAACAGACTTAGGTATTGTGTGGAAACGTCAAAATTTTATCGAAACTTCAATTTAATATTCACACACGGGCTATATGACAAAAATTTTGGAAATATAAAAACCGAAATCATGAGACCGGAAGATTAATATGGTAAACATTAAAAGGAATAGCCTTGGAACTTTCTCATCTATTCACATCGATATTTCTGGAAAACCGATAGAGATATTATGGTAGACAATTTACCGTGAAGGTATTCGTCTAATGAAGGCAGAATCGAAAAAAGTTATCAGATTGTACTCCAAAATATGAAGAGAAAAATTTTAAGTTTAAAGACCAAGAAGAATATTTAATATGATGAGTTCAGAAAAGAACTGGTTGGATAAGCTAAATTGACTTTAGACTTGTTCATCTACTTACTACTTACCCTAAACTTCCATAATTTGTAACCAATTTTAGAACCTACAGTAGAAATTTAGTACGATAGAAATTGGAAGTTTTGGGAAGGAAATGATTGGAGGTACCTATTGTTATGAAAGGAAAATTATGTATAATAATGACTTTTTTAAACTGTAGCATAACTTGACCCGTTTGGCAGTTTTCAAACAGTTTTCTGATTGACTGACTCCAGCTGTGCCTTTGCAGGAACTTGACATTCTATAACAACTGTTTCGCAGACACACCCTCTTTTGCGTTTCTATTACTGAAAATACTGATAAACTTGCATGAAACTCACATTTTGAAACAATATTATTAATATTATATTATTCTATACGTTTGTAGTTTTGAAGATATCTATGTAATTCAAAACTAAATATAATTGTTGCAAATTATACTTTTTTAAAAATCATTATTTAGTATGTATTGTATTGTATACCTACTACCTACTGCCTACTACCTACTACCTACATACATACCTACCTACAGCTGATTTAAAAAATTCCAGCTTTGTATTTAGAACTACATAAAATATCTGTATCATATGAAACGCCAGGTATCTTGGATATACAAAATGCATGCACAACATCAATTACAAATAACTAACTGGTGGGTACGATTCAAACAAGAACATCTGCTTTCTGTAGAAATTCAATACAATAATCGCAACCCCAAAACAATAAACATTGCTATACGAGTATCATGTACTTTTATATGTATTTGCGTGACTTATTGCGTTAAATATGCCATTTCTTTTCCATAACAAGCTGATTAAACTGTCTATTTTATGGAACAAACACCGACCCATTTCCCAACATCGACCTTACATGCATAGACATACATGGATGTATGTTAAAGAATAATATTATTTCCCACAATCTACAACACAATAAAGATTTAACATTTTAACTTTCTCATTTATTTGTTGTTTTTAGTGGCACAAAGGAGCATGAAATTAAAGGTGACGGCGGCGGTTGGCGCTCGCGCCAAAAGTGTTTCAACTCCAATTATTATTCGTGGCAAGGCAACACAACAACAACAACAGCAGCATTCACCGCATTCATATAACACAAACAAGACAATTCTAAGAAGTATTTCGATTTTTTTGGCTAGTGGCAAGAGAAACAGTCATCAGTCGAGAAATACTTCAGGCTCTGCAAATAAGCGACCAAGTAAAATGGAATCTAATGGGAAATCAAATCCAAAATTGTTGGAAAGTTTGCGAAGAAAAACAAAATTTTCAAAGTATGTAGGTACATAATGTAAATATTATGTAGTTTAAAAAAAAAAATATTATTTCGTAAAAAAAAATGATTTTTAACTATTGGCAATGTTGGATTATTGAAATAACCTTTTTTCAGAGACGAAATTGATGCGCTATATAGGATTTACAGGAAGCTGGTATCAAATTGTAAGTATGCAGCGAAAGCTTTAGCTGCTAATTCATCAAGCTCTGTGATCGCCAAGCCACATTCTACTGTTGAGGTGAGTTTCGTTGAACTATACACAAAATTGCTATACACATTAGGTATAGCTCTCAGAAGATTTTATATTAAATTGAAACGGGTGTAACGAAATCTGTGGTGATATGACAAGGACTCTCGCATAAAAAAGAACATATTTCAATCTCCCTAAAGGAGAGGTATTTTAATTACCCTCTTAACTTCAAAAAATTTTGAAATCATTTCCAGAAAAATTTGGTTTTTACTATTTATCAGTGCAGATTAAAAAAAAATAATTTTGAAAAAATCATCCACCCATTTTTTGAAGCATTGATTTTTTTTTAGATCCGGAATAGAGAGTTGAAAACCAAAAAAAAAATATTTTATTCGGTAGGTACAGGTAAAAATGGTTAATTTCTAAATTTGTTTCTGTAAAATGGCAGATCGTAGGGGAGACCGGGGACAAAAGTTACACGTCATGAAAGAAACAAGCTCGCATTCACAACCTCAATAAATGTGTTGAAGCATTTTCTTGTATACAGTTTTGTAAACAACTTAACTCTCCTCATACTAGCCAGTTGTTATCGATCGGTCGTGAGATAGGCACGTGCCACAGTAAAAAGAATAAAAAAAAGTTCATTATTTGAAATTTGTTTGGCTGGCGGGTTTTTATCTAAAAAAGGGATTCAATCTCAATTTTTTGACTTCTTCAATATATTGTTTTTTTTTTATATCTGGTCATATAAAAAAATCTAATAATCTGAATAAATTGTTTACTTTTTTTTTCAAATGAGAGCATGTGGACAAAAGTAACACTGAACCACGGGGATGAACGTAACAAGGTACTTTCATCTAAAAGAATTTTTTTAATATGAGTATTCATGCAATGGAGTAAAGTCGTAAATGTTGTAAACTGTCAAATTTGTATTATATTTGACAGGTTTACGCAGTTTACCACGTTTACAAGGACTTTACGACGTTGCATAAATATCCCTAATGTTTATTTGAAAGTTATCATGTGTTTTTCGTTATAAAAATTCCTCATACAAATGTAAAGAGTACTATTTGAGGAACGATTGACACACACATAATAAACACATTTATATTTAAACATTAATCAAATGTCCCTCTTTCACCTTTCACTACTGTGAATCAAGAATATAAAAAAAATTTTCGATTAAAAACGGTAGTGAAAATTAGTGTTCACTTTGTGTTACTTTCGTCCTGGACATATGGGAAGAAAGTAACAAGGGAAGAGTCTTGGAAAAATGATAACAACTATGTGAATTCGTCATTTTATTAAAACTTTACTTCATCAGTTTTTAGATAAATTACCTATCTTTAAGGTGGCATATTTTATTATCTGTTATTCCTACAAACGAAAGAGTAGAAACCTCAAAAGTAAAAAATGTTACTTTTGTCCCCGGTGTACCCTAATATTAGTAGATAGCTAGAGAAATATAAGATTTTTTAACATTTTTGTTTGAGAACAAACTTTTTACTACGTAAACAACTGTTGAGGTTTCTACACAAAAAATAATTGACAAAAAACTAATTATTGCGTCTTGGTTTTTTTTTTTTTATAACAAAATAAGTCTCTAGTTGTGAAGGTAACCAATGGGTTACAAGTTTGGTTCACACCCAGCCTCTTTTTAAAATAAGTTTATTATTCAAATGTGATTCATGAACGCTAAAAAAAAGGACAATAGAGTAAAGTCGGGTAATATGGACCACCAATCATATTTTTGCTAATAAAACACAAACGGTGCAAGTTTTTTGAAAGGTATTTATTGCAAAAAAAAATATCAGTTCATTCTTATTAAAAAAGTAGCAACAAAAATATTAATTCACTTTATAAAAAAATAACAAAAAATAAAAACTTAAGTAACTCTAAAACGTGACAAAAAAAAAGTGGAGGGTAATATGGACCACCTGGTCCAACACTAGAAGGAACATGACATTCCCTTATGAGGAGCAAAATTCACAAATAAACAGTGGTTTTTCACACCCTGCACAGAGTTCATGGCTCCAAATGTGGCAAGAAACGCATTATATCCATATTTCGCCGGTCGGGTGTACAACAGTACATACATTCAGCATCATTTTTATAATCGGCGGTGACAGAATGCGGTGGACAATTTTTGACGTCCGACTTAGCTTATTTAGTCAATCTCCGGGCTTGATAAGCCTTCTGTTAACATCTTCTGCAGTTTTTTCTTGTTCTGGCCCCCCCTTTGGGGGGAAAAATGCTATTTTAAACTTCTTATAATAAAATGGCGGGTAATATGGACCATTAGTCCATATTAGCCTCTTTTACCGTGGTCCATATTACCCGCAACATACTTTTTGGAAAAAAAGCTATTAAACAACGAAACGACTCTTTACTATAGTTTTTTTAATAAAAACCTTAAACCACATATTCACTTCTTATATTTAAAAAAGAAAAGGATACAAAAGATATATGTAACTATAGAAAAAAGGAGAAACACTTACGAAAAAAAAAAATGATCAATGCCTTGGATTTTTTTAAATCCGGACAACTTCGCGATGCGCCCCTCCTGACTGCTCAAACTACACAGAGGTAAGTTTAAACAGGTCGCGCACAATCACAACCAATCGTCACCTCGATTGCATTTGTGTGAGGCGAGAACAACTGGTGGTCCATATTAGCCGAGTGGTCCACATTACACGACTTTACTCTACTAATGAACAACAGTGAAGTCTTCGTTTGTTTTTTTCTTAAAAAGGACCTTATAAGCAAATATAGATATTTACAATGTACATAATATAGAGATGTTTTAACAAAATTTTTATGGGGGAAGTGAAATTGGTAAGCGATAGTGCCGCAAAATTTGAAACTGGCTTATGTTAAGCTATTAGCATGATACTAATTAACAATCTACTAACTTTAAAGCTTTTTTATTAAAATGTTGTTAGTCTTAAACATTTTGTAACTAATATCATATACAAAGGTACTAAACCTAAATTTTTTTAACTAACTTTAGGTGAATACGCCTAAAAAAGTGACAGTTCGTGCAAATAAGTAAACAAACATACCATTTTCACATTTTTATAATTGCCAAAGTGACATTTGTTGTTAGTGTGATAATTTAAAGTTACAAAAGACGAAACGAACGAAAAAAAGAATCGTATAATTAGCGTCTAACTTTAATAAAATGTTAAAAAGATAACAGAATGCTAACTCGTTTAAAATTTGGAAAATTCTGTTTTTAATCTACATTATAATCATACTACAAATGCTTTAACATCGTACTTAATCGTCTAAAATTTTATTAATTTAAATCTCAGTACTCCACTCCTTAAAAAATGGAACTCTCTGGTGAAATTTTTAAATTTAACTTAGTTTAATTTTTATCTTGGGTATGGCTAAGGGTATGGCATGGTATTGGAATAAACAATATACACAAATTAATCGAAATTATGTAAAAAATACATAACTTACGTATATACATCATACATATCCACAGATATACTTAAATTATTTTTACTTTACAGGGCATCGACCGGATAATATTTCGTGAACTTTTACACAGTACGTTTGATATTGTGACAGAAGAAATTTTGATGGAAAGGATATTCTGCAGTTGGGATAAAATACACGAAGGACTTCCGCTTCGACTTGAAGGATGGCTAACAGGACTGTCAGTTTTTCTTCGAGGTACCAAAGCCGAGAAAGCTGCCTTTTGTTTTAGGGTCTACGATTTAAATTCAGATGGATTTATTACAAAAGATGAAATGTTCACTTTACTGAAGAACTGTTTAATTAAACAACCTCAAGATGAAGATCCCGATGAAGGTGTCAAAGACTTAGTCGAAATTGTTCTTAGAAAATTTGATGTTGACAAAGATGGAAAAGTAAGTATGACCTACCAAATAAATCACCTGCAATCAATATGTTTATATATGTACATTCAAATAACTAATTTTTGTATTATTTTCTATTTTTAATTTCAAACAGGTTTCTTTCGAAGACTTTTTCAGTACAATTAATGCTCAACCTTTATTGATAGAAGCTTTTGGGCAGTGTCTTCCTACTGAAAGTGCTATTGTTTCGTTCTTTTCAACTCTTCAAATATAATATTTTTTGTAGTATTTTTGTTTCGCTTATAATCTTACGTTGCTGAATAATTTGTATTAAGATTTTATCAACAATAAGAAATATATACTAATGTGTAGTAGTATTATACTGCGTTGCTGAATAATTTGTTTTGCAAAAAAAAACAGCTTCTAGTACCTACAGTCATTCGGTAATTTTACGTGGAAAGTTTTCCGGGAGTTTTGAAAATTGGCGATTTTATAAATTTCGATGTGTTCTTTCAAAATTTCAAATTTGCCAACTCGTATCTTTGCCGCTCGCGCTTCCATAGTGGAAAAATGGGGGGTTAAAGGCCCCCAAAATGGTTTTTCAGGAATAACTACCGAATGGTTAGTTGTAAAAAAAAATGTTAAGGACTAATTTGTAGCTTAGAAAATTACCTACAAAAAATATTAAAATCCTCTTTTTCATAAAAATTACCTTCTTCGAAATAAAACAATCGGAAGAGTCAAGGGTTTTACTTTTCTATGTAGTTGGGCGGTTTAATTAAAAAATTGTGCATTTTGTGATTGAAGCATAATTTTTTTTTAATTAATTATATATTATATGAGCATTATATAAGATACTGGCCTACTCTATATGTCCGCCCCTTTTGGGTGGGAGGGGCAAATTAAAAAAAAAAATCCTAAAATAGAAAATGAGAATAAAAACACAATGGCAACACTTACAATATTATGTTATAGCTATTTCAAAGCTAGTACATAGTTCATTCAAATGAAAAATCTAACCTCAATGTAGATGTAATTTTTTGCTGTTTGTATTTGTATTTTATTTTAGATTTGCGAAACATCAACAACAATGATTTACTATGTAATTTCTTTTTACTGATTGTGTTGGTTTCTTGCGTGCCTTCATTTCGTTACAACATTTTTGAAGTCCTTTGAACTACTTTGGCCACAGAGTAGAAGTAGTTGACTGGAGTCAGAACTCAGAAGTACCTACTTCTGCAGTAGATGCTGTAGGCTATAGCCCAAAGGAACACTCTTAGTCCCCTTTCACACGAGGAAACTAAGTTTCCAGCAACTTTCAGTTTTTAGGTGAGAAAGACACCAAGTAAGGGGAATGAACGGTCTACGATTGGTTGTAATTGAAAATTAAAAGAAAACGTCAAAAAATCTCCGGCAACTTGTTACCTCGTGTAAAAGGCGATTTAGTGTTTCAATTGTGAAAATGGTAGGGTGAATTCTTAAACGCAAAACTTGTGCAAATTATGCTAAGCAAACAGTTTGAAAATACAATTAAACATCCCTTCAAAGCAGATTGTCCCTAAATGTTGCAGATTTTTGTTTTCTTGCGTAAATGCAAATGCATTTTTGTAAATGTAAAAAATATTTTGCTTTGCAATTTTTAATTTTAAAATTTTAAAATTGAAAATGTCTACATGATTGTTTTGAGAAAATGTTGGTATTACCAAAATGATAAAATGAACAAATGAAATCCAGGATTCAGAATAAAAGAATCGAACTCCATCGTAAAGGGGGAGAACGATAGAATTTTTTGTTAGTGTTATAAAAGAAACTTTCAGAAACATTAAAATGAAGAGAAAAAAAACGCAACCACGCACGCACAGACGCACGCCATACGAACGCACGCGCGAAAAAAGTGGAAATATTTAGAGAGTAACAATAGTGTTGGGCAAATGCATAATAAACAATCATGGAAATTTATTTAAATAAATTTCAATATTTTTTTTTTATTTGATAACTATACTATTTGCTTTTGGCAAAATTCTGCGTTGGCACATTGGCGTGTGAATGCCCATACATTCTTAACTACCTAATTTAAGTAAATAATGTATCTGCGTACCTAAATCTACTTTTTACATTTGTATTTAATAATTAATCATAATAGCATACCTACATATATCTTTGTTTTTTGAACATTATTTATAGCCTTGAACGATTAGATAAAGTTCGTGCGATGCATTCGTGCATTGATGAATAGAATAAAAATAAAAACCAAATAAAAAATAATAGTTATGAACATATTACCTACATACAATCATACATATACTGACCTATATTAAATTCAATTTCAATATCCAGTTAACTCTCTACTACCACTTATTATATATAAAAAAAGAACTTATGTATTCTTATGTTTATATAAAATTTAAACCTACAAAAATGACATCTATGGTCCTGTTGCCCTGATGTCTTAGTTTTTAAATAATTTTATAAATTTATTTTATAGATTATTTTTTGTTAAATAAATAAATAAATTCAAAGTTAACTGCAATATTAGTGAACATCCGCACTTCTGAAGCCCAAATGACAAGAGTTATCGTGAAATTGAATTCCCATTTCCCACCAGGTAGTATCGTTATTATTAAATTCTGTAGCGAGATCATATGAAACGATATTTTAGCCCTATGACATTGACCATCCAACCATAAATCAATTTTTGAAGGTTAAAACATCAAAATATTGTCTATTATAAATTTGCAATTAATCGGTATCAACTGAGTAAGGGGCCAGTTATAGCCTTCATTGAAACTCATTATCGAAAATTTTAATTTCTTATTTTGAGACACTTTGAAGGCAAAATCATTGATTATTTTGATACCAATATAAAGCTGATGACTAGGGCTGGGATTTTCATGCACTTAAAAATCGGAAATATGCACTTAAAATATGCACTTAAAAATAGAAAATATGCACTAAAAACTGAAAAATATGCACTTAAAAAAACATTATTTTACCTTATTTTTCCCAAAAAAAACAATTTTTTTTTCAGTTTTTATAAATAAAGAAATTCACTTTTATTTAACAAAAATAACAAAAAAGTTATAAAAAAAAAATAACTATTTTTATTTAAAACGTTAAAAATATATAAATACGTAAATATCTTTCAAAAACGAAAAAATGTTACATAAACTTACGTGCTAGCTATTTTCATATGTTTTGTTTACAGTTTTAACTTTGCTTAAAGTTTTCAAATACAAAACTTTGGCTATTTGGCCTTTGAAAATTTTTGTAAAGAGAAAAAGAACGTTCCACATCAAATGACGTAAGAGGGGCGTTTTTGAAACAACAAATTTCATCTATTGTAAAATTATCGAAACTGCTTTCGTTATTGTTTCTCAAATTTAATATATCATTTAAACTTTTGAAATTTATGAAAATGTCAATATATTTGTGAGAAGTGAGGAATGGTGTGTGTTTGTTGGAAATGTGCGTTAATATTAGTAAATCAAAAAATCGCGTATTATGCGTAAGTATTTGTAAAAATTAATGCGAACTCTGGAAGCGAATAAGCTCCTCGACAAAGTGGAAGTTTTCAAAATCTTAACAGTTCAAAGAAAGTGAGGTAGCGTTGCCATGCGTCCTCTTTTTGGAGGACATGTCCTCTTTTAAACCCCGGCGCGGAACGTCCTTCAACGTTTTAAGAAATTGTCCCCTTTTTTCCCCATCCAACTAATTTTGAAAATATAAAAATCATTGAACTCGGTATTTAAAAGAAAAAGCGATCCAATATAAATCGGATAGAAAACATAAAATAAACAGATCTTATTTTAACTTCCATGTGTAAACCCTTTAAATGTCAAACTGCAAAATTTATATGAACGCGCCCATTTGTTCAGCTTCATTGTAATTTGTTTCGTTTTTACCCCTTTCACCAGGAAAATATATAAATATTTTATCTGGTGTTGGTAAGTTGCAAAAAACCAAAATTTATTTTATTTTGTGGTTCAAATTATTGTGTTTAATATTTTTACAGGATTTTTCCAAATTATTTTTGTTTTCATTTGGTCCTCTTTATTAAGGTCCAAAGTCCGGGATTTAAAAACATTTTGTCCTAGGTTAGCTTAAACAGCCATGGCAACCCTATAGTGAGGAGGCTATTTGTTTTCAACGGACGCGTTCACGGGTCCGTGCACATAATGCATATTAAACCAACTTCTCGACCCTGATTTTTCGTCACAAATTTGTATTGGACAGCTTACGAAAAATGTGAAAATATGCACTTGAAATACGCATTTATTATGAAAATATGCATTTATTATAAAAATATGCATTTTGCATAAAATATGCACTAAGGATTGAATGCCATTTTAAAGGAAATTTTATGATTGGTAAAGATGATTTGGTCTTAGGCTTCTAAACGTAGTGAGAAAAAACATGCATTTGCAAGCAATTCCCAGCCCTACTGATGACATTTATTATTTCTAATCAAAAAAATATTTCATTTTGGCCCAACGAAAACGATTTCTAAGTTTTCAATGATCAATGGTAAGGTAGTTCAATCATTGAAATAATGAAATTTATTTCATGTCAAAGGTTGGGCTAAAATGCAAAAAAAAAAATAATATTTGAGTCATCAGCTTTATCTTGGCATCAAAATAATCACAAATTTTACTTTTTAAGTGCCTCAAAACATAAAAACAAAAATTCCAATGATGGTTTCCAATCAAAGCTATAACTGGCCCCTACCCAGATAACATAGCGTAACTGTATTATAATATATGGGGTTGTTATTAAATGTGGAAGTAATTGCAGAGGATAGATTATATGCAGGTAGATATTAACATCTCACAAGCACGTGTTACTTAGTCGTGGATTATTATTATTGTCTCCTATTTAATTATACATATAAACCGATAATTGGCATCGTATATATGTACTTACATACATATCTAAAGCATTGAAGGCCAAGGTACTCTGCTTTCGACATTTCTTATTAATAATAGAAGATAGAAGTTCTATCACTGACTTAGCATAACATTTTTAACCACTTTAACTAAATTCAACAGCCTTATAGGTAAGTTCTCATGTACCCAACTATTAAAAGAGAACTAGCAACTATCACGTGGATTTTTCCATTGTATGCAAAATATAAATAACTATATATATTTATCTTCATTACGTAGATTGTATGCGATTAGAATCAACTTCACCCCTAAGTAGGTATTCTTCTTTTCTACCTATTGTGATTGTACCATAACAGAAACAGATGCTATCTACCCGATGACACATGAACTCGCATATTATGCAAATCGGCTATAAGCAGGAACGTAACTATAACTAGGGGGACTTTGAAACGTTTGCATGTTAAATTTGTTTCTTCTTTTTCTAAAATTTGGTAACGTTGAAGCGTGAATGTCATTAAGATAAAATTGCAAACGCAAAAACTACTGAATATAATAATGATTCTGACAGTTTGAAATCTGAAAATTTGATTTGACAGATACATATAAATGTCTGCAGTTAGAACTGGGTTAAAAAAAAAACAACATTTAAAAGTAAAGTATCTCTTCCAATGGTCTCTTTTAAAGCACCTACTGTGTTCGACTATTTATATATTTAACTGTGAGCCTCCAGATTGATAGAAATCCTAGGATTGACCGGTAAACATAAGTTCATCTAATATACATCGCAAAAGTTGAACAATTCATTTAAACCTGATGCCATTCCGGACCTTAACGATGCATGCCCAATAAATTTTAGGCGGGGGCTGATATCAACAAATATACAATATTATGCATTTTCTAATCGCTCTTTCAATTTCGTATATTCCATTTTGGGATATTTCATAACAACAATAAAATACCAACCCCCTCGGAAACAATATTATGACTACGGTTCTGCATGTTGTCATACAAAATCACAAAGCCGCTCAAACAATTATAATTTACAAAATTTATTGTTTTGTATGAGGCACTCATCTTTAATTCTATAAATAAAATACTCAAATTTACGCAGTTCAATGGAAATTTAAATTTAAAATGAATTACTTATTTGTGTAAATAAATAATAAAATTTCCTGAGATATGCCCGACTATGGAACAATTATACCAATTTAAGTTTTGCCTGATTATGTCTGATAAGAATTCAGTCCAACAAAACAACCCCTTGTACATGTACATACAAAGCTGCTGTCTTGACTATTATTATTAATATTATACCTACTCTCATACCTACCCAAAGTATATTTGTCACCGTAAGATACGGTATTGTAAATGTATTTCAAATTTTCTATGTGAAAAGGCATAAATAAAACTGTAAGATACCGGAGCGGAGAGGTGGTATAAATAAAATATCTACAACTTAATGTGTTTAGAGAATAGAACACATGCTCTGTCTGTTCTGTATGCTTCTAAACAACCCTCTGCTATATCGATGTTTATTTCAGATACGAGAGTCACACTGCCTGCAGCCGGGCAGTTGTAATAATTTTAAATTTCAAAATTGATTTTCAGTTCTATTAGTAGTACCGCAAACCGCTTAAAGAACGGGTGTTTTGAATCGGTGGTTTCGTTCAGTTAAATAATAAAATAAAAATTAATATTGTTATCAAGTATGACAAACCATGAAATGGACAAAGTTAATACTCAAAAGTAGGTGCATAATAAATACACAACATGCTTACTTTAAAACAAGTTAACAATGAATTAATTTATATTCAGTTAAGGTTAAAATAATTGTTTAAAAATATTTATAAAGATAATTGTTTTATCTTTTATAAAATAATTAATCTATAGCATATTTATGTGTATAAATGAAATAATACGAGATATTTGTTTGTGATCTTCAATAGTGCAACATAATAATATCATTGCACGGATGAGACATGAAGTTTGAATTAATCTAAAAACATAGATTATCTAGTAAGATGATAAGCTTTGACCTATTGTCTCCATAAAGAAATGTGTGCAGTACATACATAAGTATGTGTATGTATGAAAATCTACATTAAAGACTCAGTTTCAGAGGCGAAGTAAGTGGCACTTAATGGGCCAATATGGAAGACTAAGGTACAATTTTGCAGTGTAAACTTACCTGAATAAGTGACGCCGTCGGTGCCCACCCTAGCAAAAAAAAAGGCAGCACTAAACCTCTGTTCGTTTACTTCTCAAAACTACCAATTTCTTCCAAAATTCATATAAAAATAAAAATGGAAAAATTGGTAGTTTTGTGGGGTGTACGTATGTAA
Organism: Epistrophe eligans; assembly: GCA_951394125.1. NCBI lineage: Eukaryota > Metazoa > Arthropoda > Insecta > Diptera > Syrphidae > Epistrophe > Epistrophe eligans. The sequence goes on along the minus strand of OX596029.1, from coordinate 64,751,070 downwards.
GCAGACCTTAAATTTGTCTTCTCTGGTAGACATTATTTTTCACAAACTATTATACTTTGTTCCAATCTTTTTTTGTGTTTGTATTGCAGATCTGTTCACGGAAAATAAATTAAATATATAGCGAACACAACAATATAGTACAAACGGGTAAATCTTTTATTATGTATAATGTACCTACATATATGCAGAATCGAATGATGGAGTAATAGGTGTGTCCTAAAGGAACAAAGTACTTTTTAGTACTTCCCAGTAGATGATGAATTAAACGCTAATTTTACCAAAAGAAAAATCTAACCTCAATGATGTAGACGTAGTTTTTGTTGTTTGCTGTTTGTATTTTATTTTAGATTAGAGAAACATCAACAACAATAATTTACTATACCTATGTGATTTCTATTTACTGATGTCACTTTTTTGTGGATTTATTTCGGATCTACATTATTTAAGTGCTTTGAACCACAGTACATACACATATTAGAGATAATATCATTAGTATTTTCATTTTTGTTCAGTTCTGAGCATCTGTCAAAATCGAGGTATTATATGGTGGGAAAATGGTGGATCCAGTGCCCCTTTACTTGTCTTGTATTTAAATATTTTATGGTTGTTTCTAATGATGAGTGTTGAGTTCCTGTGGGCACTGGAATAGGCATTTTTATTTTTTGACACTTTCAACTTTGACAACCTGCGAAATAGATTTGTGTGCTGTGCTTTGAACTACTTTGACTACAGAGTAGAAGTAGTTGACTGCAGCCAGAAGTAATTGAAAATAGATGCTGTAGTCCAAAGGAACACGCTTAATAATACGCTTGAACAAATTTTTTTTAAATGTCATCTGTCAACTGAATTTTCAGAATTCTGAATTTTTAGAGCTTCTGATTGGTCAGCTGTCATAAAAAGTTAGACGACTTTTATTTACGTTTCATCTGAATTTCCAGACAAGAAATTCTCATCTGAAAATTCAGAGTTATTTGTGGTGGGGGAAATGTCAAGGCTGCTGAAGTAGGTACTACACATTAAGTTTAACTTTATAATTTTCACTGTAGATGGTGTTTGATTTGTTAAGTTTTGGTCATGAGAATTCAATATTTATTTCAATTTGTTTAGTTTAAAAAAAAAATCTTACCACAATTTCGCATACGATTACAACAACTTTTAGATTGAAATTTTGATGGTTTTGCTTGTTCGCCATATATCTCAATAAAAATATTTGAAAAACAAAAGAAAATAATTTTTGGCATAGAAGCGAACACTTTTAATGAAATTAATATTTTAGACCCAAATTTTTCATAATTTTAGGTGGGTGCTCCATTTAGAGTTGAATTAATGTTCTTTTGATTCCAAAAGAGAAAATAAACTCAATGGGTCTTATTTATAAACGTTGTCTAACTTTAGACAACTGTCCAACTTTGAAAAATATGTTCTAAAACCTTGTTTATTGTTGTCTTATAGCTGCCTAACTTAGACACAAGAGTAGATTGTCTTAACCGTGAATAATGTGACATTTATTTTTATTAAATAAAGCATATTTCCACCAATTTGAAAATAGTTAGACACTGTCTAAGTAGTCAAAAATCTAATAAATACGACTGAATGTATTTAATTCACAACTTAAAAACGAATAAAATTAAATTAAAATACAGTAGCTATTTAAAGAAATTCGTATTTTTACACAAAGATGCAGAAACATTGTTTAATCTACTATTCGGCCCATGTTTTTCGCAACCAATTTGTACTCGATTGTATACTTATCAAGTGTGATCTATTCCAACGAAAAGGAAAGGAGTGTAAAAAGGATTTCAGCGAGCTTTAAGTTTATGTTTCCAAAAGTAGGTACGCCGTATACCTACCCCCAATTTAAAATTTGTGGTGCCTATCAGGTATCTGGCTGCCCAGTAGCCCACCTAGGAAACTTCGAATACATCTACTATCAGATCTAAATCTTTGTATTAATTATGATCGGTATTTCCAGAATGCGCTCTGATGGAATATTCCCGGAAATTAAGAAAAAAAATATTAGAAATGTTTTCATATAAAATTCCACATCTAGGAAGAAAGAACAAACTTTTCTGGAAATCGTTCCAGAATTTCAGACATTTTGTCCAAAATCTTTTTTTTGAGCTTGAAAAAAATTATTTAATTTCAAAGGATTTTGTCCTGAACAAATAAATTCCCAATTACAAAATCCCACATTTACATCTCGCACCCAAATATTTCGCGCTTACAACGAAGGGTGCCACCAAAGCACCAGTGACATAAAAGCCTTAAAAGTGCAATAAAGTCCATAATCTATGCTGTGGACTTTATTGTGTTGGACTTAATTTCATGATAACTCATTAGTTATTGACAAATTATGTCATGATATTTATTTTTTCATAGCCCACCTGTAACAATTATGTTAATACACAAAAATTATCTTACTTTTAAAATACGACAAACCGATATTTCTGAGTACTAATTTTTTTTATATTTCTTATTGAACGATTGAAATATTTAATAAATTTCTTTCTAATTAATTCTAATTAATAACAATTCATCACAAAAATGTTTAATAAAAGTACAATTCGTTAATACCTACTTCCCTATCGTCAACTATACAATGAATTATTCCATGTTTATCTTTTGGAGTTTAGATTTCTAGAAAATAATAAACCTTTGTTGTTAGTAATACACATATATGCACTCGAATCTTATCTCTGTTTCTGAAATCGCAAATCATTATTATATACCTAGATTAATTTTTTTTAATGCGATAACTTTAATCTTTATGTCAATCGATCGTACCCAAATAAAGAATTTCTGCTATAGCTTTTCTTCTTTTTGGTAAGGCAGCGCTTATATGTATAAAGGTTGCTCAAATAAAAGCATTTACAAATTTGTCTAAAGAAAATATTTAAATAGTTCAAAAAGTACGGAACTTTATAACATTTACGATTGCTTTCCTCGAATGATCGTTTTTTTTCTGACGGGAAGATTTAATGCTTTTGAATCAAATATGGGAATTGATGGGTTACAAATTCTTTAAGAGTTTCTCTTGTCAATTGTCTTCAACAAATCTATATAGGGTGTTTTTCTTTTTTAGTTCAGAGCACACAGCCTAAACTGGCAAAAAAAGAATCATGTTTCTTTTGTAGCTCAGAAGTCAGAGCTACAATTTTGTGTTTCTTTATTCGCTCCGAGCATGTTCAGAGCATGTTCAGAGTGCGCTCTATGAGCTCAGAATAAATTGATAGAGCAGACGGAGTTGAATAGCTGAACACAAATTTGACAAGGTGCAAAAAAAACATTAAAACAGTAAAAATGGCGGATGACAATAGTCAACCTGCAAAAGAAGATAAAATAATTTAATAAATTTACCAATAATAATAAAATTATTGTTTTCAATTGTGACAGCTGATGAAGCGTGTTTCTTTAAATAAATCTGAACTGATAATTTTATTTTGTAGTTCGTCTTTGTTTTTCAATATAAAATATTGCAAATCATTAACAATTAACATGCTTCCAAGATATAACAATGCAAAAAATACCGCATAATATGATCAGCTAAAAAAAACGGCACTGTCAAATATTAAGAAGTTGAGAGAGAGGGTTATATATGTATTTGTAACACCAACAATAATTTTTATCAAAAAAAGATCACATTAAATATCAAAAAACAAAAATCTCATAAAAAAGTAGTTCCAGTAATTTTCAATTTTCTCGAAAACTAGAAGACATAAAAGCTGTCGGTTTTTTGTGTTCGATTCAGAAATGATATGAGCATTGACTACAAAAAGAAAATTTAGTTTTTCTTTTCACTATTTTGAGAAAAATTGTTCCAAACAATTTTTTTGCGTTTTTTTTATCAAAATTTTAAGTTTGAATACAAATTTTTTGAAAACTATTGACACAAATAATATAATTTAAATGTAGAATTAAAGAACAGAACTCGCCTAAACGGGGCGAGATAGACCCCCCCTCCCATAGTAAAAAATGCTTGTATTTGACCCCTCTACAAAAATCCGTTATCAATTTTCGGCGCCCAAGTTATCGTATACTTGTGCCGAATTGAAAATCCAAAAGACGGGAAATTGATTTTTATAAGTAGCTAACTTGAAATAGTAAAGAACTATAATATGGGCTTACCATTGGTGAAAAAAATGTACATATATATGTACATTGTACATACCTATTTGAATCTGGAAAAAACCGGATTGATTGACTTTTTAAAACCTTGTGTAAAGTTTGAAGGCAGATTTACCTCTGCCAAAATAAAATTTATCAAGTTTATTTTTTTTCTTTGGAAAGTGGTTCAAATATGATGACTTGTTAAAATTAGACACAAAATAACACAAATAGAATGACAAACATATTACATTCCATTCTTTAAAATTTTTAACAACTTTAAGAGTGAAATCTGAATTTATGAATGGAAATTCCCATAAATCTGGCTATGTTTCGTTACTGTCAAAATGTCAGTGTCAGCCTTAAACCAAATCATAGCAATTGATTTGATCATACAAGCTTTGTGTGATTCCAGTTTATGTAATTTTATGTTTGTCCTTCATGTGTCTTCACAGTTAAATCATTAAAATATTCTAAGTTTTAATTCAACATTCACTATGTGCATCTTTATACAGGGTGTCCAGAAATCACAAAATAAAAAACAAAAAATCAAGGAAATTCAAGAAAATATGAATAATGGATAAAAACGAATAAAAAACTACGTTGAGCGTTGAGTGTTCAATGTAAGAAAGAGTAAAGTAAGAGTAGGACCGTTAGAAATCTATGGCTATGTTTATCTCGAAGAATTTGGCTTCTGCAGCATCTTTGTATTTTAAATGTATTTTTAGGTAAAAAAATGTTAAGCATTTTTAAGAAGAAATTTCAAAAATCGGTTGTAGTTTAGCAAAGTTATAAGCGCCAGTCAAAGGAAAAAAAGAATAAAAACCGTTATAAGTGGAAAACGAAGCGAAAACGAGAAAATTACCTCTTAAGTTTTTCGACTTGAAATGACCTCATGGTTTTCTTCTGATTTCGGGACACCCTGTATATTTAGTTTTAGATCATTCAAATGTCTCAATTACACTTGTCACTGTGAATCACTAGATACCTATACTTCAATGCATTGGGCTGTAACATTTGATGCTAAATCATTTTGTGTGTAGGTATTTACAACACAGCCATTGGGCCATGACATCGAACTTGAAAACAGACTGGTCCATTGCATTCATATTCCGTTATATAAGGAATGCAAAACGCATAAAGCCTAACTACATATGTATATAACTTACCTACCCCTGCAATATAACTTAAGGGGGCATGTTACAAATTACCAGACATTAAAAATGTTAAATATTGAGATATATTGTGACTTTGATTGATCACTTTGATATGAAAAAAATAAATGCAAAACTATTAAGCGTCAAGTATTCTTATATAAAACAAAAATTATAGTGAATCTCGAGATTAAATAAATCAAATAATGAATGAACTTAGCTTTGTTATGCATCAGTTGTTCGTATTCTGATTGAAAAAAAAAAAAAACTTATTTTAATTACTCTGCAATGTCACGGCAGCGTTGGAGTTTTATTAAGTAGGTACATTATGTATGAATATTCAATAATTAATTATTAGTTGTTATTAGTAGTTAACCAACAATTTAATCAAAAGCCTTTGAAAACTGTTTTTCATTTATACAGGGGGGATTTTTTGTTTTCTTTTAATTATGGAGTATTTAATCAACTTTTGATTTCAGAAAAAACGTTTTAAAATATTTGATTAACCGTTATTGAAATGCTAAAAAAAAAAAACTGATGAACGGGCACGAATAAATTTGAGAAACTCATAAACCTATGTAAAAAAAATTCAATGAGCACACATGAAGCTCACGTGTTGGAATAAGCCTTATAAAACCACTTACAATTTTTAGAGAAGGTTAAGGGTAATTACTTCCTAAAATATTTTTAAAAATTCTTGCATTTTTCTTTAAGATATTTTGCGTTTTTAAAGAGAAAGAGAAAATCAAATTGACGACAGTCTCAATCAGTCGTATTTATTAGATTTTTGTCTACTTATTAGACACTGTCTAACTATTTTCAAATTGGTGGAAATATGCTTTATTTAATACAAGTAAATATCACATTGTTCTCGGTTAAGACAATCTACTCTTGTGTCTAAGTTAGGCAGCTATAAGACAACAATAAACAAGGTTTTTAAACACATTTTCCAAAGTTAGACAGTTGTCTAAAGTTAGACGACGACGTTTATAAATAAGACCAAATCAATTTTAAATCTGGAAAGGAATCACCAACTACAATCAGCTGATTAAAAAGACTTATAGCGATTTTCATTCAAATTTTAGATATTTACTCTCAAAATCGACAATTATTGCTCTTTTCAATGAAACTTTTTTCAATAGTTTTTAATTTAGCACAGGTTCACAACAAACAACAAAATATTTTTCATTTGACGTTTGACAGAAAAAGCTGTGTATTCAGATTGAATTCCCATGAGAGAGAGAGCACTTCTTACGTGCTGAGAATTGACCTAGAATTGTTCTTTTTCTTGAAATGAAACTCTTAAAATAAGAAAAGGGCACACTTTTTGAGAGAAAGAACAAATCTTTTCGTGAATTAAACTCGCTATTATTTTATAAGACTTTTGACTTATTAAGAGTTTCATTGCAAGAAATTCTCAACACTAAAGAAGTGATTTCTCATGGGGTGAGAGATTCGATCTGAATACACAGCTTTTTCTGTTAAACGTCAAATGAAAAATATTTTGTTGTTTGTTGTGAACTTGTGTCTGCTAGTGCTAAATTAAAAACTACTGAAAAAAGTTTAATTGAAAAGAGCAATTCTCAATTTTGAGAGCAATTCTTTAAAATTTGAATTAAACTCGCTATTACTAAATGACTTAAACTTTAAAATGATTGTCTAGTGTCATTTTGAATATTCTGTATTGCAAGTTAACTAAAGTATTAATATGAAGGTTTTTTTTAATAATACAAATTATTATATACTACTGAAATACATCAGCCAAGTAGAAGACTTAGAACTATTTAATTAGACACTTGTTAAATTATTGATTCGAAATAGCTTTTAACGGCCTTTAGTCCACAAAAATTTAGGCGTTTCGTCCCGGCGGCGATCTCAACTTGGACTCATCAGTTGACTAGTGAGGACCTTGACAATATTCATGGAATTTACAGTTTAGACTGAAAAAATATTTAAAAATCAATAAAATAAGAAATAAATGGATTAAAAAAATATCTGAACTTGATTTGACACCAACGCAATGTAGGTACATACATCTAGTGATTTCTTATACAAATCTCAATTTATGAGAAAAAATATTTAAAAATCATTGGAGTGGTTTAAAAAAAAAATTATATAAAATTTTGAATATACATAGGTAGATATGTATTTTTAAGAGAAAAAATTGGTACGCCAATTTTTAGTACTTATTAATGCGGAGTTAAAAAAATTGTTTCGAAAAAAAAATCATATACCCATTTTCGAAACATCGAATTTTCAAAAAATAATTTTGATTTTTTTTTGCAGTATTATTCAAACTTATTAGTAGCTTTTGAGTAAAAATTTTCATTAAAATTGGTTCAACAGATTATGAGATAGTCGAAAACCAAAAAAAATTGTTCTATGAGAGCCATTTTTAAACGATAGCAAATTTTTAGATCGTTCTGATATAAGTACACAGAAAAATTTTAATCAAAATCGTAGGAGCCGTTTTTGAGAAAAATGAGATTTTGAATGCCGGTTTTTAAATATTTATATGGGAGGTACCGTTATTTTTGGCTATTAGAAAAAAAATTATTTAAAACCTGCTAGATAATGTCAAAAAATTTCGGGGTGCTAAGTTTAATAAAAATCGACCAAGTCTTTTTCGAATTATTAAGTTTACAAAAAAAATTTTGAAACTTTTTTGAAAAATAAAAACAAACAAATTGAAAATTTTGGTACACAATATTTGTGAAATTATTGTTTTCTCTATGAAAAAATTGTTCAAAATCAGTTGAACCGTTTTTGAGAAAATTGAAAATTTTTTTTTAATAAAATGGTAGCCTTTTTGTAAAAAAAATTACTGATTTTTTTTTTAAGTTGTGGGCAAGTTTTTGAGAAAAATAAGATTTTCATATTTGCTAAAAGAAATTGCACCGTTATTTTTGTCAAATTTGATCAAAATCTCGATAAAAATCTATTTTAAATTAAAACCGAAAGTAAATAATATTTTTTTTTATTTTTCAGACAAACACATCCGAGACGCGGCTCTGGGTACGAAACATTGCTGTTGATATTGGATATTATTGTTATATACATGAAATTTTGGTACTATGTAATTGAAAACATTTACCTTATGTTTTTACGAAAGGAAGAAAAAGATGTGAGGGGAGAAATTGTTTTGGTATGTACAAATATAAGTATCAAATCCCTTTAACAAATAATTATATAACAATTTGTTGAATACACACCAAGTGAAACTTTTGTTTTTTTCATCTCAGCTGAAAAGTGAAATTAAGACTGATAAACTTGGAAAATAAATACATTTTTCTTTTATTATCTTAATTATTTTCACGCAATATTGTGAATAATTCATATAAAACATTGTTTGTATTTAATTAATCCAGTGATTGGTATAAACTGGTCTAATGTGAAGTAAATTTCAATGTACATAAATCACCTACTTCCTTTTCGATTAAATACAGATCCGTACAAAAATATTTATCATGTTAATGTTATAAAAGCTCAAAACTAGACTAAAACCGTTTTATAGAATATATGTATATAGATTTTGCATTACCTAATTAATTTCTTGTTGTTTTCTTCAACCTAAAAGTATTGCTTTAAAATATTTGTCCACTTACGAATTTTAAATGTTGATGTTTTTTTTTTATTTCAAAGATAACTGGGACGGCTCACGGGATAGGCAAGGACACTGCTTTAGAGTATGCCAGCAAAGGAGCCACAATAGTTTGTTGGGATATCAATGAAAGAGGCAATATTGAGACAGTGAAGGAAATCAAAGCAATGGGAGGAAAAGCATTTTCATACGTGTAAGTATAAGTTCTATCCTTATAAGGTTATAAACCTAATCATTAGTTGTTGCTTGTAGATGCAATATTTCAAAAAGGGAAGATATTCTACAAGTAGCTGAAAAAGTTAAGAAAGAAGTAGGTTTTGTGAGTATTTTAGTCAACAACGCTGGCATAATGCCATGCCATCCACTTATGGACCACAACGAAAATGAAATCCGAATGATGTATGACATCAATGTCCTTGCTCATTTTTGGGTAAATTTAAATTCTGATTTGTAGTTATATTTTATATAAACATTTTCTTTTTTCCGCAATTAGATGATACAAGCTTTTGGTCCGGAAATGATTAAACAAAAAAGAGGTCATATTATTGCTCTGTCATCGTGCGCGGGCCTTTTTGGTCTAAAAAATTTAGTACCTTACTGTGGAACTAAATTTGCCGTTAAAGGTATAATGAAATCTTTCTACGAAGAATTGCGTATGATTGGTCTTCATGAACAGGTAAGGAATGATACAACAACAAAAAAACCATTTTTTTTATAAGAAAGAACTTAAGATTTATTTTTACATTATAGATTAAATTGACAACGATCTATCCTTACATGGTAGATACTGGTTTGTGTAAGAAGCCCCATTTCAGGTTCAAGGCTATGGGACTTGTCGAACCTCAAGAAGTAGCCAAGACTATTGTAAGTGCACAAAGACGTGGCATTATGGAAGTCAGCATACCTAAGCATTATTTATATTTGGAAAAATGTGTCAGCATTTTGCCAAAAAAAGCAACTGAAATTGTGTTTGATTTCATTAACTCAGGGGTCGATTCTGATTTGTAAAAGAAAATTAAGTAAATAGCAGTATTTTTTGTATTTTTATATAAGCTTTATGAAATGATTGTTTTCTATAATAAATAAAACAAATTTAAATGTTCATGTTAACTGTATATATTGTTGTTCTATTCATTTTTTTAATTAAACAAAATATATATGAAACTAAATAACATTATTTTACTGAAAAATTTAAAAACATAATTACTCCATATGCATATCTCATATTTCTCATCTCATAGGATTTTAAGAGACTTTCCAAAATACAATGGCCCAGCTAATATGTATAGTATGCACTTTTTTTTCTGATAACAATGGAACTATAAGCTGTATAGAATTCCGCTAATGCTTAAATTAAAGCAATATAACTGCTCTATAATCATCGCCTAGCAGTTTACCTCGTAAGATGAGTATTTTAACCGATATTCTGCTCTGAAGACGTCATAAAATCGAACTTTTTAAAAAAAATGACAAATTTTGAATTGCTGTATTTTGAGACCTATTCAACCTACAAAGTTGCGGTTGTGCTGAAATAATAGCAAATTTTGTCTACTTTAAAAGTGTAATTTCTAGGATGCGTCTTTTAAAAAGTTATAAGCCAAGAACTGAAAATAGTACGAATAAGTCGAGGTTTTTCGACCAGCACGCAGTTAGTACAGATCTGTTGCCATATATCCTAAGAACTTCCCATAAAATAAGTGATGTGCATTTTTTTGCGAACTAACGCATTTTTTTTTGTTTACGGTGACTGGCCTTAACGTAGTTATGATGGGTTTAATAAAAGTATAAAGTATAAAGTATAACAAACCAAAGAAGACAACCACAATAAATCTACACCGCAAGTCTACAAATAAAGCCCGAAGATGGCCCGAAGATGGATGATCGATACCCGAAACGCGTAGCTTAAAAGTATTATAAATACATTTTAGTGTTAACTTAAAAGACTTAAATAATTATAATTAAAAATAAAATATTGGTATACCCATCGCTAGATGTAAGTTCATGCTTAAGCAAGATGCAATAGAGAAAACAAACCTCAGGTGGAACAACATCGCCACATGTCATACCACAAAATAGATGTGGCCTATGCTGAATCTGAAGTGCTCTAAGAGTTTGATATCTCTAAGCAGATAGCAAGCACATTAACTCCGTTATGGGTGTCATTACCGGCCACTGTCTAATAGGCAAGCACGCAACGAGGCTTGGAGCATTTTCCAATGATTTCTGCAGAAGCTGTATGGATGCAGAAGAGGAAGAATCGATTCCTCACTTTCTTTGTACATGTCCTGCTTTATCTCAACGACGTATGCTCCATCTAGGAGAATTCTACTGCAATGATTCTAGCGATCTGGCAAATCATGACATCAGTAGTCTCGCGCGCTTCGTTAGAAGCTCTAAGCGGTTCAACGAGTAGGAAGAAGGGTTACTATTTGAAAATTTTAGGATATGTTCTCGAACGTAAGGATAGTATGATGGTATAGTATGTTTTCAATTTTTGAAAAACGATTTTAGCGTGGAACCTTTAAATTTCCAATTCTGGTTACTTTTCTTACACAGTGACAAAATAAATTTACACATTCCTGACTTCCAAAGAATTTGCCAAAAAATAATAAATTAGTTTATCTGTAAAGGATTATTGAATCGGTGTTATCGTTATCAGTCATCAATATTTTCGATAAACTGTCAATTTTAATCAGATCTGTGATCTATTGTGAAAAGTTCTTTAAAAAACTCAAATCGCAAAATAAAAATGGTTCAATAATTAAAAAATGTATAGTTTTTTTTTTAATTAATTATTATTATTTAAACGTCCAATCATAAGCATAAAACTGAAATGTCCACAAATCCAGCCATTACCATCGTTGCATTATGTATGAATATATATTGAATATATGCATATACAAATATTCTTTAAGCTGAAATCTTAAATTTTTTTTAATTCCGCGGCAGGATCATATCGTTTTTTATGGAACTTAAATGAGTCTTTATAGAAATCGAAACCTATCGAAATTTAAATGAAAAGATAATTTCTACACAAAATCATTTTATATTTTATTGTATAATGTATGTATAGGCATAACTTGACTACATAAATATTTGCTTTGGGGTGGTTAATTTACTTATAATTTGCTATGTTTTAGATACACCATTGTTTGATAACTATACACACTCACCAAAAATACACTACATGTGATATTAAATAATAAACAAACAAAAAAATACACACGTTAATACTGCGGCATTAACATCGATTATGAACTATTGTTTTACATTTAACAAACATAAAATATAACATATCATGAGCGCTATCATATTCTAGAGTTCAACAAAAATGAGTAAAAATTTGAGAATGAGTTAGTTTTTTTTTTGTTAAATAAACTAATAACAATATTGGAACTTAAAGTTAAAGTCTTAATTCTAAGTTGTGACCTTTGGTTAATTGTCAGTATTATTTTTCCACGCCAAAATAACTACCACGAGTAAAATTATCAAACTTAATTTGTACTAAGAACATATTTTGTATGTATATAGAGAGGGTTCAATAAGGTTTTTGTAAAAATACACATAAAATATAATATAATAACACAATCACAAGTTCATTTAATATTATTTGCTGCTTTTGCAGAAGTTGTTACTTTAAGCTGTCTTATTTCGGGAAAGAGTTCAATCATCAAAATCTCAACTAATTCCTGAAAATTAAAAAAAAAAAATAAGTTTTCAAACTTTTTTTAATATTTGAAAGTTGATTTACGTAAAACAGTTGCTTATTGTAGATTGGATTTTGAAGAGCGCCAAATACTTTCAAGACACCATGCTTAGCAGCCTGAGCACCAACGAGATTACTTAATACTTCGGGAATATTATCCATGAGAAGAGCTTTAGCAGCGTTCCTTGTCATTTCCATTGTATCTTCGGATCGAAGGGGATATGAAGAGGCAAGAACACCTCCAGGCCAAAATGATTTTAATATCGCTGAGAAATAGTGATGTAGCATTGATTCTTCAAAGAGATATGCCACAGATTCTCGAATTTGTCTTAAGACAAAAAAAAAAGGAAGAAGTTTTATTCATACTTAGAAATATTGGTTATAGAAATCAATTATTGTTACCTATTGATGGTTCTACCATAAGATATTTGGACAAAAGATATAATACTTTTTCGCAACCACTTGAATACTCCACCCATGTCGAATATTTCACCCATCAATGCGTACAAGGGCTCAGCAATCGAATCCTTACTATCCAAGTCCAGCTGAAGTTTAGAATCTGATTCAGATCCCTCTAAGTACATAGATATATCATCGTCTTCACGGTGATGAGTGAGACCCCAAAATGGATCAGATGGTTTGTTATTTTCAGCTTTGGCACTATCACTTTTGAATAGCGTTGAAAGGGAGAATTTAGTTTTTCTCGGTGAGGGAGTTGTTTGTTTTAAATGGTCCGAACTGGGACTAAGGAATGTATAAATAGCTTCACTTCCGCATAAATGGTCGTCTTCTAGTATAAACTAAAGAAATAGTAGAATATATATGTTTTTTTTATATTTAGAACAAAATTTAAGGAAACAGTAATTTTTAAATTCTTTTAACAAGCGCTGTTATGGACCTACATAAATTTAAAAGCAGATATTAAATGTTTTATTCGAGTGAATTTTGATTGGTAATTTAATAAATTTAAATTTGTTTTTTTTTTCTACCCGTTTTAGATGAGTTAAAATTAAAATTCGAATTCTACCTCTATTAGATACATACAAAGCGCCTGTACCAAATGTAAAGCAAATCTGTCGATCCTTCTGGCTCTAGATCAAAGTGAACCTGGACTGAGTCCAAGTTCGGTTTAAGCCCGTTATCTTAGAATCTGTCTGTGATCTTTCTTATCTTTAAACACACGAGCCAAATTTTGGAGCTTACAGCATATTCATATTTACAAGAATATAATCATCATGATTTTTGTACTTACATTTAAATATTTCTGAACTTGTGCCCTAATTTTTTCCAAGGAGTTTTTATCGTTTTTTAAAAAGAAAAGCTTAAAGTTCGTCGGCAGGTCCATCGATTTGAGTTCATTGCACATTGGTCGTAATTTTCTATGTAGCTCCTAAAGTAAAGTATATTTTGTTTTTTGTTTGATTTCGAAAGTTCTTACAAATATATTTGTGTAATTTTAAATTTACATGAAATTGTGTAATAGAGCGTAGTACCACCCATCCACTGGATATATTACTGGGTTTTTGTTCCTTGCAATAATTTGTTGGATTATTAATATCCTCATCAACATGCACCAAAATCATAAACTGCAGGGATTCTTTTTCATCCAACACCTATCGGTTGATAAAAAATTATTACAACTTAATTCTGTACTAAGGTACTAAGAGAATACCTCAAGACTTTGAATTGTGGCCTTCCATTTTCCTATATGATCAGACCAAGCATCTGTCCGTCTTAAATGAGCTTCGGTTTGGCGTTTTTCATTTCTTAGCCACTCCATTTCTTTCTCCAATATTATAAGTACCTTGGATTCGGGTTTTACAGAGTATTTTAAAGCATCCAGTGCCAAACTTTTTTTATCTAAACGTTCCTGTATTTGTTCTAGTTTTTTTCTAGCATAGGTGGTGTGTGTTGCTACATCCATTTGGTTTTCTGTTTCCGAGGAGGTATTTTGTTCTTCTTGGCCATCGGAGAGAGAATTTATGGTGGGGTCCTTAAAGTCTTCAGAATTAAGGGCATCTTTAAGTTGCAAGTATTGTTCGCTAAGTAAAAAAGGTGGGAAGTATTTGTCTTCCAAAGTTTTAACTACATTCGATTGGATTTTATAAAATATATCAGGACCAGCATCACCCAGCAAAAAAGTCTCAATTAACTTGCGGTCAGATTTTTCTATTTTTATTTCGGGTTTTGGCACCCGAATGTGTACGTAAAAAATTTCAGTTCCCATATGATGCCATTGTGATTTGGGTGCGTGTTTCATATCTTCTACTGCCGAATAAAACGCAACTAAAGAACTCGCTTTAAGAGGTTCTAAGAATATTGTCAAATAACGTCGGCCAACGCTTGTGTTCAATATATCGGTCAGTGATAAATTCTAACAAGAGAATATTTAAAAGGTTTAAAACTTATTCGAAACGTATTTGAAAAAAAAAAAAATAAATATATATTACCATGTCATTACTGTAATTTCCTTTCCAACCGAATTTTAGTAGATTTTTCTCACACTGTGCTTTCGCAAAAGTTAATTGTTGGACATATCGTTTTAATCTCACGGCAGTTGTGAGTTCTGCACGTGACAAGCATTTTTCGTCTGAATCAGGATCTAGTCCTATAAAACATTGTATATACTTTTTTTTACAATCATTTTTTAATATTATTTAGCATTACCTTTAGCTCGTTGCAAATTTTGCATAGTTGTTGCATGCATCAAATCGTTTACAATACTAGTTCGTATTAATGAAAGCTCTTCCATATTCCCAGAATTGTTAATAATTTTTAAAAAATCTTCAAAACTTGCTGCATACTCGTAGGTGCGTTTATTTATTGCTGCCGCAGCCAATCTCGATTCAATATTTTGAACAACTTTCTGATTAATGTAATCAGGGGAAGTAAGCATGTTGATCATTGGAAAAAATACTAAAAGAGGAATTAATAATTTAAGTTTGTTCTTAAATACATATTTTAAAATTTTACTTTTGAAGGATAGAATTTCTGTAATAAGAATTTTTAAAGGAGGCAACGAGTATCCTCGTGGCAGTAAGAGTATAACCATAATTTCACTCAATTTTCGTAGAAATTGCATTTCATGGTCAACATCTTGAAGATATGAATTTGTTGAAAAAACTGGAGTTGACGAAGTTTCAATGCTGAAATAAAAGAAGAAAATATAGCTTAAATGTGTGTTATAACACAAAAACCCCTTATAAATTGAAATTAATTCTTGACCCGCGACAAATCTTTCATACAATATCCCTCCTTACATGTTTAACAAATTGTTGACTTATAAATCGAGTACGGAGAAAAAAGAAAGAAACCGAATGTACAACAAAAACTTGTGTGTGGCTTAAGTGCCAAGACAAACATCATATTGATCACTGGTTGCTATCTAAACTTTTTTATGATCAATAATAAAGCTTCAGTGTTCTATTGAATGTAACTATTGAATGTATTTTATACTAGCAGACCCGGGCTCACGTTGCTTCGCAAAATACCCTTTATTTATGTAGGTATATTATATTATTAAAAAAAGTTTACATGCCTACGTTTTGAGAAAAATCAATCCCCTTTTTTAAAAAATAATTTGTTTGTAGGTACCTACATATGTACATATGAATGTATTTTATTTTTTTGTTAGGTAGGTTCATGTTCGACAGAACAGAATCTTTAGGTCCCTTTTTTTCTTTTCTTTATCATCGCAACGATGAAATTTGTTTAAGTACATATTCAGAATTGATTTGAGCCAAAAACGTCGCGCCGTTCTTCTCGCAGAACTGGACAGTTCTTCTCGCAGAACTGGACATAAGTCTAAAAAATGTTCAACATTTTTTCATTCAAGAAGTAAGTGTGGGGAATAAAGTTAAAGTTAATTTCACTCTGCAAGTTCAATGTTCGACCACTTCATCAAGCAGTCACCATTATAAAAACGAAAATCTATAAATTCACCTTTTAATTAATGTTTCTGCAATAAATGACAATTTCAATAATCAGTTACTAAAAAGATAATTGAGACTGTTCACTTCTTCTAATTACACTGAATTTAATTTCTTTTCGATTACTTGTAAACTTGTATTATTATAGCGGATAACTGAATGCAGCTAGCTAGGGACCGATGTGGCTCGAAGGGCTTGTTGGTTAAAGTATATGGTAGTATATGATGGACAACTGTAAGCGCCATCTAAACTAAAAGTAAATTATGTTGTATTTTTTTTTGTCAATTAACAATTACAAGTAATTGTATTTGCTATTTATTCGATAAACATTATAGTACAATCTCAGCATAACTCTAATTTTTTAAAATGAGAAGTTGTTGGAACCAGAAACTTCGGAAAGTCATCATCAAGTATAGAAACAGTATACATACTTCCGTGTTAACTAGAAATGACGTATCTATATTTTTTTTTGTTTAGTCAGAGGCAGTTTTGAACTCTGTTTATTATTTTAGGCTCAGGTTTCCATAAGGCACAATATGAACAAAAATATTTTTGAACGAAGTTATAAAAACTTTGCATTGGCACTTCCTATGAAACTACTTACCTACCTACGAAACAAAATATGGAAAAGGCTTTTTCATAAAAGTATACAACAGGTGGACAGATTTTTTTCTTTAAATATTATTATAAATGAAAAATCCAAAATAACCATTGCAAATATTGAGAAAATTAAGCACTTTTAATGAAGCTACGGTTTAGTTGTTTATAACTTTGTTAATAATAATTTCCGCAATAAATAATTATATAATAATTATTTTCGTGTTTTGTACACAGCTGACATCTAAAACACATTTTTTCATATTTTGTTCACATGTGCCTAACGGAAACCTGACCCTTATTTTACTTTACATAAAATCAATGTCTAGCTTGTTTCGGGACCATTCAAATTGAGACGGTCCTTAAGACGATCGTAGATATTTTTAAGGGATCTCCAGACGCACGAGGCCCATTAACATAAAGATGCTACCTTTTGAACGTGAATGCCTCTTTATTCGAAAAATATATATCATTGTGTGAAAAACATGCTATTTTTGAAAAATCTTAATTTTTTTTTAAGAATAAGCGACGTAATTTAAACTAATATTATGAAGATCGTTAAATAATGTTAATAATTTGAATGTCTAAGCTTATTGAAATGCTTTATCACAAAATGTTGTCCTAGAAAAGAGTGGGTGTATGAGTTTTAAGTTTGTATTGAATTTTGTTCCTAGTCCTTATCTGTTTTTGTTTTGTCACATCATTTTATTTTGAATCAAATGTGATAGTAATGGCCCGTCTTGGTTATCAAACATAGTAGCCATGTCATTCAATACATTAATCAAATTCCAAAAATAAAACTAATGTTTCAAACACAAAAAAAAAAAAAAACTTACGCTCTGGCTTCAGATATTCGTATTTTTTCCAAATGAACGGTCACACGGTTAACCATGTCAACAGCTATAACCTTGGCCGCATCGACTTTGATGGCACGCTCACGAATTTTTTGTACAGCGTTCCACAAATCCTCGCGCAATACATCATTGATGAGTTTGGGTTTTGTCGCCACATGTCTTGAATTAAAAAATTCACATAATTATTTTATTAATCAAAATTGATTGACAATGTTATCAATCAATAACAGAAGTACATACCCCAACCATGGTGACATGAAATCTCGCAAGACATATTCAATTATTTGCTGAAGTTGCAAGTCAACTGTTTTTCCAAAAATCAAATGCAAATTCGAAGGATTCTGTATTGGTTTTGGCAAATCAAATATGCTAGACCTAAGGAATAGACAGCCACATTAAAGGGAATATATTGTTATATTCGCCCTGTCCATTAATTAACATTAAAGGTAGGTACTTACTTAGTAGCATTATAGACTATTGAATAGGGTTGATGGATTAGTTTAGGCTGTGTCTTTGAGGTCAAATTAAAATGAATATGGATTGTTCCAGCAATGGCTACAAGATAAAAAGAATGAGGAAGTGAATATTTATAGAAATAATAGCAGAGGTCTTAGCTGTTATCTGAATATTTTTTGAACTTACCTCCCAAGATAAGAATAATGGAATAGACAATAAACAAGAATATATAAAAAAACGATGGGTAGCAATAGATTGTAGCCAGCAGTGCCGCTAAACATCCTCCCAGGCAATAATGTATATTCATTTCAACTAGTTTAGTTTGTCTTGAACAAAGTTCTCTTTAATATTAATTATTACAATTTTATCTTCAGATACTTTTGGGTCATGTTCTCCTTAATTACGTGCGATAGAAATAATTCACTATTTCATATCGTTGATTTTACGTGACTGTAGGAAAATTGCAAATACATCACGCGATAACAATTAGTTCTTCGATTTTTCTTAGCACCAATCAATACTGCAACAAGTTATGAGGTTTACTTCATTTTTTTCTTCAGCTAATTGAACAAAGTTCTTCGATTTTTTAAAACTTTTGATTGTGTGAGCTTAAAAAAGGTAAACGCCAAGCAAAACCACTTGAAAATTTTAACTGAACTGACAGCGATACTGCACAACGGGCGTACCATAATTATAACGAAGGTTTTAAAGAGAATGTCAAATAAAACTGATAAGGCAAAACAATAACAAGAAAATGGATAACAACAAACGATGCCAAAATAAAGGAAAACAAATAAAAGGCATTGGTTTGTTGTTGGATTACTTGTAACTACGAAGGGGTGTAGAAACAAATGGAACAGATTTTTTCTAGTACAATAATTAATTTGGGCTCATCGTTAAGTTTTCCCATGGGTTTGTTTGAATTAAAAAAGAGATACAGCCGTGAGCTCGGATTTATAAAAAAATAAATTCGAAACGATATCTGAAGAGGAAAATGCAGAAGATCGTCATGAATGCAGATTAAATTTGCACATTAATATATATATTTATTACATTGACCACTTTTGGCAAAATTGCAAAAGTAAAAATATTTTTTTCCCGCTAGCGCAGTTATTTTGTGAAAATTTTAGCTTCCTGCATCATTTTTATAAGTTTCCCAGTCAGAAACACTATCCTAAAATAAGGTTGAAAATTTTCACTTTTGTACTTTTATGGTTAAGGCTTATCATTAAAAAGAAATTAAAAAAAAAGTGTGAGTGCTGGTACTGACGGTTAAGATGTGTAACCATCAAATTAAATATTCAAGTGCTAGTTTTACATCACACAACGTGGCGAGTTCGATCTGTCAACCAAATTTCAACCCAAACTCAACGTACCCAACATTGAACGTATCCAATATAAATCAACGTATCGTGACGTGTAACAGCACAACGTAATGTGCTACAGAAATTTTCACTTTTTTTGTTTTACCCTACCGCGCTGCCGGCATAGACTGCTTTTAAACGCTGCAAATATGCTGCAATTACCCTTGCAATTTTTAAGCATGTAGGCGGGGGACGTATGCGGTGTCCGGGGTAGGCAAAGTTGCTGAGGTTGAAATAATTGCAGAGTTATCGCTCTTTCTTCTTTGTGCTTTTTCTTATTGTTTGAGACATAAGCGGAGTAAAGAGTGAGGAGATATTATTTCCTTCTCATTTAACAAAAATTGCAGGTATTAAAATTTGCAGCGTTTAAATGGATGCTGCAATCGGAAAGAAACTCAAAGGGGAATTGCGGATAGAAATTGCAGTCGTCTAAAAGCAGTCATACATAGATGTTGTTTACACATCAAAAATGTATAAGATTTTGTTTATATAATTTTGATCAAAACAAATTAAAAAAAAACATCGGAATCATCAAAACAAACATACCTACTTACCCTGAATGAAAAGATTCAAACAAAACAAAACGAATAAACACTAATGTTAAAAAAAAACTGCAAAAACGCAACAAATACTTTTTGACGTTCTACTTTTTAGTTTATTCTTAATGTTAATACTTTTCCCGGCAGTTTTTATAGAATTTTTTTAGTGTCGCTAACAATTTTTGGAAATAAAATTTTACTCAGATGCTAAACACTGGAATTAAAGATAAAATAAAAAAATTGCGGTGAAATTAAAAAAAAAACTATATCCAGTGGATATTTTATTCACGATTTAACATTATTTTGCAAATCTGGATGAAACTGGCGAAGTTATGATCGCCGCCTCAGAACCTTTGGTAAGAAATTGCTTAAGATTATTTCTTTATTAAACATTATTTAAAAAAATAAAATTAAAATAAACAAATAATATTTGCCAAAGGAATTCATTCCTCGGGGGCGTCAGGCGGTTGAGGAGCACCCAGGTCCAGTGGTGTCTATGCCAAACTCCAGCATCCCTTCCGAGAATGTTCTTCTCTACCGCATGCAGAATGTGAATATTTCCTCTAAAGATGAGTTAAATGAATTTTGGTATATACGCGAAATATATTCTGAATGTCGACGAGATACTCCACGAACAGAAAATAATAATCCAACAAATAACCCCGACTACATGACCGATTTCTATGTAAACTCTGAAGAAGAATTGTATGTAAAGAAAAATACTGCTGTTTGGAACAGAGGTAGTTATTTTATTTTATTAACACATAAACAGAAGAAAAAAAAGTCAATGATAATAATTATTATATTTTTCATTTTAGGTCTTTATGCAGAGAGAGGAGTTTTGCCGCGAATGTGCTTTACTTGTGAAACGCCCATAAAATTTGCATTCTTCTGCAACCAAAGCTTTTTACATGGTATTCTAAAAAAGAAGGAGTGCGATAAGACTAATCTCACATCCATATGTCTTATTGGTAAATTTACTTAGATTACCTATATAATTTACTATTTTTTTTAGCTTGCATTAAGGCGATCTTCCAAGTTTGGAGCCTTGTTTTTAAATTACATATTTTGAAAAAAACGGTCTTAATTTTAATATGTTTTAAAAATTATCCAAAAAAGCTGGTGACAATTGCTTAAAGAAAATTGTTAAGCTATAACTTTTCCTTCAAACATTTTGAGTCTTGACTAAGTAAAAACAAGAGCACCTACAGGGAATCGTATACCGAGTTTTTGAATATATATGTAGGTATAGGCAATTGTAGGACATAATTGTAAAAAAATCCAAAACAATGCCAAAAATTTCAGAAAAAAAATTGGTAAAAAAGCTGATGTATAAAAGCCGAAAGAAAAATAACATTTTAATCTTTTCTTTATATTTATGTTCAATTAATTCTATATGAATCTATAGATACTAAAAAATAAATAAGTTATATACTGTTTAGTTATTATTGATCAAATAAGATTTTTATTTCCTTATAAACTGTTAATATGTTCACGTTTTTATTAAAATGTTCTTGATTATCTTTTTCAGATGCATCATGCCTACGTGTTTATTGTAGTAATGGCGAAGATTTTACATCAAATTTAGAATTTCCCGTCTCAAATGTCTGGGTCACTAAATTCGGAATACTTCTTGAAAAAGAAGCAACCAATACGATTGTTCAAAATCTTGCTATATCAATGCCCCGAATATTTTCCCTTTCACATCCACTTGATGAAATTTGTCCGGTACTAATTAAATCATCAAATAGTGTTGTTAGTTATCTCACCGAAGCTGATTACAGTGTTATTTTCACTACTGAATCCAGTGATTTGGTTCTACTCTATGACAATAAAATGGGAAAACATTTTGTGTCTAAATTAAGAAAAGCCACAGAAGATGAAATATCCTATGTTGGATGTAATAACGATACAGCATTTTGTAGTGCGACTGTTAATCAAACTCAACGGCCTGGAATGTCTAGTTTTTCTCAAAACTCCATGAAATTCTCAGGTAGGTAGATACTCGGAAAAAATAAATAATAAGAACAACATTCATAAATACATAAATTATTTTAATTCTTATTAAACAAAAAGCTGGAGCCAAAAACAGTACAGCATATATGCCGCGATCGAGTTTAGGAAACACTGGTTATAATCCTCATATCAGTAAGTTTCTTAGTTCTCAATCGATAAACAGTGGTACCGGAAATTTTAAGTGAGTTATTCCAATAATACGTATGTAATAAGATTTATTAAATTTAATCTTCTGTCTTTAGCCGAACAAGTAGCCAATCGCCTTTAACTCGTTTGCAATCCTCTATGGGTGCACATTCATTGTCAATGCAAGATATAAGAAAACCCGGGCAGGCACAACCATCCAAAGCAATTATTCCGGATTATTGTTTGGAACATATATGGACCGAGCAGATATCCTCGAAGTGAGTTTAATTTACATATGTTAAAAAATAAAAATATTCTAAATTTATTTTAACTCGTTTCAGAGAATTTTGTGAAATTGCAACAAAGGCATTTGTACATATTGATTTGATCGGACAGACTTATCTCTGTTTTCTACTTCCAAGATCTGGAAAACTTCAATTGATACGAATAATGAATTTCGATGAAGAAAATACACAAATTGAAGGCGAAATGTTTTCGATAGCTGCAAAAGATGCTGTTGTCTTGGAGGTACATACATAGGTGTTATACAATGAAAAAATCAAGTACACTTTAATTTGTTTACTTCCGGTCTTTAATCGCAAAACATTATTTTTACAAAGGCTTAAAGTATTTTCACAAATCAGTTTTTAAACTTCTACATTTATGTTCCCATACTAAATTTAACGCATTCTAGAGCATCAGTTACTACAAATTCTTAAACTTCTCCCTTGCGAAGCAACAAGCACTCCTGATACTTTTTGAATTCCATTTTCCATCACCTTCACTTTAGAGATATTTCTTTAACTAAGAACATAAGGGTGTCCTGGTAGAAATTGGTGTACATATATATTTATATACTAATGCCGACTAATGCAGAATTCTTGTAAATCTTGCAAGACAGAATGCTGGTCTTTTCCTAGATTGTAACTGAAATTACCACGAAACGTTGTTTAATCGCTTATTTCCCATCGCTTAGTATCCACTGATCTCTCACGTTATATAAATATAGCAGAATAGAAAAGATTGCTATATGGAAAAGCTAACTAATCTCAACTTATTTTAGAAAATGAAAATGATAGCAATTCTTGATCCCAGTGGAACATTAACATTATACACAGGAAAAGTGTTTGTGTCAAAAGTTCATGTTGTTGCTGTTATTCCTTCTTCATTGCCCCAAAGCAAACCATCATGCTCTCCATTTCCAAGGTAAGCTTTGCTAAAACCACATTTTTCTATCATAGAATATAAAGCTTACAAAAATATTTTGTAGAAGAAGCAGTCTTCTGCCAACAGCTCCTCAAAAAAATGATTCGAATTTTGAAGAGGAATTACACATGTTATCTCCAGTACATCCACTACAGCCTTTGTTTCCTATTCGGTAAGTGTAAAACTAGCAGTTTGACAAGAAATTGAATTTTTTTTTTATTTTTTACTTCAACAGAAATACCAGTGGTGTTTGCTTAAACCTACGCGATCCCGCTGGCAATCGTTTAACTCTTGTTTATCCAACGGGAAAAATGTATCGTTTATCGCTGCCACTTATTAATGAAACATACTTTGTTACTCGCTGTATAGAAGCCCTAAGACGCATTTTGAAAAAGGAAACTTTTATTCAATTAATAACTCATTGGTATGGTGCGAGAAATCCGCCTGGGTCAAAAGATTTCAGTGGCGAAAAAGAATGGCAGACTTTTAAAACAGTTTTATCTGAAATGATGGGACGTGTAGCGAGTTCTGATGATTCAAGTATAAATATTCCATGCCAGCCGGAAGAACCAAAAAAGAGAAGGAAAAATGATGAAGTCTTAGATGGTACTGATGATGATTGGGAGTATTTGGAATCGATTTTGAACAAGGGCAGCAAACAAGGTCCATTCAAAGGCAATACTATTAAATTCGTTGATTGCAATGCTATACTTTTCAAAAAAATTCCTAAAATATTTTTTGCTTTCCATTTGTTGTATGAGGATTTAAAGCTCGATAACACTATGCATGACAGTTTGTGCTCTTTAGGAGAGGTGAGTAAATCACAATGCGACTGACTATAAGTTTCATTAGAATTATATTTATCTTTCCTTTAGTTTCTTTACCAACTAGCAACGGATATGCAATTAAGTGGACATTGCCTTCACTATTTTCTGGATTTTCCTCACTTGGCAAATATTAAGTCCCAGAATATTTTCACCGAAGATCACGCAAAACAAATGTTTGATAAAAACTTGCTTGCAGAACCTGTTCCAAATATTTTCCAGCAAATTGAAAATATACTCAAACATCGTGAAATTTATCAATATTCGTTTATAGAAGGTATAAATACAACTAGCAGAAATGCTTTACAGGTAAAACACTTTAAAATATAAATATTCCTAGAGCTACTTATTGGATTTGATTTCTTTTTATTTAGTTAATTTCACTCATAATTCATGGATGCTTGAAAATTAAGAATTGGATTAAGCCTCTAGAATTTCCCGATACAACGTATTCGGATATTCCAAAGAGAAAGAAACGATTTATTGCAACAAATGTGCCTTTACATGAACAGCTGATTCAAATGTTAATTAATATGGGTGAGTTGGATATTATTTAATGAAATCAAAAAATAAATTTTAGATGTGGACAAGACTAGGCATTTCTTGAGGCGGTTCCATATCTGGGCAAATTGCAAAAAATGGTACTATTTATGTTAATTTTAAGTAGATTTTGATTGTAAAGGGTGTCCAGCGCGAATTTTTCAATTTGAAATTGCGATTATCGAAATACTAGCGGGTTGGGGTAAGTAGGAGGGGTATCACTCAAAGCGCAGGATTTGCGGATTGTTAGTCGCCATGAGTCACTGGTCGGGAGCGCACCGTGCGTTTGCGGTGGAGGCGGTGGAGGCAAGAAGGCACAATGGTCAATAGACCTATTCCTGGACCATCAACGTCAGCAACAACGCCAGAACATGTGTCTGAAGTTAGAAATGAAATTATTCGAAATCCACGTAAATCGATAAGGAAGATTGCGGCCTCCACAGGAGTATTAAAAATCAACAGTGCATGTTATTTTGAAAAAGAAATTAAAGCTCGACCCGTACAAAATGCAAATTGTTCAGTATCTCAACGAAAGTGACTATCCTTTGCGAGAATCCTTCGCAAGAACAATGCTGGAACGTTTTCGGACAGCACTTACGCTTGGAAACATTTTATTCAGTGATGACACCCTTTATTACTGAAAGCATATCAACAACTCTAAAATAGTAAAATAAATTCAAATCGAAAGTATTTGCCTGCAGAAATTTGAATTTGATAGTGTTGATGGACATTTACAAACTCGACCTATTTACATTCTTTCTTTTGTCAGACATAAAATCAATTTCAATTTCTCGAAAAAAGCTATCCACCTATCCCAATATTTTCAGATACGTTGACTTGGTCTTGCATCAGCTTTTTATTGGTTACAACACAACCCGATCCGGAAAGCTTTAGATTGACCTCTAAAATTTAAAAACAAAATGGTTCACTTCGCCTCTTTTCTTATATTCTAAAATCCCGCCATAGGACGACTTTCCCTCATAAAGTAACCGGATAAGTGGTACTCAGTTTTTTAGATAGTGTCTCAACTAACATTTTGCGCTAGGGTTGCCTGACAAAATATAAATAAGGCAACCCTGCCACGCTTTAAAGGTCGATTTTTGGATTTTTGCAATTACCTGACCCAGCTCATAAAGTAGGGTTTAGTGATAAAAAAATATCATGTGAAAGCAAAATTTATTTAAAAAATTTAAAATGTGTGTCTTTTTTAAAATCGGAATTTCAGTGGGGTAAATAAGGGTAAACGAAGAAAAAAGTCTAGTTTTTTTTTTTATTTTCTAAACGAAAAATGATAGAGATTTTTTTGGTTCTATAGATCAATAGATTTTATAAATACAAGAAAGTCATACATATAAAAAAAAATTTTAGAAAATCTAAAACTAGAGATAAAAAGATTTTAAAGTAAAAAAATGAAAAATAGATGTTGGAGAAAAAAATCACCTAAAATCAGGGGGATGTTTTGTAGAAATAAATTTTATATATTTAAGAAGCAGATAAGAAATTTAAAGACCCGTGTAAGCAAAATTTTTGATTTGAGCTTTTTTATTGGCTAGATGTATTTTTGAACAATATATATTTTTTTTAATCAATTTTTGTTGGTTTTTGATTTTTTTCCTCTCTACCCTAATTGGTATTTTCATTTAAAACAACATCAACATAAAGAGAATTTTATTACGATTACGATGATACTTTGTTGTTTTCAAAACCGTTTTCCACTTTTAGAGTTGCCGAACTTTTAATTTACGACGTATTTAAATTTCTCATAGCGTTTAAAACAATTTTAATAGTCTCAGAGAGGTGCCCGCCGATTTTGGGACAAAAAATATAACCGAAATGTGAGTAATTGGGTTAATAGGTACAAGTGTCATGATATCAAATTCAAAAGCCTGGCAGTTTTTTTTTTCTCAGGTAGGTTAAAAATTGCCATTTTTCCAATTTTTGTGACAGGAGTATTTCCAGTTAACTTAATATTTTAAACAAATATTGGTGCTCTGTCATGTTTCCTAAAAACAGATTACAAATAATAGACGGAGAGCCAGCGACAAAAAAGTAACGTCATTTCATTAAGAAAATATATGGTGAATTGTCTGCCACTTATCCGTTAGTGGGGAGGCTGTCGGTACGAGGCTAAAGGTTAATATTAGAACAAAAACGTCATTTTATTAAAACTGATTTTTGGTTTGATGATGCAAACTACTATTTTATGTAACATATAAAAAAGGCAGACAGTTTGTGTGATACGAAGATGGTGCCAGACTGTGGAGAAGGTCGAGAAAATAAGGGGTTAATTACGTCATTTCATCAAGATTGGAAAAAATTATAAAATTTTCAAAATTCCATTATAATCCTGTAATCAAAAAGGCAGACAAATATTTCAAGCCCAACACCCCGGCAGACACAATTATATAAACCGCGAAAATATCAAAAAGCTATCCACCTATCCTAATATTTTTACAGATACGTTGAGTTGTTCTTGCATCAGATTTTCATTATTTACAACACAAACTTATCCCTAAAACCATTAAAATTTGAAAACTAAATGGTTTTGTTATGTTTGTTGGTTTTTACAGATTTTACTTTTAAAAATTGTACACCCTACTCGCAGTTTACTTCTTAAATTTGTTAATGTTGCAGCCCTTGTTTTTTTTTTTTTACTTTTTCTATCATTTCTATGGAAAAACATTTAAACGACATTTTTTTGTTGTAAGATCATTTATAAATCCCACTAGTAACACAAATTTAACAGGGGATCCATAACTGAAAGGGTGTCTTTATAGAATATTCTTAGTAGTATCAAATGAAACCGGTCTACGAATTTTTTTGTCAACCCTACCTTTTAAATTACAATTGAATTTCAGACATGACAAGAACCGATGTAGAACGTTTGCCAGTTTCCTTGCATTTAATAATTGCCGAGTGCCTAGAACATGGACGTCTCGCACCTCCGATGGGTTGTGCGCCACCAACTTACGAACTAATATTACGCTCTGAGTTGCTGGAACACACACGTTATCAATATTCCACTGAGCTTTATTCGGTGAAGTTCAGCAAGGCAAATATTGATGCTGAAGATTCTCTATCACCACGATGTCCTCCCAATCCAAATGGTTTTTCCCGAGCAGAATCAGCCGATGATGATGGCATGGAAAATATTGACACAAAACTATTAAGCTTACGATTCCCTGACGACTTACGCATAGCAGAAGTTCGAAGATTGCTTATAAGTTCGGAGCCAGTTCTAATTGATATTTCTCAATCGCCTGGTATATCTGATCATGAGTTTATTGAAGAACAGGAAAAACAATTGTATGCATTATGCACAAGAACCATGACATTACCAATGGGAAGAGGTATGTTTACATTGCGAACATCAATTCCTACTCCAACGGAATCAATGCCAATTCCAAAACTGTGTCTTACCGGAAAAGAGCCAGTCAAGGGAGCAACTATTGAGATGCAGCAGATTGAATTTCCAGCAAATATGAATTTATGGCCAAGTTTTCATAATGGTGTTGCAGCTGGTTTGAGAATTTCTCCAAATGCAAGAGACGTTGATTCGACTTGGATTGTATATAATAAACCAAAAGGGCCAACTGAAGTAACAACAGAACATGCTGGCTTTTTAATGGCTTTAGGGCTTAATGGTCATCTTAAAACTCTTTCGTTTATGAGCATATATGAGTATTTAGTTAAATGTGATGAGATGACAAGCGTTGGGCTTTTATTAGGAATCTCGGCTACGCACAGAGGTTAATAATAGGTTTAAGCTGTTTTTGATTGCTTAACCAAATGTTTCCGTTATTTTGTAGGTACAATGGACACAACGACAACAAAGCTTCTTAGTGTGCACATAGAAGCATTATTACCAGCTACTGCTTTAGAATTGGATATTCCACAGAATATTCAAGTAGCCTCTCTGATGGGGATTGGTCTCATATATCAAGGAACAGCTAAGCGACATATAGCCGAAGTTTTACTTCAAGAAATAGGTAAATTTAAATTAAATTTTGTTTGAAAATTAAGAAAATCAAATGAATTGTATTAATTTAAGGTCGACCCCCTGGTCCGGAAATGGAAAATAGTGTTGAACGTGAATCATATGCCCTTACCGCTGGTCTGGCTCTAGGTTTGGTTACTTTGGGACACGGCGAAGCTCCAGCTGGTCTGAGAGACTTGCAACTACCTGACACCCTACACTATTACATGGTTGGCGGCAATAAACGACCATTACTCGGATCCCAAAAAGAGAAGTACAAACTACCTTCATTCCAAGTGCGAGAAGGTGATACTGTCAACATTGATGTCACAGCTCCGGGTGCTACTCTAGCTCTTGGCTTAATGTTTTTCAACACCGACAATAAAGCAGTTGCTCAATGGATGGATCCTCCTGATACAAGTTACTTACTTGATCTTGTACGTCCAGATCTGCTTCTCCTGCGCACAATTGCCAGAGGTTTAATTTTGTGGAAGGATGTAGAACCAAGCTCAGAATGGCTGTTCAATCAGTTTCCAGCTAATCTTAGATTCGATATTAACCGGGGGCCTGTGCCAAAGAAAGATCTAACAGATCATGAAGCTATAACGTGTGTATTACTTATTTCATAAAACAAAAATATTCCTTAAAAAAATTATTTGAAACTATTCCAGGCAAGCATACTGTAATATAATTGCCGGGGCAGCTGTCTGCATAGGTCTCAAATATGCAGGAACTGAGAACAAAGAAGCTTTCAAGTCCCTGAAAAAAACTATAAAACTGTTCCTTGGATTCTCGGGGAAATACGTTGGTGAATATGCTGGACGAGCCACTGTGGAGAGTAGTCTTATGCTGATCCTAATCTCTATATCGCTTGTGTATGCTGGAACAGGAGATTTGGAAATAATGCAAATGATTCGTTATTTGCGTTCTAGAATTGGGACCGCTCATTCTCAAGTAACTTATGGCTCTCAAATGGCAATACATATGTCATTAGGATTTTTATTCCTCGGTGCCGGTCGCTATACACTTTCAAAAAGACCTGAAGCGGTAGCTGCTCTTGTATGCGCATTGTTTCCCAAATTTCCCAATCATAGTAACGATAATAGGTACGAAGGGTTTTATTTTTTTTTTGTTTCGTGTTATTACTTTTAATACAATCTTCCATCCATCGATACCCATTATTAATTTATTATATTTTTTTTTTAGATATCATCTTCAAGCCTTTCGTCATCTTTATGTACTAGCTGTTGAACCACGACTTTTTCTTCCACGAGATCTCGATACAAAAAAATTATGCCTCTGTCAAATTTCGTATATTGAAATTGGTCAATCTGAGCTAAAAAAGCTCCCCATGGCTCCTTGTATGCTTCCCGAACTTAGCACTCTAAAATCTGTGATTGTAGACGATAAGAATTATTGGCCAGTCTGTTTTGAAAAAGGACGCAACTGGGATCAGTTGGTGTAAGTCCCCCAAAAAATGTCCATAAAAATGCATTTATTAAATTATTTCCTTTAGAAAAGCATTAGAAGTATCTGGTTGCATTGACATTAAAAAACGTTCGGGATGCCATTCACATTTAGATGACCCGGATCGACTCAAAAGTCTATTCGCACAAACACTCACCACAGAACAGTATACATGCTGGAAAATAGACACTAAATCGCTAGAAACCTTCTCATCCGATCCCATTGTCATTGGTTTCACTGATAGATTCTTGAGTATTGATGCGAGGGAAAATAAACTTACAAAAGTGGAAATGGAACGATATCAACAATTGATAGTGATCTTCTATAATTCAGTGATAAAAGACAAAATGCACGGTTTGCCAATATATTTATCAATTGTCAATGTAAGTCGACTTTTATTTCTTTCTTATAATATGTTTTTAAAATTGTTTTCAAATAATTTTTCTTTAGACTTTGCAAGCAATTAAGGAGAATGCAAAAACCTATGATGTGTGGCAACTTAAACTCATTGAAATCTATATACGAACGCAAAATGAAAATATCCTAATTTCAAAGGAAATTGTTAATTCTGTTTTGGACAATTTAAAATCATACATTGAAAGCTGTCAGATGTCATGCAGGGATCATTTAAAGCGTTTTATTACATCTCATTGCTTTGATAGCTTATGTGAACTAAATTCCGATGAAATATCAAAAATTCTAGCCGTTGTTGTCTTTTATGGCTTACTTCCTAATGTTCTCAGTTTGGTTGATTTGACTGGCACTGTAAATTACATGCGTTTGTTATATGAACTAAATAAAATCAACATGGAGACAAGTACCATTAATTGCATTATAAAAGTATTGGATTTTCCTTGATTAATTGTTAAAACTTAAAATTAAATTTAGCTGTAAAGTTTTCCAAACGTTTATTACTAATTGTATTTAAATAAACTAATAAATACTGAATTATCATTTGAAGTTTGAAGAAAAACTTAATAAAAAAGATTTTTTCCAATGGGAATGAAATTTTTTTTTTTAAATCAAAAATCATATTATTAGATCTTGATTTATTGGGAGATCGACTTATTTTCAGGCGCCAAATTTATAAAAAGACCCTACACATAAAATCAGACAAAACAGAATTTTGGAGAAGAGCTTTGTTTTGACGTCTTATGCATTTCCTAAAAAAATTACCTTAATTTGGACTAGGTCTTTCGATTTTGAGGGGAACATTTTTGTTTAAATTTGATTTTTTGCAAGTCGATGGAAAATTATTTTCTTTAGAAAACTTTATTTCACATTTTTTGTAAAGTTTTGAAAATGCGCCCAATACCTTACACGGCGGTGATGTGGAAAAAAGTGCACTGAAAAAAAAAACTTTTGCTGTAACATTTACGCACGCTTTTTTCAAAATCCATTGCTCTTACGGAAAGAGTGTCAGAATGTGCTTTGTGTAAAATTGTATTCTAGATATAGATATTATACATATATATATATATATATAGATATTCTAGATGTAACATTGGCTACAAAACATGAACATAACTATTATTTGATGGGGAAATTATTGTTTGCGTTTCATACTTAATTCTTTGAATACAAAACGTGAAAAAACTGGTTTTTAAGAACTTTGCATTTTGAGCACTAACTGCAGAAAGTCAGACCTAAGATATCAAATTGTCATTGCAAGAGGAGAGTTAGTGGGGGAAACGCCAAATTTTTGTTTATGGCGTTACAAACTTGACCTCCCCGCAAAGTAGTTTCCCTAAAGAACCCACACCTCCTAGCCATGAAAATCCAACGCAGTAACTAAAACGCCATGGGACTTACTATAAAATTAAATACATAATAAAGTTCGTTTTATTAAACATTTTAATTTAAAAAAGGTTATCGTTCACTATAAAAAATATGCCAAAACCAAGAGACCTTTTTCTTCACTGCCATCTGAATTTGCATTATTAATTGGCATCAATTATCTTTGAAGGTGGCATATACATGGGAGCACTTTCAGTGTAGGATGACGAAGTAATAAGTTTTCTTCTATCTGTAACTCCAAACATCCCAGACTCACGAGAACTTATTTTCTTTTCAATAACTTTATCGAAAAATCTTGCCAATTTAACCGAATCTGTTGTTCCAGCTGCCAAACTGCGAGTATTTCTACAGTTTAGCCAAATTTCTTCAGCTCCACATTGCTCAGCTGAAATTATTGAAATTATCTTATCGAGAAATAATATTTGTATTTTAAAAACCAACCAATTCCACCAGATTTTGGTAACATTTTTGGATGCCTTTTTTCATCTACTAAATCAAGTTTAGTTCCAACAACTAATATTGGAATTTGTGTCGATCCAAAGAATTGTTCTGGATCGAATACTGCCGATTCTGAGGATAGAGAGGAAGTATTGTTGCCTTTTGCAGTATCTTTGCCATCTTTATTTAGTATCTCGTAAAGCCACTCCTTTAGATTCTCATGACTTTTCCGATTTGTCAAATCATGGACTAAGATTATTCCATGTGTTGGATTGTAAAATACTCCTCTTGAGTTTTTGTGATTTAATGAACCTCCTATGTCGAAGAGTTCAATAAAAAATGTATTTTGCTGAGGGGTTCCTTCTTTGTATTCGTGTAGTTTCACTTCTATTGAACACCCAACAGTCCATCCGGGCTGTGTAAGGGATTCGTTATGAGCAATTAAATGGGTAAGACAGGTTTTTCCCACGCCTATAATATATATTTTGGTTTAGAAAATAATGTAAGTGATAGTATTAATTTAATATTTTTTACCTGAATCTCCAACAAGAAGGATTCGCACTTTATCGATGTTTTTAGCCATTTCTTGAAACTGAATTTTATTTGTGGAGACTTGATTTTTTTTTATTTTTATTTTTTTCTTCTGCTTCAAGCTTCAACACAGCTGATTTTGACATTTTAATTTAAAGAGGTCATCACAATGATTAGGCTAGTTCAGATGAAATTAAAAGAATAATAAAAGGAGATCTGTTTGGAAACTTGAAAATTCTTAGAAATTTTCATAAGCTGCCCAAAGTTTTATTTAGCTAATTCGAAGCAACAGTGAGTAAGTGAGATAAGCCGATTTTCATTGAAAATCGATTCAGTTAGTTATAGTGAGACAGTGAGTGAGGAAAATGAGATGTTATATAACTCGCCGGAGATTTCAACAGCGACTTGGTGCATTTCTTTCATTGAAACTCATCACTAAAAAATTTAAATGAGACACTTTTGGGCAGTATTCACGAAGCGCTCATAAATGGCTTTTAAAATTATGAGAAAATTTCATTTTAAATTCGATTTGTTCCTCTTTAATTTAAAATTTTCAATAATTTGAAGTTAAGTTAATTTTAACAAAATTCTGATTAAATGGTACTAATCAATCAAAACCGGCTGATTAAATATTGTGATGAATTAACAGCATAAAATAATGTATATGTATGTATAAATTGCAATTAATGTTATTAGTTGATTGCATACTACGATTTTTCTATGACATTTGATCAACTTAGTTATTTACAACATTAGCCAAGTTTTATTATCTACGGGTCTTAGTCTGGGTTATCGTTAAACACGTAATACAAAAACAACCAGAACTAAAAATAAGTTATTAGATACTCTGGTGGACAGATGGCTTTTTCAGTTTTGCAAATGGTAAGAGGTAGTGCAAATTGTAGTGTAAAGAAAAAAGACAGTAGGGGTATCCATGCAACGTCGTATAGTCCTCGTAAACGTGGTAAACTGCGTAAATCTGTCAAACGCAGTTTACAAATTTTACAACAACTTTACGCCGTTGCATGAATACTCCTAATATCTTCATGAAAAATAAATAAACATTAGAAAAAAAGAGATGAGCATATTACAACGCTGTTTTCATTTGGATCAGTATTGTTTTAATTTATTGGAGTGAACCATATGGTTTGTATTAATAATAAAACGCGGCTATTATCTTTATATTAACTGTTTTTGTTTTTTTTATTGAATTGAAAAATCATATTTTGAGAATAGATCATACCAGGTAGAATTCAGAATGACGTTTTCGAACTTATTTAGTGCTCACTCGGATGTTCCTTAGTACCAAAGGTAGTCATCTGGGAGTTTGGACCTTTTCTATTTATTTTCGTTCTTTAGTGATATTCCTTATACAATTTAACTAGGATCACATATTCTCCTCCTGACAATTTTAATATTTGGTGTGGTAAAATAAGGTTTCCCTATCTGGAAAAGAACCTAGAATTCTTTTGATTATTCTCTTTCGCTGCACGAACTCATGGCTCGGTTTTAGTTTCAAAGATCTGGGTGTTGGCTTTAATTCTGTAAATTCTTGCATAGAACATAATTGATTTTATTTTTAATAAAATTAGTTATAAATAATATTGTGAGCAAAATAATTTAACGATCCGTACGTTATACTCTTTCCCTGTAAAACTCCTACCTACGTACTGTATCATAGTTTATGTTTTTCGTTTGTGCAATATAAAAAGGAAAAGTGTCCGATTATTTATCAAATCAAGAATAGATACCTTCAGTTTTATTTATTAAGTTAATCCTTTTTTTTTGGCGCGAGTCACTCTGTAACTGTAACTACTCTGAAAACAGGGGGATGCATCGATTTGAGTGTTCGGGATTATGATATATACAGCACCTTAATGCATTTTGCCTTCTTTTCTAACCACCTAGTTAGGTGCCTACATATGTACATATATATATATTTTATGACATATTTAATTCCTCACCATGAGTTTAAAAAAACAGTATTTTTTATAGCCTCTTCTAATCAATTATGTAGGCTAGCTAAAGGTATCTACTACATTGGTAGATATCCCTTTGGATTACTTCTGCTTCATTTTTCTATTTCAAACAAAATGAAAGTTCTCATTTTCTTTTGAATATTTTTCTTTCATTAACAGAGGATAGAAAGAAAACTTAAAAAATCTATAAAGGTAGATAAAATACATAATGTATTTATATGTACCTTCGAAACTTTAGGTTTTTAATTTTTTTTTTTAATAATTATGTGTGTTATTTGTTGATGAATATTTTAACCATCATCCATGTTTACTGGCAAAGCAGGCTTTGATCTGATGTCAAGAAACATCTCAAATTACATAGGTGTATTGAACATTTTAACCGAAACGAATTAAGTAGGATTTTTTTATTATTTAAATACATTAAATAAATATATTGGAACTTGCGATTCTGTTTTATGTATGATTTACTTACTAAATCTTAAATAATAATATATAATGTTTGTATGTATGTTTTTTTTTTGAACTATTTAAAAAATAACTTTTGAAAATGCCAGGTATAGTGTAAATTAATTGCAGTATGAATTTGCCACGAAAAAAATGCCCCCACTATTGGCTATCCTAAAAAGAATACATAATTATATTTTTAATGAAGCTTATTGAAAGTGTGGGGTGGCGTATGTGTAACATTTTTTCAACAGTAATCATTATATTTATAATTAGGTATTATAATCATGAAAAATTTTATACCACACAACATACAATTAAACAGCAGCAAAAAAGCAACAAAATGCTGTAGGTGCAGTAAAAAGGAGACTAAAATAAAGAAGAATTCCTTTTTTCAACAAGACTGCAGTCATTTATAAGAACTAAGTTGCTAATATTAATTATTAATAAGCATGTTCATTACAAGATTCAAAATGATTTGCCATTGTTTGATCGTCATGTACATAAAAGTGACATTTTTTACAAATAGTGGTTCAGTGCGTTTGTTTGTTTTGACAAGGGGTTATACGTGCAGGAGACACAAGGGACTACATATGTAGTCAACTGCATTCATTGAACGCAAAATTGAGTAATGAAACTTGTTATTTTTTAAGATGTCAAAGATATCAAACTTAGAACTTTACTTCAAATATTTAGTGCGGATACAGTAGGTATGGTATTGCGGATTCCATAATCGGCATAGATATGATTATCTGAAAAACACATCACACAAAGCTAAAATCCATATTTCTAACATTTTTAATAAAATCTTTTTGATTATACCACACTTCACCCAAAACATTAAAACAAACGTGAAGAAACAAGTTACCGAAGTTCAGCTTGCTGTTTCTTGTGATTGTGTGTGTGGTGCTTGACAGCTTAATTAAATGAAACTTATTGTTATTATCACGAAATATATTTTTTTTTTTTATTGAAAAAGATCGCACAAATATTTAATACATATACCTAATTAAAATAATCACTGAAATTAAAATTCGTTGCAACCAAAAACACAGTTTGCCTTCTTAAAACACAGCAAAATTCAATTTGAGATTTAAGCAATGTCAGATCTTGCTAGTGTGTGTGCAAATTGATATAAATTCTTTTTAAATCTTGCAAAACATGCAATGTTTGTTTGACAGAAAAAATTCGATTCTTTTTAGAAAAAGATTCGAATCTTTGATTGAAAGGAATTCCACATTAAGTGGAAGGCAATTTTTTGACAGCTGACCAATCATAGACTAGAAACTTGCCGTTCTTTGTATTCCCTATATGTGCTTTTGAACGTACCCAAGTTCTCTGAGATTATTTTCTCTTTCTGTCAAAGTTTGACAGGTTTTAAGGACTATTCACACGAGAGCACAGCACACAGCATTTTTTTATTCATTGCGAATGACCTTTAAATGTTTGTTTCAGCCACCACCAATCACCAAGTAAACAAAAACAATAATGATTTTGAGGTTAATCGCGCGCGAATAATTCATTCGTTGCAGTGTCGACGACCAATTCATTTTCTCAAATTTCACTTAGGTATTTTAGCAATTAAAACGCAAATTTTAGTATCTTAACATTAATTTAAATAAGTTTTCTACCATTTTATCTAGTTTTTGTGAAGGATTTGGAATTATAAAATGTTTTAAGTCCCATTTGTTTTTTTATTCGTCGGTCGTTGGTCGCTCTCATGTGAAAAGTCCTTTACACATTTTACTTAAAAAAGATTGGTATTTAGCAGCGACAAACATAGTATCTCTTTGTCATGATGAAGTGCGCCTTATTTTAGTACTTAGCCTTTCGGAATCAAAAGAAAAGAAACAAATTCTCCATTTCTGTCACTATATGTAGGTCCTGGTTCTTCATGAGTTGTCGCGCGTATTATTTTTTTATATTTAATTAACAACAACTTTAATTGCTATCGCCAATTTAAGACTGTATTTATCGTTATTTCATGTAGCAAATCGAACAGATTCTTTTAACTTGTAAGTGATGGTCTCTGTCCGATCTGTCCATGATGATGCACATCAAACTGAAGTTTTGAGTAACATCAGGTGCGATTTTAGACTTGAAAGTATAAAACTTCTCACTTTTGCTGCAAAAATATGGTACTGCCGAAAAAACATTTTTATCAGTTGCCAACTAAATCAGATTTCTAGATTATTCTTATTAATCATCAGCATTTTCTCACCCTGGGTGTCAAATTGTTTCTATTATCTACTTCCTGTTGAATCCCAAATTCAATCCAATCGATATTGATACTTTAAGCTTCTGTCCGGTAGTTTATTATGAAGTCAAAAACTTCCCCAAACAACATTAGACAAATTTAAAAAGAATTTCCTATAAAGTAGGTACGCGCGTACGAGTGTCGAGTATATCATGATTATCATACGTCGACTGCCTACAAAATAGAAAATAATTTACCATCTGATCACACCGAACGAATTGCTCACAAAACAATTCCAATTATCTCAAAAGTACGAAATTTCTTCAGTAAGAAAATAATCAGGACTATAGCATGATGGTAGTGTATAGATAGACTTCTAGGTATAGGTATAATTCGGTATTCGAAAGTAAGAGTCTGTCTGCACGTGCCGCATTGACTTTGACTATATATTTTTATATAAAATCATGTTTAAGCATTAAAGGCGGCGGCAGCGTATAAAGAATAGGATATTTAGCTTCTATGCGCTCTTCGAGAGGCTTTAGGTATAGCAGCAAACTCAAAGGGTAATCGCAGACGCAATTTATACAAGAAGTGGCTTTTGTGTAGCATAGTTTGGGGTTGATTTTCAGTTTGGGGGCGCTACAAAATTAGCTAATATTGTGTTGTCTTTCCTTTACAATAACCGTATGAGACAGAGAATGGTACGATTGAGAAGGGGATTTGTATATATATTCATTAGGTGATTTTACTGGAAAGAATCAAAATAGTTACGTGCTTAAAATACACAACTTTGCTGCAAAAAGGGCGCAATAATTTAAGTTTAAATATAATAGAAGAAAATCAAGGAGCACGCTTCAAGGAGACAGAATATAATGGTTTTGTTATAATAATTCACAAGAAATTATAAATCCACTATGATAACGATGCGACACATCCTTTAATGTCTTAATCTAAGAAGTAACTTTTAAAACCGTTACGTTGCCTTTGGAGTGTTTCATGCGATAGATTCATTTTCTTATCTGGTTCTTGTTTCGAATGGGAGGGTTGTGTTTATGTTATATTAACATAAATCTTTAACAATACTTAGAAATCTGATAAAACCGAGTTTTAGAGATTTATGAATGGAAGACTATTTTGAATTTGGTTTGCGAAATCAGAAAATATTCTATTAAAAAATAGACTCAGAAAAAAAATGTGCGCGTATTATAAATTTGGAGGCAAAAAAGTTCAGGGAGAACTTATATCTAGAGCCTACTAACTATAGTCTCAATAAAAAGAGGACACCTACAAAAATAAAATAATAAAAACAAACAAACAAAAATTCAAGTAGCTACCACTTTAGCTTTGATTAATACATAGGTTCTTATTTATAAACGTTGTCCAACTTTAGACAACTGTCCAACTTTGAAAAATGTGTTCGAAAACCTTGTTTATTGTTTAGTACAGGCAATGGGGAGTCATTTCTATACCATCTGAGAAAAGTTTTGAAGTGGTCCAAGTTTGAATGCAGTTTTATAGGGGGGTTGATTCTGAGTATAAATCTGAGTTTGCGGGAAATTCGGCTTTGTGGGGGTCCCGTTATCTTGAAAATAAGACTTTTATTGGTTTTCTGCGTTTTTCTCTGTTTGTTATGCTTTTTATGAAAAATGTATAAAGAACTTTTTTGTTCCAATTCATATTATCTACAAATCCCTATACAACATTTATTTTTTCAGCAAGTAACTTAGAAGTTATAAGCAAAAAACGAGTGAAAATTTATAGCTGCTTAACTTAGACACAAGAGTAGATTGTCTTAACCGTGAATAATGTGACATTTATTTTTATTAAATAAAGCATATTTCCACCAATTTGAAAATAGTTAGACACTGTCTAAGTAGCCAAAAATCTAATAAATACGACTGATAGTTGTTAAACTCGAGAACTATTTTTCCTTTGTGTACAGCGAAAATGAAAATGAATAACAAAACAACAGAAGACAATATATTTCACATTTGTATCATTTTGTACAAACATTGTAATTTAGTATTTTATTTTATTTATTACAAAAGAATTGCACTTACATGAAAAAAAAAAAACAGTTATTCAAAGAGATCTCAGATGAATAGGTGCGTTAAATCGAAACAAAGTTTTTAGTGTGGTTTTGTTTCGAATAAAAATTCAAAAATAGAGGACAAGTTGCTTATGCTTCTATTTATTTGCTGAAAATTTAAAAGATTTACAGTCGTATCTATTAGATTCTTGCCTACTTAAACACTGTCTAAACTTTTTTCAAATTGATGGAAATATGCTTTATTTAATAAAAATAAATATCAGATTATTCATGGTAAAACAATGTACTCTTGTGTCTAAGTTAGGCAGCTATAAGATAAGAATAAACAAGGTTTTTGAACACATTTTCCAAAGTTGTACAGTTGTCTAAAATTAGACAACGTTTATAAATAAGACCATTATATTCCAAACTTTTATAGGTACATATAAATAATATTATTAGTATACATAACTTTACGCCATTGCATGAATATCCCTAATATTAAAAATTAAATAAAATAAAAAAGAAGCATACAAATTGTTTTTTTTTTCAATTGCTAAAAAATATTCTTAAAAATGTTTCAACTTCAAAATTAAGAACGCCGCTTAGAAAAATTATATTAAAATTAATATAAAATTACAAATATAAAATTTCTTTAACTTTAAAAAACATTGGTAAATAATGATTTACAAAAACAATTTTTTTTTTATATTTTTTAAATCCAAAAAAATATTTTTTGAAAATTTGTATATAAAAACTTCCTGTATACAAATTTGAATCATAATTAAATAAGCCATCAACGATAAAATCGAAGATAAAAAAAAATCATTCTATGGGAGCCACTGTTAAGCTAAGAACAGACTATTGTCAGATCTTACAATATTGTCAGAACTATCAATGGTCTTACAATAGCTGACAATTGACATATTTCTTACAATGAAAAATTATCTGTTCACGCGGTTGGGTGATTTCATCCCTGACAATTTGATTGTCAGCTCTTGTCTGAAAATTTTCTGACAGTAATATATCTGACAAAATTGTCATCAGCTTGAAAATTTTCTGTTCAAACGGTTGGCAGATCTATACAAAAAATTGATTGATTGTTTACAAAGTTTTCGTGGTTGTGTTGCAATTGTTTGTGTGCTTAAAAATAATTAAAAAAACAAAAAAGGAAAATGGAAGACAATACACCAATTGCAACAATTTTATAGCTGTGTATGTATGTTATAGATGACAGTGAGGAGTATAAAGCCAGGAAGTACCCGAAGTTGTTGGACGAAGGATTGGGTTGCCCGTCGACAGCAAGAAGGGTTTTATGCAAAATTGCTCGTCGAATTGCGAGTAGAGGTTTAATTTTAGTTGATGGGATGTTAAGGTGAATATAAAAATTATTCACGTATTTTTGAATTTCATTTTAAGACTTCTGAATGCGTTCAACATTGGAAACAATCAACAGTCCGGTGGAAGTCATTTTGCTATAATAGGTAACTCCTTAATCAAATATTTGCACAGAAATATAATAATTACTGCCATTTGTTGCAAGGCAAGAGGATGGGATACGTTGGACGTGGTAGGGCTGGAAAAATAAGGAAAGGATAGGAAATTCGGTTAGGAA
Organism: Epistrophe eligans; assembly: GCA_951394125.1. NCBI lineage: Eukaryota > Metazoa > Arthropoda > Insecta > Diptera > Syrphidae > Epistrophe > Epistrophe eligans. Next base: position 64,709,581 of record OX596029.1, on the reverse strand, counting down.
GGGTTTCGAAAAAGGAAATAGAATGTCAAGTTCCGGGGGACGCGGCCTGCTTGCATAGCACGACATTAGCTCGCCGGAATGGGGGGATCTTGCCCCCGAAACTCAACCTCACCTGCAAACAAAACATAAATCAGGCCTAGAGAAAAACTATCAAAAAACGACCACAGACGGACAATCACTACTTCAAAGCACTGCAGATGTTGTCGCAGTGTTGCCAACCCACCCAACCATAGAAATCCGTGGCAAATTTGGATTTCCCCAAAAAAGGTGATTACCGCGTTCCAGTCACACCATCTTCACCGTCGTTATTCTGCTACCATCGGCACCCCTGAAAATAATATCCTTAGAAAATCATGTTTCGTTCACACGAAACAAGGAAACACAAATTCTTCATTCAACGGCGTTATTCGAAGTTTTATTTATATATTTAGACAAAATCATCAAAAAGGTAATTAAAGAGAAAACAAAACAATTTGTCTTATTATGTTGACCTAAAAATTTTACCATTTACTCTATAGGTATCTCAACCAAAAAATTAACAATCAAAACAAGAAAGCAAAATTATAGGACTTTGTCGTATTTCAATGGTTGGTTTAATTTATTCCGAATAAAACTACACAACACAAGGAATAACAAGGAATACAATATAATTGAAGTGAGTCCCGTTGCTTTATAGAAATTTTCTTTTTGAGTTTATTTATTCAGTTGTGCAAAAACTACAAATTTTCAACACAAATGTTTCTTTAACTAACTCGACTCCAACCAATGGGTTTCATTGACATTTCGAACAATGAAGAAATTGTCAGCAATTGTAAGATGTTTTCAATGAAAATATGTGACAATGACCAATGAGTCTGACAATGTCCTAATCGTCTGACAATGATAAAAATTGTGTGTTCAGACGATTGTAGTAAGATACTAAGATACCAGACAATTTTTTTTCAGTTTGTCGTCTGACAATTACAAGACGTTTCTGACAATATTGTCAGACAAAATTGTGTGTTCAGACGATTGTAAGACATTTGCGACAGTTTTTTTACTGACAGATCTAAGTACAGATGATTGTCAGATCTTACAATATTGTAAGATCTGACAATCGTCTGTACGCTTTGTGCGAAAGCTTGGCATCCTAACTGCAAGTGTATTATCACACAAAAACCCCTTATAAATTGTAATTAATTCTTGACCTGCGTCAAATCTTTCATACAATCTCCCTCCCTAAATGTTCAACTAATTGTTGACTGTATACGAAGAAAAAAGAAAGAAACTGAATGTACAACAACAACTTGTGTGTAGCTTGTAAAAATGCTGGTTTTAAATGCAATTGTCAAACAATAAAACCTATTCGGATGGACTTGATTACGTGACCTCGGTAGCGCAATGCGAAGTGCATTGGCTCGAGGGAGCGTGGTCCAAGTTCTAGTCCCAGCTTGCATTTAAGTTTTTCAAATTAAAATTGAACAATGACCAAAAGCATCACTGAAAAGGGAATCTAATGATCGGCCTGGCAGTCGTGAAATAGTTACAACTCCAGCCTATAAATTTTTGTGGTAGCTCACACAAGTGTTGTTGTTATTATTTCATTAAAACCTTCAACTTAAAAAAAAGTCTTTGGTGGCAAAAGATTTTCGTTGAGATTTTCTACTTAACGTGAATTATAGCAGTTGTTTGTTTACTGATAAGACATTAAATATCGTGAATTAATTTTTTATGAAGGTTATTTCCAAAATGAATAAATTTAATTTTAATTTAAGAAATTTAAGATTTGATAAAAATTTTCTTACACTAAGAATAAAGGTTGGTACCAAATGTGCCATATTTTAAAAACGGTTATGGAAAATTGTTTTTAAATAATTATCATAAATCATTAAATTTTTGATTTAATTTTTATTTATATTAACTAGGGGGAACGTATAAGGATTTTCTTCCTTCACCGTATATTGAAAATCAACAGTGTGATGTGATCGGGCATAAGAAAAAGTAGGTACGAGCAACAAGTCGTTCACTTTATTTTAAACTGATAAATCTTATTAAATTAAAAGTATAAACACGACTAGCCTTCGGCACTATGTTAGGCCCACATGCCATTACAAAATAGATATAAGCGAATAGAAGAGTATTTTTTAAATAGGTTATATATAAATACATATGGTCGTATGGAATATTATTGCAAAAAGTATTTTAAACTATGTAATAACTTATTAAAGAAGGGACGAATTTAATCAACATATATAGGTACATATATTATATCGTCTATATAGGCAACTTGAGCTCCTTTAAGTAAATAAAATAATCAGATTAAATCCAAATATTTTCTTAGGTGGTTATACTCAACTCTTGGGTAATCCTTCACTTCGTTACTTATGAGAATTAATAAATATTTCCACCTGCATATTAATACAAAGCCTTCCACAAGAAAACCATTAAAAGCCATTTTGCTTATAGGGGTACTACCCGCTCAATCTACCACAAAATAAACCAACAAGAATTGTGTACATTAAATGCGCGCTCCCATAAACTCCTGGAACACATTACTTAATGCTCCAGCAATTCGAACTTAGCACGATTTCGTTTCAGTTATTTTCTGTAAAAACTCTACCAATGACCAAGTTGGTAAAAAAAAAAAAATGCCATTAATGTTAATTCATAGTCAACAGCTTCCGTTGCAACTTGGTTAATTACTTACGAGCTTTAATTTGCCCTGATGGCAGGCAAAGCAAGGTAGTTATGTATATACGGATTTTGTATTATACTCGTACATACATATGTATATTTTTATATGTACATATATGTACCAGCTCGAAGTCAGCTCCCTATCCTGTGGGCAGAATGGGAGCGGATTACCTTTTAACATTATAACCTTCGAACTCAAGTGCCAACTGTATGCCAACTGTGCAAACAGTGACGGGAGTTGATGTAAGGCCATGTATTGTTAATTGCATTAATAAAATTGATCCACGGATAAGTGAAGTGTGACTGCTGTGGGTGTGGTTCATGCCAATATGGATCTGGATTGAAAGCATATTGATGCAATATCTATTCAAATATTCAACTCAATTACGATTTGCTATTTGTATTACCGTTAAATGTAATCGAAATTAAATATCAGCTTCAGGTATAATCAGGTAAAAGACGAATATTCTGTGCAATTTCTTTTTAGCCTTAATATACATACATATATTTGTACATGTTATGCACATTCCTTTTTCATAGACCTCGTTTAAAATATACTCCGACGAGGGTTGCTATGTATTTATGCTAAGAGATCTTCTGAAACAGATTAAAGCAATTATTTAATAAATTGGGGAACGAACCGAATGTCACCAACATCACGGTGGTGGCGCGGCGGCGGGAATTTTGGGTTTGAAGTCTTAAAAGTTTATGTTGGTCTTTATAAGAAAGTATGTAGGTTACAAGCAGGATCGGCCAGCAAAAGCGGCCGTAATATTAAAAATTAATGCTGGACAGCTTAGCTTGGATTCGATCAAAATAGATTTGAGTGTCCACACTTGAAAGATATAGGCTCTAATGGTGTTTAAAAGAAAGTCACATGCCCTGGCGGAACTGGATGAAAACAATGACCACGTGGATTAGCGACACGATGACAGAAACAAAATGTGGAGTTTTCATACAATCTATCGATACAAATTAGGTATATATTTAATTAACGCCGGTAACACAGTTTTTTTATCCGCTTAAGTTAAGCTCGGAGAATTCTCTGGGTTTTCGTGTTGCATTTAACATGTTTATCCTATTGTATAGCACCGACGTCGTTTTTTCGTCAAATTCCCCCCGGGCTTGCAAAAAAACACGCCTATAGAGAGAATTATTAACATGCCGTCAACAAAAAGTCTCATGACCAGCATACGAAACCGAGAGTTGGGCTTGGATAATAATGTTCTTGTAGTGGGTGCAAGAATAGATCACTACCCACTACGCACTACTCGGATAATTCTCCGGGCTTAACTTAAGCACACAGAAAAACTGTGTTGCCGGCCTGAATTATATACTTGCTATCGATAGTTTGTATGAAAGCTCCATTTTGTTTCTGCGATGCTGTAGCTTATCCCTGCGGTAGTTTTTTTTAGTGCAATTCCTCCTGGGCTTGCAAAAAAACACGTGCTACAAGGTAGGGCAAAATTAATCATCCAATTTTGTTTTTGAATTACTTTTTTACTTAATAAAAAAAAAATATTTTGAGTAATGGAAATCTTTATTTGGACCTTTACCATTTTTTTGCTTGTCTGTTTGTATACTGCAGCTGTCTAGTTCACAAATGTCATATATGATTGACGTACGACGCCATTTGCAAAAATTTTAACATCTTCCGATAGGGTGATTAATTTTCCGCCACCTTGTGTAAGCATTGCGTCAGTCGAAGTAAATGTAGCATATTTTAGTTTAAACTTTTCAAGTTAATCACCGGGCTTTGTTTAATGTCATAATAGATGTCATTAATATAAATACCTATAGCTTGTTTGTATGTATAATATCAGTCGGCTCGAGGTATTAGGATAAACAGGAAGTCAAAATATTGTTTCCTTATTCATTATTTAATATTGTGTAGAATGTAGAATATCATCACCGAGATTATGATAACAAAAAAAAAATCATTTGCATACGAGACGAACATATGAAAACGTTATTGTATACTATTATCATCTGGATATGACAGATCGACATCTTATTTAGTCTTGTTTGCATGTTTATTGATACGTTTAATGAACCTCACAGTATGACTTCGTTCTCGATTGGTTTAACAAGAGTGCTGGTAATAAATTGGCCTATATTTCGATAGCATGTTTAAAATCTAAAAAAGTGGTATATGTATGTATATATGTATATATGTAATATGAATGTATGTATCTATTACCTATATGCATTTATCAGAGGCCATATAGCCATCAGGCTTAGATTTATGCTTGGATTTATTAATCAAATTAAATAATAAGTAGGTACCTAACTAAATCGAAGTTTGCTTTAAATCGAAGTTCAAATTAAAGCTTATAACTAGTACCTACGCTGCTGATGGGAAACGAAATGTTTCTGTGTAGTTTCCAAATTCCAACAAAACATCGAAAACACAGCTGGACTTTGTTTATGGGGAGTTTAACTATCTACAAACAAAAAATAAAAGCAAACAAATAACATACACAATACAAGAGCAATTATTAAGTATAATGGTCCAGGCAATTAATTCAGTGCAGAAAGCAGTGGCGGGTTTAGGTTTGTTGCCGCCCTAGGCTTCTACTTGTTAGTTCGGTTTTCTATCAGAGCGTGTTTTTTTTATTTAGTTTTTTTTTAACTATAATTTATTCTCGGGCAGTTTCTGGTTTCTCAAACAATAGGAATATTATTTTTTTTTTTTTTTGTAAAACATCTCTTTTTCTTCGTTTTTTTTACGATATTCTGCACCGCTTAGTTTTTTTTTGATAGCTTCTCATATTTGATAAAAAAATAAAAACAGACTTCAAATCCGTAGTACCAGACAGCCTGACAGATGGCGCTACCACAAATTGTCAACTTGTGACTACTATTCGTTTTATAGGTACACAAATTTCATTTAAGTGCTTTATTGCTTTATAGTTTGTTTCATTAACTTAATTAATTTAGTGCCCCCTTTAAGAATCAATTATTTTTCAGCGCCCCCAAAGAAAGAGATAAAATACAAATATTATTTTGTCATTTTTTCAATAAAATTGAACTTTTCCAACTAATTTGCCATAGTCCCCCATGTGGCCCACAAGCACTCACAATAACTCACTTTGAGAATCAATTATTTTTCAGCGCCCTAAAGAAACAAAATTAAAAAAAATTGTTTTGTCATTTTTTTTTTAAATAAAATAACCTCTCACCAAACGGGGGGGGGGGGGGGGGGATCCTCTTTGGCCACTAGCGCCAACTTTGAGAAACGCCGCCGGTTTATATTATGAAATCTTATTCAATGTTTGCCCAAAAATTTTGCAGCCTCAGGCCTGGACCTCACGGCACTAAGCCTAAATCCAGCACTGGCGGAAAGAGTGGAGATTATCACAATTATCAATTTCGCTCATAGAACTTAGCGTACTTACTTAAGAATTAAAATCAGAGCAACATTTTTCCCCTATGACTGGCATTTTTTTTCTATTTCGCATATTAAATTTTTTACCTACAAGCCCTACGCATTATCGACTAAGTTCAAAGTTGTATCTAAGTAGGTCTGAATGATGGCAATACCACAAACTGATACTAAGTTTTTCATTGACAGCCAAGCGGAAATAAAAGCCATTTCTGCCGTAGAAATCAAATCGAAGCTTGTGACTAGCAGTCACGAAGAGCTAAAGGATCTTGGTACACAACACAACATAAGGCTCTATTGGGTTCCTGGACACAGCCAACTAGGTTACCATAAGAAGAAGTTGAAACTCAGTATGGATGACTTATGCAGAGGTTGTGGTGACGAAGATATATACATGAGGACACTTATGTATACTCATTACCTGTGCCACTATCCTGCGCTATGTCATCTGAGAAATAGGTTCCTCGGAAGGCATTTCTTCAGTGACTTGGAGGAATTCTCTGATATTCCAAGCAAAATTTTGTTAAATTTCACTTAAGCTACAAAATGGCTTGAAGATTGGTAATCCCTATCAACCCAGCCGACCGATAGGCTCAGGAATCGCCTCCTCAACGTATAGTCCAAAGAAATAAAATGATACAGGATGACACACTGATAGAACGATTAAGTACGACTGAAAAATACAAGTGTGCATTGCGGTGGCGACAACTAGCGGAGAATAGGTACCTCGCCCATACACCAGCTGTTGCCGCTTCTGCTTTGTACGCCAGCGTTAATAAGCTGATTTGACAATACAACACAACCAACACCACCGTTCTATCAAACCCACCCACCAAACGTTGCATGGAGCCAGTACTCCTACTCCTACGGGCCCCTTTTTGTCATAGGACTTTTATCATATGTTTTATTTATATTGGGATCATATCCCTAGGGTTAGTTTTTTTTTTTAGTTTTTAATGACTCCTTTATTTCTTAACATAACATTTTGTAATATAAATTTCTTAAGCCTAGATTGGTATAGCCTATATGGCCGTCTACCAGACTGACATTTTGAAATATGATTGCATTAATAGAAATAATACATTAAGTGTTAATAATTTGTACTGTGTTAAATCACTAAAAATCTTCTTCAAGGATAGCTTTTCTATATCGTAGTGCTGCGACAATATAGTTGTAGAGTGCATCCCATCCCTGGTCGCCGTTGAGTATGCTGAGCATTTCTCTTTCTTCCAAGCTGCGCTTGCTGAAGTATCTCAACCGAAATTCCGTCAGGATTGGGCATATCCCAATAAAATGAAATGTATCTTCACGCGCTTTCAAATTACATAGACCACACAGTAATGGCAGATCTGGTCGGTGTGGGACAAAATTGAGATTTAGCAATTCTCCTCTCGCTTTGAAAATAATGCTTATTTTGTTTAATGAGTTTCCCTAGGGTATCACAATGGATCTAGACTTATCTAAGTGCGACGGTTACAAGATCAACTGCCAGCCCGCTTACCTAACCTAACCTAAAAAAGTTCTATGAGTTTTGGGTACAGTTAATAAATTTGTATAATTGTTTCCTACTAAAAAAATTCTATAGGAGCCGCCTTCGATTAAAATAAGACTTTCCTTAACTGTTTTCAACAAAATTTAATCTAGACAAAGCATACACTGAACAAAGAGTGGTCAGAATAGTTTGGACTTTTGGAGTAAATTTAAATCCTCAATCAAAATTCCAACAATTTTCTGTTCCCAACAGAGATTAATTAACTGAAATTGAGCTAAGCTTATACTATAGCTAACCCTTTATAATTAAGATCAGTTATTTTTGTTTAATATTTTAAAGCTTCTATGGTAGATGCAGGTAAAGTGTTGGATTCAACACCAAATAAGTAAAATGTTAAATCAATAGAAATCGGTGTCAACACTCCTGTCCAAAAACAGTCAACTTTTAAAATAAAATAAACATTCGTGTAAGCACATTCATGTGTCGTGTTTAACTTGGCATTTGAAAACACCTTTCTATAAATGTATTTTTTTCTCACAATAAATGCTTCGTGAATATTAATTATATTTATTATACTGAAATAGTTAGTCGAATTTGCCATCAATATGTATCTATAGTTGTAGTCACGAATTCAAGTTGAGTCAAAATCGAGGACCTTCATGAATCCTGGTATAGGTATTAAATTTTGAGCTGGACTTAATTAACTGAATCAAGAGGTTAAGATTAAAATTTACCAATTTATAGAATTTCCAGACAGTAAAATATACGAAATTTGAAAAAAAAAATCCTTATAATAGAATGGCTTGAAAACCAACAACAGTGACATTCCTCATTATCGGAATAAAACCACGGGAGACCGTTATCAAATAATTTCAGAATTATTTGATTGCTTTGGTCTTTGGTTTTCTTTTTGCTGCACCACCGTCCACCAGTGATAGTGAAGCAAAATAAATTTATAACTGGAATTAATATTATAATTCTTTTATTTATTTCAGTAGAATTTTTCTACTACAATAAATTAGTATCTAATGTATCTATCTGCTTTATTTCTATTCGATTCGTTAAACAATTTAATGGCGAAAAACTGTTATAACCGTTATAAATTTAGTCTCGTAAAAGTCCATATAAATAATAAAAATGTTTGCTTGTTTTGTTCCGTATTTAAAATAAATAAAAATAAAATAAATTATCAAGCATCTGGTTTAAAATAAACTATAGAGGTATAAACATTTTTGTTTTTCAATAAACTTGTTCCTTTTTAATTTTTGTTTTTGTTCAATTGCCGCTAATTTAAACAATGAACCTGTCCCACTGTGCGTCGATTTGAGTGGTGCTATTATGGCTCCCATGGCATTCACCTCATGCCTTTTTTGATCAAAGTGATTGTGCAATGAATTTTGTGCGGCATCGTCAGTCCTCTCTGGTGAATTGGAGTTATGAGATTTGAATGTTGTAATATAGGTCAATGCTACAATGTCTCGCTATAAAAGGAATGTTGTATGCAGAATACTATATTTATGTAAATTGTTGTTACTATATAGCTTCTTAAATATAATATTAATAATAATAATGACAAAACAAATATAATTCTTTCAGCAGCCAACCGTAAAGTGTCGCTCGCACTGAACCACAACTCCATATATGTATATAAATGACTGATAGTAAAAAAAAAAAGAATGGATCCGGAGATCGTTTGTAATTGACAATTTGACTGAATGGAAAATTTAAAAGCTATAAATCTTCTTTAAGTAAATTGTCAGTTGCACTTGGGGAAGTATACATAATACGCGACTATCTGTGATTTGCGTTTGGTTAGGGTCGTTAATTCACACGCAGAATGAGAATGGATATAACAGCCAGAGAATACATACATATATAAGGAAAACAAACATCTTTGTTCGTTAAAATCTTCCATTGAATTCCAAAATGCAGCCCAAGACTGAAATGTCATGATGGAAATAACATTTTCATTTTTCACTATACTAATAAACCGTAAAGAATATTTGTTTCTTTAAGACAAGTGGGTACGAGTGATAACATGTTACATATATTATATTTTGAATTGAAAAATTTCAGATCATTCATTAAAATTCCAAATACAAAGAACTGAAACCAAGATTTCAATTGATAAAATTTCATTGTGTCATGTGCCATGTGTCAGGTGTTTTTTAGATAAACTTATTTCTAGTATCTTACCGTTTTATGACTGAATGAAAAGATTTGACCTAACGTTCTAAGTTTGACATCTAAGACATCTGAAGTGAAACCAACATTTTCTGTGGTCTCCAAATCGATAGCGAAAACTTAAACGAAAAAATATTAATTGAGAGTTTTATCAAATGATGCCGTACTAAATTCGTTTGTGGTATCCAACACTTATATTAAAAACCTAACGGAAACCACAACGCAAAAATAGTTTTATTGAAAGTGTCACTAATTGCCAAACAAAACAAAAATTAAAAAAGCTACAATAATTATAAATTTGGCTCGTTAAACAACGTACTTAACGCATCAGCATTAGTAATTAATTTTGGAGTAAATATGGGACCAGTAACGAATCGTACTACAGAACAAAAATGAGAACGAAATTTTTCGTTTATGATTTCGTTGTTTCAATTTTTGTATGTTGTTTTGCTTCAGCTGCGTTCGAAAATTTTCTTTGGTCCCCAAAACAACAGAGAAAACGTAAACGAAAAGACTACTGACAAATATTATTGGAGAGTTTCGTCAGATGATGCGTAATGAATTTCATTGAGTTCTCACTTTTCCGCACACAATATTAACGGTCTGTGCAAATAATTCAGTCAAAAAAGGAGCAGAGACTTTTCCAAATAATCTGCTTTAATTATCAATTTCGCTCGTTGAACAGCGTAGGTACTGCAAAATGTAGATCAGAACGAAATTTTTAGTTTATGATTTCGTTGTGTCATTTTTGTACGGAAATGTTTGTTTCGCTTCAGCTGTATACTTTAAGAAATTTTACTAAATTTTGAGTTCAATGAATGAACTATACCCAGTAAAATATACAAATCCAGTAAGATTTTAAACTTTTCGTATTAGTTGTATTTGTGAAACGTCACATCCATCAAAAATCCATCCATATCATTTTCGTTTGATGAAGAAGTGGACAATAAAAAAAATCACTTGTATCCATTTTTAATTTCTAAACTTTATTTATTTAAACTTTGTTTGCTTTATCTCATTATAATTTTTTAGGTATACTTATTTTCACTTTAATTTGCGAAAAAATCTTGAATTTTAAAGAATTGGGCTCAGAGGACTGGGGTAAGTTAATACTTATGATCTCCCACCTTATAACAACAGACTAAGACTTATTGACATGCCAAGTATCGAGTTTTCATTGTATAAAATTAATCAACGGTAACATAGACTCTTTGCACCTTCTGTCTCGTATTAACTTTAATATTCCTCAAAGAAACTTGAGGAACATACCGCAGAGTATACTTATTTCAAAATTTAGTATAAACAATTTTCTCCTTAAAAGAAAATGTTTAAACTAATTAATTTTTACAACAAATAAATAAAACAATTTGTTTGATAAAACAATAATTAATTCATGTAAATTTAAATCAAAATGTTTCCTTGGAATTAATTAAAATTTTAATAATGCACTCCTTTGTAAGAATTTTTTGTAAAATAGCAATTTAGTAATGTTAAATAAATAAATAATACTCTATTTGAAGGTATCAGTTGTTGATGCAGTTGTTTAATATGATTGGAAGTGATGAGTTTGTGGAAGAGTTTTTTGGTCCACCTGATTTTTTGGCTTGGGATTGCGAATTATATTTACTTTCTCCTCCTAATTGCATAGTTGTTGGCTATGCTAAAGTCATCAAGGAAAAACAAGCTCATCACTATCACATTTCAGGTTCTGGACTTCTAGAGAGCATTCACAACAAAAACTAATCAGCCATGCCACATTAAAATAAAAAGAAATCTTGCTCAGAAAGTTATCCCGGTTTAATGAAATAAATATCTATGCAGAACTTTATTTATCTTTGATCGGCAAATGATTCAAATTCCACATGAGGGATCGTCAATTTTTTTATAAATACATTTTTTTTGATTCTATGGCTCAGATATTTTTACGTTTCCATACAAACTATCGATAAATTTATAATTCATGCCGATAATACAGTTTTGAACGGGACTAGAGTTAAGTCCCAAAAAATATCTGGATTAAGCTTTGTAAGTCTTTATGGACTTTTTGTATTTACGGATAAATTGCTTATGCTTTGATATCGTTTTTTTCACATAATTTTATGAGGACTTCTAAAAAAAAACACTGCTAATTATTATTTCCTTGAAGGCATTAGGTTCTAATTTAATTGCTTCCAGAATCTCTTCTGAAGCTGGATTTTATTTTGAATTTTGATGAAGTTCCAGAACTTGGTGGTGACATATCGAAGTAATCTTCAAACAGTCTGGTACAGTACTTGGATGCGTTAAGTTTCTTATAAACCATCAAGCAAAATGTACTTGAACTGCGGAAAAAATCCAAAGGATTATTTTTAAAACCAATAATTTTTATTTTAGCTTAAACAATACTGGTTTAAAAGTCCATTGCTGAATGTGGCTGGTATAAAAAATTATTCAAGGTTATTAATTATGCTGAAAATATCAGTTTTTCGAATAGGTATAACTTTTGAACGATAAACGCTAAAGAAAAGTATAAGATTATCGATTTTCTATAAAAAAATAAGTTTTGAAATACTTTTCTTCCTGCGACTAATCGTCTCGTCTGCGTTAGAAAAAAATAGTTTACAATTCAACCCAAAACACAAACATAGAAATTATTTTCTATATACTGATAAATTTAACAAAAGTTTTAAATACCTACACGTATCTATCTAGGTACCTACCAAACTACCAACCTTTACGTAAGGTCAATTAAAAACCCATAAGTTTACGGTGTCTGTTATGATATGCCATCTGTCATTTTGTTGTTGACCATGACCAGATGTGACTTTTTATGTGTAGATGTCCTTAAGATAAAATCTTTACAAAAAAAAAAAAAGAATAACAATGAATATTTTTAATCACAAAAAAAAAAAATATTTCCTTTTCCAGCAGCTTTTATTTTATAATTACCAAAAACAACTGCACTGTGAAAAGCACCTGTACTTAGTACCTACCTATAGTTACATAGGTCTTGGACCTTGGTGGAAGCACTATTCCGCCTATTTATTATGCTTCCATAATTTTATGAAATTCCGTTCAAAAAATGATGTTGGTCTTTTTCAAATGAATTATATAATAATAATTATAAAGAGCAGAAAACTATTCCTGGCAGGCAAACTGTAGAGTGTATGATGGTATAATAAAAAAAAAAGTCACTCTTTAAAATTTTGTCAACCCTTCTTTAACACTCTCGTCCGAAATTCAACTCAGAACCTACTCAGTGTTCCACTTCAAGGCGAACAATTATCGTAATCAGCCAGTAAATCAACACAATAGCTGTGTCAGTTCTTGCGGAAGGTAAATTGTTTTTCTACATTTCTTCGAAATAATCCTACACCTGTTCGCTTGGCTGATTTTAACGATGCAATTAACGACGACGTTTTAATTATGAACCACTTCATGGAGTTCCTTGGATAAATGGGTCGCACATGGTGACTTGTACCATCATTGAATAGAGGATATTTTATTTACTTTATTTAAATTAAGTCAAGACTTCAAATTTTCCGCAGAAGATGCGAAAATTAATGAATATAATAATAATTTAAATAGGTACTTATTGTTATTAAGGTTCCAATTTTTTTATGAGTCAAGCTTCTTAACGCAAGCTTTGGGATGGGCAGATAACACAGAAAAATGAAGTTTGATGACGGAAATAAAGACACCAATGGCAATTTTTTATTTTTTATTTTAATTGAAATCAAATTAAAATTAAGAACCAAGTGCGTGCTGCAGCAACGTTATTAAATTGTATAGTATTCAATAATAAAAGTTTTATCTTCTAAAAACGAGATTTGATCAAACTTAATATTACGATGATAGTGAAGTCCAAAAAGAGAGGTCTCCTAATTCTGTCCGCCTGTCTGTCTGTCTGTCCGTTCGTCTGCAGCTTAACTGCATGAACACAATAGAATGCTGCAACTGGAATTGGAACTGGAGTTGCAACAGCTACATATATGAAAATATGTCGCAAAATTTTTTACATCATTTTGTATATATTTTAAAGAAAAAAGCACAATTATATTTATTATCCACTTTTTTATTTCTGATATTTTTCTTTTTATTAATATTTTTATAAACAAATAAATAAGTAGGTACAAAAAGCTTTAATATTTTTTCCGGATGTTTTTTTCTTAATACAAATTGAAACGTCAAAAGTGCTGCACGTGAAAAGTTAATGAACTCTTGCAGTACCGTCTGCATCAGCACCGACTGCCAGGGTTAGAACCTCAGTACTAAAATTTCGGAGCAGATTTGTGAAAAAAGTGGAGTAAATCGAAAATTTTCGGAGTAGATTTGAAAACGAAATAAAAACTCAAGTTTTCAAAACTGTATTTTTAACAAAAAAAAAATTATTTTAACAAAAATAAAAATTAAAAAAAAATAAATCACATAAATTCCATTCGATTCAGCACAGAATAGAATTTTATATTTCAGTCAAAATCAGAGTTGATTGGAAAATTGAATAACACATTGCTGTCATTTCCTCTAATGTAGTTTGGCTGAAGAATTTTTCAATTTTTCAGAGTAGAAAAAAAGGAGTAGATCTCAAAAAAGTGGATTGTAGGAGTACATTTTGTTTTCTTTCTTAAAATTGGACTAAATCTACTCCGATTATGGAGTAAGGTTTTATGGCTGCCCACTGCAGTTTCGTTGTGTTGTGTTGTGTTCGTAACATTGAATTTGTGTTTATTAAATATTTTTACAGCTACCTATTCCAGTTGCAGCTCCAGTTGCATCCATTTTGTTCAGACAGTAAATGGGTGGGTTGATTTTCTTCCGACTTTATATTTAGCGTTTTATGGGCATTCCCCCGACAGGTTTTTTTAAAAATTTTTGTAAGAAAAAATATAGCGGTACCTACAGTACAAAGTTTTTTAGCAATAAAATCTTATTTTTCTCAAAAACATCCTCAACCTAAAAAAAAATTAAACATTTTTTGATTTTAAATGGTACCTCCTAAGAACCTTATTTTTGGTTTTTGGATTTTCTCAAAATCGATTCAATTTTAAAAAAAAATTTCAAAATTATTTAATTGAAAATTCGATATTTCGAAAATGGGTAGATGACTTTTATTTTAGAATTGATTTTTAACTCCATATTATCAAAGTGTGTTCCTTTACTTTGAAACTCTGTGATTTTTTGCCCAAAACTACACAAAAGTCTGTCAAACTTCATATAAAAAAATAAAATATGTAGTTTTTGACAGAAAATCACAAAGTTTCAAAGTAAAGGAACATACATATTAATAGAATCTAAAAATGGTTTTTTTTTTTCTTAAAAATGTTTTTAAAAGTTTTGATATTTAAAAATTTATTTTATTTAAAAACCGCTCCAACTATTTTAACAATTTTTTCTCATAAATTGAGATTTGTTTAAGAAATCAGATGGCGTACATCGCGTTGCGGTGTCAAACAAATTTCAGAATCAATTTATTTGTAATTATACTAATTTGTTAATAACACTGTAAGTTTTTTATCAGGTGGCATAAAAGACTCTCATAACTTAATTTATTTTATAAGATGAATTTAGTTTTTAAAATATCAAGACTTTAAAACCAGCGTGTGATAAATAAAAATAAGAACATGTTCGGGTATCGAGTCGTGCATTTTATTTTATTTTTTTTTTTTCATCCTAGAAAACTATAGGTTCCTAATCATACATAACATTTCTTTGCAAGTGGCGTTCTTTTAAATATTCAGCACTTCAAATTAGATGCTTTAAAGTAGGCAAGACACAGTTAATACCAAGTTTTTTTTTATTATCTTGGTCTTTTGTAGTAGCTTTTCATATTTTTTCCATGGCATAAGGTTTGGCTCTTAGTTACCAATTTCATTGCTGTCATGTTTATTATTTAGATGGAAAATAAAATTAGGAATAAAATATTGAGATTTGAGTTTTTTCCTTAACAGGTTAAGCATACTGTTTAGTAGATGATTATACATCCCTTTATAATGTTATATAATTATAAAACATAACAAACAAAAACTAAACACAAATAATCTCAAAAATCTATGAAATCCTTTGCCTTTAGAGTTAACCACTCATTTCTCTTAAGAGTTAAAAAATTCACTCATTCAACCTTGTTCAACTAAATTCTGTAGTTCTCTCGGGGGTTGATGAAAACTGCCTCACAGATTCACCCTTCAACGTCTCAACGACTCTATCATGAGATTTTATTACGATATAACTTGAGTCGATGTGTAAATAAATCTACTCAGAGTTCAGAGTGAAATTAAATTATTCGAGTTAGAATTCGTACATAAGTCTGTTAAAGTTTCATCCATAGAAATATACCAATAGCAAAACTATGTATTTGTTTTTGCTTATTTGAACCTGTCTATGTTCACCGAATGTCTTACAAAACCATAACAATATTATAGGAACTTTAGCATTTTTTGTATTGCTTGAAATCGGATGTTTCGATTCATTCTTCAAAGAATGACAAGTACCTACGTACAAACCGAGTTCCAATAAATAGGGACTTTGTTCATTGTGAATATTTTATTCTGTTTTCGCTTTGATACACCGGTGACAGGAACTAAGTAATCACCTGTTAAAATGACTCATCTCAAATTAACCGAAAGGGTTCTCTATTGTAATGCTTTATGTTGGTATCAAATTACTCAAATAATTTCTTTCCCTCACGTACATTGTACAATCAACAAAAG
This sequence comes from Epistrophe eligans, assembly GCA_951394125.1. Lineage (NCBI taxonomy): Eukaryota > Metazoa > Arthropoda > Insecta > Diptera > Syrphidae > Epistrophe > Epistrophe eligans. The sequence continues at coordinate 64,693,161 of OX596029.1, read as the reverse complement.
AAGGATTTTATTCCCATACTGCTAATTTTCACGATGTCAATGGTTAAGGATATCGATTTCCAGAAAAAAAAAAACCTTAAAACTGGAATTAAATTTAACTAGTGAGATATTGCAAAGGAAAGGAATAGATACCGATATATGTATGTGTATAGTTGTGAGTATATTATATAATAATAAATTAAAGGAAAGACAATCAGAGGTATAGGCAGCTAATTTATGTTTAAGATATTTAATTTGAATTAATTCTTCAATGTTCTTTTTAAACTTAAATACCAAATATCATGTAGGTTATACACAATACACATGTCAATTAGTAAGTAGGTATACATACCTATAATGAATATGCAATGTCATAATAAAGTGATAATAAATGTCTTTTTATTAAAAAAAAAAAAAACTACTGTCATTTCTTATACATTTCAAGAAAATAAATTATTTTAAGGGAAAGAGAGATTCAATTCGCTTTTCTTGTGGAGTTAAAGTTTTCCTTTAACTTTAACTTTATGGCACTTAGGTTCGATTGTTCGATAGTTCCCGGAAAAATTTAGTTAATGTGACTATTTGGCATTACCTATACTTACCATTTCGACTCGCTGAAAAACATTCATGTCACTATATACCACAGTACATATGTAAATCTAAGACTGCTTTTAGACGACTGCAATTTTTAACGGTGGCGGTGTTTCTCTTTTGAGTTTCTTTCGGTTTGCAACATTCATTTAAAAGCTGGAAATTTTAATAAGTGAAATTTTTGTTAAATGAGAAGGATACATCTCTAAGGTAATATATTTTGCGTATATTGTCAAAGTTGAAAGTGTCAGAAATTAAAAATTCCTATTCGAGTGCTTACCAACTATACTCACTAGTAACCGAAAGAAGTTAGAAAATATCAAAAAAATATTGAAATTAGACAAGAAAAGGGCCACTGGATCCACGATTTTCCTCGATTTTGACAGATGCACAGAACTGAACAAAAATAAAAACACTAATAATTATTAACTTTATGTAATATGTGTACCTACTGTGACTATATATGTACATACATTTGTTTTATCTGTCAGAATCGTCCTAGTCAATAGGCGCGTTCAAAAAAAATGAGATCTTAGAGATTTTGATCCGTCAAAAAATGAGCAAGAGAGTCTAAATTTTATTTCTTCAGAGCTTTGACAGAAAAACTGAAAAAAAATTTGCTGAGAAATCCTGAGACTATATACTTTCTGCAGCTTTTACTTCATTTTCATTTCATTTCATTTATTAAATTCATCATCTTTTACAATAGACTTAAGTATTTTCTAGCATAGTTATAAACATATAAAAAACTAAACAGGAATTTAAGATTTAAAATATATTTAAATACAATTGAATACAATTGGTCGAGAAACGGTGAAAAATGGAACAAAACTCATATAATTTGTTTCCATTTTCATCGTTTCTCGACTAGTTTTATCGATGCGAGAGTTGCAGAACGTAGAGACTATTCATGTTATGGAGATAGCTGAGATCTCCGAGATCTCATTTTCCTGAACATGCCTTAGGTATGTACATAACATATATCAAAATACAATTTTTAGTGACTTTGAACAAAAGTCAAATATTGTCAAATATTCATTCCGGTCAAAATGTAGGCGCCTATAACTAAACTAACTATAACTTGTTATCAACAATTAAAAACAACAACATCGATTATGGCAACATTTAGTTACGGGATGTCGTGTAAATTGTTCAGCATCGACGTCGATTTTTTCCTCCAATTCCCCAAGAGCTTGCAAAAAAAAACGCGTCTAAAGCTCAATTCACAATGCGACAAGAAAACGAGACGTCACACGCTGACAAGAGCTCTTCGTGGTCTTTCACTCTTAAAAACGAATTTTAAACAATGAAATACAGGATGGCGGCTACGATAACGATAGATTAAAAAACCTCTACAAAATCGGAAATTTTTAAAATTGGGATGCGGTATAAATAATCTTTTCTCTCTATTTTTTAGTTTTCTTGGCATTCATATTGTTTTCACGATCGCCTCACCACTGACCTCCATGGCATCGGTTTACGCAATGCTTAATATATTCACATGTTTTGGTACAGGGGGTCGATTCTCGTTTTGTGAAGCTGTGAAGTGATGAAAAAATTATCATTTCGGTTATCACGGAGATTTTTCATTTTATCACTTCATGAACGAGCCTCAGGCGATTCTTGAACTAATTATGAAAAACATCTGTCAAACAGTGTACTAAAAAGTACTAAATGATAAATGCTGTCAGTATTGTGTTGGCTTTTTTGTGTAAAAGCAAATATTTTTTATTTCTGTTTTCTTTTTTGCGAAAATGTTCGGAATAATAATTCAAATAATTGTACCTATATAATAGATATAATCACTTAAACATTATTTTTTAACTCACGTCAAATCTTTCCAATATTTTCTCCACTTGAATCCATCCTTCAATGCACCTCCTAAGCCATTCAATTTTTCGCTAAGCACCTTCCATTCGTTATCACGGAAATGGGCGTCGGCTGTTGTGAATCTGTAAATTATTTGTATTTGTCATTGCAGTAATCTTTTTTTAACAATAAAAATATATACATATGTAAATATAAATTTATATAAATATATTATATAAAAATATATTATTACTTACTTGTCATTTGCCGAATCCGGCTTTTCTTCTAAGAACTTCACTAAAAATATTTGTTGGGTCTCCGATGCTTTCGCTACTCGTTTATTTTTCACTTCCATCGCTCTTCACAGTTCTTTACAGAATCATTTGACTGTGATAAAAAAATCATCATATGAAAAAATTTTGACATTTGTCATCACTTTTTCACACATCGAGAATCGCATTCGGCGTGAAGGCGTGATAAAATTTTTCACTTCACAGCTTCACAAAACGAGAATCGACCCCCAGCTTATAGTTAGAGAAGGCTGTTGTAGTTTTTCTTTCATTCGCTCTACTGCCACACAGTATCAAATATCAGTGGAAGAATTTTTCTTTTTAAAGAGATCAGTTCAGCCTTATTTGGATTCATTCAAATTTGGTGGAACCTTTAAAGCCAAGTATAGGATAAGGATTTTGTAAAGTGTGCAATTTATCTCTTCAATATGTGAAGTGAAGGAAGTGAAACTATGTTTTCATTGATTAGATGTGGATTCTTTTCTTGCCCTACATTACTCGCTCTAATTCTAATACATCTTGTATTCCCTGTATCTACTACGATAAATAGGTTAATTTCGCTCCTTCGAAGAGCATGCGTTCCGGTCTCATAACCAGCAGCCACCAGGTTACTTGACTTTTTTTTATAAAACTTTTGAATTTGTATCGTGCATTACAAAATACCTAATCATTCAAATACACAGTCCATTTTTTTTACCTGTATTATAAAGTATTTGTATTATTTTAGTATTTAGCTTCCAATTCCTATGAAAGTAAAGCTATTAATAAAAAAGAATTTTTTCCACGTCGAATGCAATTTTAATAACCGAGAAACGAACGATGAGATATGTATTTAACAAGCAGCAGCTCAGCTATCCGTGAGAAGTTATCCTTCCCTTTTGTAAGTTGGCCACACGGGTAGAGGTCAATTAATAATCTAGAGAATAAACGTCTATTTTTAATTGCCCTATGGGTCAAGTATTGGTTTCATGTTAAAAAAAAAGTGTGAGTGCCGGGACTCACGGTTAAGATGTGTAAACATCAAATTAAATATCCCAGTGCTAGTTTTACATCACAGAATGCGGCGAGTTCAAACTGTCAACCAAAATTCAACCCAAACTCAACTTGACCTTTCAATTGAGTTTGAGATACGAAGGAACGTACCCAATATTGAACGTATCTAATATACATTAACGTATCGTAGCGTGTAACAGCACAACGTAATGTGCTACAGAAATTTCCACGTTTTTTAGTTTACCCTGCCACCGGCATAGATGTTAACACATCAAAAAGAAATAATGGGGAAAGTCGTTTAAAAGTAGTACATCGGGCTTCGTCGGGTCTGTGTATCTGTTTATCGAGCTAGAGTTAAAATAAATGGACGGAATTGCTTTAAATTTGGTGCAGGTGGAGAAGAAATTCTATTTTTTTTTGTTACCATGTGGAACGGTTGAGTAAGGTTTAAGTTTCTTAAAAATAGCTTTAAAGATTAAAATAAACAAATCTATAATGTTGAAGTTGTTAAGAAAGCCGTTTATCATGTTTGAGCTTTAAATTCAAACAACTGAAATATTGTGTTGACAGTTTTCTTTGTTCGAGATGACTCAACGAATTCTGTCCAGCGTTGCCGCGCAAAAATAAATTACCGTGTCATATTTTCTGAAAAAACGTTCCATTTTCGTGCCACGTGAAAAAAACTCAAATTCTTTTATTTTTATAAAAAAAAAAACTATAATTCAAAATATTATAACGGGGTGTAATTAATGCAACAAAAAAATTAAAAGATATACTTTGCTCTAATTGTTAGGCCATTTGGAGAAATTTGTATAAAATTTTATCAAATTTCACTTTATTTTAAGTTAAAATTTTAATTTTAATAATTACATTTTTTCGTGCCACCGCCGCTGCCGTGCCGCGAGAAAATTTTCGTTTCAAAAAAGCACAATCGTATCACATTGGCAACGCTAATTCTGTTCGTATTTAAATTCGTAATCGGATTCGTGTGTATTTAAAAAAACGCAAATTATATTGCGTTCCAGAAATTCCCAAAAAATTAAATTAGTACCTATGTATGTATAAGTACTTTTGATATTACACTAGCTTTCAGACTTTTTATTTAATTAGGTTCCTACCTTCTTTTGAAGTATTTTGTATTTAAACTTTACATCTTTAATAGGTACCTTAAACTATTAATATAGCAAGAACATGCGACCAAGAGTTGTGGAAGCGACTTTTAACTGCCAACTGCAAGTTGGAGGCAAAAGGTTAAAAAAAAATCGTTTAAGTTGTGAAATAAGCAGGTATAAATAATCCTCCCTAATGGTCTACAGTCTACACCATATACCGCAGCACCTTTTCAATTATACCAAAGTCAAAATAAATGGGGAAAGTCTGCTGTTGTTGTTGTTGATGTTCTTCCTCTGCTTCCATTGTGAAAAAATGAAGATAGAATATTCACAGTTTTATAAATAGATATCTAGATATAGGTACTTATGTATATTATTGGATACCAAAAAAGATACCTTTTTTTACACATACGAGTATTTGTTAACCGTTTGAAACTTATTAATTCATTATAATTAATTTATTATGTGTTGTGGTGGCACTCATAAAATATGTTTTTTTTTGTTTTAGAAGCATATGACCACTTCCTTAATCTGGTAAGTATGCAATAGATGTAGGGATAAAATCATTTTACCCTGGTGGAAATCTTATAGAGTTAGGATACTTATCGTTTGCTTAAAGTAAAAAAATTGCAACATATAAATTGCCCTTTAATAATTGATCAAAAAGGGTACAAAGTTCAGTATAATATGCAGTTAAAAATAGAATACGATAAAATCATCAACATGTTTTTTAAATGTCCAAATATATTGGCGCTAAATTTTAAACAGTGTGATGAAGTATAAGCCATGATAGTATTTAAAATAAAGATTTTTAATAAAATCTTTCAAACATTTTTTGACTTGTACCTATCATTATAATATATTTAATTATTATATTTTCTTAATAAACTTAAGCTGAACACGTCTAAAAAAGTGACAGTTCGAGCAAAGAAGTATAAGCAAACATACCATTTTTATATCTTGAATTGTCAAAGTGACATTTGGAAATAGTAGCTATCGTATTGTATGAGAATAAAAAAGAAGGTCAAAGAAAATCGACCCATTTGTTTAAGGTATAGCCGAAGAAAAAGGCAGAATCGTGAGACCCACTTTTTTCGTCCTCCTTAGCATAACCATCTGTCCGGGTTTTCCCGGACATGTAATGTTTTTGGCGTATGCTTGGATAGTTTAGGAAACTTTTTCATAATTATCCGGGATAACCCATTTATTAATCGGGAACTACCTACTCAAATATTCAAAATGAACAGAATCAAAAATAAAATTCAAAACGAACAGAGTTTTTGGGCTGTCAGATGTCAAAATAATCTTTATCTTAGTTAAATTCTCTTTCGTTGTGAATGCTTTGGTTTCTGTCTGGAGGATTAATTGTAGGCCTAATTCCTGACGATTCATTGATCCTTTCGCATCAGCAGCGCACCATAGACTTAAGTGGACAAATGTCAATAGTATAAATAAACAAAAAATATTATACCTAATCGAAGTTGACAGCTTTTGTCAAATGCAGTTTTAGTCAAAAGTTGAAAATAGACGAGTCATTTAATTATCCAGGGGTGGAATCGGCTAACGCGATAGTTGATAGTTGATAATCAAAATCGATAATTTTGCTCCATGTAAGGTGATTATCAAATCGACAATCGTTTTTTGTACTGATATTAAGCGACAGCTTTTTAGGTGTCGTTTTCATACATTTATGTCATTTTCATAAAAAGTTTGATGCGGTCGGCTTAAAATTGGTTGGTTTTTTAATAATATAATTAATTAAAACCAACACAATAACAAAAATGCAAAAATGACATTTAATTCTTGACTGAATTGTAAGTTATTCCAAAGAACAAACAAATTTTGGCGATCGATTTACACAGAGCAACGAATAGTTGATAATCAAAACCGACAATCAAAAAAGCGACAATCAATTATCGCCTTACGCGATTCCACCCCAGTTCACATTTCTGAAATCTCACTAAACAAACTCCTGTCAGCTTCACTGAGGTAAAGGAGAAACCTGAACAAAATTTCTCCACTAGACGTCAAAAGCACTCTCCATCTTGTCTGATTCACTATGCGACAAGAAAGCGAGACCGACGTAACGAGATCACTTCACAGTTTTCCTCTCTTAATGACGAACTTTAAACAATGAAATAATAAATAATAAAGCAATTCTCGTCGTAACGCCGCGTCTTTTTTTTTTTCAATTTTTCGAACTTTTGACGCGACCGACGTGACGACGAAAAATGCTTTATTATGTAATATTTCGTTTTTTTTTTTTAAATTCATGATTTAGAGAGAACATCTGTGAAAATCTCGTTACGTCGAAGTCTCGTTGTCTCGTCGCATTTTGAATCAGGGGTGGAATCGGCTAACGCGATAGTTGATAGTTGATAATCAAAATCGACAATTTTGCTCCATGTAAGGTGATTATCAAATCGACAATCGTTTTTTGTACTGATATTAAGCGACAGCTTTTTAGGTGTCGTTTTCATACATTTATGTCATTTTCATAAAAAGTTTGATGCGGTCGGCTTAAAATTGGTTGGTTTTTTAATAATATAATTAATTAAAACCAACACAATAACAAAAATGCAAAAATGACTTTTAATTCTTGACTGAATTGTAAGTTATTCCAAAGAACAAAGAATTTTTGGCGATCGATTTACACAGAGCAACGAATAGTTGATAATCAAAACCGACAATCAAAAAAGCGACAATCAACTATCGCCTTACGCGATTCCACCCCAGGGGTGGAATTGCGTAAGGCGATAGTTGATTGTCGGTTTTGATTATCAACTATTCGTTGCTCTGTGTAAATCGATCGCCAAAAATTGTTTGTTCTTTGTCATAACTGACAATTCTGTCAAGAATTAAATGTAATTTTTTCATTTTTGTTATTGTGTTAGTTTTGTTTGGAGTTTGTGTTGTTTCTTAGATTTGTTCTGATCAGTCGAACCTTTTTATTATTATTTTTACTCCTTACTCTCTGTGCGGTTTGAAAAATTGCAAATGATGTAAACATTGCACTTGAACTAATTTGCTATTTTTATTCTTAAGACTCACTTGTATGAAAACGACACCTAAAAAGCTGTCACTTAATATCAGTAAAAAAAAACGATTGTCGATTTGATAATCACCTTACATGGAGCAAAATTGTCGATTTTGATTATCAACTATCAACTATCGCGTTAGTCGATTCCACCCCAGGCATCTGTATTTTGTAATTTGATCAATATTCAACTGCGACAAAAAATAATTGAGTAAACGAATCCAAAAACTATTAGTCTCAGCTTTTTGACAACAAAAGTAAGGAATCTTACTGAAGAATTAAGCCAGTTCACGTTTCTGAGATCTCACTGAGCAAACTTCTGTCAGCTCCACTGAGGAGGAAGGAGGAAGGACAAACGTGAATAAGATTTCTCCACTAAAAGTGGCATCTCCATCTCTTTTTTATGATTTGATCAACTGCGACAAAAAATAGTTGAGTAAGCGAATACAAAAACTATTAGTCTCAGCTTTTTGACAGCAAAAGTGAGGAATCTCACTGAGGAATTACATTCAGATTTCTAAAATTGCTGAGATCTCTGAGTGAGAAACCTGAACTGGCTAAATAAAAAAAAAAAAACAATTTGACTTAAATTAAACTTATTTGTTGGCCTCCCCCAAAAGATTAAGAAAAACAAATCCTATTTTTTTGCATTTCAAATGTACATATGCATATCTACATTTCAACACGGGCTATATGTATGCAAATTAATGCTTCGACTCTTTCAAATGTGCATGTACATTGTACAATGCACATATTCATATGTATACCATTTGTATACACAAAAAACAAATACAGGAATAAATGGCACTGACAAAATGTATTGCTATGACTTTGCCTATTTTAAAATGCAATAAACCAACAAAGGTTTCAGATCGGAATCGGAGGAGAGGCAAATGATGGGTGCTGGTGGTCAGCTGCCAGTTAAGAATGATGAATACCCCATGAAGTTCCCCACAAAGTAATTAAAATTAATTTATTGCGTGGGAAATTCTTCCTGCACCATGCCTAAAGATAAATTGAACTCTCATGCAAACAAGTGAACCATATCACCTTGGTTTATTTACAAAATAAAACAAAAAAAAAAACAATTTTCTCTAAAAATTATCGTATTGATAAGTATATCAGTTGGTATATATATATACATACATACAAACATATAAATACGTATGTAGGTACATTCATTAATTTTTTTTTTTTGATTTTGGTCCCTTATTTGAAATCGAACCCTAAAAAAAACCTAATTAATCAACCTTTTTTAATTAAAGTGTTTTTTTCTGCGGTTGTAGCTAATTGAATAAAAAGAACTGACATTGTCAAGATTTGTAGATGACCTGTCTTCTTTAGCTTGACAGATGATATGAGTTCTCCTGGCTGGTTGGAATGCTATATGATGCGGAAATGAAATGCCAATCACTCAAAAAGTCTTCTTGTCACTATATGAGTATGTATATATGGAGAAAGGGAAATGCGTTGAAATATGTTTCATATTTGATTTAATATTTCATATACGATATAATTATAAATAATTACCTTCCTGATAATTTTTTTATTTTGCCAACATTTAAATTAAGATTAAATAAAAAATAATTAAATTGATAAGATATGTTGGCCGAAAGATATTAATCGTCTCTTATTTTTTAGCGGATACTTCCTTTTAATTGAAACAAATAATTTCGATGTCCGAATTTGTATAGGTAATTGAATCCTCCTTTGCTACTCAAAGCCCCATTTTATATATTGAGCGGCTAATTCTACGTTTTGTCTGAATTTATAGCTGTTTATTTATGTGCTAATTTGCTTTACGCAACACCGATTTTGAAGCTTGAATAAATTTTTATAACAATTTCAATTCAATCAGACAGAGTTGTACAACAAATAAAAAATCTTCTTTTTTTAAATAACAGCTATTTTATTTATTTTTTTTTGAAACTGTCTTGACAGCAATGCAATTAAGTTAGTTAGTTAGTTAGTTTATTTTCTTGTCAATTATCAGACAACATTATAAAAAAAGAAAATGGATTTATAACATATTGATATTAAAATAACAAATAAATAAATTTAAAATTGATTGAATAAGAAGTAAATACATAAAACAGATGGAAAATAGTAAATTAAAAGAAATTAATATATTTAGAAAGAAGCTTCAACTATCATTTTCGACAATATATTTTATTTGAAAGTTTCTCTATACTCATGTTAATATTGTATATATAAGCGTATTTATTAAATGTTATACTACAACGGTTGAACGGTTCATGATTTGCATAACTTGTTTTGTGTATTTCTTCTTTCAAAAATTTTGTGTGCCTCAGACAGCGAACATTAAGATTTATACATATTTTGGAACATAAAGCAGTTGAAGTTATATTACCTTTCACTTTCAATATGTCAAACACAAAAATGGCTTCAGAAAGTATCCTACGGTTGGCGAGACTTAATAAATTTATTAGTTTTAAACGGTTTTCGTAAGGTGGTAATTGAAAATTCACAAGATTCCAATTTAAGTTTCTCAGTGCAAATAAGAGAAATTGTTTTTGTACGGATTCTAGTTTCTTAACGTCAACATCGAATAAAGGTGACCAAACTATATTGCAGTAGGTAACCTAAAATGGGACGAACCAAGGAACAATATATTGCTTTGGTAATGTAAGGGTCATTGACCTGCGCTTCACAAATCCTAACATGCTTTTGCTCTTGGAGCAAACTTTGTCAATTTGAGGTTTAAAGGTAAGTTTAGAGTCGACAAGTATGCCAAGGTCTTTTAAAATATCACTTCTTTGCAATTTGTTTTCGTCTATATTGTAGTCAATGAGACATAAGTCTTTCTTTCTACCAAAAGAAATAACGTTACATTTAGCGACATTTAATGAAATGAAATTATTATTGCACCATATGACTAAATCATTAACATCTTTTTGCATTTTGAAACCATCACTCACATTGTTAACTAACTTAAGATCGTCTGCAAATAACAGAAACCGGCAATAATGAAACAGTTTAGTCAAGTCATTAATAAATATCAAAAAGAAAAGGGGACCGAGGTGACTGCCTTGAGGAACACCCGACGTAACATTTATTGCACGAGAAGATATGCCACAAAATTTGACATACTGTTTCCTACATGTTAGATACGAAAATATCCACTCTAACAAATTTCCACGAACTCCGATCTTCTGTAACTTAAAAGTTGATAGTTTAATGTCAACTCTATCAAAAACTTTGCTAAAATCGGTGTATATGGCATCTACTTGGTTTTTTTTTTTCCATTTCATTTAAAATGAAGGAAGTATAGTTAGAAAGGTTGGTTGCAGTAGACCTCCCTTTATTGAAAAATCCATGTTGATGCTCACTGATCACCGACCTCAGCTCCAAATGCAATTTATCGGAAACAAGCTTTTCAAAAACTTTAGGAATAGCCGGTAATATTGCAATTCCCCTATAATTTTTCATATCAGACCTATCGCCGCTTTTGAAGATAGGAATCAAGTATGATTCGCGCCATATTTGTGGAAACACACCGCAAGCTAATGATTTGTTAAAGATCTCCAAGAGAGGGAGTGCTAACGTGTCGGCAGTTTTCTTTAAGAAAAGTGGAGTAATATTATCAGGTCCAGCTCCTTTGTTGACATCTAAATTTTTCAATGCAAGAACCAATTTACACCATCTGATTTCTTACACAAATCTCAATTTATTAGACAAACATTTAAAAAATCGTTGGAGCGGTTTCTTAAAAAATTAATTTTCTATATATAAAATTTTGAAAACATTTTTAAGAAAAAAAATTGGTGCGCCATTTTTTAATAAGGAGTTTAAAAAATAATTTAAAAAAAAATTACCAGCCATTTTCGAAATATCGTATTTTCAAAAAAATAATTTAGTTTTTTTTTTTAAATCCAAAATTTGTTTTTTTTTTTTGAAAATTTTGATATGCAATATTATTCAAATTTATTAGGTAGAAGCTCTTGCTTTTATTAAAATCGGCTCAACAATAATGAGATAGACAAAAACCAAAAAAATGGCTCTATGATAGATACCATTTTTAATCGATATATAATTTTTTTTCCAATAATATAGTAAACCGTACTTATATTAGCTCAAGTAAAAATTTTAATCAAAATCATAAGAGTCGTTTTTGAGAAAAATGAGATTTTCCATACATGTTTTATAACATTTGTATGGGAGGTACCGCTATTTTTTACTAAAAGAATAATTTGTATTTAAAATCTGCTAGATAATGTCAAAAAAACCACTGGATGTCAACTTTAATAAATATCAATCAAGTCGCTTTCGAATTATTAAGTTCCCAAAAACAATTTTTGAAACTTTTTTTAAAAATCCAAAAAAAAATTTTGGTATGTACCTAATACTTACTTTTTAAACTTTTTGAAAACATCGAAAATCAAAATGATTCTATGGGAGGTACCATTTTTCGAATTTTTTTTTTAATGGTAGCCTTTTTGTAAAAAAAAATTACTAGATTTTTTTTTTTAAGTTGTGGGCACGTTTTTGAGAAAAATAAGATTTTCATTTTTTGCTCAAAAAATTGTAAATTTTGGTCTTAAAACAAATATGAAAAAAAAAAGTATGGGGGGAATTCCCAAAAAAACCCTAGGTTACCATATAAAAAAAATCGATCCACCCGTTATGGAAATAGCCAAAAGGACAGACAGACAGACAGAATTGCAAGAGCCACTTTTTTCGACTTCGCTAACATCGTAATGACAACTTTGATCAAAATCTTCGATTCTTTTTACGGATCCTTAACTTGCCATATATATACATAGTATGTACATATGTACCTACATATATATCGTAAGTAAAAATGGCAAAAATACATAATCTAAATACACAATATCCTTTATAGAGTGGCGTACCTATACCTACCTCATTTAGGTTTAAAAAAAAAAGTCAATATAGAATATTAATTCCGTAAGGAGATTTTCTTTAAAGATGAGGGAATTGAATTTGAAATTCTTATATATGTATTTACGCACGACATCGCAAGGATCGATGACATATATATTTCTAAATAAAGGAAAAAGTCTTGCGTGCAGAAAAAAAAAACCTTTGATAGCGATAAGTAGGTACCCACTTAAAAAAAATAAAATATATACTCATTATTTTTTACAACACCACAATAGCTTTCGAAAAATTGCTTTTAATGTTTTTTTTTTTTTACCTTAAAAATAATGTTATGCCTGTCACTATAATTTTTGCCATATTTTTTCTTAACTTCTTCGATGATTTCTACGTTTAAAGGTTACCAACGTTTCATGTATACAAACGAGTAGGTACATATATATAGGGATAGGTTAGTGTTGTAATAAATAAAGCAGCTTTATAAATGCCACACGCAACTTCTTAATGCTTTGCTAATGAATCCTATAAATCATTTTGCTCATATTATAAATACAAACAGAAACACTTACATATTCCAAAGCCCAATACTAAGCTATGTAAATCTCTTAAAATCAAGTTAGGTACACGCATTCAATATAATTTGAACGTAATCGTTGGGGTAAATTTTTCTATATAATAAAGATAGCCTTTATACATTCATGGTAGTATTCGCACTTTATTAACCCTTTGAATTTAACAAACTTTAGTATTTAAATTTATTTAGGTATACATCTACGCACGGTTGTGTTGACTTTTTATTTTAATTAACAATTTGTTTTCCAATACATGTAAGGTCCTACATATAACGCAGAAAGCTATACTTCGGTATAAAGTCTCATTAGGGCATATAAAAAGTCTCTCTCAGTCTATGTATATCTTTTAAAGGGTATTAATAATTAGATTTGCTTCACTGCCTTGGCAAGATATACGAGTATCAATTTAATTATACAAGAAAATCCCGAAAATATTTCAAAAATAATGTTTACTTTGCAAAGAGGAAAATGTCAACAGAATCGCTCTTCTCTTTAAATTAAGTTGGCGCTTATCCGTTGGCCCGCATTATTATATGTATATGTATGTATGTATATAATTTATTTTCTTAATTCAAACATTTTGTTTTAGGTAGATATATATGTACATATCTGTAAGGAGAAAGCCACTGTTTAGGAGTAGAACTAATCCATTTAGAATTATTGGATGGCAGTTTTTCGCCCTGGTAGGCAAAATCGATTTTGATCATATTTTTATTTTGTAGTTTGAGCTTGTTTTTATTATAAAAGCTAGTTGAGGATTTCTGGAAATATTCGACCTTGGTGCGTATAAAGCTGGCTCTGAAGTTTTTGAATTGAGAATTGGTAATAAAGATTTAAATTTGATTTTTATTAAACTAAAAAATATCGACGAAGTCATAACCAACAACCAATTAAACAAATAAAATAAATATAACACATTTTTATATCGGATGAATTCTAATATTTTCTTGAGTGAATCTTATTTTTATTTAGAATCTACATACATACATATATTGCACATAATTATTCCTTTTTCGTGACCTTTAAGTTCAAAATATTGATTATATTGGCGAACATGTTAATCGCATTGGTGTTCGCTCATTTAAGTCGAAACCTTGCTATTCTCCCTTGATAATCAAACTCGACCTTCCGATTCTACAGACGCGGGGTCATAAGTCCAAGGGTCAAAAGTTCATAACGGATTTTTGACCCACTTAGGTGGGTTGAAAGTCCACATGTTCGCCAATATAATCAATATTTTGAACTTAAAGGTCACGAAAAAGGAATAATTATGTGCAATATATGTATGTAGATTCTAAATAAAAATAAGATTCACTCAAGAAAATATTAGAATTCATCCGATATAAAAATGTGTTATATTTATTTTATTTGTTTAATTGGTTGTTGGTTATGACTTCGTCGATATTTTTTTTCGCACTTTTTCAACAAATACCTATCCATTTTTAAAAAATAAATTTCAGATGAACACGCCTCAAACAGTGACAGTTAATGCAAACAAATTTAGTTTTTTTTTTTTTTTTTTAATTTATAAAAGTCAACGTTTCATAGGCGTTCCGGGCGCTTTGGCCATTTTACGGGCGGCATAATCGTCCTACCGAGAGGACCATCAGTGTTGCCTTTTGACCACTGTTTTTTGCCTCATGCGACCATGATACGGCCTTTTGAAAAAGTGGCTATTTTGGCCCTTTTTTTTAAATCTTGCAACTTTTCTGACCCCTCTCTGGAAAAATACATGGAAAAGATGAGTTCTCTTTTTTGTCGAATCCAATCTTCTGTTGAAATAACTATTTTCGTTTAACTATAACAGCAATCAATTATATACCTACCTATTCCACATTACAAAGTGCCAGTCAGCACAGAACCTCAATCTGTATAAAACAAAATCGAGTTGAAATGTGTTTGGTTCGATTCGATCGCATTGGTGTTCGCTCATTTAAGTCGAAACCTTGCTATTCTCCCTTGATAATCAAACTCGACCTTCCGATTCTACAGACGCGGGGTCATAAGTCCAAGGGTCAAAAGTTCATAACGGATTTTTGACCCACTTAGGTGGGTTGAAAGTCCACAAATTTTTTTATGTGGATTTTTAACCCACCTTGGTGGGCCAGAAGTTTACGGAAAATTGTGGACTTGTGAACTTCTGGCCCTGAGATTGTGAATTTCTGAAACACTTAAGTGATTTCAAAAACATTTATTCTGCACTTTTTAAGCTTAAGATGTGTTTTAAGAGTTCAATAATATTTTTTCATTTAAATCCCAGACAAACGCTCTAGGTTGATGTGCCCGACGCGTTTTCACGAACAATCAGTTCATCGGGTGGCTTGTTTCGCGAGTTCAACAAATTTGTATTCCTTTTTTGGTCCTCTGTACTCCAAATCATATTTTATTTACCTATAAATACATTATGCTAATTTCGTTTGATTTTGCTCTCTATATTAAAAAAAAAAAATCAAAATTCGGCTTTTTTTGTCGTGACCCCTTTATTTTGCGACCTTTTCAAACTTCTCATTGGCAATACTGGAAAGGACTATTCACAATGTGTTGGATAAATTTGAGTTCGCTGCTGGTTCAGTAAACGATCGACCAATACCCGTATACGTCACGACGAAACGGAAGATCTGCCGAAAACAATCCCGCTGTCCGTAAGAGTGTGCAAGAGAATCGGAGGAAGTCGATTTCGCATCGCTCACGAGAACTCAGCCTTTCGCAGACTATAACTTTTCGAATTTCCCATCGTGACGTCAACTTACCTAAGATCTGAAGATAAAAGGCCGTATAGACGACGATGACGTGTGTTCGCTAAATGGGCTCGGGAGCAGTTGGAAACTGACCCTTATTTTCATCGAAAAATCATCTTCAGCGATGAGGCCAATCTGGATGAATGGGTACGTAATAAACAAAAATGTCGAATTTGGGACAATAAAAATCCTCATGAGATCCAAGAGCGCCCAATACATCCCGAAATAGTCACTGCTTGGTGTGGATTTTGGGCTGGCAGCGCGGAGTCATTGGCCCATATATCTTTGAGAACGATGCACGTTGGCCAGGCCATCATCTTCAAAGGCGAGCGTTATAGGTCAATGATTGTCAACTTCTTTTTGGCCTGAATTGGATGATATATGGATGGACACCAACGACATGTGGTTTCAACAGGACGGCGCTACGTGTCACACAGCTCACGAGACGCATTGGAAATCCTGCACGAGCCATTCGAGGGCATATTGTCATCTCACGTGAAGTGAGATAACTGGGAATTTCGGCTATCACGCGGAATCTAATAAGAGCGAAGGAGAAAAGAGTTCGGATATAACCTTCGCACCCATTCGCAAATTTTGAAATTAAATGCCTGAAGACGCATCGTGTAACAGCTGAAATAGAACCGTATACGTATACGTATAAATCTAGAATAGCTTGCATAAAACTTGGTCTACAAATCAAAAAAAGACATTATTAAGATGGGATCCCATAAGATCTACATAAAATAAATATTTAAGTATCTACAAGTTAAATCAAATTAAGTTATTCCAAATAATATACATATAGGTATGTATGTACATATGTAGTCTTTTTTTTTTTAAACATAAATATCTTACGACAATATGATGCCCCATCAAATCATCAATCCTGTACAAAATATTTCATAAATGTTCACACAAATCTCTTGCACACAATTTTAAGCCTACGCACCTGCTGTCAAAAGCTTCCATTTAATAGTACTCTATGGTTCCACTAATGATGACAATTCAAACATAAAATTTTATCGCTATCATTAAAATCAAATACATATATAGGAGCGCAGGTATTTGTGATGTGTGGGCGAGTTGTAAGCTACATATCTACATATATAAAATTTTCAAAATGCCATATATATAGAAAAAATGCACCCGGACTAGATTCCACGAACAATAATTAAATTATTGGGTATGGGGTATCCCTCTTTTCCGGATCTGGGAATATAGGGATTTTAGGTTTGTCCATTCGGATGGTTTATTATTGTTTAGTGTTGTCGTCTACGCGCCACGCGTCTCATATCGCTAGTAGACATCATCATCATCATCATTGTCGTCGCATCTCTGGAGCTCGACATGTCGAAAAAATAATTACTCGTGACAGGAGCAAGCAAGGCACTTCGTCTTTGTGAATTTATTTGATTTTTTTTTCTATGACAAGAAGAAAATCTCTCATCTTACCTATACATAATATATTTAAGGAGCTGGTGGTGGCAGTAATTTGTGTATGAATAAATAATGTATGACTCGTAGTGTCAAGAAAAGTTCTATAGCAACTTTAGCTTTGTTATAATTACTAACCTAAGATGGCGCTGCAGTCAAAGGTGGATCTGGATTTTGACAACCTTCAGCTCGTTGTTTCTCTAGTTTTGTAGGTTTAAATTGGTTCCCTGTTTAGAAACGTTTTTCTCAAAAACTACTGGGGTGGAATCGGCTAACGCGATAGTTGATAGTTGATAATCAAAATCGACAATTTTGCTCCATGTAAGGTGATTATCAAATCGACAATCGTTTTTTGTACTGATATTAAGCGACAGCTTTTTAGGTGTCGTTTTCATACATTTATGTTATTTTCATAAAAAGTTTGATGCGGTTGGCTTAAAATTGGTTGGTTTTTTAATAATATAATTAATTAAAACCAACACAATAACAAAAATGCAAAAATGACTTTTAATTCTTGACTGAATTGTAAGTTATTCCAAAGAACAAAGAATTTTTGGCGATCGATTTACACAGAGCAACGAATAGTTGATAATCAAAACCGACAATCAAAAAAGCGACAATCAACTATTGCCTTACGCGATTCCACCCCTGCTTTTACGAATAAAAGTATCAACATCTTTTCTGTTTGGAATTTTATAAGCTACAATTTTTCCATTAATAATTTTCCAAAAAAACTGATAGTTTTTGAGATATTTACGAAAAAATGAATTTTTCCTTGTTCATCCCACAAAATCAAACAAATACATCAGTACCTGGATTAAATGAAGGGTACTTTTTAAGATGAGGTGAAGACTTAAAAAAAAGCTCTCCACCGAAATTCATCTTTTTTCGGAATTTTTAAGAAGTTTGAAATTTTTTGTTTGTCTAATTTTCCCTGGCTATATAAATTAACAATAAATAAATTACATGAGTAGTTAAGGTACTTACCTAAAAATTGCTGCCAGCTCCCTGAAACTAAGAAATTAGTTATAAAGTCAAGGGTGCTGGTGCTGGTGCTGGTGCCTGTGCGTTGCGCTAGTGTAGTCGACCGACCGACACCAAGAAATTCTTACAAATTATCGAGCTATGTATATTCAGGGTAGAGGATGTGAGGCTTTGAGCAGGACGCAGAACGCAGAACGCCCGACAGAAAGGGACTTAATGAACGAATCAGATTCCTATACCTATAGAATATAGTTTCGAATCCTATGGCACGAATAATATGCATTTACTCCCGGATGATGATAATATTACATAGGGTATAATCTATAGAGGAGACCGGCGACGGCGACGGCACAAAAGGGATTCCCGGATGGTATACATCTGTGTGATACTAAAAATATTTGTGTACATTTCAAAGAAGTGACTGCTGGGATTTGTAAGCGAGACTGCAAGCATCCTCTGATTGATCATTTGGTAATGCTGATTGTATTAGCGGCTGCCACTGCACTGGAAGTGCGATCGTGCCGCATCTTTGCTATATACATATATGTAGTTTCTGTTCCAACAAAAATAGAATGCACTGTCACTAGATGTGGCACGTAGAGAAATAATTACAAAAAGAATTTTTCTCTACATAATTTAAGGCTAATGAAAACAAATTAATACTGAAATAAGTGGGTTCATTTGGGGTGAACACTGTTTAACTACGAAATCGGTCGTCGATTGTCAACATAATTACTTGTCTGCCTGGTTTATATTCAAGTTGCGGAATTCAGAAAACACAGAACACGCACTGTGACAGGTTGAGTTGAATGCAGAGCGATGAATTAAAGTAAATGCAATTTGTTGCAGCATTGACATTCAACATAAATATGTAAAACTATAAAAGCCTGGGTGAGAACAATAAATGGAACAATGCGTTAATTCACTATGACAGACTATAATTGATTTATATAGCTTTTATAATATATATTGTTTTTTTTTAAGCCTCAGACAATAATTATCATTGGGATAAATAACAAATATATAAGTAAGGCAGATGTGAGCCATAAAAATATATATCTATCTATATAAGGCACACAATTATTTCCATTTGACAATTATTCAGCCGTTTTTATAAATTATTTATTTTTAAACGACCGCATTTCACTGGGACAACTTGTTACAAGCTGATATACATAAACGCATACATGTGGATAAAATGTAGAAAATAAATTATAAGATTTATATAAATATTTGTATTATGTTCTAAATATAATTCTATTTTTTTAAATTTGCTATAATGTCCAAATAACAACAACAATATTTAAATAAATAATTAGAACAATCTAAAAGGAATAGTTTTAGCAAAATTTCGCATTCAATAGAAAAGCTTAATTTGTCCAGGTTTGAAAAAATTCTGTCCAAGTTTTTACTCGAGATTAAATGTACATTTTTTAGTTTCATGTAGGTACTATGGTAAGTTATGGATTTGTAAAAAATCTAACTCGAAATTTTGAATAAATTTGACATAACAATGATCGGGAAGACGAAAAAGGTGGATCTCCCACTTCTATCCGTCCGTCTGTTTATCCATTTGCATACTTAGCCAAAACGGATAGGTCGATTTTCTTTAATCTTGGTCATAGCTTTTTTAGAACATTCTCCCGACTCATTTTATTTTATAGTCTAAAGGATCAAAAATAACGATAGTATACTTTATAATCTTTTTCTGCATTTTAAAAAAATAATATTTTTGTCAAAAATTGCTCCACAAATTAAAAAAAACAATCAGTTAATTTTAGTTTAGTTTTAGTTTTAGTTTTAGTTTAATTTCAAATAAATGCTGACGCATTAAGACTTAAATAATCTTATAAATAGTCACTTTAATTTTAACATTTAAAATTTCCGAAAAATTGTGTTTTTTTTAGAGGTTCAGAACTTTAAGTTGGCAACACTATTTTAACTGGCGTTAGCTGTCAAGTGATTTATTTTTAGTTTGGTTTGGCATTCATTTGGCAACATAAAGAGACTGACTGACCTGAACAACGCTTCCAAATTGTGCAAATTTGTTTTTGAAATCATGGCTCATGGCTCCCAATTTTCATAAGCGAATTTTGTTTAGCGATGAAGCTCACTTTTGGTTGAATGGACGCGTCAATAAACAAAACTGCCGTAATTATAGTGATGGTAATTCTCAAGGGTACGTTGAGTAACCGTTACATCCGCAAAAACTGACTGTTTGTTGAGCTTTATGGGTTGGTGGAATAATTTGTCCGTACTTCTTTAAAAACGATACTGGCCAGAACGTTACAGTCAACGGTGACCGCTATAGAGCCATGATTACTGACTATTTCGTTCATCAATTGAACAACTATGATGTGCAGGAGCTGTGGTTTCAACAAGACTGCGGCGGCGCAACATGTCACACAGCTCGTGCCACAATTGATTTATTGAAGGAAACATTTGGTAACCGCATAGTTTTACGTTACGGACCCGTGAATTGGCCTCCAAGATCGTGTGATTTAACGCCGCATGACTATATACGAAGTTCTATACCTCTAAAAAAATACCCTTTAGTTATTAATTTTCCATAAAACCCATTTTTTTTATTTTTTTTCTATCACCAACACCGGAACAATGGAAAAAGTGTGAGCATCATTTCTCTAGAACGAATGACGTTCCGGATTGTGCATTCGATAACCCAGTATTTTTCATAGACATCAACCCTTCGCATAAGATTTGAATCTATATTAAAGATAACTTCCGCCACATTTACCTATATTTTCATTTTCCCCATTGACTGCTTTTAGATGACTGCAATTTTTAACGGCGATTGTCTTTTGAGTTTCCTAAATGCAAATTTTAATAGCTGCAATTTTTGTTAAATGAGAAGGAAAAATCTCTTCACACTCTTTACTCCGCTTATGTCTCAAACAATAAGAAAGAGCACACAAAAAAAAGAGCAATAACTCTGCAATTATTTCAACATCTGCAACTTTGTTTACCCCGGCCACCGCACACGCCCCCGCCAATGTGCTTAAAAGGGCGTAGGGCGTAATTGCAGCGTTTAGAAGCAGTTATTCGGCTCTGATTTCGAGTTGGTTTGGGAGAGGTTCTCCATTTAAAAATAACTTCGAAATCTGAACACGCTTATTTTTACACATATTTTGAAAATTAATATTTGACGTTTCACAAACAGCTGATTAAATTACACAGCAATTAAACAAATGAACACAAAAGGGCGTTCATGCAAACTTTTGTGTAAACTTATCAATTTACGTAATTTGTAAACTTGCTTGAATTGATACCCTTAATGAAACTTTATAGCATACCAAAGAAAAACGCCTTGTCAGTTTGACACAATGTATGTATTATTTGTCATTAATCCCTATTTATAATGATCATTTTATTCATTAACCTATTCCAAAGTTAGATAGCTGTCGGTTGTCTAACTATTTTCAAATTGGTGGAAATATCCTTTATCTAATACAAATAAATATCACATTATTCACGGTTAAGACAATCTACTCTTGGGTCTAAGTTAGGCAGCTATAAGACAACAATAAACAAGGTTTTTAAACACATTTTGGACAGTTGTCTAAAGTTACACAACGTTTATAAATAAGATCATGAAATTATAAGTCCAAACCTATTCTAAAATGGGTGAACAGAATAAGGTTAATTTCGGGTTTAGAATCTATTCAAGACTTCACTAAAATTCATTTATTTATTCTCATATTTAAACAATACTGTTGGAATGAGTTTATTGTTGGCTTATTAATAAGTACATTCAAACTTTTTAGATAATGTCTACCTTACCCGTATACATTAAAAAGATATCAAATAAACATTATATCAACCCAATTTTCCTAACGCCATTCAGCTAAACACGCCAATTCCACGGTTCGTGCAAACAAGTAAGCAAACATACCATTTTCACATTCTTAATTGTCAAAGTGACATTATTTGAAGTTAGTACGATACTAACAACTTAAAATAGGAATTTAGTAATTTGAACTTTAATAAAATGTTAAAAAGATAGCACGTTTAAAATTTGGAAAATCCTGTTTTAACCTAGAATCATATTAAAAATGATTAATCGTCTAAAATTTTGCGCCATTATTATAATTATGAAACTTTTTTAATTCTTACGTGTGAAGCGTGAAGATTTAAATTAATAACTCTTAAAAATTAAACAAATTTATAATAGACATAAAGGTAGGTTAGGTTTACCTTTTTTTTAAAGAAATTTGCATTCAAAAGCAATTTGAAATAACTTTTTATTGTGTTTTTGGGGAGTTCCCGTTTAAATTTTATGGTGTTTATAATACATACAATTATTTCTAAATTGGAAACTTAATATTCCGGAACGACCCTAAAACAGTGGGGAAGGTACAAAATGTGCAATTAAAAGTGTAAACAATGCACCTGTTATACGTACCTATCTATACGTCTAACTTTTATCTATAAACAATAGGTAGAGGTACCTACATTACCTATATACAATACATATGTATGTACATATGTATGTATTTATAAACGAATCTGGGATGGAGATAGATTTAAATGTTTAACAACTTTGTGCACCTTTTAATATTTTTATTTTTGTAAATTAATGTCGTCTGTACTTTTGTAATGAAGTCAGTCGTATAATTAAAGTTGAAAATCGTACATTCATACGCTTAAATGCAAAATTCCATAAATTTGGCAAAATGTAAATTTCAAGTGAAGACGTTCACAATAAATTGATTCAAACAGCGTGATCCTGTCAAATCGATATTCTAAATAATGTGAATTCTGGGGTTTTCTTGTTTGGTTTATATCAGAAAATATATATATAAAGACGTGTTTTCGTTCACATTTGGGCAAGTTATTGAGTCAACGAAACAATATACAAAATTTGATGTGGGTATTAATGAATCTTTCGAATTTACTTTTATATCGTTTAAGGTTTTTAACAAAGAGGTGATACAGGAAACAAATTAAACTGCCCCAGAGAAGTTATATTTAAGGTTAACAATGTCTTTTGTAACGCAGAAATCGAATCATAATTAGAAATTTTGTTTAAGAACCATACATACAAATAAATATGCAACTTAGCGATATGCCTAATATATAAATTGAAATGATGTGTCTTCATTCTCAATTAACCAAATACCTATTGTACCACTTGAATGCATTTGACTTAAATCGTTAAACTATTTAAGTTTAATTTAAACAATATGTATATTTTTCAATTTCTTTAATCGCACATTCTCCATAACTATAAATTTACGGTCTTATTTATAAACGTTGTCTAACTTTAGACAACTGTCCAACTTTGGAAAATGTGTTCAAAAACCTTGTTTATTGTTGTCTTATAGCTGCCTAACTTAGACAAAAGAGTAGATTGTCTTAACCGTGAATAATGTGATATTTTGTTATTAAATAAAGCATATTTCCACCAATTTGAAAAAAGTTAGACAGTGTCTAAGTAGACAAAAATCTAATAAATACGATTGTAGTTGTTTTGAGTATTAATTTTCAAGATATTCGTTTTGAGAATAAAAAAAAAAATAGAATATTAGTGCCAAATTTATTTATTTTAAAATTTTTCACTATTAAGTAGGTACGATTTTTTTAAATATTCGATACTTTTGTTTTGAGGCTTTTTTATATGTTGTTTGCAAGAACCTTTTATTTCAAAGAGAGATATTTCAGATTCATTCCTGAAAGTGAAAGACAAAAGGCAAGAATGTACTGTGTGGACGAAAAATAGAGTAGAATAGAAATACATTGTGTTGGTGGATCACAGTTTTTAGAATAAATTGCAGAGTAAGCAAGATATTGGCGCAAAATTTTAAACGATTTAGTAAAATGTTAAAGCCATTTTAGTAAGTTATTAAGCTAAAAAGAAGATTTTGCTAATTTTAAACGATTTTAGCAACTTACTATCTCTTAACATTTTACTAAAGTTAAAATCACAAAATGGTTACTTTAACTTTTAGTAACTTGCTAAATCCATATGAAATCTGTCATTGTCCTCGAAAAAAATTTGTTGGCAAAGAGTTAAATTGTGTTTCTTTTATGATTCGTGTGCTAATTGTTTTTCAAATAAAATAAAATAAAATGATTTCGGAAGACATAAGGAGTTGCTGAAGCTAATGGAGGTGGTGATTCCAAAAAGGTATCAACCATCCCTGTACGCCGTACGGTTTATGGTTTGTCAGATACACTCCAAAATGTTTTTCATTTTTCATCATGATGGCAAAAATTAAGAAAATTGAAAAAGGCTTTGGAGTGTATCTGGCCAACGGTAAATCAAATTATTAGGACGTTCCCTTGGTTTAAGTATGTTTGTTTTGTTTTTCTTTCACGAACTGTCATGTTTGGACGTGTTCAGATGCACCTTTTTTAATAAAAGGGAATTAGTATTTTATTAGTTAGTAAAACGAAAAAAAAGGATTAAAATTTCCGAGGAGCTAGTAAATTACTAAATGTTTAGCAAATTGCTAACTAGTAATATGCTAAGCCCTTAACAATAGGTTGTTTAAAATTTTGCGCCATTGTATTCAGAATGAGGAATGTACCTAACACTTTTACCAACTTTAACTCAAACACGAAAAACTATGTCGTATTTTTATGTTTTATTTTCAGAAAATATTAAAAACTACGTTTTGTTAAAAAAAATATTGTTTCTGGGGTTTAGTTCATTTAAATGTTCCAGTTTTCCTTGTTTGACTTTAAATTGATAAAAGTATTGAATATTCAAATATAGTACTTAATAAAACACAAAGAAAAAAAGTACATTTGAAAATAATTTTTTAATTGTTTTATTTTTAAAATTCTGAGTTTAAAAATAAATATCTTGAAAATTAATACTTAAAACAACTAGAATTTAATAGTAAATTTAAAAATGGATTTCAGGTTTGAAAAAATATAGCATGGTATTTTAAGTGTTGCCGTTGTTTTTATTTTTCGAATTTTTAAGAGTAGTAGTAGAATCTAGTCCTAGAGAATTTGCTTCTGCTTTTGACCAAATTTGCACGTTCTAGTGTTTCGATGTATCTTACGCAAATCACCCTGGGATTATAAGCCTAGACTCCAAAAGAACTGAAAAAAAAAGAAATTTCTGGGCTTGTAAATAAATAGCCATACATTTTGAATTATTTCTTTCCGGTAATACCTCATATTCTTGCCCTAACTATGTTTTTTACGTTCACTATCCAAAACATATTGGTTATTGTGATATCACAAGTTTTTTTTAGTAAAATAATAAATTGTATGTTCTCATCTTTTTTTCTTCAAAATTACGATTTGTTTTTGGATATTTTGGCCTATATATTTCAAAATCATTTGAAACAATAGATGTGGTTTTAATTGGCCATTTAATAATGTTCAATCGAACCTATCTGCAACCGTAATAGTTTTACCAAGGTCGATTTATAGGTTTAATTTTAAAGCTGCGTTCGAACACAGCACACAAAAAGATTAAAAACTCATATCTCGAAAACCTATTGATTCCAATTTTTTTTTAAATGTGATTTTCGTGTGTAGGAGGGTTAAATACATAAACAAATAGTGACATTGAATGTAGATTTTGGCTGTAAACTAGTGTTATTAACAAAAAGTGTAGGACGCACATTTTTTATTTATATCTCATGTATTTGTGTTGGTTTTATATAAGATAAATACATATGTTTATTATAGGTATATAGTTATTTCTTTTGTCTTATATGTTTTTGAAAAAAAATTATGGACACTATTTACTAAAACAAAAGTAACTCATTAAATATTTTTATTTAAATAGTTTTATTTTGATTTAAAAATCACTGAAGCTGGAGTTTTGCGGGTGTTTACCTTAATATTTATGGTTAAAAATCAACCTCTCTATTACTTTCGAGTACATGAAAATACTAAAACACAAAAACATAAGTAATTTACACTTTATACTAAAGTTATAAAATATTTTTTTCTGAAAAATCCATCTTTTAGTGCAAAAAAAATCATATTAGATGCAAAACAAATAGTTTAAAAAAGTGTTGTTAACTGAACTTATTTCTACTTTATAAAGAGCAAAGTAGGCTATTGTTCTATACTAATTTTAAATTTATTTGACAACGATAGTGATATTTTTTTACTTCTAAGGTTAAACAAAAAAATAACAATATTTGTCTTCGAAGTGGTCGGGCAGCAGGTTATTCCCTAAAAATTTTTGCTCGACCACTGGATTTGTGAAGAGGGCAGTCTTACCTTTGGTTTGATACCTATATTACCCATTATCCCGATGAGATAGGTTCTCATCAAAAAAACGGTTTCCCATTAGTAATAAGTGTTTCCGTAATCCCCATGAGATAGGTACTCGTCAAAAACCGGTACCGGAAGTGACCCTCTCCCGCCAAAACTTCCCTGAAAAAGTTTGCCCGACCAGTGGTTTTGAATATATTTCTAAAAGTACTATCGATTGGTACTCATCATTTTCATAATCCCGATGAGATAGGTAATCTGACGGTGGCCTCCCGGACTATAACATTTTACTAAAGTTAAAATCGCAAAATGGCTACTTTAACTTTTAGTAACTTGCTAAATTCATATGAAATCTGTCATTTTCCTCGAAAAAAAATTGTTGGCAAAGAGTTAAATTGTGTTTTTTTTATGATTCGTTGTTTTTCAAAGTAAATAAAATAAAATATTTTCGGAAGACATCAAGAGTTACTGAAGCTAATGGAGGTGCTGATTCCAAAAAGGTATCAACCATCCCTGCACGGTTTATGGTTGGTCAGGTACACTCCAAAATGATTTAAATTTTTCTTCATGATGGCAAAAATTAAGAAAATTGAAAAAGGTTTTGGACTGTATCTGGCCAACGGTAAATCAAATTATTAGGACTTCCCTAGGTTTCGGTTTGTTTGCTTTGTCTTTCACGAACTGTCATTGTTTGGACGTGTTTAGATGCACCATTTTTAATAAAAGGGAATTAGTATTTTACTAGTTAGTAAAACGATTAAAATTTCCGAAGAGCTAGTAAATTACTAAATGTTTAGCAAATTGCTAACTAGTAATATGCTAAGCCCTTAACAATAGGTTGTTTAAAATTTTGCGCCATTATGTATGTTAATTATTATGTTAAATTAAACGAAACTTATTATCGCGAAATGTATAGTTTTTTTTTGTTATTTATTTAATTAATTAAAATATTCACTGAAATTTATTTCCTAACAGAAAGAATTCGACATAAGAAAATCACTTTAGTGCGGTTAAGTCTGTAGGGTTGCACTCCATACAGACATAAAGACATGCAGATTTAGACAGATATGTAGATAAACGTAACATAACCTCAAACTGAAAAGGTTTTCATATCAAATATGGCGTGTTTTTTTTTAGTAGAATTGTCCTGTATTTACTTTAGAGTGCTTATATTATATTAAACTTAATAAGTCGTTTGTTTGTAGTATTTAGGTGATTACCTACATACATTAATTTATGCGCGCATTTATCTTTTCCACCACTTTTTTTTCAATATCCATGGTGGGAACTGTCTCATTTATCAAATAAATACATTTACTAAATTCCACGCGACGAAAGTCGTAGGTATAATCTCTATTGTTGATGTTGATTGCATGACTGCCAACGTCAGGCATCCACTTTGCTAATTAGCAGGGATATTTCATTTATGTATTAATTGCGTATATGTTTATTCTATATATTACTATATTATTACATTAGTATATAGATATACAATGTAAGCGTATTAACCTAGTCCTAAAGGATTATATAAATAAACATTATATAATATTATCCGCTGACATCATGTACAGTACACAATACACATATGTACATACCTTCTTAATACACCGAGAGAAATAACAGTGATGAATCATAATAATGTCATTAATTCAGGTTGACTTGACATAGCTAATAGGGATTTTGGTATCATTGAAAAAATGAAGTTGATGTTAAAATAAAGAATTTGCCAATTTAATCAAGTTTAGCATTGTGATACATTTTTGACATTTGATTAAAATTTAAATCATCAAACATCTTTTAAGTATCATACCTATTGTACTAATTTAGACATTTAACGTTTCTGAGATCTCGGTAAACAAACTTCTGTCAGCTTCACTGAGGAGAAGGAGAAACTTGAACAAGATTTCTCCGCTAGAAGTCAAAAAAGCACTCATCCACTCCATCTCTTTTTTATAATTTGATCAAGTGCTTAGCTTTTTGACAGCAAAAGTGAGTAACCTTACTAAGGTATTACGATCAGATTTCTGAGATCTCTAGAGATCTCAGTGAGCCTGAGAGACCTGAACTAATTAATTCTTGTGACA
The DNA here is from genome assembly GCA_951394125.1 of Epistrophe eligans. Taxonomy (NCBI): domain Eukaryota; kingdom Metazoa; phylum Arthropoda; class Insecta; order Diptera; family Syrphidae; genus Epistrophe; species Epistrophe eligans. The sequence continues at coordinate 64,664,473 of OX596029.1, read as the reverse complement.
ATTTGATGTTTTTTGCTGTCACTTTTTATTTTACCTGTGTTCAACTATTTACAAAAATGTCCTTAGTTTTAAAATTTTTCAACTTGCATCATAATAAACTTATTTTCTTAAAAAAAAAACTGCAGTTGAACGCGCCTAAAACAGTGACAGTTCATGCAAAAAAGTAAGCGAAAATACCATTTTCATAATTTGTCGCTATAATATTGGATTGCCGTAAACGTCAAAATTTGCTATTTGAACTTGGTATGCAGTAGCTTTTTCCAAATCTTTAATCCGTTTTGCTTTATTCCTTTCCATGGCTTAGATAATACAGAATAGTTTTGGGGTATATCCATTAAATTCATCAAGTTCACGTATTGTTTTGACGTTAACGCCAGATTGGCATTTAAGTCAAATTTCCCATACAATTAACGAACATTTTTACAAAAGAATTGTTTTGACTTACGTCCTTTATTGATTTGCAACAAACGCCAAAGGACTTTAATAGCATGTTCAGAATTGTTTTGACTTAGTGCCTGTTTAAGCAGTCGTTTTACTGAAAGGCGCATCAGGTAGATTGATTATATTATGTTCGTAGAAACGAGAAAAATTTTGGGACGGTATCTACCCTTCTCGTTTCTACACACACATAAATTTACCTGGTTCGCCTCTCAGTAAAACGACTATGTAAACGGGCACTTATGTGCAATGTGCACACAAATTGCATACAAATACTAATAGAAAACATATACAAGCAAGAAAAATATTTTATTCTTCATTTGCCGTATGGACATACGAATATTTGCTTTTTTTGACGTATTATGTACGTGTATGAATTCTGTTTTTTATGGCGTATACGCCAAACTCATTTTTAGTAAAAATTGAAATATTAGGCTTGTTCAGAAAAGTAAGATCTCGAAGATCTCAGCAATTTCAGTTAAACATGAACAGGATTCCTCAGCAAAATTTTTCAGTTTTGTTGTCAAAACTCTGAGGAAAAAAATCTTGACTTGCTCACCTTTTGAGTGAGAAAATTCTCTGAGATCTCATTTTTCTGAACGCGCTACTTTTGAAAACTAAAATATTTTCAGAATGTCTAATAACAGTAATTAAAAGAGGATTCTGAAATAAATATTATATTAAAAAATAAAAAATGCCAGCAATAAGTTTTTACGCATAAAACTTCCGATTTCCTAAAAACCTAAAAAATGCCAACCCAATATAAGGCCGACAACGATTAGTAACTGTCAAAGTGACATTTGGAGATATTGGAGAGATAACTACTAACTTTAATAAAATGTCAGTACGATGATAATTCGTTTAAAATTTGGAAAATCATTCTTTTAACCCAACATCATTTCTTAAGGACTCAAGGAAGGACGTAAACTAAAAACTAATTAAAAAATTTATTATTATATTTTTTATAGGAATTATAAAATAAATTATTACATACAAACGTACGTAAGTATGTAGGTATAAATATCAATTTTAATACAAATATTTTTTTTTATAAGTAGGTAATCTATTATAACTATATAATGATGACTGGTAGGTTCCTACCTTCCTACATATATTTTCATTTACTTCCTTTCATATTATGTGTATATGTATATGTACATACATAGACACATACTATACATATCGTATAGACCTTAATTTTCTTCTTAATGACACTTTAATGACACCAACATCGGGCATTGGTGTAGAGATTAAAGCGAATTATTATGTTCCTATTGGAGGTGCTATCTTTCATACCACATCAGAGAAGAAGCTATAAGGAGCATCATCTATATATATGTTCCTACATATGTTCATATATGTTTCAAGTGCTCCTAAATCACATTGCAAAAGATTTGCATAGCTCGAGCAGGAGAGGCTAAACAAACCGCACACCACACGCCAGTCAACAGTCACGACTCACGACACGACACATTTAAAAATATGTGACCTAGGACAGGACCAGAACCAGAATCAAAACCGGAGCAGAGGAGGTAGGTATCTATATAGCGTTTTGTAATTTTGGTATTTTAACATGCAGAGCATGTCAGAACTCAGAAGTTCGGCACAAGATGTTAAATGGCGACGTGTGTGTTCTCCGGATATTGCTTTATAGTATGTGCGGAGCAAACGTGTGAAACATGATGGTGATGTCCTTTTTTTTTATATAAATATATATGTATATATATTTTCTTATTTTCACTTGATATTCTTTTGGTTGTTCTTTTTAACGTCATAAGCGTAAGTGGCACTGAATCTAATAACTGTGTAAAAAAATATATAGATAAATGTTTATTTAGAGATGCCAATTTGATTACCATGACTTAAGGATAAAATAGTTAAAGGCAGTGTTTTAAATGGTAAGGTAGACTAATGATAGGTCTCATTATTAGACTATAAGTAGGTTAGGTATACCTACCTACATTTCTGACCTATTCTAACAAATGTGACTCTCCAAAACATGGACACTTACAGTCGTATTTATAAACCCATTCCAAAGTATGTCTAACTTTGGACAGCTATATAAGTCCAAAACCTTATTTATAATCATGTTCCATCGAGTGTCTAACTTAGTCACTGAAATTGGTTGTCCAAACCTATTCTAAAGTACCCACTTGAACAAAAAATTGAAAAATAATCTTCAAGGGAACGAAATGTTCATTGAACGTATCCAAATGCTCACGAAATTGACAGATTACAGGGGTGTGAGTGAGTGTATGAGAACATTTGTAGGCCACTGTTGGAATGCCTTTATAATTAAGGAGATGTCTAACTATTTACACAATGGCCAGCTGGACAACTGTTCAAGAGTGTTCTAAGGAAATTTAATAAATACGACTGTTAATTTCTTGTTTTAAATTTTGTTTAGTTTAACAGTAAGGGTGCACGCGATGGGGTAATATTTGATGGGTCTCAGTCTTAGAGCAGCTTTCCATAATCCTATGTGATCATGCTGCTGCCAGAGTCATCCAACCAATCGCTCCAATAGTTTCAGACCGCCAGATTTAGACATTGTGAAGCCGTTCCACAAGTCAAAAATTCTTGCTATTCCTGGCAAAAGTGTGCGCTCACGAGAGATTACAACATTTTCCCAGTTTAAGTCCGAGGAATTTCTTCTGGCTATTTCTGTCTAGTTGTCAAATGTCAAGTTGCCTTCTTTCAAGTGACAGAATTTGTCGGTTGAATTCAGATGTCAATTTCATCCAAAGGGTTGTCCAAGTGTCAATTTAATTTTAATTTTAGTTTTGATAAATAAACATATAAATATAGGTTTTTATTAACTTCTCAAAGCTGTTGTAACTGGCCCAATTTGTCGAAGCGGAGGCGGCGGCGGTGGCGGTGATTTCACTTGGACTCATCAGTTGATTAGTGAGGCCCTCGTCAATACGCACAAAATGCCATTAACAGCTATTTTGAACCAATAATTCAGCAAGTCAAATTAAAATAGTGCTAAGTCTTCTGTATATAGAATTTGTATCCCTAAAATAAACTTTCGGATATATATAATTTACTTGTTCTAAATTTTCTTCAAAAGCAAAACAGTCCCAGAATACAATACGACGGAAAAACATTTTTCTTTAAACTGTATAACCTACGACTATATCATTAAAATTAGTTAAAGTGCTGGAAAAACTTTATAACCAAACAACGGTTAGTGTTTCTAATGGCTGCGGTAAATCAAAAGAGATAATAAATAAATTGGGGACTACGTCAAGGTTGTAACCTGAGTCCCTTGTTATTTGTGCTATTTCATAACGATATTTTGGATTGGCTTCCTTACGGTCGGTGTTTAGTTCAAAAATCGCAAAATAAAAGTTATAATGTATGCTGATGACATTGTCATTTTGGCCGAGTCGTCAGCATCTCTTCGACTCATGATCAACAGGCTATGCGATTATTGTTAAAATATGGGGATTATAAGTAAATCCAGCGAAGTAAAAAATAATGGATTTTTCTCACTCAAAAGTTGAGCAAGCGAATCCAAGTTTTTTTTCCTCAGAGATTTGACAGCAAAACTGAGAAATCCTGTTCATATTCTGAGATAGCTGAGATCTCATTTTCTTGAACACGCCTAGTATTCAAGAGCTGATTTTTTATACTACGTTTTTACCGAAAGTTAATCTCGTTGAGATTTAATAAATCCTAGGTAATATTTTCACCACATAAAAAGATTAAAAAGTAGATTAACTTTGACAGCTCCTTTCAAAATGCAAATGCTGTCTCACTTGTTCTTCTAAAGTGGTAGTGAGATAGATAAGTATAGTTTGATTTATTTCAAACGATGAGAAAAAATTCGATTCTCGAAAACTAAAATAGGTATGTTCGATTTGTAAGATTGTTTTCCCTGTAAAGATTTAACAAGATTTATTTTAGATCTACTAGATTTAACAATTAAATCTGTATGCGGTAAATCTTCGAAATTTAAGGGGGATTTGGGGTAAATCTACTTAAATCTCGGTTTATCGGTCGGTGAAAACGTATAGTATTACATCATAAAATGCGGCGAGTTCGAGCTGTCAACCAAATTTCAATCCAAACTCAACTTGACCTTTCGATTTATTTTGAGCTACGAAAGAACGTACCCAATATTGGTCGCGTTCCGGGATCAATCTAAAGCTATCCGGATAGGTTTGTGTTATTGTAATTCCTTGTGACAAAACAGCTGATGCAACAACAACCCAACGTATCATAAAAGTTTTGGGGTAGGTAGATAGCTTAACTGATAGTTTCACGAACGCAAGGATTGAACGTATTCAATATTATGTACATCAACGTATCGTAACGTGTAACAACAGTTTTTAGTTTACCCTATCGCCGCCGCCGCCGGCATAGGTGTTTGTATGTAATGTATTAACTAAAATTTGCCACTCAGGCAGACGACATTCTATGTCATGGCTTAATATTTATTCTAAAAACCAGAGATATGTTTGTAATTTTTTTTAATTATTGAATAAAAAAAATCTATCTTCATCTATCTACAATAAGATAGGTTTTGGATGTACAATAGACGGATAAGTTCTTGGAATAAGTCGCTGATGTCATAATAATAACGTTTAACAATCCATTCACAATAATTAACAAAGGTATTATGGAATAGAAAAGGGTTGGTCCCTTTTCTATACATACGTACTTATCATAATTAGATACATATTTAGATTTTCGTAAGTATTAGGAGACAAAAAACTCCTGTTTTCGGCTTCTAGGTCTTTTTTGCCTTAAGATGACATTTTGTTCAAAATATAAATGTAATCAACCGTTCGCATTAATTCTGACACATTAGCGGTGCTGATGTGAGCTTTGCTTCCACTTTTAATTTATATTGAAACGCGCGATGAAGCTGCCGCTGCGTCGCCGTGCCGTCAGGTAGCTTATAATTAATCAAGTTTGTTTTTTTTTCGCCACACGATATATATTGTGCTGGATCAAAGTGGTCCTTCATTAATCTCTGTTACGTGTTTTGCTTATGTACATTATATAAATTAAAAGGGATTTCGTAGCTGGTGAGGATTAAAATGAAATTGAAATGTTTATTACTGACTTTCATTTTAATTTTCTAAAAGTCTATAAAATGTTCGTTTTGAATTTGAAAGTTTTAAGGTCCTTAATAACAACAATCAAAAACCATCATAAACTGCATGATTCCTAAGAATTTCTGAGTTCGACTTATATAGTGATATCCCCATGTATACATAGATACATCAGGATAGTAGCCGGTCAAAAGACTCATAAATTATAAAAAAAAAGAACCTATACATACTTGAATTTGTAGTTAGTGCCTACCAATATTTTTACGATTAGCAGGTGTCATTTGATAAAATTTAGAACCTCCGCCGCCGCAGACCGGCCCGGCCGGTTAAAAGATAAAACATTCCACCTTCAATTTCGTCCCTATTAGTCAGCAAGTCAATCTCCCATTTGTATTCACTGAAGTACAATCAGATGGGTATAACAAATCAAATGAAAATGACGTTGCAAGTGTCTGACAGACAGACACTCACTCAAATGCAATTTACATACGAAATTATCCGTATATACCCAAGCAATTCACTATGAACACACACAATATATATATGTACACCAAACTCTGCACAATGTGTTAATTTGAAGGCGGAATCTAATTCCTGCTTCTATATCCTGCAACCTGCAACAAATTTTGCATGTTTGAAGGGAAAACTGAGACTGAGACTGTCGTCCTCGTGCGTCGTCGTCGTCGTAGGATCCCTCGTCATTGATGGCTATGCATGGGTTGTTGACAAGGTGGTTAAACTATTATGAAATTTGTTTATCATTCATATCAGGTTTGGTTTTGATGAGTGTTGTATATGTATATGTAGGTAGTGTAGGTACCTCTTCATCTACATATATGCAAAAGGACAGCCACTCGGTTAGACAATAATTCATTTACATTGATTTGTACAAAGATTTAAAGCTTTGAGAGTTTTGGTCTTTGCGGATGAAAGACTTGAATTTTTCGTTATCAAAAAAGATTAGGTACTTTCTCAGGTGAATATCTATCAACAAGTCGTTAAAATATTGCTGTCAGTTGTATAGGATCTTCTGTATGGGGTTCCAAATGTCCTTATTTTTTATTTCGACACCTATTTATTTATAGGTAGGTATTGAATGGAACATTCGTTTCGAGGTTTTGATAAATTATGACGATGTTCCATCAAAACAAATGTTTCCGAAGCTTTAAAGTTCTCTACTGAATTCTATCCCGTAGAAGCAATGATGTTTCGAATGCAACAGAACGGATATAGGAGGGTTATGTATACTCAATAGTCTTTTGCGGAAAAGAAGTTCTTACAACGTCTTAGGAAACCAAAGTATTTCGCCGATTTTCTATAAATATTTAACGAAAAGCTGAGGGTATAGGTACTAGGTGTATTTTTTTGCAATCCCGGGGACAATTGGTTGAAAAAAAAGCGAAACCACATTAAAGAACAAAAATGGAGTTTTCATACAAAATATCGATAGCAAGTATGTAATTTCTGTTCGTTTAAGTTATGCCCGGAGGATTCTCTGGGTTTTGCTCAGCCCCTTACTTTAGGGATTAGTTGTTGTTGAATTTAACATGGTGATTGTTAAGCCACGACATCGTTTTATACGTCCAATTCTTACCGGGCTAGCAATAAAACATGGCTACATTCGTTAGCGAAACAGTCGAATTGATTAGAAGTTTTAAATAATAGATCTTTAATAAAGAAAAGAAACTAGAGACAACATAGAACCATGGGGCATACCATCACTTATTTTGTAGACTTTAGATTTTAAACTATCCAAAACAACTTGTATTGTATTAAACGGTCAGACAAGTGACTCCTACTAAATCAAGATCAAAATCATGCATTTTCGATATAAGAGATGTTTTTTCTTTACCTCAGATAAATCAGAGCACATAAGTGGTGTTTCTTTTTTCCATCGGAGCTAGCTCGGAGCATGCTCTGTCCATTGTCCATGGACAAGAAATCTTCATCTGAAAATTCAGATGAAAGTTATTTGTGGTGGGGAAATGTCAGAGCAGCTGAAGCACTATACATAAAGTTGAACTTTATAATTTTCACTGTGGTTTGTGTTTGATTTGTTAAGTTTTGATCATGAAAATTCACAGTCGTATTTATTAGATTTCCTTAGAACACTCTTGGACAGTTGTCCAGCTAGCCATTGTCTAAATAGTTGGACATCTCCTTATTTATAAACGCATTCCAACAGTAGCCTACAAATGTTCTCATACATTCACTCACACCCCTGTAATCTGTCAATTTCGTGAGCATTTGAATACATTCAATGAACATTTCGTTCACTTGAAGATTATTTTTCAATTTTTTGTTCATTGAACGTACCCACTTTAGAATAGGTTTGCACAACCAATTTCGGTGTATAAGTTAGACACTCGATGGAATATGATTATAAATAAGGTTTTGGACTTGGACAGCTTTCCAAAGTTAGACATACTTTGTAATGGGTTTATAAATACGACTATTAAAGTTCTTTTTAATTTCGATTCAATGTAAATCCTATAGATAAATTCAAGAATTTGACAAAACGACTTTTGGTTGAAATTTCAGATTTTTTTGCGTTCAACGACATAAATTCAGATGTAAAACGTAATCCCTTGAACCCGCCACTTGAATGACCTTGATGTGTATTTCAACTAAAAATATATAAACATTTTTTAATACCTACCTATGCGATTATAAATGACAGTTGAAAAGACCGTTGACATAATAAAAGAATAATTTCTCATTTATCATGTTTCAACATTTAAAGGTTATTTTGTTTTCAGAAAAAAAGTTATCTCTCCAAATTATGTCAAAAAGTCTGTCTGCTCATTTTTAATAAATGAGTTTCATAAATTTTGTATAGAATATCGCAAAATATTCACTTTGTATTGTTTATGTCCCCAAGAAAGCAATCAAGCAAGAAACCATAGAATGAGTCAATAATCAATGTACACACATATATAAAAAGGTATACACACATATAGCTGTCAAGATTTAATTTTTTACGGTGTGATTTATCAAACACCTTTTAAAGCACATAAAATATGCCGCCTTATAGCCTTTTAACACGAAAAAGCATCCACAAATGTCACAACACTAGATTTTTGGCAATAAAATATCAAATTACCACACATTGACGCTTAAGCATTATGTTCTTTTTTTTTTTGGAATTTAGCCGTTTGTCGGACTAATGGAATACTAAACAGATTGATATGCAAATTATAATGGATGATGCTCCTTGTTAATATTCTTCACGCAAGAAGAGTAGGTAGTTTGGTTGATATTTTATAAAAAAAAAGAAGATTAGCTACACAAAGAAGCTTTATGACTTTTGAATGCCGAATAAAGGTTTTTGATTTTTCTGGAATTCGATGACTAGTCAGAGTCAAAAGGTTTATACTGAAGACTGAAGTAGGTAGCTTGGTGAAAGTTGAAGAATTTTAACAATAAAACATTGTTGTTATAATTTAGACTTTCCTTCTTGCTGATTTTAATAAATAAATATTAATAAGACTGATTAAAAAATAAAACTGACGTTGCTGGACAAAAACCTTAATCTAATAGTAGGTGTGTTTTTTTGCAAGTCCATAAAGAATTGGATAAAAAAAAATGACAACAGAGCAAAGCGATATACCTACATAAATACAACAACAACTTAAGTCCATATGGACTTAGGTAAGTGCAGATAATTTTCAGGACTTAACTTTAGTCTAGATAAAAACTGTATTAGGTAACGGTACTAATTATCATTTTGCTCTTGATCATTTGTATGGAAAGGTCAAATTATCTAAAGTCATCGAAAGAAACAATTTTTTTTGTATGAAAACAAAAAGGGGAACATTGTCATGGAATTTATTTTTGATGTGTAAACATAATATGCCGGCGGCGTTAGGGTAAACTGAAAACGTGGAAATTTGTGTAGCACATTACGTTGTGTAAAGGAACGCACCTATTGGTATGTAGGTATGCGTAAAATTTAAACGTCAAAGTCGTGACTCTTAAGATGTCATTTTTTGATATTTAATTTTGGGATTGTGGTTTTGAATGTGATCAAATTCTTCCATATATTTGCAAATATTGAAAATGAAAACAACTTTAATTTAAAATCATCATTTTATTAGTTATTCTACAAATACATACAACGAAAACAAACTTCAGAATTAAAAAAAGGTGTTGCAACTCGTTCGTTTGGCATTCCAGATCCGATAGATTTTTTTTCATTCATTACTAGAAAAATTGGTCAATGTAAATCTTGATTTGAACAACTCAAATAAAAATCATAAGCTTTATCACAAATAAAATTTTGAAGTTGATAGTTAAAAGGCACAAAAGCGATAAAATAGGTCTGTTTGATGACAACTTGAAATTACTTATAGACTTTTACAAACTGATAATCGTATTTATGTATAAACGTTGTCTAACTTTGGACAGGCGTCGAAGTTATAAATGAACATGTTTAGTTTTTGGCTAAGACTTTAAGACAACAGAATCGGCTGTGTCAGTCTTGACTATAATGTGATATTTTATAGTTCTCATGTCAAATTTGTGAATTTCCTACGAACGCAGAGTCAACGCCATAATTTTTTGTTAAATTTTCAATATGTAATCGATTTTAATGTCTGTCACTGATCAATTTGCTCATCTATTTAAAGAATTACGAGTCATTCAAGCTGATGTGATTCGAATACAAATAAACGAAAATTAAATGGCTTTTAATTAAAATTAATAAAATGTTCATTCAGTAACCAGACGCTTCATTGAACTTTTGATGGAAGCAATTAATTTATGAAATGATGGATATTGTTGTTTTTGCACATTTTAAAATTGATTGACTCGAAAGTAAATGAAATGAAGAAATTGATAGATTGCATACTTTGCATTTAGTAGAAAATATTAGTTTTTTTTTTTTAACGAACCAAACAAAGAATAGTTCAGATTATTAACTTGTTGCTTTGTGCTGCGCATTCAGTTTTGTTGCCACTTAGATTTTATAGTTGACAAGATTTAATACAAATAATAGTCATTTTGATTATATTGTTATCTGCAACATTTTAATCCTAGGGAGTCGCGAACTATTCACATAATTTGTTTTAAACCAAATTATTAACAAATTAATGACCCAAAACACTTTTGGTGCTATTAAGAAAAAATATTTGTATTCAGGGAGAATGAATGGTCCTTGTATCTACATACATTATTCTATAGCCGTGAATATGACGAAAGTGATGGGGTTTTCCATTGGTAAATTCAGATTTCAATGAAAAAATTGATTTTTTTCTTGGCGAATGGAACACAATTCAATTTGATTTTTTTTGCCACTGTATTGGTGTACTTTCTTGCCTGTGAAACTACATCCTTTACAAAATCTATAACGCGGTATTTTTTTCTTTTTAAATAGAATTTTCATTATTTCAAAAAATTCTTCATCACTTGAATCAGAAGAAGATGATGTTGATGAATTTAATAATTCATATAAAACTGCTTCCATTTTTCAATAGGATTGTATTTATTTAACAATTTGAGCAAACTTTTCGCAAAACGAATAAATTTCAAATCAAAAACCACATTTGTCAAGCTGACAACTTAAATTTGTATTGGTGTTAGTAGATAAATTGATTTTCAAATTTGATTTAAAATCAAAAATAAATCAATTTATTTTGCCCCATGGAACGTAAAAAGAGGGGATATTGTGTTTTTGACAGATCCAAATCAAAAATAAATTGATTTATTTTACCAATGGAAAACCCCATGAGTCTCTTTAAATTCAAAAAATCACAATGACGTTTCGTGAAGTTCTGATGCCGTCCAATTTCGTTGAAGTCCAGTTTTGTGGAGTGCGGACTTACATACATACATTTAATCTTTTTTAAAAAAATATTATAAAGCATCCTTTACACCTCAAGGTAATATACCTATTTTGCGTAGGTTGTCAAAGTTGTAAGTGTCAGAAATTAAAAATGGCTATCATTAAAAACAACAACAAAATATTGCAATTAGACAAGAAAAGAGGCACTCTGGATCCACCATTTTCCTCGATTTTGACAGATTAATATGTTTACTGTGATTACATAGATAATAGGCGTGTTCAGGAAAATCAGATCTCGGAGATCTCAGCAATCACAATTACATGAACAGGATTCCTAAGTAAAATTTTTCAGTTTTGTTGTAAAAAATCCGAGGAAAAAAATCTTGGATTCGCTTGGTCATAGTCACCTTTTGAGTTAGAAAAATCTCTGTGATCTCACGCCTAATATTAGTCTAACTAGATGATACATTTAAATTGACTTATTTAATATCCAAAAGAGAAATAACTACTCTTCCAACCTCTTTTTATCTTAATTGTATAACACCTCTGAGCCACAATTAAAACGTGTATTGGCCGGCGGTGGCGGTGGTGGAAGCGTCTGGTCTAATGTGACACACATAATAATTTCCTTTTATCATCACAGCTACATACATTAGATTATGGATATAAGAAACTCAAAAAATTCCAAAAAATTTCATTCTTATATAAAAAAATGCATATACGAAAGAAATTTTTGTATGTAAAAAAAGTATATAACAAAAAAATGTCTTATATAAAATTATTTCTTTTCTTAAGACATTTTAAATAAACAACAACAAACAATAAACAAAATTTATCCAGCAGAAGCCCCTTTTACGAAGAGACATTGTGGAATGTGTGAATTGGCATTGTGCGTTCAGAAAAATGATATCTCAGAGATTTTTCTCACTCAAAAATTAAGCAAGCGAATACAAGAGTTTTGATACTCAGAGTTTTGACAGCAAAACTGAGAAATTTTGCTGGGGAATCCTGTTCATGTAACTGAAATAGCTGAGATCTCCGAGAACTCATTTTCCTGAACACGCCTAATGTATGAGCTCTTTTTCTTTCTCGCTAATATTCAACCTGTCAGTTCTTTGGCAATTCAATAAGGGTGAGTTCAGAAATTTTGTAAAAGTAAGATGGGAGATCATTTTGATGTTTAAGGAATGCGATTTTGTATCAGAATGTTTCTTATATCAGTGTTTTTCTTATATGAGGTAAATTTAACACATATTATGTAAATGTATCTTAAGCGGAATGTGTAGTGTGTTTTGAATTGTCTGTCATATAAGCGTCTTTTTCTTATATGACACTTTCTTATATCCGTTATCTACTGTAGAAGGTAGGTATATGAGATGCAAAAGAACGTTAAAAGGCTTATGATGGACCACCCACGTTTTTTAATAAATATAAACGAATAATAATTCTTCACCATATTTTGGAACTTTTAAGGGTCGCAGTCCCACAGTCGATAGTCTAGTCACCATTTAGCTTATTCGAGGTTTACATTTCAAGTGTATTATCATCAACTTTGGAAACCTTCAAGAATCTTGTATGTAGATACCTAGTTAAAAAAAAATAAAAACTGGACACTTCCAGTGTCTCCGCATGTCTCCAGGCACACTATGACTATCTACTACTTGCCATAGTGCGAGGTGTACATAAATTAGCTGCTTCGATGATAAAGTGGACAGTTTAAGGAATATTTTTTATTTGATTTTTTTTTCCTTCTGAGATGGGCAAATGGGATTCTGGGGACCTGCTTATATATTAATGCTTATATATAAAACCTTTGACGCCGCGCCGCCGTACCGCACTGTTTTGATTATTTTTATTATTTTGTATTTATTTATCTTGCTTTTGGATTTTTTGTCGATCCTTTTTTTTTTTTGTTAACCGCAGACAAATTGATAAGTGATTCGAATACAAGTTGTCTCGTTGAAGAGTGCGAAGACAAAACGAGTTTTCTGTTCAACCGGAAAGTAGGTAGGTAGGTATACTACACATCAATTTGTGGATATATCAGTGGAAATGTCGTTGTCATCCATTCGGGCTCAGGGGGAGTTGCAGTTTTGATTGAGGAGTTTAGGTTGGGCCGATGTATTGTAGAGATGCACTTACATTGTGCACGACACATAAAAAATTAAGGAGCAATCGCAAAGTGCACTTATCGCGGAGATTGCATCCGTAAATCCATTTTGGATGGAATGCAATGGCCGAGGATGGCTATATGGCAATGGCTGCTAACACAGAGAATGAAGGAATAATAAAACATTCTACATCTCCATGAATCGGATGCAGGGTATAGACGGGTATACTTTTATGAACAAGGCTGTGCAAAAATTCTTCTAGTGACGAATATTGCTGAAGTGAATGTTTTAAATTTTAATATGATTTTCTTTCATAAAACATTGGCAGAAAATATTATGTATCGTTATTTTATCAGACCAACAAATTAAATTGATTTTCATACTTCATAAGACAAAGAGAGAATTTAGGTACATTTAAAAATTATAATAAAATTTGAGTAAAGAGAATAAAAACTCCAAAGACTCCGAGTGCGACGCGACGCGACGGCTCGTAGAGAACCAAAACATGCCAAATCCGGTAGACTGAAATGAGTGAAATGAGAGGCACTTTTTCATAACAAAGCGGATTTGACACTTAATATTAAGAGGCAGTACCCCTAAAAAAAGCATTATTGCTTTGGGAGATCTGGGATTTTACATACCCAGACATCGGCGTGACAGTCAAACATACTAAAAATGAACAAAACTCGTATCATTTGTTTCACTTTTTATCGTTCATAAAATAATTTCATCTATGCGCAGGGCCAGCACCAGCCAAATTCGCGCCCTGTGCAAGATTTGTAGAAAGCTCCCCTTTTTTACATTACCACACTTGCATACATTCATGCACTGATACACATGCATAAGACTTTTCCACATTACCCAGGAGGTAGATTTTCATTGCGTTTTTTTTTTTTAATTGAGGTATCCCCGCAAAAAATAACTTAGCACAATTGTGATAAATATTATTTTGGGATTATTTAAACAAGTTTTGTGGTTGAAATGCGAATGGCACCACATATTTGTTTGCGCAAGGTCATATTACATTTTCTTGCTCCTGGTAATACGCCCCCAGAATTTAGCGCCCTGTGCATTTGGACATCTTGCACATATGGTTGGTCCGGCCCTGCCTATGCGAGAAGTACAGAACGTAGGCACTAAACAGATTTTTTTTTTTTTACATTAAAGGAGAATTTCGGTTGTGCTAAATTTAAAGTCGTATCAGTTTGTACGCTTTATCAGGTCAATTATTTTGATGTCATAAATTCTAGGATTTTTCTTTCAAATAAAGAATTAAACAAAAAAATATTTTCCACAGCACTGTACTCAATGCAACTATCTGTCACTTGATATGTTTTCCTATGGTCATAGTATAGCTCGTTAGTCTATGTATTATATAAGACTATACTGGTTAGTCCAGTTTTCTTGTAATGACCGTAGGACGATCACATATCTCATACATAAAACATAATGCTATTGTGGGGTTCGGTTAATGGATCATGGAAGAGACTCTGTTGGCAAATAAAATCTTTATGTTGTTCATGTTCTTCATCCTCATCGACAGAAATGGCAGTTAACTAGTACCAAGAGTTGTTGTTGAAATATTCGCATTTATGTTAACTGTATATAGATAAAACGAAGGTTAACGGTAGATATTTGTATAGAAAATGTTGCGTTATTGATGACACTATTGATAACATCAACATCTTAAATATAGTGATAGTAGATACATATATAGACTAGGCATTGTTTTTTTTTTTAACTCGCGAGATAGCACGTATAGTTTGTTAAATAATTTGCGAGTTCCAACAATGAATTCCTATTCTAAGAAATACATCTATACACAAATGCAATTCTGATATTACATTCCGATTTAAGGATTAAATACAGAGTACCGATTTTGTAAGTTGTAAATTAACATTTAAGTTTTGTCAAAAAAGTTCATTCGTTTGAAATTAAAACAAAATAAATTTTTAATTATTTTATTTATTGAACTAAACGTAAAAAAATACCTAAATTTTTTTACAATTATTTTGATAGATACAAATATACGCATATTTATTTGAATATTTATATATTAGGTGTTTTTAAAAGGTGTAATATTACACCTTCAATATGAACTTCCTAGTTAGAAGATTCATTGTCATAAGATAATGACGAACGCCGCCGTTCTCGACTCTTCATCTTCTTCTTTGCACTAAGTCCATTTGATTCGTCTTCTTCCAGCTGGGCTAATTCTGCTTCCATTAAAATTTTTGAAAATTTAAATTTTACCATCGTCTGTCTCTTTGGTGAAAATGTTTTTATAGTTTTTGCATATCCCATTAGTATTAATTCAATCTCATTGTGTGTTGAATTTGAATTTGCAATTATTCGATTCTTGTTTTTACTCGCTTTTGTAATTGGTTTGTCTTCTTTGGTATCGAAATTTAAATTATCAACATCAATATGTTGTATTTCTGGCTCAATATACTCCTCATCCTGATAAATATGTGTTACCTGCTTTATTTCTATCTCTTCATCACAAGGATTCAATGTTTCATCTTCTGGGAATCCTTTTAAGCTATCTTCGCTAAAAACACCATCTGGCAGTTCGAACCATTGTTTTTCTGTTGAGTTTGATTCTGATGGTTTATTTAATTTGCAAAACGGTCTGACAAACTCCATTTTCGATGCCCAGGGCCAGGATTTGTATCTTCTCAGGATCATGTGTTCTTTAGCAGTTTTTGCATTTTCAGACTTCAAATATTTGACATACGAATCTTTTAAATTTTTCCATCATTTTTTCTTCCATTCGACATCACCTATAAGTATAAATTTATTTATACTTAATGAAAAGTCGTTTAAAATAAAAGAGTTAAAAAATCAGGGGAATGCATTTCGAATGTAAAAGGATCGATGACCAAATTCGATTTAATCTATTAAATTAATTAAATCAAAAAATCAACTTTTAGGTTGAAAAACGTGGTTGTGAAATTGGATATTATATGTACACATATGCAATGTATTGTATAAATATTGACATTAAACATTAGCGCAAAATTTTAAACAGCCTGATGTTATGGTATTAGCATGATACAACTTAACAGTTTACTAACTTTACTTTACTAAAATTGATCTTAGTTATAAACATTTACTAAATCTATTTTTTTACTAAACTTCAGCTGAAAAAAGTCACAGTTCGTGAAAACAATTAAGCAAACATACCATTAGCCGTGTTCAGGAAAATGAGATCTCGGAGATCTCAACAATCTCGGTTAAATGAACAGGATTCCTCAGTAAAATTTCTCAGTTTTGCTGTAAAACTCAGAGGAAAAAAAATCTCCTTTTGAGTGAGAAAATTCTCTGCGATCTCATTTTCCTGAACGCGCCAATTTTTACATTTTTTATTGTCTAAGTGACTAAGAAGTTAAAATAGGCAAGTGGTGATCTTAACTTTAGTAAAATGTTTAAGAATGTTTTAAAATTTTTAGTACGATGGTAGCTCGTTTAAAATTTGGAAAATCGTGTTTTTAACCCAGCATCATACTTAAAATACTTCAACATCGTAGGTACTTAGTCGACTAAAATTTTGCGCCATTCATTTTTCCGATAATTAAAAAATCGTAAAATAAAAATCACGTTCTTCCATTTTTCAAGTAGGTAGGTACGTTAGCTACGCCGATATTTTTATAACGGGCGTTTTTTTAAGAGGTAGGTATAGAACTTTAAGTTGGCAACACTATTTTAACTGGCGGCCATTTTGTCAGCTGTCAAGTGATTTATTTGTAGTTTGGTTTGACATTTCAAGAATTGAAGCCACAGGATCACCTAGCAAGGTGTAGATTCGGTGAATGGGCCCAAAACAAGATTTCCGCTGATCCCAATTAACATAAGCGAATTTTGTTTAGCGATGAAGCTCACTTTTGGTTGAATGGATACGTCAATAAACAAAACTGCCGTATTTGGAGTGATGATAATCCTCAAGGCTATGTTGAGACACCGTTACATCCACAAAAACTGACTGTTTGGTGTGCATTATGGGTTGGTGGAATAATTGGTTCGTACTTCTTTAAAAACGATGCTGACCAGAACGTTACAGTCAATAGTGACCGCTATAGAGCCATGGTTAAAGACATTTTCGTTCATCAATTGAACAACATCATGCATCTTTGTTTTATTCCATTTCAAAGTTCTATACCTCTAAAAAAAAAACACCCTTTACATACATAGATGTTTTCTGAAATTGAAATATTTATAATATGAGATGGATATTATTATGCAACTGGGACCCGAATCAACACTACTTTAAAAAATAGTAGAAACGCTTGGTAACCATTTTTCATGTAAATTATATCAAATATCATTTTTTGTTGCTTCTGGGCTCTGGAACATAAGTAAACCATTCACACGGAGTCACCAATAGGAAAAAAAAAGAAATAAGAGAGTTTCGCTTACTCACTTCAAATAAAATCTGCGGGTGTTTCATACAAGAGGGGTACCTACCTAGATAATATATGTACGTACTCTATGGGTCTGGGTTATCTTTTAACACGTAATACCTACAAAAATATGAAAAAAGTATATTAATATTTTTTATAGGAAATTTTCTAAGCCAAAAATTAGTCCTTGACATTTTTTTTTCTACAACTAACCATTCGGGAGTTATTCCTGAAAACCCATTTTGGGGGGCCTTAAATATATAGGAAGAACTATACATAGCTATAATATGCGTTCAAAAAATTAAAAAAGCAGTTACGTCAGTTTGTGAGATGATATGTAGGTTAGGTAGGTAGGTACCTACTCAA
The DNA here is from genome assembly GCA_951394125.1 of Epistrophe eligans. Classification (NCBI taxonomy): domain Eukaryota; kingdom Metazoa; phylum Arthropoda; class Insecta; order Diptera; family Syrphidae; genus Epistrophe; species Epistrophe eligans. Next base: position 64,646,310 of record OX596029.1, on the reverse strand, counting down.
AAAGTATGTACCTAGGTATACAAAATTTCAAGATGAGATTTTCCAGCATAAAGATGAATAACAACGGATCCTTAAAAAACCTACATAATACCTTGGGTGCATTCACCCTACCTACTTACCAATGTAAAGTAAATCTTGTCTTTAAAAAAATCACTAATTTGAAACGTACGTTTATGTGAATCATTTAAATGATTCAGTTCCGAAGCCGAAGGAAAATGCTGACTGAGTTTTGATTATCTTTTAAATTTCTGTTCAGCGTTAGAACCTTACTCGGAGTAAATTGACTCCAGTTTAAAAACAAAAAAATAAATCTACTCCGCCACCCTGCTTTTATGCTCCAGAATTCAAATTAATTTGCAACCACAATAAAGGAAATGACGCACTGTGTGATTCAATTTTCTAACCAACTCTGACTCTGAATGTTTAAATCTAAATAGGTATGTATTTCTGTTCTATTGATGAATGGAAATTCCGCGATTTATTTATTTTGTTAGAAATACTTTTTCGATCTACAAAATTTCTCCGAAATAACCAAACAAAACTTACAGAGACAGCTCTGCTTGAGTGAAAAGTAGATAAATACATCCATTTGTATAAAAAATCCCACAAACACTGGCACAATCTACGAATGTGTCACATACTCACATAACATCACATCGCAACCAGTAATAGATACCGCAGCAATAAACAAATATTATAAAAATAAAAAAATCGGCAATACCTTTTATAATAATTTCTTACATTTCTCTTCAAACCTTTCCGATATATTATACCAAGCCTCTTCCCTTTTTCGCAAGTTTTTATAATCAGCATGTGACGTATTATAGAGAAGTGGATAACCACGCACCGCTTCAATTAACCTTTCCGTTTCACTCATATTTCCGAACTAAAGCGGTATGCGATTGCGAGCGAAAGCGAATGCGGGCATCGCTTGCCACCGCTGGCCGCCGCGTTTGCCTTCTGCTGTATATTTGTGTGAGAAAGAGATAACAGTACCAGATAACAAACGAAATAACCGATGGCGCGGCCAAGCCAACAAAGATGATGAAAATAAATCCCAATTTATTCGTAAAGAAGAGAACAAATCTTATCGCTCTTATAAATGTTTCTCTTTTTTTTATAAAATAACAAACAGTGAGTTGCACTCCACTCAATTTCAATTTGTACTCAAATTTATAGGAGAAACGAGAAACTATACAACCTTCCAGATGAGAAATAAATAAAAAAAAAAAACAAATGATAATTTATTTAATTTTAGAACCACTGATAAGTAAAATGTGAGAATGATGACTACATGAATACATAACTTCAATTGTACAACTAATCATTTTCGCAAAATCCAAATCCAATTAAATTCATTATAAAAATGCACCGAAAATAAACACCAATCTTTTATTTTACTCAACTTTCCAATTTTCCAAGATCCACAAGCTGCTGTCATGTTTTTTTTTTTTTTTTTTTTTCTTATTCCAAAATCGGCTGTGCTCTTGGAAAATGTCAGAATTTTGGAAGTCATTCCCACAATAAACAATTTTCCTGGAACTTCCATGCACATTTCGGTGTCTTTCTTGGGATTGAGTGGCTTGAATGGCGACAGCGAGTTTAGTTTGTTTCGGGCGGTTAATTCGTTTGGAAGTGAAACCGGTTTTTGTCTTCAAATCAAAATTAGCTCTTCTTTTTAGGTGGTGAATGGTACTTGTTTTTTCGGCAAGGTGAGCCTTTCCTTTTTTTTTATCTTCTTGTGTAACTGTGATATCCAGCCATACCACCAGAGGAAGGAACACAAGTAATTTTTCCTTGGAGTTCTGGAATTTCGCAATAATACAGTTGTAATATTTTGTCTGGTATGTGCCGTCAGCCGTGTGTGTTTTTGGTGAAGGTTTTTAAAGTGAAAATCCCTATGGAGGAATGATTGCAAAAATGATCAAAGAATACAAAGTTTCCGAGTTATTGTGAATTTTCCCCAAAAATTTACACCACCAACAACTACTACTGTACATGGTGTTTATTTATACATTTTGCCGAAAATAAATTGTTCGGAATTTGATATTTCCTTGTGCAAAAAATTGTGTGCAGAAAAAAGGATCGTACAAGTTTTCTCAAGTGCCATAATTGCGGTAACTTTAACAACGATTCTTTTTATTTTAGTGAAGTGCATGATTTCCTGGACGTGGCAGAGAATCACAAGTTAAAAAAAAAAAAATATAAAAATTTCATTTTGTTTTCGGTCGTCAAACGAGCCAAGTTAAAAAAAAAATCATTGGAATGGAAAAAATTATTTTGAATATTAAAATCAGGGAATTAAACTGAAGAAGAAATTCCATCAAATATAAAAAAAAAAATACCTGCACGATACAAAGAAGAAGGACATACCTTTACGTGTGAATTTGTTTTGAACCTGTGAGTCATCCCTTCCTGTTGTTGACAAAAAGGTAAATTTTGTGCAATTATTTTAAATTGAAATCTTAATTACACCTTCATATCATACATTCCATTGAGGGTCTTCAACATTATTACATTTACCTCTTCCTTCATCCAGAACGAATCCCACACGCTCAACTTTTGTTATAATGATGTTCGTTTTGATGTTCACTGTTGAAAGGGATTGTGATGTGATGTGACTGTGTTGTTCGTATAGTCGTATATATTATGTACCTATACCTATAGTTAAGTTTCATGCGTCGTGTCCTCGTCTATCTTTTCAACAAAATCCATTGGGAAGGCGATGGTGAAGATAGAGGGGCTAAATGTGTAGTAGTAATTCGAGCAGCATAATTTTCTTACAAGATTTACTAATTGGCGAGCTCTTGTAGGAAGTTCACATAAATAAGAAATCTCTGTTGCTTGTTGTTTGCACTTGTCTGAAAAAAATAATTAAATGGAGTGAACATTTTTTTTTTTTTTCTTTTTCAAAAAGGTGGAAAGTAGTGAAAGTTTAACAACCCATCTTGATTAATCGAAAGTATTGACTTTTTTTTATTTTTAATTAGGTACCTAGCTATGTACCTACATGAACAACAGAATTTTCCTTTTAAAGCATTGTGCAGAAGAAGATCCTCGTCATGAATGGAGACGATTCCTCTAGTAATAGCTTCTGCAAATGTCTCGTCAATCGTCCGTCGTACCTTTATAAAACTCTGACGATTTTTAATGAAAGTTATCAATTTAAATACTTCAATCAATCGACTAACACTGCAGAATGCCGTGACCCCAGTGATTTGTAGCTTGTGGGTTACGATGTGACGAATACGTTCGTCTGTTGTTATCTATTTAAACAAACGTGAATAAGCGTAAATTCATACGTGTAAGTTCATATGTACGTACCCGCCTATGACGATTGACGATATTCAAATAAACTAGGTTATTCACATCTTAATCACACTAGTTTCCTTTTTTATAAAAAGAACATGTACCTACGTCCTACATGTATCCATGCGTATGCGTACGCCTACTACAGGTGCATTGATATCTATGTAGTAAATAGGTGAGAACCTATTTCGGTTATTCGTAAGGCAATTGAACTCAAGATTTTATGAAAACCTAATAAATATAGATTCAAAATAGCTTTTAACGGCCTTTAGTCCACAAAAATTTAGGCGTTTCTTATTTATTTATTTATTTATATCTTTATTAACAGGTAAGTAAATTACAATGCTAATATATAATTAGTGAGCCTTAGCTACCAGGAATACCAGCTCGTTTCGTCTTGGCGATCTCACTTGAACTCATCAGTAGACTAATGAGGACCTGTCAATTCGCAATTTTTGTTAAGTTCAGTTCATCTAACATAGATTTCATGACGATTATCTAGTGTGAACCTTCCTAATAAATATATTTAGGTGTGTTTGGTAACTTTTTCAATAATTTTCATGAACTGCTAAAAAATCTCATTTGTTTTGACAGCAAAAGTTGTGATAAATTTTAAAACGTTTCAAGTTAAAGCAGATATGTTTAAGATGAAAGAAATTGGTCTGTTCCATTATCTTCTAGGTAATCGGTAATTAAAGGTCCGTACCTAGATATTCCTGAGAGTTTTTTTTTCTTATTTGAGTACAATGTACGTTGATCTAAAGAGTACCTATACCTACCCCTATACCACATTACATTATGTATAAAGCCACCTAATCTATTTTGTAGTCTTTAAGAATACAATTATATTTTATTCAAAAGATAACTATTTTATCGTTTTTTTCTGAGGTAAAGGTACCTCTAGGTCTAGAGTGTTAAATTTCAGTTTTATGTTTCTATGATAGATTTATGAAAATTTTCCGAAGTGACAAACGATTTCCACATCTATGTAGGTACACCTATGTTATTTTTTTTTATTGAATAAATTGAAAGAAATCTGAAACATATTTATTTTTATCCGCTTTTCAAATCTAATAGGTATGTATGTAGGTACGGTACCTACATGTTTTCATCTTAACTATGTAGATAGATAGGTACATTGAAAAAAAGGTTACAAAACTGTTTTATTTTTGATAGATTTGTAATAATTGACCATCAATCACTGTTTTATTTGCCGTTTATAAAAAGGTTAAAACAATTGACATTAAGTGTAAATATTTATATACCTATGCAAAATAAGTTCAATTATAAGTCAAATTAGGCTAAGGTACCATAAATTTTAATTGCCTCCTTGTCGGGGCATATTTTTTATATTAATTGAAGTGAAAACCACGATAAATCTAAATTGATTGATATAAGTTTTCTAAACCAAAAGATTCGATTACCTACATTCAAAGAAAAAATTTACATAAACTGGCCTGATCTTGATATATATAAAAGGTGTATACCTAGTACATACATAGGTACATATTACCTGTATTTTTTAATCTGAATTTTTTCAGATTTCCATAATTTACTTGTTAATGTAATTCGAGAACCCTACTTGTACTTTTGAAGTTATCAATATAGAAAAAGGTATACCTATAGTCTGATATAATTATATAAAAAAATCGAAGTTTCTTAATGGTTTATTTAAAAAGAAACCACATATACAGACATACATATATAATATGTATATAGTTACCTACATTATCTGAATCGAAAGTCATAGAACTCAACAGTGAGTTATTTTACTCATTGAAGAACTTGTTAATGCAAATTTATTCTCTTAACGAGATCATTATTGTCGATAAAACCCACTTGAATATGTAATATCAGATTTTAATTGTTCCAGTTGTTTTGTGATTTAAAAAAAAAGAAAAAAAAAAATGAATTAGGAATTGAATTTAGTTATTTTATATTTTTTAATAGGAACTCCAACAGGTTTTTTTTTTTGTAGCTATTTGTAGCTGTTATGTGAATTTAACTTAATTTTATCCAAATTGGCGTGACCTTTCTTTGAATAATTAATTAATTGATTAAAATTGACTGCTTTTCAGTGAATTACAAATTTCGCAAAGGGTTTTTAAACTCATTTCAGTGTTTAATCATAGAAACCACATTTTAATTCTTTTAATATACCTACATACTACCTACGTATGATGGTAATAGTTTACTGTTTAGTATGTATGTAAATGTATTCAGACAGATTGGTTTACACCTTGCAAGGTTTTGGTTATCTTGATCTAACTTGAACTCTTTTTTCGCTATTTTCTTAACGAGGAGGCAGAGATTTATTATTTTTTTTTTTGTATTCGATAGATTTTTTAAATAAAAGAAAGTCGTTACTAATAATATTACAACCGATTTCTAGAAATTCTTAATTGAGATACATATATCGACGATTAAAGTGCAGAACCTCGTATATGTCATTTTTGCATGTTTTTCGGAAATAATAAATTTTTTTTTGTTGGAATTTTTCGACTAACGAGGTCATAGGTATACATTAGATACATATGTAGAATATACATATGTATGTAGATATAGACGAACGTTAAAAATTCGATAGTAATAGACATTAATTAAGAAATACCTAATTTGCTATAAATAAAGATGATGGCGGTGAATTTTATATATTTTTTTTTAATTTTAGGAAAATATTTTATCAATGTTTAAAATTTTTTCTATCTAGGTAGGTACCTATGTTCGTTTTTTTCGGCGTAGGAATTTTTTTAATATCATGTTTTAATAGAGGTAAATTTTTGGTAGTAGGTAGATATTTGAGTTTTACCTTTTCAGGGGATGAGTTTAAAAATCTAAAATTAAAATGTAGCAATTTCTTTTTCGAATTTTTTTTAATGTAAAATTTAGATTCGCACGTACATACAGGGTGGGCCAAATAAAGTTTCTTTTTAAAAATGCAATAAAAAGAACAAAATTATTTGTTTTTTACTAGCCATAATTATGGAACAGAACGTCAAGTCAAATGGCTGCCTCGACTGACTTCGCAGTAGCGCATTCTGTCACTCCAATTTTCCAAGACCTTGTTGATAGTTTCGGGATTTAGCTAACGGATTGCTGGCATAACATCGGTCCTTCACGGTTCCCCACAAAAAAAAAGTCAAACGGGGTCAAATCGCAACTCCGAGGCTGATAACACGATTTGTGAATTTGGTGTGCAAAAGATCGATTGTGGCATTGGCTTTGTGGCATGCCGCGCCATCCTACATGAACCAGAGGTCGTCCAAATTCATGTCTTCAATTTCAGTTAAAAAAAATGCGGTTAACATGGCTCTGTAACGTCCACCGTTGACGGAAACGTTGTTCCCAGCCTCATTTTTGAAGAAAAATGGTCTAATGATACCACCACTACACAATCCGCACCAAATTGTCACTCTCGAACCGCGGGTTTTCCGAGCCCCAGATGTGGCAATTTTGTTTGTTAACGTTGCCGCCGACATGAAAATGCACCTCTTTTTAAAAAACGCATTGTTAGGGCTACACAGCACTCACTTTGAAAATAAGTTTTCATTATTTCCAAACGTTGTTCAAACGTAAAGCAACTTATTTCGTTTCTTGGAGGTATGATACTGACTTTCTGTCAATATTTCGAGCTGAAAACAGATGTCAGTGTCAAAATAACCTATGGTTTAAAAAGAAAACACTAAATGGCCCATCCGTTAAATTATGTATGTACATATGTAAGTACAGTGGGCTGCAGAAAATCTATCTTTATCACGATTTATTGTCTTCCAACAAAATTCTCTTCTCAAATGGCTCTTTGTCAACAATCGCTCTGTGGTTAAATAATATTAAATCTTTTTTTTTTTAATCCTATAAGTAGGTATAGGTAGGTATCAAACCTACCTAGATACCTGTTAATGGAAACATCCCTTTTTTTTCTTCTGCTCTATATTTTACTCAGCTTTGTTCAACAACTCAACAGTATAGATGGCTTCCTTCCATCTTATTCATTGTTACTTTGTTCGAAATCTTCGAGGAAAGTTGATAGGTACATATATGGTTCCAGTTAAATGTTTATAACCTGATTTCTGATGGCGTTGTCCTTAATTTTGAGATCTTAAAATTACGGGAAAATACTACATTTACTATTTACAAATTATTCATGTAAATAAAATAATTTGAATTTTAGAAGTTTTATATTTTTTTAAATTTTCATAATTGCATGATTTTTTTTCTTTATGAAAAAAATATATACGTTTGTACCTATGTATGTGGTTGTTAATGTCAATTAAAAAGAAATAGTGCTAAGTCTTCTACTTGGCTGATGTATTTCAGTAGTATATAGAATTTGTATTATTAAAAAAAAAAACCTTCGTAAAAAGAAACATGTTTCAGGAATTTTGATTTTGTGGCAAAAAAAAAAAAAAAATGGCACATTGAGCAAAAAATTTACAAAAATTATCATAATAAATTAAATCAATTATACTTACATGTTTATTAAAAAAAATTGTGTAGTGTGAAATAACATAAAACAGATTCTTTTCTCATTCAGGCAAAGGTTTACATTTGATTTTGGGTTATTTTTTTTTTTTTTAATAAGAGGCGTTAATACACTTACAAATTCCAAGGCACGTAACGTCAGCTGGGTTACAAGCAGATGAAATTGTATGCAAACAAAAAAAAAAAACGAATGTAGGTAAAAAAAAAATATTTAACTTTTATGTTCTTGTTGCATGATGTTGGTTCAAATAAGAACCAATGGAAGAAAACTATTTCTGCATGGTGTTGATGGCTTTTATTAATAAAATTTAAACCGTCTATTGTACTTCTTTCGCACTGTATGCAAAAAATAACACAATTTGTGAACTACCATGCGGTAAATGATTAAAAGGGAAGATGGTAGGTGCATGCCTCGCCAATTATTCAGTGGTTATTTAAAAATTAAAAATAGGTAAGTTAAATGCATCAACCGAACTCAAGCAAAATCTAACCCAAATGTTATCCCAGATTTAAATCTGGATTAACTGAAGAATGATTTTTAAACATACATATAAAGTTTGTATGGCAATTATCAACTTAAAATTAATTCATATGCACAAAATTCCAAAGCAATAAGTCATATTTTATTTTGCGATTTCGTTTTTGTGATTGGTCAAACCCTCATGAATATTTTTCCGCTATGTTCCCAGGCATTTCGATGTCTTGTTGGATAACAAACCACATCAATCTTTTACTGGAGAACCTATTTGCTGTTGAGTTCTTCAACTACCAATGTCCAAATCATTTTACTCATAGTCACTTCGAAAAATCCCTTAGGTACTATTTATAATCAGCATGTTTTATATATCCATCTGCTGCTCAACGAACGTCTGAAGCTATTTATAATTTGTTATTTCGACTTTCAAGTACAAAAAATATTTTATTTATTTTTTTTTTTTCATAAATTTATTAACAAGAAATTCTTTTAATTAATAAAATTATTTACCTTAGATAATTTTGAATCCTAATTTTGCGTGCTTCAGGTCTTTTTTTCAACTATGTATGTATTTTGAATTAAAAGGTCACGAAAAAGGAATAATTAGATACTTTTGTCCCGTTTTTTCCGTCGTCGTAAGTAGAATGCACAAAGACAGTGTGATATCGTTGCTTTTTGTGCCAGTCGTCATTTTACATATTCCATGACGAACATTAAACGATAGATGGAATCCGGAGTTCCTTTAGTCTTATTTTTTCAATTCGTTTACCACATCGTTAATAGGATTGATTATCTTAAACTTTAACTTATACTTCTTTCCTAAACGAGGTCAATTTCTGTGAAATTAAAACTCATGTAAAATGTCATATTTAATCATGAAAACAATAAACGAAAAAATAATAAAAAAATAAAAAAAGAAAATAATAATAAAAAAAAAAAAAAAATGCCGGAATGCACAAAAATTACCAAGAGAACTTTCGTTCGACACGAAATAATTTATCGCATGTCATTTGAATTTTTTTAGCTCATGTTTTCTTTTTTGTTGACTTGGACTAAAGTTCCAATCATAAAATTTTAGGCTAAATATTTGAAAGAAACGAATTTTTTGCCACCTGAGCTACACACATTCTGTTGGAACACAAATTTTTTTAAAGTTTTATCTTTAACAATCTCAAAATTCGTCCTTACTTTAAAAGTCAAAACTAGGCCAAATTTTTTACATTTCACTGCAATACTTTATCATTAATTGTGAGCTTATTTTATGTTTATATTCGAAAAGAGGTTTAAGATGGGGTTTTTGGTATTAAATGATTCTTAAAGATTTTAAACAATAACAAATTTATATTTAAGTAGTTCGGTTCTATCAAAATTAATTCTCAAAATAGGTAAGTAGGTACCTACTTAAGTTTAAGATTTTATTCGTTCTCAATTTTTTCGCAGCATCTGAATCCAAATCTTTAATTATAGATTCTTTGAACGAATTCGCATATTATAAGTAACCGCACCCAAGTTCTCAAAAATATTATAAACTTTACTCTCAAATCTACTTGGCATACATGTATCCCCACCGACACGTATACACACCTACCTAAATAGTACATAGGTACTAATGTCTGCACTTCATCGTTTAGCTAAAAGAATACTTAAAAAAAAAAAAAAAAACTAAAACTTAAACTGCAAGAAAAGATACTCGACAAAGGCTCACCGGAAAAAAGGAGGAATCCAGAATGTGGCTTCTGTAGCGAAGAGTGGTTCGTTTCGTATGATATACGTATGTCGTGTATTCCTATACATATATAAGTACATACATATATCTCAGGTAGAAAGATCGCAGATAAAAAGCACAGAAAGGTCTCTTCAAATTGTAAGTATAAAGTATGTTTACATTTTCCTTTCCTGGAGCTTGTACGAACAAATCAAGGGGAGACTGAACGAAGAGGCACCACGGAACCTAACTGCCGCCACCGCTGCGCTGTACACATACGAGTCTTTCTACCTACCTATATAGTAGTTAAGGTATATATTCATTCTATAACAACTATACTAACTGCGACAAAATATATGTATGTAGATGATGCACAACAAAGATTTGCCTGAAACTGTTGCGGACGCTTGTTATACCTTAACTTACCTATATATCTACTGTCTAGGTATATCTTTAAAAGCAAGTAACAAGTCGCAGAAGTAGAAGGCTTAGTTGCATTTTCCCTCCTTTCATGTCCTCCCCCCTTTGACCTCGATTTTTCCTTTAAAGGCACAAAACTTCTGGCTGTTGCTATACGCCTTCGTTACCATCATCGACGACGACGACGATTTCTGCTCCTGCTTCACTATCTTCCAACGAGCTGACAACAGACAATTTCGGGTAAATATAACCCTGATGTGATGATGGTTCGTTTCGTTTGTTACATTCTACTCCTCGGCAACTGGCAACCCCAATGCTCCTCCTCAAAGGCTCTTGTTACATGCGGATACATCGAGGGAACTGGAGTGTGGTTGCCGTTGGTTTCGTTTCGTTTTTTTTTTTTTTTTTTTTTTTTTCGTAGGTATGTAGGAGTACCTAATGTAAATTTTATAACTGATTTTTGTATTCAGCAAATTGTCGATAGCTTCCTTTGCTACGTTAAAAAAAATAGAAAAAAAAAACCCAACGCCACATGTTCCAAAATTTTAAATGAAGGAAAAGTTAAAAAATAAAGTACTAAATGTGTGCAATTTCGACGTGTTCATACTCCTATCAACCATACGATACCAATGCCATTCATATAGTTAAAAAGAATCATTTATAAAAACTGAATCGTCAGAGCAGAAAAACAAAAAAAATATTCTTTTGTAGGCCCAAGCTGTTTTCAGTTTAATTCAATTGTTTTGTTTTATTTTATAGAACAAACACATCTTTGGTAAAAAAAAAAAAACTAAATATGTAGGAAAGTGCAATGTACTTCATCCAGACGACTAAGGCGACGCGACGCGACACTGTCAGTCAAACACAGTGGGCCAAATAATAGATTCATCAATAAACATAAGAAAGCTAAAAATTAAAGGTGATTTGAATTTCGTTCAACTCACTATGATTGTGATCTAAAACTTTTGACTATAGCAATTGAGCGCCTCAACGAACGCGACCAATTACTTTCGCTATACCTATAGTCCTCTCAACTGGAATAAAAGAAAATTAACAATAGTGGTGTCGGAAGTGAATATATTTGGTACGTATTTTAATATTATCATAAAATTTCATAAAAAATTAAAAACGCACTGTCATTTAATATCAAAACATTTTGTGAAATGACTTAACAAATTTCCTTCAAGCTAATTCACTGACCCAAATTTGTCGGTCTTTCTTGGATCCTTTCAAAACGTAGTGCCATTACACACATTAGCACATTTTCTGAACATGCATGCACAAAAAAAAAAATACAATCGAGAATACTTTTTTTACTGAGATAAAGAGAGTGTGGATGATAAACTAACGGTGAGTATTTTTTATGGATTGAAAATAGACAAAGAAAACTACAAAAACAGTAATCTTTTTTTCAATGTGTAAACGTTAGTGCCAAGCGCAACAGTTTAATAAAAATTCCCTTCAGCAAAAAAAAAAAAAAAAAATTAAAATCAAAAGTGAATTATTTAATTCAAGTGATCACAAAATTGTTCCATTATTCAAAGGACAGGATCCACCAACAAGAAAACAACGCACCAAATGCAAGTGCAACATCATAAATGATCACCACATTATGTGTAGTGTATATATATTTTTTTTTATTTTGTGCATACAATATTTTGTTTTCTTTTTCGAGGCTGGTTGTAAAATTTCACAAATTGTTCTTTGTACTTGATTTTCGCATTTCAATACCTGTTTTGATTCTTTCATATTTTTGGATCCGTTCTAGATCCGATTTGGTTTCGGTTCTCGTTGAGTATGGTGCACAGTATACATGCACAAAATAAGTCCGTGGTGATTCTAATTTCCATACTAATTTTAGCCGAAAAACGCAGTTTTGCGGATCCATGTTTGGATCCGTAAGCGGAATCATCCATACGTTGTTTACTACATGCGCGGATTCAAAGCTGAGTCGTTTGCTTGAAGTATTGAACCGACCTAATGTCACATGCCAAAATATTAACAATTGAAAATTTGAAGTGTTCATTTTAGAGTTCATTTTAATCGAATAATATTTAACAAAAAAATGCAGTTTTTGAACAAATTATTAACATTTTTAAAATATAATTATAATCAGAAGGTAATTCCGCTACGTTTGACACTTCATTTGTCAAAATTGGTGCAGTAATATGTGTAATAATAGGCGTGTTCAGGAAAATGAGATTTCGGAGATCTCAGCAATCCCAGTTACATGAAAAGGATTCCTCAGCAAAATTTCATAGTTTTGCTGTCAAAACTCTGAGGAAAAAATTCTTGGACTCGCTTGCTAACCTTTTGAGTGTGAAAAATTTCTGAGATCTCATTTTTCTGAATGCTTAAAAAATATATTGTGATGATGTTGATAATGTTTGCTATGCAAAGTTAAGTATTCTAAAAAACAATCTATGTTAGGTATATTGAACGTTTTGAATTTGGTTCAAATCTGTCATAGAAGCCTTCCCACTGTAAATGTAAATACAATGCATATTTAAATTCTTTTTGAACCTTCTGGTTGCTTGCACCTAATATATGTTTATTGTATATACATACCTACAGGTAAACACGCGGGATTCGTTGGCACGTTCTTTGCCATAATATATCGACGATCCAATCTATAAGAGTTTAGTAAACAGGTGGTGCGGTAATATCACAAAAATTCCTTGACCCCTTCGATTTTTTTTTTAATTTTTTTTTTTTTTTTGGGAGTTGAACACATTTTACTCGTGTGGACTTTCTTGTACAAATATAAGTAAGGTAAGTTAAAATTGATGTTATGATTGCCGTCATTTTTCATTTAAACTCTATAGAGGCGAATATATTAAAAAAGCACATACATACATTATACAATATACACTCATACCTGTTACTTGTCAAAGGATATTTACGCAAACGAAGACGACTGCGACGTTCAACAATTTTCGGGAAAACATAAATTTAATTTAAAAATTTATAGGGGTGAAGTTAAAAGAAAAATGATAAAAGTCTTTAGTTGGGTTAAAAAAGATTCACAATACACTTATGTATGTACGTTTAGCGAGCTAAGTGAATTCTAAAGAGTTTTATCAATGTCAAATATAAATCTTTAAAACGAACCAATTGTATGACATTGTTTATTAAAGTTTCTGTTCAGCTAAATTTTTAACGTAGCTTTTAACAAGATTGTCAAGATTTAATTTACAAAGTGTCACCTGTCGTAGGAACTTGTCAATTTTTATGAAAAAAAGACCAAGGGCGAGGATATCTGCAGTCGGTGAAAGAATTTTTACTTATCAATGTGATTGTTTTGTGCTTTTTTTTTATAATTAAGAACAATTGGCAATGCACCCTAACAAAATTGTTTTCAAATGAAGTTTGACGCTACTCAGACAAAATTAAAACTCAATATAAAAAATTAAAAAAATACTGAACGAGCTTAGAATTCTCGCAATTGCCAATTATATAAAAATAAAAGACGCACTGTCATTTAATATCAAAAAAAAAGAGTGAACGGACCTAATAAATTGCACCAACCTAATGTCACTTGCCAAAAAATTACCAATTGGAAAGTCTAAGTGTTCATTTGAGAGTTCATTTTTATTGCAATAATATTAAAAAAAAAACTAATGCAGTTTTTGAACAAATTATTAACATTTTATAAAATTATAATTCCGTCAAATCAGCATATAATTCCGCTTTGTTTGACTCATTATTTCTCTTTATTTGTCAAAACTGGTGTAGTATGAAAAAAGAAAAAGGGATAAAGACTATAGAAGTATTATAAATATGTGATGATTTTAAAAAAATGGGGTTTATGTTTATAAAGTGCTCCCTAAGAAGGGACTTAAAATGTGTCATTAACTTTCACGAATAATTTTTCCCTGCTATATAGGAATATTGTATGCGATATAATGGGTGATTTTTTAAGAGGTTTAGAACTTTTTAAAAAAAAAAAACACAAAAAATTCGAAAAAATGAATGAAATATTTATTTGAATCGATAGTTTGAACCTTGCAATTTAATGTTTAAAGATAATTTCATGCAAATGTTGACCGCGGCTGCGTCTCAGGTAGCCCATCCGCTGAGTCCAATTTTGGCATACTCTTTCACACATATCGGCCGGTATCTCACGAATGAATGCATGGATGTTGGCTTCCAGTGCGTCAATCGAAGCGGGCTTGTCCCTATAGACATTAGCCTTGACATACCCCCACAAAAAATAATCTAATGGTGTCAAATCGCACGATCTAGGCGGCCAATTGACCGGCCCGAAACGTGAAATTAACTGTTCACCAAACTCGCCTCGCAATTGCGCCATTGTTTCGCGTGCTGTGTGGCATGTGGCACCGTCTTGTTGAAACCACATATCATGCAAGTCAAGAACTTCCATTTCGGGCAAAAAAAAGTTTGTTATCATCGCTCGGTAGCGTTCACCATTGACAGTAACGCTGCGATTCGCATCATCTTTGAAGAAATATGGCCCAATAATGCCGCCGGCCCATAAACCGCACCAAACAGTGGCTTTTTCGGGATGCATTGGTAGCTGTTGCAATGCTTCTGGCTGATCTTCACTCCAAATGCGGCATTTTTGCTTCCGAATAGACTACTCAGAAGGTCGAGAATGCCGACCATAAAATGGAAGCAGCGCGCGATGAACATTTCGAACCGAGCACGAATTTTGATAGTAAAATTCAATAATTTGCAAGCGTTGTTCATTTGTAAGACGATCCATGGTTAAATTGCAAACCAAACTGAAGCTGTTTGACAGTGACACAAGGTACTAAACACACGTCAGCTGTCAAAACCAGTGTTGCCAAAACCAAACCAGCTAAAAAATCACCCGTTACATACCTATTCCATATAATAATATGGAATTCCAGAAATCAACAGTCACTTAACTAAATTACTTAAAATATCAAAAGCGTCTGTCAATGCCATCAACAGCCTTATCAACTTACTCTTGATCGTCGTCGCTATATGTATATATATATATATATATATATATATATATACATACATACATATATATATTTACATACATATATTTATGTATGTACGTACTATTTAAAACAATGAAATCGTAATTTATATTAATGTGAGTTGATCTTAACCCACTCAATGTATTTATAAAAAAGATAAGCCGGCTGATGGGTTTTAACAAAAAGTTAAAAAAAAAAAAATAAATAAAATAAAAACATTGACATTAACATATTATATTCATGGCGGCAGTGGCGCGGCTGTACCTACACGAATACAGTTACATGCATATAACTTAAACTGGATTTTAAATGTTTTCCAAATCATTGATGTGCTCTGAACTCGAATGGGTGTTAATCCAACACAACTGATGGCAAGACAATAATATTGCCATTGTTTATGTAAATCAACTATTCATCGTAAGTATAAACATGAACGGTTTATTGAGGAACTAAACTAAACGAAAGACATTTAAAAAAAAAAAAAACGTATTCCTTCTCTCGTTCAGAGGATTGGTCCGGTTTTATGCATCATCCGCATCTGTAAACACCATATTATTTAAAGTGCGTAGGTAGGAGATAGATATAGAGACAGAAGTGTTGTTAAGATGGTATAAAATATTCTTGTAACTTACATTTATATCAAATTGAAAAATTTATACCTAACAAAAAAGATAATTTTTGAGTCGATATTTTTGTATTAAAAATTGATTTCAAATTTGTACAAAAAATAAAATGCAGATAAAAGAACATTTATGGGACTAAAAAAAAGAAGAAATGTCGGAGAGAATTATAAAATGAAGCATTTTATAGATAAGGGTTAGTTTTTTAATACAATTTTTGTTTTTGTAAAAATTGCTAGTACTAATTTTACATAATCTCCAAGTACTGAATGGAACAAAAGAAATAAAATCAACAAAATAATATTACAAGGATATGGTAGCCAGTGATATAACGATTTGTGTATCCAGCTTTTCGCATTTCCCCAAAAATTACATTTGTACATATTAGGGGGAAGGCGGGAGACTTGAGCCACTTTTTGTTAAATCGTTCATAAAAACTTTTCTACTCATTTTAGCCACATGTTGGATACATCTTTTTAAAGATACATTTATCTATTTTAAGAATAATCTCACAAACTTTATAAACACGGGACTGATTTTTTCCAAATGCTAAATGATTGGGAACAGATTTTTGGCTCAAGTCTCCCGCCTAGCCGGGAGACTTGACCACCGCCTTGGGGAGACTTGATCATACTTAAATTCTTCAAGTAAAACGACAAAACAAATAATTTAATCAGTTCATATCTTATTAGAATTAATTTTTATTATATTTTAGAAGTGATGAAGATATTTGAGGAATCCATTCGACGTCATCCACCCGCTTGGGTAGGCATCCCCCCCAGATCCTTCAGGTCAATTTGAAACAAAACCTTCATTGAACTTAACTCTGGGAAAAACCAAGAATGGAGGAATACTATTTTCGATTGCATTGATTGCGAAAAACACGGTAACAAGTTTTCCCCTCTCTACAGAGATTGCCTGTCCAACCTGATGATTTTTGTTTGCTGCCAGAATATTCGAACATTTTTGGACAGTTGTGCATCCAGTTTCGTCGCAGTTATAAATGTTCTGGGGTTCGAAACCAAACTTTCACGGACTTCTTTCAAATTTGTAAAAAAATCAGACATATTTTTTTTATTGAAGCTTGATTTATTTCTTTTAATGTAGCCTCAATGATATCTTTGGGAACCACATTCTTTTTTGCTGCTTCTTCTTTTCTTTTGTTACAACTGGCATTTTAGCTGAAAAAGAAAGAAACTCCTGCATTTATAACATATCTGACAATAAATCGCAGCAAAAGGAAGACTTGAACCACTGATTAAGTCTCCCCTAAGAAACTGGCTCAAGTCTCCCGTTCACGTTTTTTCACTATTAAAAATTAATAACTTTTGTGAAACAATAGCTAGCATCATTTTGTTCTAATATTAACAAACTAGAATAATTGTTTTATAAGATAATGTTAACTATTTTTACTTAACAAGTCAAAGAAACTTTTTACCACGAAAAAACATTTTTTTTTTGTTTTAACTTTTTGAACCAAAAAACACCATTTTAATTTCACCAGCTAAAGTCAACTGACGATGTAGAATTATTTTTGTGTGCAAGTAACGGATCACTGTATGCAACGTTTAGCCTTACTCATGAAAGATTTGAGTGGATCTTTAGAGAATTATTGAGAGTGGCTCAAGTCTCCCGTATGATCAAGTCTCCCGCTTTCCCCCTACACATACAAGGTGGGCCATCTAGTGGTTTATTTTTAAATCATAGGTTATTTTGACACTGACAGCTGTTTTCCGTCAGGGGTGTCATTCCGTAACTCGATTATCGTCAGACGATATCGTTTGAGCGATAGTGTTGCCTTTATTGGCTTCACGTAAGTCGATAATCGAAACGCTATTGTCAAAACGATAGAGCTTCGACGATAGCTAAATTGGTATAGTCTTGCATTAGTTTTGTACTTTGTAGGTGACTGTAGTTGAATGATGGAGTTGCCACTGTTATTTGACATCATGTGTTGTTATTGTTGCATTTACAAATTAAATTTAAAATGTTTCGGCAAATCAATTTTCTTATTGTAGAAAATGAAAAAAATATACCTAACTTATGCGCATGCGACGACAATTGAGAGATAAATCAAATCCCTTATCTCTTCCAAGTCATATGTTATAACTTATAAGTATGGTGATCAGCCCACAGTTTGTTGATTTCATTTTTGCCTTGGACGGAGTTCCGCTCATATCCCCTACCCTGGCCAAATCAGGATATTAATTCATAAACGAAGTTAAAATTGCAATTTGAGATTACATGACTGCCCTATTAAGTATTTAAATTAACATATATTAATTTGTAAAAAAATATAAAAAAACAATTTGCATCTCAAAATGATTTCCCTATAGTTTCAATCGGCACCTAACACAAAACAACAAACACAAAATTGCATTTTAGTGACAATATTATGACAGCCAATTTGACTTTTAAAATGCACCAAACGCTCTCAAACTGCGAACGATAAACGAGACGATAGTGGTCGAGTTACGTGAAGCAAATCATGGACGATTTCGTCGACGATTATCGTTTTGACGATTATCGTTTTGAAAATTACGGAATGACCCCCCAGTATAATACCTCCACGGAACGAAATGAGTTGCTTTACTCTTGAACAACGTTGGGAAATATTGAAGACTTATTTACAAAGTGAGTGTTGTATAGCCCAAATAGTGCGTTTTTTGAAAAGAAGCGCATTTTCATCTGCGGCATCAGTTGCTCGAAAAACTCGCACGTTATTATCGAAAAGCCAATGCATCCACAGAGAGTGACAGTTTGGTGCGGATTGTGGAGTGGTGGCATCAGTTCGTGAGATGAGAGACGATGTATATTATTTCTATTGTCTGGATCCCTTTTCCAACTCTCAAACTACACCAATTTTGACAAATGAGATGTCAAACGCAGCGGAATTACCTGCTGATTTGACTAATTATAATTTTATTTTAAAAAATGTTAATAATTTGTAAAAAAAAAAACAGCATATTTTTGTTAAATATTTATTATTCCAATAACAATGAACTCTTAAATAAACACGTATGGGAGGTTTTCTATCTAAAATGAGTGTCGGCGTTCGTTTATGAGAGTGTCCGTTTATAGGAAAGTAATTTGTATGAAAAATTCAAAAAAGAAGTTCGTTCCCGAAAATGTGTCCGTTTAAGGAAATTTTCCGCTTATTAGAGCTGCCCGCAAGTAGAGTTTTCACTGTAAATATTTATTTTCGATCAAAGAACTTAAATATTGTTCCATTATATGAAAAAGGAACTCGATAATATGTCCACCACGGCTGCGATGACAGATAATTCGAAGGATGAAATTTTTGAACATTCTATTACACATATCTTCCGCAATTCAAAGAATATCACATTCAATATTGATTTTTAGTTTCGACAGTCTCTGGCTTATTGGCATTAACCAACGACTTTAAGTAGACCCATACGATGTAAAATTACATGAACGAGACCGAAGATAATTTTACGATGAAAAATTCCAGTTTCTCCAAACAAAATGATCAAACGGCTTCAGTTTTTATTGAATTTAATTTCATATACGAATGGAGGAGGAGGGCAAAATTTCCCACTGTCACTTGAGAAAGTTCTAACTCCTTATATTGTTGGCGGTGCGAAATGGACTGATTCACTAAATGCGGCTATATTCTCATTATCTCTAGCCGGACGAAATCTAAACTAATGGCACGGGAAAATTAAGGATCTAAATTGATAAGCGTGACTCTACAACTAGGTTCCGGTCCCTCAGAAGGCTTTTCGACTGACCCTGATAGCGAATCGATAGCATTTTGTTGCACTTTTCAATTCATGTGTTCTTGTCTATTCTCATGGTCTATCACAAAGTTGTCTAGATGACATGAAATAAAACCGCACGAAATATTACTTGAATCTCATATTTATATGGGTTCATCGTTTAAAAATATTTTTCGGCTGAAATATCTCGAAAACAAATAATGCAATCGATTTCGGAATAATTTTAATTTACTCACAATACTTTTAACTAATTAATTTGCGGGTTTAAAAAAAAAATCCAATTGACAGTTTTTTTTTTTAAGCAAAAGCATCTGCCAAAATTACTACTAAAATAGTTGAAAAAATATAATAAGCCCCAAATTTGGTTTTCACTTGATTGCATATTAAACACTTGAAAAGTCTTTTAAAATTTTGAATTAGGAATTTCCTTATAACAAAATAACATCCCAAGGCACCATCAATGGGATGTTACCAATCTGGGTCGCATTCAGCCTCTTTTTATAAGTTGGCATTGCTCTAGTCTCGTTTAACAAAAAAATAAGGAAACGCGTTCTAATTTCTGTTAAATTAATTTCTGAACTCACACGACTGTTATAAAATAACATTTCGTTTTGCTTACTTGATCGCGATTTATGACACCTAAATATCTTAAAGTCGATCAAAGCACGCATTTACATATATATACATATATAGCCGTACGTGATATTGTGATTTGAGTCCATATTATTTATTGATCTGAAAATCATTTTTCCAAAAAAAAAAAACCCTGAGCCAATTGAAAAAAAAAAATCAATGAACGACAGTCACGAATTGTTAAAATGTTCAACTCCTTTTTTGGCTACCTACTTCTTAAATATTCATTGTAAGTCCATAATTTTTTTTCTTTCTTTTATATTGGACTCATCCACCATATAAAACCAAATTTTACCACTGTAACTTAAATCAAAAAAATTTAATGATGATTTTCTGATCCAACAACGGTTCTTTAAATTTAATGAGAGTTTTCCAATTTCTATTCTTACGTTTCATAACGATGACGTTGTTAGAAACTTTTATATATAAATAGAAATAAAACAATTTACATAAACAGACATTTGATAACGAAGAACAAAGTTTTAGGATATACTCCAACGGAAAACATAATTTTTTTATTTATCCACTAATTACATAAATTTTATACCTTATTTAGTGCTAAGTATTCATTATATTGAGACTTCTTCCGGCGGCGCGGCGGTAGTGGCGGTGGCGGCAGCAACGACTTGTGGCGGTGCGGCATGGCGACTGCAACTAAACGACGGCGATGGCGTCAAATTTCCTAATTAATTGGTAAATTAAAATTTACGTGAATAGATTTTGAAAATAGTCAAATTTCAATTCTCGGTTTAAAAAATTTAAAGGATACGAATTTTTAAAAGCACGTTTTATGGTTTTCGTATACGAGTATATGCGATGTGTGCTGTGGGTTCTTTTTAACCTTTTTTTTTTTCTATATATATAACGATGTTTAAATGTGTACATTATTATATGAGTAAGATGAAACAGACATTGTAATAAAATATAATTTACATCGCATCGAATTCTCTCTAACTGTTAGCAGGTAAAGAGAAATAATAAAGCAAGGAAGCGGAAACTATAACAAGTTGAGCAAATATCGCACCAAGCAAGAAGCTGTCGATACACATTACTACATTACTGTGGGTGCGGTCTAAAGCGCTAACAATGAGGTGTGGAACAAGAAATCGTGTTTCAAAATGCGGATAGAATTCATGATAGGTACCTATACGAATACGAGATACAAACAAAATGTATACACTTTGGTTTTGTTAGTTGTTGAACTCAATATTCACATCGTGTACACCTATTTGTGTGCACATTTATGTCGTAATGTTTGTTCTTTTGTCCTTTATAATATGTATGTACATTTATAATATTATTATACACTCTGCGTCATTGAAATTGGCTTGTATATTTGTTTTAATTGTTTTTGTCAATTTTTCAAATAATGTAGATCTTTGATTTTAATACCTTTTATATATCTTCAGATTTTGCGAATGAAAAGAAGTACATTTATATAAGTTGTTGGGTAAGAATTGCTTGGATTTGTCGCTGAATACATTTCATGTACATTTCCCTTAGTGTACATTTTGTTTTTGTTTGTGTCGGATTCCTATTTGTTTTTATACTTGCGATGGCGTTTTAAATATTTGAATGTTTTCTTTGAGAAATAAAAATGAGAAAGTATTTGTTTTGTATCATCGTGTTTCGGTTGGTGTATTGAAATGAAATACAATCTAAGGCCGAATTTCGAAAC
Organism: Epistrophe eligans; assembly: GCA_951394125.1. Taxonomy (NCBI): domain Eukaryota; kingdom Metazoa; phylum Arthropoda; class Insecta; order Diptera; family Syrphidae; genus Epistrophe; species Epistrophe eligans. The sequence continues at coordinate 64,624,272 of OX596029.1, read as the reverse complement.
GCAAAACTTGCAATTAGGCTAAGCAGACATATTCAAAATGCAAACGTTAACATCCCTGCAAAGCAGATTCCCAAAATTTAGTAGATTTTTGTTTTCTTGTGCAAATGTAAATGTTAAAAAAATATCTTGCTTTTTGCATTTGCTTTGTATGTGTTTTGCTTTCCAAATTTGCGTTTAGGAATTTTGAATTATCAAAAGGAGAAGTCACCAAATGTCATGTCAATTCCACCGAAGTGCTGGTACTCATATATATACCTATGAATAAGTAACTTAATTTGAGACAAATTTTAAATGTTTCATCAAAGATATAAAATATATTATAAGGGCATTAAATAAGAACACAGTCAAATGTACAAACAAAATGGGCGTGGCAGTAGGCGGATTTCCAAAAAAATTACATATGTTTTTATTTAATTTCAATTCAATTATTTAATTTCAATCAAATATAAGAAAAATGGGTGTGGAAGTGGGCAGGAAAAACTACACTGCCATTATTAAAGCCTATTTAACTACTGGTACGAAATCCACAATCTCAATACACAAATAACAATAATAAGTCCACAAACATTTTGGAGTTTCGTCGCTTCGATCTCACTTGAATGAATTTCGTTTTGAGAAATCTATGCTGGTATACAACCAAAATTGATAATAAGATACTTAAGTGACGTCTCCATTCTTCTTTCCCATTGATTTTGATTGCCTGGACCATTTATTGTGCGCGGAAAATGGCATTTCAATTTTAATCGCGTTTGTGTTTTTGTTGTTTCTTTAACTAAAGCTTTTTGTATTTTGTTTGGGTTTTGTTTTGCAATTGGTGAAACTCTCCATAAATATTTTTTTCTTATTTTTTTCGACTTATAGTAAGAATTTCCTTGTTGGAGGGCGTGTCAGTAGGTGGTTTTTAGTAATATAATTTTTTAAACCTTCCACCCGCTTATGAGAATAATATGTGGAAACTTCAGTTAAATCGTTGGAGGACTTTTTGAGTTTATAAGTGACAAAAATTATATTTATATTGAAAAAAAAAATAATCATTTTAAGTGTAATATTATATTTTTTTTTCTATGTTTTATTAATTAATCTAAAGAATCTTATATCTTATTAACTACGAAAAGTTTTTCAACAAAAAAGATATTGAGAGACAAACAACTTAGCCGCCGTCAGTTTTCTAAAAGCACACATATTGATGCCAGTGGTAAATTAGTAAAGCGGTTAAGGAGCATATCAAACGAAACAAAACATCACCTTATTGTATGTATGTAACAACACTAATCCCCCTTTGATACGGAACATTTGTTTGAATACCAATTTGTAATGAGTTAAATGTGTTTTGCTATTTTTTTAAAGTGTATGAAATGTCTCCCTTCAATAAGAGGTGAGGTAAAAAGTGACAATTTAATAAATCCCTTTTTAAAAAGTCATTCCCCATATTGTGGTTCAAGTTTATTGTTTTTTTTTTTTTTTCTTAATTTTCATTTGATTTTACATGTCCCATGCAAATTCCTGTTCCTGCAAATTATGTTAGACCTCAATCAAATGGCTCGGAGAGTGACTTTATATATGAAAAAAAGTAAGGACATACCAGACAAAGACGAGGGTAAACGTACATTTTATAAATTCAAAAAAATGCATAGATACACAATCCTTATTTGAGCGATTGTGTAAACTAGGATTTTTTTTTCCTTCCCAAGTATCATCTTGACATTTTCTTTTTTCTTCTCATTTTTTTTTTTTTTTTTCCAAGGGATGAATATAATACCTTACGTTATAAATTATACAATACAACAAGCAGATAAAGTATTTCAAAAAATAAAATAAATATACGAGTACAAAACAGATGATGACCGAATGCGAGTGGTGGTGTCGTTCGTGATGATCTCAGATGGAAGGGTTTCATTCTCATAAACAATTTCCTTATGCATTTCATTCATTATGTTAATTAATTCAAAGTATTCATATATATATTTTTTTTTCTACCTTATATACCTGCAATCCTATAAAGTGTGAAAAGAAACTAGAATGATACTTTTGTTGTTACATGAGGTGTACGTGTGCGTTATCTTTATTTTAAATTGTGGTTTTATTATGTGGATTTTTTATAACTTGCAGGTTGCAGGTTGTATTGTTAATGAGAAAATTCTTGGAAATAAAAAAAGAAAAAAAGAATTTCAGAATTTCAACTTTATTGTGAATTTATTTATTGTATTCTCCTGACGTTCACAATATTATCATTTGTATTTATAGTGTTTAGAATTTTAAATATCAATATTTACAAACAAATTTATTTTATTTAGACGTATAGTTAGTTATATGAAAGCTCCTGTGATGTACCTACCTTGAATTCTTCTAGTCTGAATTATTTAATATGCATTTTCGTTGTTTATTGATGAAAAATATTATGGTTAGTTCACGTTTCGAGAGGTTAAGAAAGCAATCTTAATTAAAAAAAAAAAAAAAAAAAAAACACGTTCAACAAACTGTTGAATACCATATTAAAAAAAATAAGATTATTATCTAATTATAATAGAAAATCTATCTTTAGAAATTCATTGAATTATGGAATAGTTTGAAATTCTTGGTTACATACTCAAAAAATTTTTAAACTTTTTAAAATGCACTATGTACATCTTTGAGGTCTTGCTTTGTGCTCATTTTGGGTCATTCATCTATCGGTTTCGAAAGTAAAACTAAATAAAACACACACAGCGATACATTTTTGATGAAAATTTTATTTCATTATAAAGTTTAGACTTTTCCATTAAGTCAATATCATTCAAATGGCCGCCTCAGGAAGATTCGCAGAATGCTATTCTTTTGAGGTAATTTTTAACCACTTTTTCGCACATTTCGGGAGGTATCTCGGCCATAACTTGAATAATGTTGGTTTTTAATGCGTCTATGAGTTCGGGGGTTATTCGCGTAAACACGGTCTTTTGCGTAGCCTCACATAAAAAAATCTAACGGTGTCAAGTCGCATGATCTTGGTGGCCAGTTGACGTCGCCAAAACGTGAAATAACGCGACCTGGAAAATTCTCACGCAATAATTCCATAATTGGTCGTGTTGTGTGGCTTACTGCTCCGTGTTGTTGGAAACACATATCTTCCAAGTCATGATCTTTAATCGCCGGCTAAAAAAAAATCGTTCAATTCCTGCGAACGCCGAGAAAACGATAAATTCGAATCATCAGCAACACTTGCACTTGCAGCACATTACGATGATACACAGGCCTTACGACATCAGTAACGCTTCCACATCCACTCTCTTCAAATTTCTTCACAATTTTACCGATTGCTTGCGGTGTCGGTCGATTATGACGACCATAATCATCGCGTAATGCGCAAAAAGTGGCTACGTTTGAATCACCACTTTTGTAGTAAGTTTTAATAATTTTAACATGTTGTTCGATTGTTAAGCGATCCATTTTTAGGTTTGTTCAAGTACTTTCCGGACTAAAAATGGCAATCTGTCAAAATTTGAGGAGTGGGGATGAAATTCTCTCAAAGAGGAGTGAACCTGTCCGAAAATACACGAACGCGTTGAACCAAAATACTTGCCACTTTTAAAACGTCAACAAAAAGTAAACAAAGACAAGAAAGTAAACAAAGCAAAAATATTGAAATTTTCATCAAAATTACATATTCTTTATTAAATTTTATTACAAAAAAAAACTAATTTTTTCGTTATAAATATTAACAAATAGAAAATACACACCTAAAAAGAACATCACGTATTTTTGTTTTTTTTTTAAATCCAAAATTCGATGAAAAAAATTTACTGAACACAACACTGACTAAAAAAACCTACACACACACGAGTCCACTTCAAAAGATTCTATATTTAATTAATTAATTTGTTTTTAATGAAATAGTTAATTTTTTTCATTAAAATGATTTTATTTTATTTTATTTTATACAAAAAAAAAAATCACTTGCAAGAAGATCAACACAACAAAAATTAAACAAGAGCCATTTTGTATTTTTGTTGTTGGCTATCAAATTGACTTCTGACAGAACACAGAACTAATCAGTTTGTACCCGAAGAAATTTCTCGGGTAAAAACTGGTAAGAAGGGGAAATAATTTTCTCCCTTTTGAGGGCTCTCTCCTTCCAGAAATTACACGAAATTTGCGTACGCGAACACGTTCGGACTAAATCTGGTAGAAAATGGTAGTTTTTGGTAGTTTCTGGCGAGTACGCGGACCTATTGTAAATGGCAAAATTCAACTAATATTATGACACTTCAAATGACAGCTGAGTTTGACAGGTGTCAAATGCCAGCGCTACCAACTTGAAACCACGAAATGAATGACCCTTTATTACCATTTATAGGAAGATAAGGAACTAAAACAATAGAAAATATATTGTTTTTGTAAACTATAAATTATAAATATATTTGGGTCGATGACCAACGACTAAAACTTCTAAAAAGGCTATGACAACATATTTGCTTATCTTTTTTTTTTATTAAAAATTAATGTTTGTCTGTATGAGGCTTAAAGACACGAAAACTACTGAACCAATTAGCTAAAATTTTAAACGTCTTTTCCTATAAACAGCGAGACAATTTGAATGTGGTTTGATTAAAATCCGCCCATATAACCCGCCCAATTTTCTTATTCAGGGTGGCGCAAAATTAATCACCGGGTTCAAAAATTGTCAGAGGTTGCAAATGGCGGCAAGTGAATTAAATAACACAAAATATTCGTCGATAAGACTTGAATCACTATAGTCTTAAAAAAACGCGGAATAATTGTTTCGATTTTCACATTTGGCATGATTTGCATAACTGAAAACTTTAGCGCCCGGTGATTAATTTTGAGCCAACTGCGAGTTACCAAATCCATCTGAAATCTGTTCCTTTCATTCCCGTTTCAACTACATATTTGTTTTTACATTCCACTTTTACCTGCTTATAAATCAATTGTTTCCATTTCCTTAAAATGCTCGAATCCTCACATCTTCAAACCTACTTTTAAGAAGCAAAGTTTTATAGAATTGAACTATTTTTCACTTCTGTTATACCTATATTCTTATGACCTGTATAGTATTTGGTGTATAATCCTGTAGTATAGGTAGGTACTTATTTATACATAAAGTTATGATTTGTTGAATAGCTTTTAGTTTCTTTTGTATTTTATTTTGGATTTCATTGATTATTGAATTACCGTCAACTTATCCTGGATGGTCCTCAAATAAGCCGTATTATATTTCGCAGTCTTTCATCTTAAAAATGTGACTTTCCAATTGAGAGTAAAATTACTGCGACAAAATCTCAAGTACGCTCTCGAGAGCAATCTCGCAAGTGGACAAATCTATGTGATGAAAGTTAAGCTCGCTGAGGGTTGGATGATCTTCGAGGACAGCTACCCGAGAGTAACACTCGAAAGTATTCCAGTCCTAAAGTACTTTTAAATAGTCACGCACTTTAATATCACTGTTTAAAGTTTTTCTTTTTCTTCCAAGTTCATGAAATGTAAAGTTTTGCGTACTGATGAGGTACTTTTTTTGTTATCCTTTATAATATTCGAGATGAGAATAGTAAAGTGATACTATCCCCGTAGTAAAACCGTTCATTCCCATTATTAAAATTTGTTTTAGTTCTTTTCTATACAAAAATTAAATACCACTACCACGCCGCCGCACAGTGGTCCGTTTATTGAATTTTGGCGACAAAATTCATTTCACAACCCAATTCTAGACAAAAATTAATGAAATTGAGTACACTCGATGATTTGAGAGTTGAATTCAGTTGGTATAACCTATATTCTTTTGCATTCTATTATTTATTTAGGTCAGAAAATATGGTACGAAATTAAAAAAATTTAAAAAAAAGTATTGTCAATAGTCAGAAGGTAACTGAAATTTAAATTTACGTCAGATTAAAAGTTCTGACATAAGGACATAAAACAAGTGTTAATTTAATTTCTCTGTGAGATTTACAATTTTGGCAGTTTGCCTACTGCCTTAATTCAGTGTAAAAAATTATTGAGTTATTGAAACATTTGTTGGAATATATTTTTCAGCTGTCAGAATTTGTTCTGGCTTCAGATATAAATAAAGCTAGGTAGGTACCACAAAAAATAATAACATTTTAAAATGTAGAATTTTAGATTATTTCGAGTTTTTGAGTAGTTGACCTAAAATTTAAATTTAGGCAAATTTTTAACTGTAAAATGTTTCAATTTTTTTTTTGTCAGAATCGAACTTAAAATAATTTTCAATAAATATTTATTAAGCTTAAAGAAAAACAAATTAGTTCTTATACCTTGGAAACATTTGCACAATATTTTATACAGGCTTCTCTAAAATTTGGTACTCAAATATTATCATTTGAGGCACTTTCAAAACATTTCCAAATATAAATTTGGACACATTTTTTTACTTTGACTGTTCTTTTTTTTTAGTTTTGAAATTTAGTACAAAATTTTGGACTTGCGTTTCTAAAATTTGGTACAAGAAAATATAATTGAAGGTTTTTTTTTTAATAATACAAATTCTAACGGGTGATTTTTTAAGAGGTTTAAAACTTAAAAAAAAAAAAAAACACAAAAAATTCGAAAAAATGAATGAAATATTTATTTGAATCGATAGTTTGAATTTTGCAATTTAATGTTTAAAGATAATTTCATGCAAATGTTGACCGCGGCTGCGTCTCAGGTAGCCCATCCGCTGAGTCCAATTTTGGCATACTCTTTCACACATATCGGCCGGTATCTCACGAATGAATGCATGGATGTTGGCTTCCAGTGCGTCAATCGAAGCGGGCTTGTCCCTATAGACATTAGCCTTGACATACCCCCACAAAAAATAATCTAATGGTGTCAAATCGCACGATCTAGGCGGCCAATTGACCGGCCCGAAACGTGAAATTAACTGTTCACCAAACTCGCCTCGCAATTGCGCCATTGTTTCGCGTGCTGTGTGGCATGTGGCACCGTCTTGTTGAAACCACATATCATGCAAGTCAAGAACTTCCATTTCGGGCAAAAAAAAGTTTGTTATCATCGCTCGGTAGCGTTCACCATTGACAGTAACGCTGCGATTCGCATCATCTTTGAAGAAATATGGCCCAATAATGCCGCCGGCCCATAAACCGCACCAAACAGTGGCTTTTTCGGGATGCATTGGTAGCTGTTGCAATGCTTCTGGCTGATCTTCACTCCAAATGCGGCAATTTTGCTTATTTACGTACCCATTCAACCAAAAATGAGCCTCATCGCTGAACACAATTTTTCGATAAACAACATTTCGAACCGAGCACGAATTTTGATAGTAAAATTCAATAATTTGCAAGCGTTGTTCATTTGTAAGACGATCCATGGTTAAATTGCAAACCAAACTGAAGCTGTTTGACAGTGACACAAGGTACTAAACACACGTCAGCTGTCAAAACCAGTGTTGCCAAAACCAAACCAGCTTAAAAATCACCCGTTATATACTACTGAAATACATCAGCCAAGTAGAAGACTTAGCACTATTTAATTGGACTTGTTGAATTAATGATTCAAAATATAGCTTTTAAAGGCCTTTAGTCCTTCAGTTCACACTAGATATTCGTCATGAAATCTATGTTAGATGAACTGAACTTAACAAAAATTGCGTATTGACAAGGTCCTCACTAGTCAACTGATGAGTCCAAATGAGATCGCCGGGACGAAACGCCTAAATTTTTGTGGACTAAAGGCCGTTAAAATCTATTTTGAGAAAATATAATTATTTGAACCACTTTCATAATTCATTTCTAAACAAAAATTTGACTAAATTCCTAACTTTGACAATTCTTTTTTTTTTTTTAATTTTATTTTTAAAATTTAGTACCGCCTATTCTGACCTGAATTAAGAAGATCTAATTTCGAATATGAAGAAAAATTAGGCAGTTTAACTGAATTTAACTTTCTCAAAACATTTAGTTTACTAAAATGTATTATTTTTTGTCAATAATTGGTGTGGGAAATGATTTTGCCGCCAAAAATTCAACAAACGGACCACTGTGCACTTCCGCTTATAAAAAGTTTTCAACAACCCACGGAGGGATAAATGAATCCACAAACTTTAATTTTTAAGAAAATAACTTTTGCCTTTTAGAATTTTGACCATGATAATAATACCGTATTAATGCTTTGCTAATTATAATTAAAACAACATTTTTCATAGCAGAATAGCAAATCTAAATTTTCATACTGAACCACATTTTATATTCGATAATCTTAAAATACTTATTGAATATTGACAACCATAACAAAGGTCTACGTTAGGTACCAACCTAAGTTAAAAAAAAAATAAATAAATATCAGTTTATTCAAAATGGCTGTTGGGTTTGAATTGAAAAGTTTATACCTTATAAATTTGTCATGCTAACTGAAATAAATATTTGAAGCCATACAAGCAAACGCTTACCTTTTAACCTCGCCCTTACTTGCTTTACTTGCAAGGCACGAAGTTAACCTTTTTGCAACCTTCACAACACAACTAAGAAAGATATTGCTACAGTATTGAAAATATTATATGTACATATGTATGTAATGTACCCACGTAGGTAGGTACATATACCTAAAGAAATAAGATGTATCTTTATCGAAAAGACTTAATAATTGAATACTGTTTTATTTGCAAACTTATTATGTATTCAATTTAAATATATTTCGTTTAACTTGTTCTTGTGTGAATTTATTAAAAAAAAAAAAAAAAAAACAGACAGACTTGCTCGTAATTTCTTTCAAAACGCATGTCACCTTCTGCCAACAACAACAAAACATAAAAAATAAAAAACATATCGCAAAATGTAAATAACAATTATTTTCACATAATTTATTCGTTATTTCTTTTAGATGTTTTCCCAAAAAGGCTGAAATAATTTACCACAAAAAAAAAACAACGTAAAATATTTCATACAATATATACAAAATACATACCTACCTACATACCTCACCACAACCCGCATTGGTCACATCTTGAATTCTGGCTCTTTATATTTATGATTGGAATAACTTTGAAATTCAATCCGTTTTTTGTGAAACATGTTTCAAGATTATGGTGTGCCCCACCAACCCAAGGAGGCATCAAAAAAAAAAAAAAAAAAAAAAAAAACAGCTACAGAATAGCTAATGATTACCTACCTAAAAAAAAAATATGTCAATATAAAATACTAAGAAGAAAACCAGAACTACACGTAGGCGTTTAGGTATATCTTTCAGATTGTTGTTGATGCATTTGTGCGAAGAAAGTAAAGTTTTATACGTTTACGTTTTTTTATTTCACCCACTCATTCAATGAGAAAACAAGATCTTGTTAGTTGTAAGTCTTTTCTTCATTACATGCAACTTCTATCGTAAAATTATTTTTATTTTCAGTGCTAGATTTATCCATAGGACACATGGGGCAAATCTCTATAAGCCCTTTTAAAAAAAGTTGTGTTTTTTGGGATTTAATATATTTAAAGGCTTTGAATTCATTTTTGAAAAAGAAGCGTTTAAACTCAAAGGTAATAAATGTACATAAGTCAACTTTCCAACTTTGCCCCTTCAACACTTCATGCTGCTTAGAACCAGTTTTTCAAAGTTAACTTGAAATATAAACCCAAGAATAATTGACCTTTTCACTTTGAAAAAAAAAAAAAAAAAAAAAAAATTGATAAAGCCGAATTTTGTTGAGGAGCTTAAGCATTTTCAAGTGTCAATTTGCTTTCGCCCTCCTTGCACCTCCTAGTCAATTTTGTTGTAAATTCATTTGACGTTTACGAACACACTTCCTAGCTTTGTTATATTTCTGTCGTAAGTAAATTTTTATTTTTTTACTGCAGCATTGCGTCGAAAATAATGTCATAATATGACTTAAGCAAACTAAGTTATCGAAAATATTGCTTTTGCATGAAAATTTCGTTTTGGGTTTTTGGACAATTGACTATTGAAGTTTGCCTTTAGGAATATCTTGCAATTGCAGTTTTGACACAAATGATGTTTTCGAAAACGGCCCACTTTTTATGTATTAAGCTTAATTTAAAATAGAGATTTTGAAATGTTTTACTTACGAATCAATCTTAAGATAACGAATGAGTTTTAATTTTAAGTTTATTAACGAAATACTTACATTGAATCAACGAAGAAAATCATTGTACGAATGGATTCTATGTTCTATGTTCTATGTTTTATGTTCTATGTTCTATGTTATTTGTTCTATGTTCTATGTTCTATGTTCTATGTTCTATGTTTAATGAAAAGCTTCATTAACGAATAAATTTCTATTCATTGAGCCAACGAAGTCGTTGAATAAATTAAATTTTTCGTTGTAGTTACGTAAGAATTTGGAAAATGAATAGAATTGCACAAGCTATATTTTTACTTTAAAACTATTTTAAGGGCATCATTTACAAAAAACTGATTTTCACTCCGTTTCTCCCCCCCTCCATGAGATTTATAAGAACTGTTCCAAATTCGAATTACCAACTTTTTTTGTTGAAAAAACTTAAGGCTTAAAACTTAACCTACGACATTCGACAGTTTTGTCGAAATTTTTTAAAAGATTGGCCTTTTTTGTCGAATTTTCTTGCGTCCTTTAAATCTGAATTAATTCAGAGCTTGTCAAAATCTGCAAATAAATAAAACCTGACTTAACTAATGAAGCAGCCTTTTAGTGAAGAATTGGCTACAAATCTATCGAAATTTAAAGAGCATGGTTATGGAAATCATCTATGGAAACTGCTCTTTCCATGGCTTCGATTTCGGTTGATTTTTGATACCTATAATGCTGCCAGATTTTTCAGAATTATGTATCTAATTACTTAATTCCAGATTTTATTCACCACATTTGTTAAGTTAACTTGGGAACTAAATTGACTGAAAAAAATGTTTCAGAAGTTAACTCGGATTTAACCATGAATTCAATCGACACATCTAGATTAAAACTTTAATCCGGATGCATTTGCATTTGAATTTATGTAATTTACATCCGGATTTAAATTTTAATCTGGATTAATTGAGTGAATAATATGACCGTAAGACAATGTCTCTGAAGTCTAGATATACAAATATTATTTAGTCTTGGTTTAAGATTTTAAACTGCTGATTTCGCTTGCATGTTATTACCTTTTATCATATACTTTCACATTAAACCATAGTTAAATCTCACTCAATCCGCCGAAATCGATGAAATAAAATTGCTTAAACACGGTTTAAATGTTTGAAAAATTAAACCCGAGTTAACTGAGAGATTGACTGAGCTTTTACCGTCTGTGTTTGTTAAGTCGTTTCACACGCAACCTTCACCACTAAATAACGTTAAGTGTAGATTAATTTATGTCCATAGTGTTCTTAATCTGGTTTAAGTTACCGCTAAAAAAGTGTAGTTGTAATAGACCTACCAAACATCGAAAATGTTCTTTATGGTGGGTTTTATAAATAAGGTTAACCGTTGGCCACTGTTTGATAACCTAGGGTAAACAAAAATGGCTGAATCCAACCTAATATTAATTTATACTTATTTCATATCACACTATCTTAAATGTTTTGTTGAATTGTTTTTTTTTTTCAAACAGAAACTCCAAGAACAAATGCTGCATGTACATTTTATAGACTATTTCCAAACTTCTCAATATTCAACAAAATATAAATACCTACGTGTACTTAAATCATTTATTGAAATAATTTAATTAATTAGTTCCTGTTATTTTTAAACATTTTAAGATCATAGATAAGAAATTTGGAGTCCTTTTAAAGGGACGGAAGATAATTTATAAATAACACAAAAAAAAACTGGCCCCAAACGGCTACCCTGGGAAGATCCAGAATTAATTATAAAACTTTTTGCGGCGGCGGAACGATAGTCATTGAGCAAAGGTTCTCGAACAAATAGGATTATAATTGAAATGAATATTTCACTAAATTTATTTGAATATTTTATTGGTTAAAAGTTGAAGTTTGGTAAGGGGTTTTTAAATAATTGAATTTGAAGTTAAAAACTATTAAGTAATATTTCCCTAAGTTCCTTAAGATTAATTCTGAATTAAAAGAAATTCATTGCATTCAGGCCTCTTTAACATTAAGTCCGAACCAGAAACAATTCTGCATTTTTTTTTAAATCTTTCTTTTGTTCCGAACATAATTTGAGTGAAAATGTTTTTGATGTTTAAAATATCCATCGATCATCAGAAAACATCTAAAGTGCCTTTATTGTTAAATAATAATGAACACTTTATTTTTTTTTTAAATTTAATGTTAAGACAGAATAATGAGCATGATATGATGAACAAATTGTGTAAATGTAATATTTAAATTACAAAACAATTTCTTAACTATTTATTCGTAGGTAAGGTAACTACAAAACGCACTTTCACCCTTTTGTATAGAAAAAAAAAAAAAAAAAAAAGGTGTGAGATTCGAATATTGTGTGCCAATGATGATCGCGGGCTTATTGTTTGGTCCTCTTGTCTCAAAACCACCGCATGCTGTGCGTGTGGGAATTTAAAAACGATTAGTTTCTAATTTGATGCTCGACCTGATCTCGGCTGACCTTCTAGTCTAGATGGCGGAGTGTGTGTATGTGTATATGATGTGTCTGTGATGTGTGTATGTAGAATAGTCATTAATTATTTAAACATTTTATTGGGAAACCTACATCACCGTTTGCGATGCGATGGCCCGATTTTTGTTTGATACATTCTTTAGAATCAATTTTCGGATTAAACATATACACAGCCACATATACACATTTATATGCAACAAAAAATACAGTGCTGTTGTAAAAAAAAAATTGCAGACATTTCGAAAATATATTTGCTGTTCAGTAATAATTCTGTTCTATTACTTCCTTAATTATTTACATTTGAAACAATTTCAAGGAAGTCTTAAATTAAGGTTAAAACTGAATTTCTGGTTACTTCATTCTCCGATGAAATAAGGAGCAGTGTAAGATTTGTAAAAGGTATTTTAAGTAATTTTTAATTTCATTCCGCAAAACCTTTCTTTATATTCAACCTGAAATAGGGTTAAAGTTACCTGAATAAGTGATACTTAAGTTTCACATATCGGCTACTTAACTGGGACTTACTGAAACTTCTGTACTGACTTAAAGTGTCAAAATAATAATCTTAAGTGCCACGTATTCTGGTAAGTGGTGCACTGTGAAACTGGCCCTAAGTTGTAAAACAAAAAACAACAACCTCTAGAAATCAATGCAGTTCGATTGATTTTTTTTTTTTACACAGTACTGTGTTTTAAGGTGTATAAGAATTAAAAGAAAGGAAGTGATCGTGTGTCTGATGTTGGTGTTGTCTGAGTAACTATTGGTGTTTTTCTTTATACCTGCTAGCAAAAAAAAAAAAAAAAAAAAATAAAATTCATTTTATTTTTAAGTTGTTTTCTATAGTAGGGTATATCAGATGTATCTGACACTAAACATTTTTTTTTTTTTTTTTTGATTTGTGGGAATTATTTATTGAAATCATTTTATATGGAATTAGAAAAGGTGCTCTTTTGTAAATTACGACGGCTGCTGATACCAAAACAGAAAATTATAAATACGTATATATATTTATATACAAACCCCGCATTTAAAAAGAAATCGACTTCTGTATAATAATATAAAATGAATTGGCTGGTTTATTAAAAATCATGTCAAAATAGTTGTTATTAAGGTAATTTATTGATCTTCCATATAAATATAAACGTATTATATGAAAGCCCACAATGACACTTAAGGCGTGTTAATTCGAACTAAAGTTCGTTTATCAAAAATCATTATAATAATAAATTTGAATCATTTGGATGTTATATGATGCGATTGTACTTGTAAGTCGACAGACAAAAAAAAATTATAATTATACTGATTTTCATTAGAAGTAATAGAAGTCAATAAAAAAGGCAGCTGAAAGTCAATAATGGGCTCTTATATGTTGTAATATTATCTCGAGACAACATTAAACAAGACGAATGACGGACTGAAGTCAATAATGAGGTACATATTGGAATTGAATGTCACGTTGTTAAGTTTTGGGTTTCATTATCGTGCAATGAAGAGTTATTATTTTCCCATCATATTTCTTTAATATTAATACCAAAAATAAGCTATTGAATTTCAGATTGATCAGGGACTGGAGTGTCTGTATAGTCATTTTTAAAAATGGTTTGACACACAAATTCATAAGTTAATTTTGTTTGCCTTAGAGTAGGAAAGGAACATTTATGTAATTGATGTGTATTTCTTATTTTTGTGTCTAGGAATAAATTCAACCCTGAAAAATGTGTAAATTATTTCATTTTTTTATCAATTTTTTTCTTGTTCTATTTTTCATTTTTTTTTTTTAATTCTGTTAGTTTAGTCTAGTGCGCTGCTGATTAGGTATACGAATTAAAAAAAAATCGAAAAATTCCGTTCTGCACTACACTGCTTAATGAACTAAATGGATAATTGTAACAGATTATTTAGACAATTTTTTTCGCACTGAATTAATTGCCCAGACCATTAATTGTAGTTGTAATCCACAAAATGACATTTCAATTTTATTCGGTTTGTGGCTTTTGTCACAACGTCTTGTGTCGGTCTGTGCATTTGTGCGTCCAATCTTATTTTAGTTTGACCTTTGGATGGATTAACTGATTTGCTTAAAATTTGGTTCAGATCATTTTTATGTGATTCCTAGAGGGAAAATTTAATTTGTTTTTTTTTTTTCTGAATTTTCTTCAAAATGATTTTGATTAAACTTTTTTTAATTAAATAATGTCGGAAGCAATGTTCTTTAAAAAAAAATAAAAATAGAGATTTTGATGAAACTTGACATTACGAAGCGAATAGCGAAGGTGGTCTCGGAATTCTGTCTGTCTATTAGTCTGTTTGTCCTTTCGGTTGCAGTCTAAACGGGTGGGTGGTTTTCTTTAAACTTGGTATCTAGAATTGTTTAGACATTACCTACCTCAAGAGGTTATTTTTGAAGGACCAAAAATAACAACACCTGCGGTATAATTTTTTTTTTAGCAATTTATTAAAATCTTATTTTTATAAAATATTTTTTTTTAAATCAGCAATTTTTTTAAAAAGGCTACCATTTTGTTAAAAAATACCGAAAAATGGTTATAAATGGTACCTACCTACCATCGAACCATTTTTCTATTTTCGATTTTTTCAAAACTGTTTCAATTGATTTTGATCATTTTTTTAATGGTAATTATTTTTAAAAGTTTTAAAAGTTTTTTATAACAAGATTTTCATTTTTTTTGGAGTTTTTAAAAAATGAATCAATTTTTTTTTTTTAGAAAATTTAATAATTTGAAAACTTAAACTTAGTCGATTTTTTTTTTTTAATTTGGAACCCAGCAGATTTTTAATATTATTTAGCAATTATTTTTTTAAAAAGCTTTAAAAGTTTTATGTAACAGAATTAAAAAAACGACATGGCCAATTTTTATTAAATTTAGAACCCAGCAGATTTTCGATATTAATTATCTAGCAGATTTTAAAAAAAAATTATTTTTTTTTAACTGAAAATAACGGTACCTTCCATGCAAGAGCAAGTGTTTAAAAACAGTTAAGGTAAATCTTATTTTGCTCAAAAACGACTTTTACGATTTTGATTAAAATTCTTATTTTATCTAATATCAGTACGATATAATCTACCATTTTATTGGAGCATTTTTTTCATTATTAACGGTATCTCTCATAAAACTATATTTTATGTTTTCGAATCTCTAATTATCTGTTCAACGGTTTTTAATGAAATTTTTTAGACAAAAGTTTCTAATAAATTTAAATAATATTCATATCAAAAATTAAAAAAAATACACAAATTTTGAATTAAAAAAAAAAATCAAAAATATTTTTGGAAAATGGCTATCTACCTAGTTTATTTTTTTTTTAAACTTAATTTTTAAACTCCGCATTAATAAATACTAAAAAATGGCCTACCAATCTTTTTTCATAACATTTTTTGTTCAAAATTTTATTGTATAATTTTTTTTTTTAACCGCTTCAAAGATTTTTTTTTTTATAAGTTGACATTTGTTTAAGAAATCAGATCGTTCACATCCCCTGGGTATCAAAATAATTTCAGAAGTTTTTTAATCAATTTAAACATCAACTACGCCCTCTAAATGGCAAACTTTGTTTGCATCATTATGAGACCTACAATTGTGCGGTATTACAAAATTCTATGTGTTTTGAAGTGCTCCATAATTTTGATGATTTTTTAGTAAGTAAGGATTAGTCAGTCATTGAGTCAGACAGTAACTCAGTTAGTCAAATAGTGACTCTGTCAGTAAAGGGTAAAGTGCCTTTCTTGAGAGATTGGCTCAAGAAGTCGATTTCGGCATTTTTTTTTAAGTGCGTCGCATATAAAATATCGTCGGCTTTACTGCCTGAACACAATAAAATGCTGCAACTGAAACTGGAGATGCAACAGCTGTGATAAAGTGTCGTTCGCGCTATTTTTTATGTGCCCAAAATGCAGCTGTACAGCATTTTGTATATTTAAAAAACAAAAAAAAAAACAATCAACAGTTTTTCCCGTTTTTTTTTTTCTTCATACACAAATTTAAACGTCAAAAGTGCTGCACGTGAAAAGTTAAAAGTTGATGAACACTTGCAGCACCAACTACAGTTGCGTTATGTTGTGTTTGTAACATTGTATTTATGTGTATTAAATATTTTGACAGCTATTCCGGCTGCAGTTCCAGTTGCAGCTTCGTATCCATTGTGTTCAGGCAGCTAGTGTGCACGCCCCACTCTCGTACCTGGGCGAAATGCATTTTGGACTTGATCTTACTTGAACATTTAATTGGCCTAAAATATTTTGTCAACAATCTAATCAGCGTAATTTTACTACTTAAACCTAACTTAAGATATGACGCCACAATCCAGTATGGTTCTATCAATCAACAAGCTGCTTCCAGACAGTTCGCTTCTTAACTTGGTGGCTCTCGTTTCGCTTGCTAATTTAAGAAACTAATGCATAATTTAATTTAAATCAGTACATATGTATGTATATACTTTGTTGTTTTCGTAAAAGATAATGTTGCATTTTTTTGCAATGAAACCACAACAGTTGCATCGAATCGTGAAAATTCCTGTAATATTCTGTCACATCCTTAAACCACACCAAACTTCAGTTTGTCAGCTGTCATCTGGAGTTTCAATTTGCGTTCATGTGTGTTCCAAAAATACAATGAATGGCTTATTTCCGATTTTAATTTTCTGGGCCCCACTGTACGTCATCATCAGCTTCGTCACCATTGACGCATAGTATAAAATATAAAAGAAAATAAAGAATCAATTTGACTCCCTTTCGTCGTGCACAAAAATTGATGACATCAATGATTGAAAAGAAGACGATAGCGGTGAAGATTATGAAGATTATGGTATATGTAGTAATAGTGAAGAATTCTCCCGATTCCAATAATATTCTGTTACATATAAATTTTTCTTTTCAACACCACCCTCAAACTTAAACAACACGCAGCAGCGAACAACAAAATTTTGCTAGTCCATCATGCAGGATGTCAACAAGGGCGGGTCATGATATTTTTGATAAATGACTTTCCGCCAACCATTTGACATTGCTGCCCAACTAAAAGTTTCTTATTATTATTATTTTTTTTTTTTTTGAAAGTGTTGGCGATGTCCGTCATCCTCCCTGCGATTCATCAACACTTTCTACAAGAGAGTTGGGTGGGGTGTGGTATGGTTGTTTTGTATCTTCTGTAAGAAGAAATTACTCTAATGAATTTTCATACCCTCTTAACCAGGGCGAATTTCCTTTTTGCGACAACCGAAACTGATGGAAATTTTCATGGTTACATTGTTGCGTAAAATGGCACACGCGTAGTATAAGGCAACATTTTTTATATACATACATTTATAACTAAAGGGGGAAAACATAATCTCAATAGAAATCCAAGTTCCTGAAGTAAATGGAAATTCACAAATAAAAATGAGAACTAAGGATTAATTAGGATTACTATACTATATACAGAAGAATTATTTACGCTACGCAGTAGCAGCAGTAGAATTGGCAGTAGCAGTAGCAAAAAGGGTTGCCAGCTTTACAAAAAGGTATATAAATAAAATTTAAATTTTGCAAGAAACATAACTTATGTGACGGGTAGGATTTTACACATCCGTTGCAGTTGCAAATTAATCGCACGGCTGAGCATATTTCAGGTAAGGCCGAGAACACACTTGGTAATAAGTTATTTCCCTACGATTTCTTATATAGTTTCTGGTGAAAAAAAAAGCGAGTGTGAGTCACTCACGGTTAAAATGTGTAAACATCAAATTAATTATTCAAGTGCTGGTTTTAAATCACAGGCGAGTTCGAACTGTCAACTAAATTTCAACCCAAACTCAACTCGACCTTTCGATTTAGTTTGAGCTACAAAGGAACGTACGTAGTTTAGTTTAACGTAGTTTTTAGTTTAATCTACCAGCGGTGTATAGATGTTTATACATCAATAACACCTTGCGCTTCACCTAGATCAATTGATGGGAATTACAATGAGTATTCAGTGCATTTGTCCTGCTATATGGCAACCCTAGTAAGAGCTCAGCACTACTGAGTACTGACTGTGACTAAGTTCATCTTTTTAACTATATTATTAAGAGTCGGACGCTTTGACATTTTTAGATGACATTGTTTCTATATCGTTCGCTCAAGATGAAGGCTTTTGAACTTCTACTGATGTTATTATAGTCCTTAAGGGACCGCCACACTTTTGCAGCGATTGTATGCAATTAATTTTTATGTTGTTCCTTTGTTTGTGCGGCAAACTCTCTTTAGCTTTAATGCGAACACCTGAGGCTAATTTTTGTGGCATAGCCAAACAAATGCGACAGTAGCACGCGAATGTACAATATATTTAATGTGCCTACCTATACACTGCGTAGCATTTTATATATATGTACATTGTACATATATACCTATAGTGTTGGTAAAGCAGTATTTTTGGACAGAGAGTACTTTGGTTAATTTGCCTTTGAAAGTTAATATTCGTTTTATGTAAATAGCGATTAGCATTAGTGCGAGAAAAATTCAAAGTAAATTGTATAAATTCTTTGTTTAGTGCGTATATTTTATATGTAGAGTAAGAGTGAGAGAAAAAGGTCTTATTTAGAAAGCTTTGAATAATTATTTAATAGGAAAATTTGCCGCCTGTCGTGAAATATAGAATTCTATATAAAGTCACGTTTTTTGTTGGGTGATTTTTTTGTTTGTTTGTTTTTTTTTTTTTTATTAGGTGGAGTCAGTTTATTTATTAAAATTTAATTAGTAAGGTTCTTTGTGGAAAATAAATGCATAAGAGTAATTTTACGGATTGTACGCCTTTTGACCTATTAAGCGCAATTATACTAAGTTTTCAATTAAATTATTTTGAAAAGCAACTTAAACATTTTGTTTGCTAAGGCTCATGCTTTGGTACCAAGTGAATTGTTTTTAGTTTTTTAATATTGTTATTAGCCCTTAGAAATTTTACAGATATGTATGTATGTATGTGTATGTAGGTATATTTATTCTACAAAACGTTATAAGGCATGATATCTTGGGAAATGGTAATTAATAAAAAACACTTTTGTTTATAAATGTATACTGTTGATGCGATCCCATAGGGACAAGACCCTCTGCCGATGGTCATATTTACATCGGGCACCTAGAATAAACTTTTACAACTAATAATCTATCATAACTTTTATAATTGCTATAACTTTTATAATTGCTATAACTTTAATAACTGTTATAAATTTCTTAAGTTTTTTAAATTTCATAACTGTTAACTGTTTAATAACTGTTATAAATTTCTTAAGTTTTTTAAATTTCATAATTGTTATAAATTTCATAACAGTTATAAATTTCATAACTGTTATAAATTTCATAACTGTTATAAATTTCATAACTGTTATAAATTTCATAACTGTTATAAATTTCATAACTGTTATAAATTTCATAACTGTTATAAATTTCATAACTGTTATAAATTTCATAACTGTTATAAATTTCATAACTGTTATAAATTTCATAACTGTTATAAATTTCATAACTGTTATAAATTTCATAACTGTTATAAATTTCATAACTGTTATAAATTTCATAACTGTTATAAATTTCATAACTGTTATAAATTTCATAACTGTTATAAATTTCATAACTGTTATAAATTTCATAACTGTTATAAATTTCATAACAGTTATTGCAAGATGCAAAAAAACAAATGCTCGAAAAACCCAGAAAGCTATTTTTTTTATACAAAAGCATTATTTTTGATAACACAGTTTGCTGAAGTCATATGTTCTATAACATCAGTAACTAATCGAAAATTGAGTTGAAGACAAAAATATTACTAAATCAAAAAGTGTGCACGTTAACGTCAAATGCAATATTTGCAAGAAAATTGACTGAATTTGATCAAAAAGATTTAGTGCAAGCGGTATGATTGCATATTTGACGAAAGCAATATCTACGTCGAAAAACGACGATCGTTTGATTTAATGTTTTTAAAAACACCCTACGACAAAATATTTCTTCTTCAATTTACGCATACACTTTTACCGTAGGCTTAGGCATCTGCATAACCGTTCATTGGCGGCATAAACAGTATTATGGTATGTAACATTAAAAAACAATTTGAATATATGTAGTAAGTTTTATAACACAGCCAATCAATTAATGAAGCGCTAGAATTACTTTTATGTTCTTTTGTCATTTACAAGAACTTCATATCATTCTGATAGTAAGCTAGAAAACTAGAAACATATAAAACTCCTTATATATTGTTTGTTTTTCATTTGTATTTTCTGCTTCACTAGTTTTTCTATAAAATTGTGTTTTCTTACAAAAAACTACATAAATAAAAACTAATCATTATCTAAATTGTAAGTACATAACTTAACTAAGACATGATCCTGAACAAAACAAAGCATTACTTCCACCCTGGTAAATCATTTCAATCATATAAAATAAACTTCATACCAATAAATATATGTACTTGTAACAACTTAAAAAAAAAAAAATAATAAAAAAAAAGAAGTCTTTTATCTCCTTCCGACAATCATTTTATATTGCCAGTCAGTCCACTTAACTTTGGCCTAAAAACTGACTGAAATGAAATAAAACAAATAACTAACTCGACCGAAAAATAACTTCAAATAGCTCAAACTTTTTCTTCAATGAGATATTAAAAAAGTTTATCTTTAACTTCTTTTAACGTTATCACATGTATAACGTAGAGTAGAGACTATCTGTGTGGATGTAGGTACATGTGTTTCATAAGATAAGACAAAAGAGAGTAAAGGAATTGAATGAAAAGGAAAATATAAACCTGAATTAATAATTTTGTTTATTGTTTTTCATTTTGCTTTTATTGGTCTAATGTAATGTTGTTAAGCACTCTGCTGAAAGACCAGCCTAAGGGTATGTTTTTCATTAAAAATTTTCCCAAAAAAAAAAAGGCAACAAACATTGTGCCGACAAGGCCAAAGTAATTCTTAACAAATTTATACACACTCTTTGTCAATTGAATAGGTTCGGGTGTGTTTTGTTTTTCTTTTTTGTATTTAATTTTTTTTACAGCTCATCTTATGGATGGAATGTATGGCTCGGAAGTGTTTTCTTTTTTATTTTAACGATTTATGGAAATACCTTAATTTTTTATTAATTTCTTTTTGCATCCTTCTCTGTAGACGATATAAATACGATTAAAATAATTGATATTTATTTTTCAGAGCTTCGTTACTAATTTTACTGCTAAGTTTTAAACGAGTATCAAATTTTAATTGTTTCAAGTCTAATGTCGATCAAAGAATTATTTTTTTTTATTTGTTTTTGTTTAAAAAAATTGTTTAAAAAAAAATATTTGTTGACGAATTTTTGTCGAATTGAATAGTGAATCGATTGGAATCGCAAGTGCGTTCCTATACTAGCCTAAGTTACATTTATTATTATTTATTATTAAGTGTCGCGCCGCCGCCGTGCAATTCTGTTGCCCCTTAGTGGAATATAGCTCATACGATTTTATAAAAAAAAAAAAAAACAATATTATGACGCATTGGCACAAATTTCAGTTGAAGTTCAATTTCGTCCAGTGCAGTCTTACTTTAATTCGATTTACCAGGGGTTTAATATATGCCACTTAGAGTTTTCTTTTCCTCCCAAAATATCAAGTTTAGTCCCACTGCGCGTTGACCATTCGTTTTAATCTTAGACATAAAGGCTTTAGATTCACTCAAAAGTAGGTAAGGGGGCACTATGGCATGGGAATTTAGCGGTTATGTGATATTTTTTCGTTAGCTGTAGGTAATGCGTGCCAAAGAGCGGCAGCTTTTGTTCGTTGGGAGTTCGTCATTAGCTTAGTTTTACAGTATGATGTTTTATATTTATGGTTAGATTTATATTTCTTCGGATGCTCAAGTTAGAAACAAAATAACCGAAAACATCAATTTTGCAAATCATCGTAGTTTTCTTTTATACATTTTATTGCTCCTTTTTATATTATTTTTTCACGTGATCTTAATTTTTTCATAATCAGCGGGATTTCCAAATTCCTTTTTGATTCAATTAGCCACTTTGAGAAAATGTTTTAAGCCCTAAAGGCATTCAAATAATACAACTTCAAATGGAAAAGATCAGATCTAAAACCTACCTAATATCAATTAAATGATTCAGAGTGTGTTCAAATAGATGTACCACTTACATTGGCTTTTTATTAAACAAAAAAAAAAAAAAAAACAAAAATGAGAAAAACAGAACCCACTCTAATTTTAATGTTGGAAAGTTTATTTTCTAAGGTTTATCTCAATCTTTGCTTCCAGGTATTTTTCGGATTCGTCTAAACAAGAAGAAAGAGAGCATCGGCAGTGTTGTAACGCACTACCTATATAATAATAATATAGAAGCATATCACATTGGCATTGGAGCAGGAAATACGAGTACATATTTGGCTAAGCTAAAAAGGTAAGGTTTGTATCCTGAAGGATGCTTATGTTAAGCTTTGATTATATCATTATTGGAATTATGCATGTAGTATTATAGATGTTAAGATATATACATATATATAAAATAATAATAATAAGGATGAACGTGTAATGGGGAGAGAGCTTATAAGCTACGTTTTGGTTGCGTGAGATACTGTCCAGGTGGTGGCTGTAAGGCACATTACCTTGGCGATTATTATGTTAAGGTTGTCAATGTTGTAGCTGTGGTGATTCACATTCTTTCGGTTTTTTTTTTTATTTTTTGTTTGGTCGGTTTCTTTGTTATCAGAAAATAACATTTTGCTGCCAAAGGGCGTAATAATTATTGTAAGGGAGATGTCATTTGCGTTAGCATTTCTAATTTTTGGAGGAAAGTTCACAAAGTTATCTGCTGATAAGTCCTTAACTACGGAAGCTTTGTGTGTAGAGGTACTTAGCTTTAGGTTTGTTATTTATTTATGTATTTTCTCGAACCAAAATAGAAAACGAAAGAATCCCATTTAATCTGAAAGACGCTGTCGGGTCAATATATGTATTAATGTGTTTTTGTTTTAATTCATTCAAAGGATGCTTAATATCTTTCATCATAATTTGCAACAAAAAAAAAAAAGAAACAAAAAATGAAAACACATAAATTATGTGTGTTGTTTTAATTTTGGAATAAAATAGATAAACAATAATGAAGATAGGAAACTTTTATAAACATAAGATCATCAGCTTATTTTTTGCCATAATTTAAAATTGCCATAAATTATATAAATTATATAAATTATTTTAAATCAGTAGGTATAATGATTTATTTATTTTTTGTTTCTTTTGTTCATATTTTTGTTAAATAGTTTTTGAATGGAATTTGTACAGAAATTAAGTTTTAGAAACATTTCATTTTATGGGAGATGTCTTTTTTAAAACATTAAAGATTTAAAATAATTTTAACTATTCCTCTGACTGTACAGCCTTTAATCTCATATTATGCAATCTAGATTGCTCGGTGCTATTATAGGAAATAAAATGCACTACTGATTTTATGTACAAAAAGCTTAGAATTTCAAAAATTGTATATTATAAAAACATGGGTGTAATTAGTGTTAAATAATATTTGAAAGCATGAAATTCTTTAAATTTCTAAATCAACCCCAAAAATAGTTTGAGTCAAAAAAAAATAAAAGAATTCCCGTCCGATTTTGTTTGAAGAGAATAAATTGTACTTTCATAGTCAACTTTCAATTAAAATTTGGTAAATATTTAAATTTAGTAAATTATTTCTAATAAGTTCTACAAAACTGAATCGTGATTTTGAATTTGTATTATATATGTTTTAGTCATTTTTTTTTAATTTTTCAAAAAAAAATTGTATTGCAAAATTGAAGTTATAGGTTAAATTCAAACTTATTATTGTTAATAGACAATGGCGCAAAATTTTAAACAACCTTTTATTAGAGGTTTAGCATGATACTAATTAACATTTTACTAAATATAAAGTAATCTACTAACTTTTCCCCAGTTTTAAACACCAATTAAGGTTTTGTTAACTAGTATCGTACTAAAACCATTTTATTAAAAAATGCCATCTGAACACACCTAAACATTGACAGTTCGTGGAAACAAACATACCTTTATTAAGATTTGCAAAAATGTCAAAGTGAAAACCTGCAATCTGAATTATTTTTTTAAATTTTGTATTTTTGTCCTCAAGAATTGTTTATTAAAATCAGTGCGTCGTGATGTAGTTGTAAATATTAAGTTATCTTAATAAGTGTATAAAAAATAAGTGCACAAATTAGTCGTAATAATTAATAAAAAAAAAACTACAAGAAGAGTTTGAAATTCAAAAAATAAACGCCCTAGGAATTGATTAAAAAAACTCGGCACGAAGACAATTGATATCCTCAAGAATGGCCAATGGCAAGAGCATGAAGGATTCCACAACATTTGTTAATGTCTTACAGATGAACTAATTGTATAATTACAAACTATGTAATTGTATTATTGGTTGACGTTTCTCCCAAAAAAAATGCAAAGTTACGATTAATTGCAATTCTGGAGATACACGGAAGCCCACGGTTTGTAATGGGTTCTTGGATATGAAGGTTTTCAACCAAGAACCGAACAGTAGTTTTGTCAAACCTGTATCTGGAGTAACATTCATTATCGTCCAGCTCTTCAAGGGGATTTACTCGAGTTTTAAAAGTTTTCAGTTTCCTACATAAAACTGAATCATAGAAAATTTCAAAATCTTCGTTTTCCGAAAACATTTTGCGTCTTTATATATTTGCTTCTCAAATTAATTTCATTTTATGAAGAAAATGACAGATATCTTATGCATTTAGTACGGTGTTAAAAAGATAAAACAGCTATCTGATGATTTTAACTTTAGTAAGATGTTAAGAGATAGTACCATGTTAAATTCGTTTAAAATTAGCAAAATCTTCTTTTTAACGTAGTATCATACTAAAAATGCTTTAACATCATACTAAATCGTCTAAAATTTTGCGCCAATGTTTTTTGTGCGTTCGTCTGGTGCGTCAAGAATTGTACGCGTGTATGCCACATATAATATATTTTTAGCGCAATCTATCTGAAAAATTTAAATCTTTTGATTTATACATCCAATTTGCGTTCAATAATAAATAATGGGTCATTCATTTCGTGATTTCAAGTTGGTAGCGCTGGCATTTGACACCTCTCAAAACTCAGCTGTCATTTGAAGTGTCATAATATTTGTTGAATGTTTGCCATTTTCGATAATGGATCGCTTCACAATCAAACAACGCGTTAAAATTATTAAAACTTACTACAAAAGTGGTGATTCAAACGTAGCCAGAGTTTGAGAGTGGAAGCGTTACTGATGTCGTAAGGCCTTTGCATTATGGTAATGCACGCTCATTCGAAAATATTGCTGCTGCAAGTTCAAGTGTTGCTGAAGATCGGAATTTATCGATTTCTTGGCATTCGAAGCAATTGAACGATTTTTTTTGGCCGGCGCGGCGCGGCGATTGAAGATCATGACTTGGACGATATGTGGTTTCAACAAGACGGGGCAACAAGCCACACAACACGACCAATTATGGCTTTATTGCGTAATAATTTTCCAGGTCGCGTAATTTCACGTTTTGGCGACGTCAATTGGCCACCATGATCATGCGATTTGACACCGTTAGATTTTTTTATGTGAGGCTACGCAAAAGACCGTGTTTACGCGAATAACCCCCGAACTCATAGACGCATTAAAAACCAACATTATTCAAGCTATGGCAGAGATACCGCCCGAAATGTGCGAAAAAGTAGTTAAAAATTACCTCAAAAGAATCGCATGCTGCGAATCTTCCCAAGGCGGCCATTTAAATGATATTGTTTTTCACACTTAATGGAAAAGTCCAAACTTTATAATGAAATAAAATTTTCAAACTGTATCGCTGTGTGTGTTTTTTTTAGCTTTACTTTCGAAACCGAAAAATGAATGACCCTATATATTGTGTATGTGTTTAATCTCAGTCGGATAATTAGTAGATACATATTTGATTTTAAAGAAATTTATAAGATTTTACTGCTCAACACCATCTAACAGAAAATTTTTTAAACTTTTGGTTTATATAAACTTTTTACTTACTCATTCTGATGGTTAGTTTTTGAGTTCTAGTTAGTTTTGATATTTTGTTATTCAGCGCCATCTATCGAAAAACTAACATTGTAAAAGTTTCAGTTCAATCGTATAGTTAGTTTTTTTTATTTTTTCGTTTTGAGCTCCATCAGTTGGAAAATATGTTGTATGACATTTGCATGTGTAAGTTTCAATTTAATCTGATGATGAGTTTTTGAATTTTTAGCTACCTAGACACATGTCTAACTATTTTCAAATTGGTGGAAATATGCATAATTTTATTAAAAAAAAATATCACACTATTCACGGTTAAGACAATCTACTCTTGTGTATAAGTTTGGCAGCTATAAGACAACAATAAACACGTTTTCCAAAGTTGGACAGTTGTCTAAAGTTAGACAAATAAAACCATCAATAAATAAGACCATCAATGTTTATATATACATATATACTTGTATAGATTTATCTTACTGGGTTACTTTTAAATGGTTGTGAATCATTTTTTAAAGTTAATCAATTTTAAAGGAATACCGCAGAATAGCCATTTAGGTACTGTACTTTTTTTTTTTAAATGTATTATTGACCGCCTGTGTTAATTTCTTTATTCATTCGGACGATGTGTTTACAATCTTCAGAACTATTTTAAATACTTTCGATTGTAAAGGCTTGAATTCTGTTGACAAGCGTGTTCGTAATAAATGGTTTGTTTAATGTTAAGTTTTAGAAAAAAGTTTTCTGTGTCTTCTTTTAATTATTTATTTAACTGGGTATAATATTATCACTTGAAAGCAATATGCCTGCCCTTGGCGTCTTATTTAAATTCGTATAACAAATCAACTCCATATCTTGTAAATTCAGTTTAATATTCTTGGTTTGATATAAAACAGAGTAGACAATATTTAAATCTTTTGTTATCAAATAAATTGTTATAACCATTTTTAAAAACCTAGGTCACCTATGTTTAGTCACCCCAACCCCATTACGACTGTCATGCAGCCATACTCAAACAAGTACAATAAAGATTACTTAACAATTGGGTTATGTTGCAAAAAACATTTTGATCTGCAATATTACAACAATAGACTAAACGTTATTAACATTTCTAATCTTTAGTTTTGTCAAATTATTGGGCTTATTATTATCTTCTTTTAATTTAGTGTTTAAATATATTTAACAATAATAATATTATAATTAGTTTTAACAAACTGTAAATGTTTCAAGTAAATATATCCACGCGTTATTATCTGCCAAAGCTAAATATACAATTTCGTTAAATTGAATAGGTATACAATGTAGCTGCAACCGCAGACCCAGAAATGACTTTTGGAGTTAAAAAATAAACCAGGCGTGTGCGGACGCCTTTCATTACGCGGCTTATTGTGTTCAGCCAGTAAATTCAATTAGGTTTTTTTTTTATACAAATACATATATGTACATTATGTAGGTATACAAAGTTTATATACAAGCAAATTAAATTTGAAAAGCTACATATAGTAATTAGCAGAGTTTTAAATAAATTGAACGTATTGAGAGATGAAGCCATTATTAAATGAAAGCCATTCTCTACACCAACAAAAAAAAATCAATGAAAAGAGTATTATTGTAATTCTTCTGTACCAATGTATACACACACAAAAAAAAATACTTAAGATAAAATCTCATACATCATCATTAAATATTTTGTAAGACGAAAAAATATATATTCTGTATATAAAATTTCAAATATTGCCATTTATCATTAAGTCATTATATTTCCTTTTAAGTTACTGGCACAAATTTTTCTTTGCTTCTTTTATCTTCACTGTCGGTATCCATCAATGCCAATATATTTTTTTTACATTAAAAAATGTACAGGGTGATTTAATTTGAATCAACGAACACCTGAGGAAGATTATATATTTAAGCTTTATATAAGAATGTTTATGTAATTTTATAGAAAGGTGAAGAAAAAGAGAAAAACTAATGACTAAGGAGAATCCCATTTTTATTTAGGTATTTAGACTCTAATTTTCACTTACACGCTTGCTTTTAAGAAGACTTTACAAAAAAATGTGTTAAACAAACGGTAACTCACTAGACTAATTACTATAAAAATAAGAAACCCGTAGCGGTTGGAATAAACTAGAATCAATATCAAAGATCAATCAAATAAAAAAAAAATAATTCAAAATTTTAAACGCCCTGATGTGGTGGTATAACATAATACTACTTAACAATTTCCTAACTTAAAAGCTATTTGATAAAATGTTCTTAAATTTAAAAATTGTATAACTAGTATCATACTTAACATATTTTCTAAATAAAGTCCAACTTAACGCGGCTAAAACAGTGACAGTTCATGCAAAAAAAAAAAGAAAAAAAAAACATACCATTTCGAATTTCTAACTGTCAAAGTGGCATTTACGGCCATATCATTCATTCGATTCATCCAGATTAAAACTTAAATTCGGATGTAAATTATACAAATTCATTATAAACACATCCATTGAATAATATGGCGTTTAGAGAACTAAAAAGATGAAATAAACATTTGGTGATTTTAAATTTAATAGAATGTTGAAAAAATATCCTGTTTTTTTAACTTATCATCTTATTAAAAATTCTTTAACATCTTACTAAATCGTCTAAAATTTTTGCGCCAATACCTCTAAAACCAAAGTTCGCCTAAAAGTTTACCGATTTCATTTAGTTGAACATCTATCTATAGGCTTAAGATGTCCTATTCTATGGGTTCGGATGTATCGATATACCGATATAATATAACAAAAGGTTTTTCTTAAAGGTTTTATATGAGAGCCCTTGTTTTTTGCTTGCGATGTGTCCCTATATGATTTAGCAATTCTGTGTATCTCTTTGTTTGTATGTCTGTCTTGATCTTGACTACCTACCTAAACCTAAACCAGTGAAGCGATTTTCTTAAAATTTTTAACTAAATTAATTTTTAGTAATTCCCTATAGACAATTTTTTTTTTTGGTTCCAAAAACAACGGTTGCTACCTATATGCTATACAACCGTTATAAAAGATGTTATTTATCTCAGAAACACGTCGAAAGATTTTGATAAAAAAATTGGTGCATGCATTATTTTAGAAAATAGAACAGTAATTATGTCTTGAAGGCAAAGTACTTTAAAAAAAATTAAAACAAGATTTACAATCTTTTTTCTTTTAAAAAAATTTAACGATAAATTTACGACAATTATTTACATTTTTAATTTTTCCCCTTTTTGGGAGATATTAATGCTAACTTGACTATGAAGTCAATGAGTTTTTACTTTAACGAAAGTTTCACGACAATTAATCCAATTATTAGAACATGCTAATTTGCTAATTTCACCGACATTTCTTCCATCTAAAAAAAAATCTGCGTTTAACTAATGCTAAAGTTATTTAGATAGACTCTTCAGTTTTAAGTTTTTGTTTGGTCTTACCGCCGATTTCATCTGAAATATTGGTTCATGATTAAAAGTTACATTTATCTTTGATCACCAGCATAATACCAACCGAACTCCAAATAACTTCAGATATTATTCTGCCAATTCTGGAAATACTCTTCATAAGTTGTTTGGAACTGATCCACATTCCCTTGTCATGGAGAGAAGTAAAGGTTGTTTTTATTCACAAAGCTGGCAAATGCTCCCATGTAAGCCCAAAAGATCTCGACCTCTCAGCCTATCATTATTCCTTCTTGAAACTTTTGAACGATTGATTAATATCCATTTAAGAACAAGCATTGACACAAGACACTGCTGAACATGTTTATTGCAAAGGGAAATCGCCTCCATATAAATTCAAAACTGGGCGGCTTTTCTGCAAGAAGATCTGTCAGTAGAGGTACGTCGCCGCAAGGCGGTGTTCTATCTCCCCTTCTTGCGAACATGGTTGTTAATGAGCTTCTGATATGTCTGGAGGAGGAGAGGTACAGGGTGATTGCCTATGCGAATAACATTGCTATTGCCGTTTCAGGAAAGCATCCTAACACTTAAAGTGAACTCTTAAAAAACGCGCTAAATAAGCTAATAAAGTTTTTTCAAGTTGACAGGTTTTTCTTTTTATGAATTTTTCTTTCTTTTTGTTTTGAACTTTCCGACCACCAATGAAGAAGATTATCGATTAATTTAATAATATCACCCTGTTTATAAATTACCTAACCTATAGCTGTGGTTTTAACTTTTCAAAAAAATAAGAAAAAAAAATTACAAAATCCATTATTACCTATAGGCAATTTATCAATGGCCTTGATGAACAAAATGATTCTATATCATAAAATGGAGGCCTAATGGTTTTGCAAATCATTTGCCTCCTCTTAATGTTAATTCAAGAATTCAATGTTTTGACTTATCTTGTGTTAATTAACTTGGATGTATTAAGTATCTAACCCATTAGGGAGCGTAAATACATTCAACTCTCTTATCATTATATATATTGTTTGAATGGAACCCTATTCTTGGTTAATTTCCGCAACATGTGCTTGAAATTAATTTACCACTGCACACAGCATTGAAACAAAATATCTACTATACCTTATACCTACCTACAATACATTATTCTAAGCAAACACTTCAATCTGCTCCTTGATTCTCACCAAATGGTCTAAAGACAAGAAAAAAAAAAACAAGAGTTAGGTATGTGTTATATGTGTAACATCCTTTCTGTGCTCGACAGACGTGTCGCCTGCAGCAGACAGTCTTTACCGAAGGTATCTTCACCTTGCTTATTTCTGTTTTTTTTTTTTGTTTCTATTGTTGCCGTGTTTTTAGTCGGATGCCTTTTATAATGTTTGGTCCCTAATCTTGTATATGTTGGTTTTGGTTTTGTTTTTATGTAGGTAGGTATGCTTTTGCAAGAAATTATGCGCACACCATTAATATATTTGTATTATGTACAGTGCTGTCGTTTTTTTTTTTGTTTTTGTCTAATCTCTGAAAGTGACACATTTTTTTGAGCATTGGGAATAGAATTAGTATTGTTTTTTTTTTGCTGTTGTTGTATCGTTAAGGTTTTTAGAAATCCTCAAATAGTGGTTTACCAGAATATGGAGTGTTATTTATGTTTTAAAATTTATGAAAAATATAGAAAAGTCCTTATACGTGAAAGAAAAGTAGCAAACCTAAGACTCTTTAAATATCTTTTTTTTTAGAGACACATTTTGCAATTAAAAAATCCAACCATTTTTTTTTTAAATAAAAGCGGCATTATGAGATGATTTTGATTCATTTTTGTGTTAATTTTTAATTTTATCGACTGCATTTTAAAAATTTTGTTTGCTTCTATTGGACAACAATATTGCAGTATCTATCAATAAAACTCTGACAAAATATCAAGAAGAATTAACCATAAATTAAATAATAAAAAATAAAAATAAAATTGGTAGGCGCGACAGCTTTTGTAGAACCAGGGCCTAGTGACTTACAACTCTCAACGGGCTGCTACAATAACAATTACGAGTGTTTAATTTTTCAACACGATTGATCATGTTAAATATTTAACAAAATACAAAATTTTAGATTCCATATTGATTTAACACAAAATAATTGTTAAATCTACATGATACCTTGTAAGTTTCACACTGTCTTAAATAAATAATACTGTTAGATCAACACATATTTAAATCAAGATAATTTAAGTAACTGGGTCTAATATTGGAAGTATAAAAAAAAGTGTGAGTGCCGGGACTCATGGTTAAGATGTGTAAACGTCAAGTGCTAGTTTTACATCACAGAACGTGGTGAGTTCGAACTGTCAACCAAATTTTAACCCAAACTCAACTCGACCTTTCAATTTAGTTTGAGCTACGAACGTAGGGTTTACACATCAATCCCATTTTACTTTCCCTTTACCACGAAAAATCCTCAATGCGGGATCAAAATCCGAAATGGCAAAAGTAAATTGACATTAGTTTCGAAACTGTTTGGTTTCGATTTTGAGTACTATAGGCTTATATGATAGTCCGCGCATATGCAGGTGCGTAGAGTTTCATATAAGCCTATAGGACTCAAAATCGAAACTAAACTAATAAATACGACTTCGTACGACGAAACTTAAATTTAAAATTATGGTGCATTACGCTTCTTTCCGAAAAATCTATGTTTCTTGTGTTTCCACCCTTGGATATATATTTCTGAACGCATCCAGGATCTGTCATTCATCAAAAGCTGTTTTAAGTGCTATAAATGACTTGCTGATAAAAAATAAATCGTCTGGATTAAAAAAAAAAAAGAAATTGTTTAGGTATTTATAATAGGCGCGTTCCAAAAAAAAAGGGATCTCAGAGTTTTTTTTCCTCAGAGTTTGACAGGAAAACTGAGAAATTTGTCTGAAGAGTCTTGTTGTTCATTTAACTGATATTGCTGAGATCTCCGAGATCTCATTTTCCTGAACATGGTAAATGTTATAGGGATATGAGAATTTTGGAAAGGTTCTGATGGGACATAGCCAAAAAAAAAAGAAGGTTGGGAAACTGATTTTGGCCAAATAGCATAATCTTGGAAATAGCATAATCTTGGTCTTTATTTTATTTATTTAGTTTAACAATAAATTTTAAAATAAATTAAGACTCCATTAACTGACTGGAGTGTGAAGATGACGATTTTGTATTTTATGGCCACAAACCTTTTATAACCAAAGCAAGAGCCTAATTCCTAAAATGATGTTATTAAATTTATTGCTAGTTCTCCGTGTATAAGTAGGACTATCAAATATTCGAAAAAAGAGGAGCGGAATTGGGACAGGTGCACTTTACCTAAAGCTGTCCAGGATATACCTAAAAAAATATTGTTCATAAAAAAATTTTAATTTCAAACGCTTCCATTTGAAATTTAAGTTACTAGGTACGATTCATACATATGTACATAAGTATCATAATGCTACTATAATTTTTTTTGTCAGCAGCCCTGACGTTTCTGCTCTTATTTTCTCGATAATGTGATGTTGTCAGTGGGAGATCATCCCTCACAACATCGTCGTAGTCGTCGTCGTTCACAGGAACTTGTTTCGCTGCCATATCATAAAATTACATGTAATTGTATATGTGGGTAAATATAAAGCCAAACAAAAACAACAACAACAAAAAAAAAGGAAAGGATGCCGACAAACAGTCTTTTTGTTTTTTTTTATTTCTTCCCGCATTGGCACAGGTAAATCCTCTCTGGGGCTCAATCGCATCATATCCCTTCTAAAAAAAAGGCATTTCTTTTTATAGGTATTTTTATAAGCCATTATCGGAATTTTTCGCATCACAATGTGTTTACGATTCGCATTCTTATTGAAGTTTATCTAAAACAGCAGCTTGTGCTGTTCACAACATTAAATTATTGTGAAACAGTAAAAATAAAAAAAAAGTAAAAAAAAATAAAAATAAAAAAAAGTAAAAAAAATAAAAATAAAAAAAAAGTCCTTAAATATAAGGCAGGGGAAGTGAGGATAAGGATGAGGAGGATCTACACACATGTTACTGGTTGGTGTTAGTTGAAAAAGGATTCTTTAAATACGTGCTATGAGTGGCGTAAAGCTTATCATGTAACAAAGAATGCGGTGCTACTATTACCTTGGGGAATGGTTTTTGTTTTTATACTTATACATATCTAGGTTAGGTATATCTACCTATTTTGATTAAGTTTTTTTTTTTTTTTTTTTTTTTTTTTTTTGTTGAGGAAACGACAGAGCAACAACTTCCTCCAACACAAAGTAATAAATTATGCAAAAACAGGAAACCAAATCCCTAGAAAGAGCTGCTCGTTACCCTGGGTGATCCGAAGATTTCGCATGTTTGCCGACATCCGTTTTATATATCAACCATAGCGCCATACTCCATACTCTATATACCATACCCCCCAACGAGCGTGTTGCCTTGATGCTAAATGAATTCAAATAAACATTAGAGATGTGATTTTTTTTTCAACATTAGCATGCATTTTTAAAATATAAATGAGGTCATAAATAATAAAATAAAATAGAAAAGAAAAAACATCGAATATAAATTTATGAGTTCAATTGTTTTGAATAACTTTGTATTCATGAAATAAAATTAAAAAAAAAAAGTTCTGAAACCGATGGTGCGGAATAATGTACTGGGCTTCTTTTTACATTCACACACCATCTGCAGTTTTATTTTGGAGGGGGGCTATATAGAGATCCATTTATTATATACTTGTGAATTAACACTGATTGATTCTTCGGTCTTAAGCGTTATGAACTTTTACTTGCTTTGTAGTTTTTGTATTGGTTTCGTCAGTGGTTTTTTGTAATTTCATTAATTTCGAGAAATTCAAATTTTTGTTTTAACTCATCTGGATGATATACAACTAAATTACAGTCTGAGATAGGAGACGTCGCTAAATTACAGTATTAGATGGCAAACGCAACTAAAGCACAGTATAAGGTAGGAGACGTCACTGAATTACAGTATGAAATAAAAGAAGTCGCTAAATTAAATTGCAGTCTAAATTAGGAGACCTCACTAAATTACAGTCTGAGATAGGTGACGTTAATAAATTACAGTCTGACATGGCAGACGTTATTAAATTACAGTCTGAGATAAAAGACGTCACTAAATAACAGTCTAAAATAGGAGACCTAACTAAATTACAGTCAGAGACGTCACTAAATTATGGTATTAGATGGAAGACGCCACTAAATCACAGCCTGAAATGAAATAGGAAATGTCACTAAGTCACTAAATTACAGTTTGAGAACGCAGACATCAGTAAATTACAGTCTAATATTGAAGGCGTCACTTAATTACAGTCGGAGGTAAGATAGAAGTTGTCACTAAATTACAGTATGATATGTAAGACGTTACTAAATTACTGTCTGAGATAGGAGACGTAACTAAATTACAGTCTGACATTGCAGACGTTTTTAAATTACAGTCTGACAAGGCAGACGCCACTAAATCACAGTCTTAATATCAGAAGTCACTTAATCAATCCGACATAACAGACGTCCCTATAACTATTTACTTTTAACCTGGGCTTCCTCTGTCACTTCTGGAACCTAAGACATTCAAAAATGGCGATTCACCATAGTTCTCTTGATTTGTACTATTGGTATTATTGCGACTATAGCAGGGAGAAAAAAAAAATAAAATAAATTTTACGTAATAAGGGTATAATTCCAAAACTGACCACTCCACCATCGAAAAAGTACATAAATAACTTTCTTATAAGAAAAATGTACTTCCCAAAATATATTGCCCCATTACTTTCAATCCTTTTGTTTGTAAATTATTTTTATACCTACAAATATATTTATTACATTAAGACTTGATAAATGATATGCCATGTTTTTGTCCGAAACCACGATAAGCTTATAAAAGCCCACAACAAAATCTTTTCTTAAAAATAAAAATGACTATTTTTATAACAACTGCGATTGTGAAGTATTAACTGGTTAATCTTTTGAAGAAACTTTGTGTAGACTCCTGGTCCAAGGCCATAAATAAAAAAAAAAGAAAAAACGAAACGAACGAAAGACAATTGTTCGCATGGATTAATGTGTATGTGTGTGATTTTTTTTTTTTTTTAATTATAATCGAATGTTTCTTGTGCTAAAGTAGCTGTATATTATATAAATGGGATTTGAAGTTGACCATGACCGACCAAGTCTTTATTATACTTCAAATTTATCTTTGAATATACAAAAAGTATAAACCCTCATAAAATATAGATAGTATGGACTGGGCTTATTTATCAATAAAGAAGCACCAGTTGACCGAATAAATTTCACTAAACGATGTGAGAAAAGTGTTGGGTTAAAGATATTAACTGTCACACTGCGTCGTAAAATATGTTGCCCTTTGGTAAGTAGTTGGGTTTAACATTATTCATCAGCTTAGGTCTATTTTCCAACAATTAGGATGAAATATTGTGTTTGAAACAAGTGAACAATAGCAAAAAAATAAATAGAATAACTTACATATATAGAAGAGTATATAGGAGTGACAAAGATAGAATCTGTTGATATGCAAAAATTTCTTAATTGTTTTCGTGTCATATTTAAGAGGTTGAAAAGTGTTTTTCTTTCAAATGCGTTGAAAATATATATTTTTTTTAATAAAATGCGTATAAAGGTAACTAATCTTATGATTCATTGTTAAATACTATAAAATTGGTAAGCATTGAAGATATGTGCAAAATTGCAAATGCAGCAATTAAAGAACAAAAAGTATAATAACAATTTACTAACTTTATAGCTCTTAAAACATTTTTAACTTAACCTATTTTCTAATAAAATTCAGCTGAACACGCCTAAAAAAGTGACAGTTCATGCAAATAAGTAAACAAAAATACAATTTTTAACTGTCAAAGTGACATTTCGAGTTAGTATGATAGGCATTGGGTGATTTTAACTTTAATAAAATATTAAAAAGATTGCACGATGCTAATTCATTTAAAATTGGAAAACCCCTGTTATTAACCTAGGATCATAAAAAAAATGCTTTAAAATATTCCTTAATAGTTTAAAATTTTGCGTTATTGGCTTTAAATCAAATAAAAAACAAAGAGGCAACATTTGCAATCTGCCAGAAATCCATTTTAATTTTTTCTTTTTTATTTAATTAAGTTATTTTAGTGGTTAGTTTTTAAAAAATCTATTTTTAACTCAAACGTTTTTCAACACCTGCTGATACCGAACATCGAGGCCGCAAATAAAGAAATAGTTAATTAAATAAATATCTTTTTTTTTTGATCAATTGGTCTCACCACCAATGCTGCTGCACCTTCTTCGCAAATGAGCAGTAATTATTTGTTTATTACTGTATAGTTCTTAAGACATTGCGCTCATAAACCTCAACTGCAGGTTTTTGACCATTTTCGAAAACGTCAAATGGTTGTGATTTTTTGACGCAGATATTATGATATCATTAAAAATATGCAATCGTCCTGCTTGCATAATATATTCTGTTTTATCAACGACAGTCAATTTCCTTGCAAACGCATTTGAAGTTTATGAACGAAAGCTCTCTGACTTTTGCAAGATTTATGTCGTCAATTAGAGTTTTTTACTACAAATTTCTTCCTGAAATGATGTTATCGAACATATGATTTAAATCAGAAAAATTGTTGTAAATGGATACCTCCTATATAGAACCATTTTTTCAATTTTCGATTTTCTCTCATTTTTCTCTAAAACGATTCGACTCTCTCATTAGGGGCCAGTTATAGCTTTCATTAAAAACCATAAAAACCATCATTGGAATTTTTGTTTTTAAGTTTTGATGCAATTAAAAAGCAAAATTAATTATTATGTTGATGCCAATATAAAGCTGATGACTCAAATATTAATTCTTGCCAAAAAATGTTTGTCATTTTAGCCAAACCTTTGACATGAAATGAATTTCATTATTTCAATGATTGAACCTATACCTTACCATTGATCATTGAAAACTTAGAAATCCTTTTACGTGGAAGGTTGGTCAAAAATGAAATATTTTTTTTTGACTTGAAATAATAAATGAGTCATCAGCTTTATATTGGCATCAAAGTGATTTTGCCTTTAGAGTGTCTTAAAATAAGAAAATAAAATTTTCAATGATGAGTTTCAATAAAAGCTATATAACTGGCCCCAGCTCCTTATCTGTTGAACCGATTTTAAAGAAATTTCTTACACAAAAGCTTCTAATAAATTTGAATAATATTGGATAGGTATCAAAATTAAAAAAAAAAAACAAATTTTGGACTTAAAAAAATAAATTAATTTTTTTTTTTTTGAAAGTTTAATATTACGAAAATGGGTCGATGATTTTTTTTAAATTAATTTTTAAACTCCGCATTAATAAATACTTAAAAATGGCGTCCCAATTTTTTTTTGCAAAAATGTTTCCGAAATTATATCTAGGTATATAAAAATTATTTAAAAAAAAAAAACCGCTCCAACGATTTTTAAATTTTTTTAATTTAAATTGAAATTTGTGTAATAAATCGGATGGTGTACATTGCATTAGTGTCAAAACACTTTCAGAAGTTGTTTAATCAATTTATTTCTAATTACATATAATGATTTTTTAACAATTTTTCAGCCTAAAGTGTGAGTACCATGCATACCACAGTGTGATCGCATATAAGAGCAAGTTCGTGCGACCCAGTCGTGCATTTTATTTTGTTTCAGAATCTGATAGTTTTTAAGATAAAAAAAAATGTTAGCCTTGGTACAAAATAAGTATTATTTTCCGGAAATTGTTTAAAACCAAAATTCAGTTGAACTTTAGGCGTTTTTCTTGTTTAATGTCCTTGGTCTACTTTAGGGCTAAGAATTTTAAAGTTTCACTCAAGTTTGTACCACAAAAACCCTAATTTTTCTTAAAAATAGATACTTTAAGAAGGGTTTGTCCACAAAACCAATTTAAGTACCATCTTTTATGAATTTGGAGGAGTTGCAACTTTGAAAACAAATTGCGCAATATTTATTGTAATTTACAACCTGCACAGTTGTTATACATTGATTTTTTTTTTTTAATTTTATTCGTAAAAATGTATTCGAATACAAAATACTTTTTATTCGTTATTCTTTATTCGATTTTTTTTTTATTTAAACAATATTGTTTATAATTATTTTTATAACATTTTTGACAGGTAATAAATTTAAATTTATTGAATGACTGTTGTTAGTCGAAGAGAATTTTCCCTCGAACTAGAATTGCTAAGATATGAAGTTTGATTTCTCGTAATAGCTAAAAAATATTTTTTACATTTTCTATATGGTAAAGAGCGGTTTGGTGTAGCTTGTAATAACACTTGGTACAGAGCATTTGTATGCTATTCAGGTTTTTGTCAAAAAATTCGCATTACCGAAATAGGATTTTTGATGGTTTTGAGAAAATTGTCTTATTGATTTATTCCCTTATAGCTTTTATTAGTTTGTTATTTTAAAGCCAACCAAACTGAGGAAAATCGGAAAAAGTTCAAGCAAGCCAGGAAGGCTTGCAACGCCCATATTCGTCGGACCAAATTTATACATGACCAAAAATTACGGCAAAAAATACTGCAATGTCCCAAAGGCAGTAAAAATGTTTGGTCATTTGTAAAAAAACATGAGGAATTCTTCCTCTTCCACGGTTCCTACGCTCTTTGTCAATAACACTTCATTTGTTAGCTCTTTAGATAAAGCTAATCTCTTTGCTAGGCAGTTCGCCACCAATTCAACGCTGACAGAGAGTGTGATGACTCCGCCTGTACTTGAGGGCGTAAATGATTTTATGGGACCAATCTTTTTTCGCACCCGAGCAGTAGCCAGAGTCCTAAAAGATCTCAACACACACAAATCCGCTGGCCCAGATGGCATCCCCGCTATTGTTCTGAAGAGGTGTTCATCAACGTTGGCAAAACCACTGCGTAAGCTTTGTCATCTATCCTACTCTTTAGGTCTCTTTCCGAGTAGATGGAAAACAGCATATGTCCAGCCCATACCCAAAAAAGGCTAATCCTCCTCCCCTTCCAACCATCGACCGATTGCACTTACGTCCCTTCTTTCCAAGGTCATGGAAACGCTGATTAATTATCAGCTCAAGAAATATCTCCAAGATCGAAGGCTTCTTAATGACCGGCAGTACGGCTTTCGTAGCAATAGGTCCACTGGTGATCTCATGGTTCATCTCACCGAACAGTGGAACAAATCTTTACATCGTTTTGGAGAAAGTAAGATTATTGCGCTTGATATTTAAAAAGTATTTGATAGGGTTTGGCATCAGGCTCTCTTATCGAAAATGCGTACCTTCGGTTTAGATGAATCCCTCCTTCGTTGGATTAGAAATTACCTTTCGGACGGTTCAATACAAGTAGTATTGGATGGGTTCAAGTCTTTAAACCACAAAATAAATGCTGGTGTGCCCCAGGGCTCCGTTTTGTCCCCGACCCTCTTCCTCATTTTTATAAATGATCTCCTGTCTGTAACTTCTAATCCAATTAATTGTTTCGCTGACGATAGTATTCTTAGCTTTTCATACTCGTTTCCAGACTCAAATTCCTCCTCTTCGGATGTGGAACTGCAACGACAAAATATGATAAGCTTATTAAATTCCGATATACACAGCATTGTAGAATGGGGAATAAGAAACCGCGTTGGAATTCAATTCTTCGAAAACTCAATGCTGTCTTGTATCGTTAAAGCGAGATATACCCCCATTACCACTATCTATGAGTGGCACTTGCATCAATGAAACTGAACATCTCGATATTCTCGGTATGTGCATCAATAACCACCTCTTGTGGAACGATCACATACGCGATGTCGCCAAAAATGCCGCAAGATGTTTAGGTTTTCTGAGGCGATGCAAGAAATTTTTCTCTCCTTTTGATCTGGCTACAATATATAAAACATATATACGTCCACAGCTTGAGTATAACTCCCATCTCTGGGCTGGTGCTCCAGTAACTTACTTAAGCCTCTTGGACAGTATTCAACGAAGAGCTTTTAAAATTATCGGTGACAGTATCATCATTAACTCAATTACGTCTCTCGAACATCGTCGTAATGTTTCTTGCCTCACCATTTTTTACCGTTATTTTAACGGACTATGCTCTAGTGAAACAGCCAGTTGCATTCCTCCCCTTAAACAGTTCAACCGTAATACACGTGCTTCTAGGAAT
The DNA here is from genome assembly GCA_951394125.1 of Epistrophe eligans. Classification (NCBI taxonomy): domain Eukaryota; kingdom Metazoa; phylum Arthropoda; class Insecta; order Diptera; family Syrphidae; genus Epistrophe; species Epistrophe eligans. The sequence goes on along the minus strand of OX596029.1, from coordinate 64,583,145 downwards.
GCCCATCAGTTTACCCTTGAGTCCAACTTCGGTCGTACTGTGAAGTACAGATATTCGTTCTTTAGCCGTACTATGCGAATGTGGAAAGCCTTAACTCACTCTGTCTTTCCCTGCCATTGCAGTGTTCAAGAATTCAAAATCAATGTACACCGACATCTACTTTCCAACCCCTCTTTCTTTTCCTAATGCTCACACTGTGTCTCTGGCATAATAAAGGTATTCAAAACCCTTTGAGTGTGTGCTAATTATATAAAAAAAAAAAAAAAAAATAGACTTGGTACTAATTTTGCAATCTGGTGTATCTTAATAGTTTAAACAATAATGTATTTAAAAATTGTTTTGCCCATTTATTCGTTAAAATGTATAGTTCTATAGTTCTAACCATAAGAGCTTGCGATCCACTCATGTAACAATCCAACTCACAAATTATTACGCCAAGGCTTCTACACAAATTATACAATAAAATATTATTAAATTTACCGTGCCTACAAGATACCAAGTATACTCCTGCGAGGGTGATTTTTTTAGTAAATGTAATTACAGACATGAAGGTCGAAAGTTTTACAGAATTTTAGTATTGAGTCTTTATTCTTATTACAGTTAAAGAATTCCAGCTATGATTAAATACATTCATATGTACATATATGACAAACCTTCCTGTCAAGTAGTTATATACTTTAGCAGAAATTGAAGACTATTTTTGAATGCACATTCATAATTTATTAAATTAGATCACGTGAATATTTTTTTTTTTTTCTTTTAGTAAATTTATCCTAAATATTTCAAGCCCTTATATATTTACAAGAAGCACTTCAAATTTTCTTTGCACATTATGTTTTTTTTTTTTTTCTTTTCTTCTATATCTCCTACCAATTCCTTCTTCCTCTTCCTCTGGTTTTTTTTCTTGTTGGTGTATTCAAAAACAGGATAGAATGTATAACTTTGAAGAGGTTGGTCTTTTTTTTTTTTTTTGGTTTATTGAAATTTGATGTGAAAACGAGCACAAGAATTTTGTATACACCTTTTCCAAGAAATTAATTTATGAAGTACCACCATGGGTTAACTGCTGCAAATAGGTATAGTCTGATCCTCTTTGCTATTCAAAATGTATCTCTTGAAAATACCTTATTCGGATTTCTACTTGACCTATTTCTTGGTTAATGTTTTCTTTTTATTTTATTTAATTTTTTTTTGTAATATAAAAACTATGTATCATCATATCTATACTTTTGAAACTTAACCCAGGTAGGTAATCGTACAATAAAAAAAAAATAAATATTTTGCGAATGAATCATAGAGTGTCAGTGTCTGTCATATACCTTTGTATTGTTACTCGTATATGTACCTATATTAAGTTTCTCCATCAGTTGCATGCAAAACAATTTGTTTATGGTTAAAATATTTATATATGTATATTTTTTGTCATGAACCAGTGTCTAACACAGCTTGATTGTTGCTAGATATACTTACTGAGCTAAGGAACTCAAGTTTATCAAACAATGGTTGACAAATTGAATGGACACTTTAACGCACTTACATATGTATATGTGAACATTGAAGTACTTAATAGTGCACATACTTGTCGTATTACATACATATAAATATGTCTCCTTTACACACCTTTGTTTGGCTGTTAGGGAGATAAATTATTTGCCCTAGATTTCATGTTTAACAAAAGAAATCACATTTGTACTAATAGTAATAGCTCAGATATCGTTTTAATGTAATAAAATAAATAATTTGTCTTTGATACAAATTGAAATAAAGTACATAGCACATAAAATATCTCGAGTGAGGCGACATAATAAACGAAGAAGTTTTGTCTAAAAAAAAAGTCACATATAATAATTTTTATGACAGAGCATTAAATAATTGAAAAAATTTGATTTAAGACAACGAAAACTTTTCATTTGTGCTTCAGAGGGCTCCATATTAGAATTCACATTGGGCATATTAGGAGCGTTTTGTTTAGCTTCTTACTTTCCAAATTTCGTTGTATGCATATCGAACGGTTAAAGTAAAGGACCTTGGCGAAGTCAAAGATTCAACAAAAATATTATTAATGCAATAAATTCAGAAAAATCAGTCACCTGTTGGTAATTCCAGCGTAAAAATCTTGTTCTGATAAATTTACAGAAAAAGGAAAAAAAATTTTCAAAATTTGTTTTTAAAAACTTAAGTAGCAACTCGTTTGATTATTATGAAACTTGACACCCAGCAGATTGTTTAACATTTTATCTAATAGATTTAAAGTTATTCCTACAAGGTTTTTCATTAAGCGCTTCCTATTTTTAAATTTAAATTAAACAAAGTTTGTGTGAGATTTGATCGACATTTTTTATTCGTTTGAAAGGCTTATCGATGCATCGTTCGATTGTCCGCTGCGGTGATGTTTTCGACGGGAAATGATCTCCATTATCTGTTCAACTGATTTTATTTAAAATGTTTTACACGAAAGCTTCTATTAAATTTAAATATTTCATATCAAAATTAAAAAAAAAAAAACAAATTTTGGATTAAAAAAAAATATCAGAATTGTATTTTTTGAAAATTCGATATTTCGAAAATGGGTAGATTATTGGTAAATAACTAAAAAACTGTGTTCAATTTTTTTTTTAGTGTTTTTCAATTTAAAAACTATTTTTTTAAAAGGCCGCTTTAACGATTTTTAATTTTTTTTTTCTCATAAATTAATATTTATTAAAGAAATCAAGTATGCGTGTATGTAAAGGGTTTTCCAAATAACAACTTTTTTTTTTAAATAGAACGCAAACCATTTGAGATATTAAAAAAACTTTATTATCGGCTTGAAGTACAATCAAAACATTTATGAATGGAACTCGACTTCGTTCATAAAGCCACCGCGGCCACGTTTGCAGCAGCGGTCGATTCGTTGGACCCAATATTTCGCGTTCAATGTTGGCTCTCTTCCAACGTCGTCGGCTTGTTGGCATAAACCAATGACTTAACGTAGTCCCAAAGAAAATTGTCTAGAGGCGTTAAATCACATGAACGAGGCGGCCAATCGACTGGCCCATTTCTTGATAACACGTTCATCAAACTTACTCGTTGAAACCACATGTCGTCCAAATCCATATCTTCCAATTCGGGCCAAAAATAATCGGGCCCAATAACGCCGCCGGCATGCAAACTGCACCAAACGGTTATTTTTTTTAGATGAAGTGGTGATTCATGAAACAAATGTGGATTTTCACCCGACCAATAACCCGACCAAATACTTTACTTATTGACGAATCGATTGAGTCAACAATGAACTTCGTCACTGAAGATGATTTTCCGATGAAATTCATCATCTTGGCGCATCTTCTCCAGAACCCAATCGGAGAACGTACGTCGCTTCAAATGGTGCATGATGAAAATGTTGAGTTTAGTGAAAGAGTGCGTTCACAAATTAAATTCAAAGTTTTCAAGTCCCTATTAGAAAACCAGATATATCACTTTGGTGTCAAAACAAATTCGAAAGTAATTTAATGAATCTATTTCTAATTATATTGATTTTTTAACAATATTTTAGTTCTATGCATATGCATAGGTATGTATGTGCAATACCATACTATATTGTTTATTTTTGGGTACTCACATAATACTACCTTAAACCAACTACGTTTTTGGCAGGTTGTATAAAATATAGGAATAGGTAGGTTCAAAATATTCATACTTTAAAACTACCAAATGTCATCGTACATGAGCTTGTTCGAGTGACCAATTCGTGCATTTATTAAAAAACTTTCAAAATTAAGTAGGTTGAAAATCATCTAACTATAATTAAATAAAATAAGTACTTAAAGTTCCACCAAACACAAGAAAATAATATGTATCTACTTGATAAACCTAAATACATTTGATTGAGCCAACCCTGTATTATTTACTTGTAAAAATAAGACAGTTATGTAGGCATAGACATACTAGATATGGACTGCTAGTAGCCATCTTCACGTTGGTTCCAACTTTACCTAATTACAAACGAGACGAGCGCTTTTGTTCTAAAAGCGGAAAATATGGTGTAACTTTTGACACTTGGGTTTGTTTCTTTTTTTTGACGATTTTCCCACAGAATATTCTTCGCCATCGACTTCCATCTTCGATTTCTCCTTAGCTGGAGTGGCTTTTTTAGATGTTGTTTCTCTGGTGTTGAAAGAAGAAAATTGCTGCAAACAAATTTAAAGTGTAAGAACTAAAAACATTTTACGACTTTCCAAGAGTTTGAATTTTCAGATTCTGTGCTTGGATCGTCCTGATTGTCATCCTCCTTTTTGAGCTGTATAGCTTGCTATTGCCGATTGGACTCGTTTTAATAATTATATATTATTTTATTTAAATTTTAAACGATTAAGTACGTTGTTAAAGCCATCTTATCATACTAAAAATGCTTTAATATCGTACTAAATCGTTTAAAATTTTGCGCTAATAACTTTAACTTTAAAATTGACGCGAATGAAAATTCGTGGTGGATGTTGTAAAAAAAATTAAATTCAATCAAAGCAGACGGCTCTGTTTTTAACGTATTATAATTATAGATGTCCTTAGTTTCTATGGCAAAAAATATTTGTTAAAACCAAGTGCCAAGAGATGGCCTTAAGAATATTTATTTTTTTTTTTGCTACTTTTACACCAAAAGCGCTTATGTGGCTAATTAAATAAAGAACTGCTTCCATTGATACTTTTGTATGAAAATTAGTATCGACTAGCTGTCCATATGTAGTATGCTTAGAAATTCTTAAGTTAAAGATCTTAAATTATTGTTTAATTTTCATAACCAATGCCATGTCATAAATATGTACATAAATCTTAGTTAAATCCCCTTTAATTATTATCTAAACCAATTCGAGTAATGTAACACAATATTTATCTCTCTGTGAGAAAACTAATTCATTTTATTGGAACTCCAACATGTTCAGTTCATTAGAATACACTTCTAAGCCAAGTTTGTTCAACTAATTTATCTGCTGAATGTTATAATTGGTATAGAATTCTTATTAATTTTTTTTATTCTCACAAAAATTCCTTATAAATATTTATCTTATCTTTCAAAATAAAATTATATTGCCAAACAACAAAAATAATAGGATATGAGAGGTGTTTGATTCCATTCATGATAAATTCTTATTGCAAAATTCAAACTTTATATTATTATTTGGCTTATTACATCGTGCTATATTCGATTACAATAATAATACATTCCACAATAAATTACGGTCAAAGACACTGAGATACTTTTTCTAAAACCAAACACCAGCTCCATGGCTTAACATACCTATACCTACCTACCTACCTACCACAAGCGTTCAAATAAACCGACCGACACAATACGAAACAACAAAACTGGATAAAGAAACCCGGATTCCTTTTCGGATTTGTATTTTTTTTTATTGAAATTATATATAAAAAAATAATAATACGATTTTCCTAAGAAAAAAACTCGTTTTGTTGCCACCATCATCATGAAATGAACGCGATCTGATCTCTTTTGGTATTCAGTACTCGAACCTGCATTTTGTATATGTATTTGTGTTGGAACTTGTACTGCACATGATGCAGACAATACACACACCATGAATGTGAACTTTAAACGTTTACAACAACAAAACCAAAAAAAAATGAAACACGTTCTTAAAAGAATATAATAAATGAGTAAATAATAATAATAACAACAACAAAAAACTTTAGATCAGAAAAAAAAAAAAAATAAAACAAAGTAAAGAATCTACAAAAGAAGAAAATTGCAATGCAAAGATGCAAAAGGATTGGTTGAGTGCACGAAAGAAACCAAACGAGAAGTAGAGGTATTTTTTTTTTTGGTTAACCACGAACTAGTTGATACAGGGTAGCCACTGTTATAAATTAAAGTATTAGATTTTTTATAATAAAAATTGTATGTCTTTATTAAAAAAAAATATATACATATATCATAATATATGTATGAATTTTGAGGAAGTGACTTTAGACATGCCATTTTATACCAGTTTTTTTTTTTTTTTTATAAAAGTACCTACTGCTTATTGCCTAAAAATGAATGGGACGGAGCTGCTGGAACAGCTGTCAAAATATTCAATACACACAAATTCAATGTTTCGAAGACAACGCAACGCAGCTGCATTTGGAGCTGCAGTCGGTGCTGCAACTGCAAGAGTTCAGCAACTTTTAACTTTTTACCTACACAACACTTTTGACGTTTCAATTTGTATGACAAAAAAAAACGCCGGAATAAATTATTGAAGCATTTATTGCTTATTTCTTTTACAAAAAAAAAAAAATAATCATTCATTCTTCGGCTTCGAAAGTTAATCCAAATAAAACACACACAGCGATACATTTTGGATGAAAAATTTTATTTCATTATAAAGTTTGGATTTTGCCATTAAGTGTTAAAAACAATATCATTTAAATGGCTGCCTCGGAAAGAATCGGAGCCAGTGCCGTAGCCAGGATTTTGGTTCGGGGGGGGCTTGCTTCCAAATTTTACGAGGAATTCTTTAAACAAAAAACTATATATATCCCAATTTATTGATTTTTATTAGTTTTTAAATTGTACATATACTTAAATAATTTTTTTTATACACACATATTATCAAAGCAGAAGACGTCTTGATTTTCTTTTTGACATGAGATCAATCACCTTATCTGGATCCACATTAATATCTGAATGAGCAGATATCATAGCAAGTGAGCTTAATCTTGCATTCCCCATAACTCTTCGGGACACTGTTTTAATCCTTTTCATAGTTGAAAAGGTTCTTTCAACACTAGCTGTGGTCACTGGAGGCGTGGCCAAAACCGTAAGCAAGAAGTTTATACCTCTAAAGTAAGTCTTGTCACATATATCAAGCAATTTTAAAACTTCCATAGAAGGATCAATCGACGATATTTTTTCGCACCAGAGAATGTACTCAGCTTTCACAGCTGACAACCAAATTGCATTATCAAAGTAACATGTTAGCTTTTCCATTTCGTTGACTCGCCCAACCGCAGAAAAACCTTGGAGAAGAGCTTGAAACGATGGTAGAACGTCTTCGTTGACCATGATTCTGTCCGTAAGATTTTGTATTAACGAATCTATGCAAGGAATCAATACAGACACTCATAAATAGGATTCAGTAGAAGAGGTTTCTGGATTGGAACGCGTTGTTTGTTTCAATGAAGTTCTTGGAGTCTTAATTTAACTTTAAATAAGTCCTCGGCAAGGTTAGATACGGATTGAAAAGCCACTCTGAAAAAATCTTCGGCTTTTTCTCTGATGTTCTCAAGAGAATTCAGAAATCTTCTTTGGTGCGGTCGATTGCAGAAACGAAATCTAAGGATTTGTTCTGTAAGAAAACTGATAAGGGCAGCGTTAAACTGAACAGCTTTTCGCATACAATGGGGCTAACTAGGAAATCACATTTTTGGACCGCTGCCAAAAGTGTTGATGCCTTCGAAGACATCGCCCACGTTCTGCTCGTTATTTCTTCAAGACTTATTGAGATGCATTTGAAGAGCTCTACAAAGGAAATAATACTGTACATTAGAAAGTTTTAGTTTTTATTTTAGACTTTCGGGGGGGGGCTTCAGCCCCTCAAGCCCCCCCCCCCCCTGGCTACGTGCCTGATCGGAGCATGCGTTTTTTTAGGTAATTTTTAACCTATTTTTCGCACATTTCGGGTGGTATCCCGGCCATAACTTGAGTAATGTTGGTTTTTAATGCATTCTAACAGTGTTAAATTGCACGATCTTGGTGGCTAATTTACGTCGCCAAAACGTGAAATCACGCGACCAGGAAACTTGTCACGCAACAAAGCCATAATTGGTCGTGTTGTGTGGGTTGTTGCCCTGTCTTGCTGGGACCACATATCGTCCAAGTCATGATCTTTAATCGCCGGCCAAAAAAATTGGTTAATTGCTGCGAACTTCGGGAAATCGCTAAATTCGGATTATCAGCAACACTAGCACTTACAGTAGCAATATTTTCGACTGAGCGTGCATTACGATAAGGCACAGGCCTTACAACATCAGTAACGCTTTCACTCTCTTCAAATAACTTCACAATTTTATCGATTGCTTGCGTAGTCTGTCGATTATGACGACCATAATCATCGCGAAATGCGCGAAAAGTGGCTACGTTTGAATCACCACTTTTGTAAGTTTTAATAATTTGAACGTGTTGTTTGATTGCTAAGCGATTCATTGTCGTAAATGGCAAACATTCAACTAATATTATGACACTTCAAATTACAGCTGAGTTTTGAAAGGTGTCAAATGCCAGCGCTACCAACTTGAAACCACGAAATGAATGATCCTAAAAAATTAATTTTCAAATTAAAAATTTTGAAAGAAATTTTTTTTTTTTCAAAATTTTACGTTATTAAGTTCTATTCTTGATTTAAAGATTCAATGCTCTTATTAGTTTTAAGTCAAAAACAAAAAAGAAATGGATGCTAAAAGTTTTTGAGAAAATTGAAAATAACAAAATTTTACTTCAATCCGGTTAAGTTGCTTTAACAATTCTTTTTCACTAAAATAAAAACTATCTAGGTAGATTTATTTTTAATTTTCTTAAAAGCCACGAAGTGGCTCCAAGACTAACTTCAGAAACTTCTGAACCCTATTATCTGTCAAATTCAAAAGACCGTTAGCAAGCACACACATATTTGACTCGATGATCTCACAAGGAAATTTGTTTTGCTTTAGTTGCGCATTGGTGCAGATAACGATCCGATTGGGCGTTTGTTTCAATTATTTCTTTGTTATAACACGATCTAATTGTTTAGCCTGGTATAATTGGAAGCTTCACTTATTTATGACTATTTAACTATCATCTCTAGCTTGAATTCATATTGCAACTCGTTATTGAAACATGGCAGTTTTTTTTTTTTTAGTTGATGTGTAAACATCTATGCCGGTGGAAGGTATGTAAACTAGAAGCGTGAACCTTGCGTGTAATACGTTACGTGTCACACATTACGTTGTGAAAGCTCTACTTGCGGAAAGCTCCAATAAGCGGCCAATTCCCTTAAACGGACACATTTTCGGGCACAAACTTCTTTTTCGAATTTTTCATACAAATTAACTTTTCTATAAATGGAAACTCTCATAAACGGACGCAGACACTTTTTCAGGCTCATTTTAGATAGAAAACCTCCCATACGCGGACACATAATTTTATCTTGGGATTATTTTTTTATCAACAAATGAAGCAGATAAAAAAAATAGAAGGTTCGTTCTCAGCATAATTTCTGTTATATTTTAAATATGTAAGTAAGCAACCGGACGCGAAACTGTAATAACTGGACAGTTGGACGATATGTTATGTTGAAAGCTTATTAGAGGATTCCCCGAGTAACTAAGTTGGTGTAATTTTAAAAATTTATGGTTTCCTTTTCTCATCGCGTTCCGTTACATTTTTAGCAATGTCATTTTTTAATAATAAAAATTTAATATAAAGTTAAAAAAAAAAATTTCCTATTTCTTTCCCTTAACCATGAGTGTCCGCTTGTTAGAGTTTTCGCTGTGATTAGGTTCGTTCAATAATTATACGGCACTTGGAGGAACATTTAAACTTACACATCTTAACCTTGAGTCCCGACACTCACACATTTTTTTTTTTTTTAATTTTCTATTGATATTTCTTTTTTATTAAAATCATCTTTTAAAAAATTATTCTCATAATATTCAAACTATTTTACTATAAAACATAATGACACATAAAAGTTTGTTCAAATTATTTGAACAATAATTGAAGTAAATTTGGATGCACCCTGTAAATGAAACAAGAAAACTCAATCAACAAACCATGTAAGTTTTTTTCTTTCCATTTGACTTCATTGTTTTCACATATGTATGTACATAAGTAGAAGTGAGTAACCGGTTTTGCTTTAGTTATACGCTTTACGCTTTTCTTTTAATTTTCTATTTTGAAAGGAAAGAAATTTGAGTGCGTTGGCATTTTATTGAAAAGTTGAAAAGTAGAAAAGAGTTATTAAGTAAGTAAGTAAGGTGCTAGGATGTTATATAACTACATACATACACCTATAACTTGGTATTTATAATAAAATGCTTCTTTTTTCACACAAAAATAATAAGTTCTATGAAATATGGATGACGACGACGACGACGCTACGTGGACAGATGCAGGTAACAATGTACATTAATCAATGACTCTTGCACATTTAAAAATTTTATCACACAAACTTACAGATTGAATTTCAATACAATGATTCATACATTATTTATTTATATTTTTTATTTTTTTTATTTTTGGTTCAACGTAATGTAGCGTGTAATTGAAGGTCGTGAAATTTATAAATTATGAAATTCAATGCATTTATGATGGATTGCTTGATTAAAAGTGTTGACACATTATGCAAAATAAGTTATTCATTGTTAAATTGAAACTTCGTCGTCGTCGTCGTTGCATCCGTTGTTGGGTTGATAGAAGATAAGAGATCTTTAGTTTATGTCTAATAATTTCAACACCAGCACTAATTAGCCTCGCCTAATTTTTTTTTAACTTATTCAGAATTTTAACATGGCATTATTATGGGTATAGGAAAGTGAGTCCATTAAGAATAGAATTACAGGAAATCGAATAGACTCTTATTTAAAGGTCTATTAATATCGATTTTTTTTTTTTTTTCAATTTGATAGACTTTTTCGATCTAGGTATCAGACATTTTTGAGGTTTTGGTTAGGTTTTGGCTGACAAGAGAATAAATAGAATTATTCAAAAAATGAGATCTTAAAAATATCAGCCTTGATGACTTGGCATTTTCAGAAATATAAAAAGGAAATAGGGAAATTTCAATTGATCGATGGCACTTGGTAACGTTTTTAAATAAATTTAAATAAAATTTTGTACCAAAAGGTAGGTTAATTTTAGGAGGAAGGGGCGTGGTGTGCGGATAAAAGAAGTTAAAACATTGCCTATAAATAAACTTTAAGAAAACTAGAAAAATGGCAATTTATAACAATTATAACAGTTTATTGCCCTTGAGATTGCACTTCGAGCTATACTTGAATGCGCTATATATGTACGCCGCGACGCACAGTGGTCGATTTGAGGGTCGTTATAGCTGGAGTTCAATTTATTTGCTTATAACATTCAAGCAGCAATTCTAAAACCTCAAGTGGTTGAATTTTGCAGTGTCGTTTTGGAAGTTGATGCAAATCCTTGATTTAAGGATTAGAGAAAATCAGCAAATTGTGAGGCAGATCAGTAAAATGTAGCAACGCTGGACATTTTCCTGCTGGAAAATCGGGTCCCAAAAGTTTACAATATTTTTGACAGGCTTCTAGAACATCTTTTGACAGCGGTCTGATAAATGGTCGTCAAGAAAAGGGCCTATTGTTACATTTAGAAAAAAGTTGCGGTTGGTTTCGGGATTTAAATTTACTATATAATTAAAGGTAGTAGCCCGTGGTCTTCGGTTCGAATCCCAGCCTATGCCACTTAAAAACAGAAATGTTTTTTACGGGTTAGGTACTACAAAAACCTCCAAGAGTATCTCTTGTCATGAAAAAGTGATTCTCACCCTAGCCGTTCTGATTCGGTAGAAAATTGTAGGTCCCATCTATTCCTGCCAATAACACGCACTCGGGAATGGTTGAGAGGTTTAAGTCACTAGGCCCTGGTTCTACACAAGCTGTGGTACCGTCCAATTTATTTTATTTTATTTTATTTTATTTTATTTTATTTTATTTTATTTTATTTTATTTTATTTTATTTTATTTTATTTTATTTTATTATTTAATTAAAGGTTAATAATAAAGGTTCAATAACAATAAAATATTTTTTTTTTTTTCATTTTTGACCACCTGTACTAAATCGGCCAGTGTGCGCCGGCGGCATACTTGATATGCAATTCTGTTGTAGGCTGTGGCACTCAGTGAGGCCGAGGTGATTCACTGCAAGTGTTTATTTGCGATTAGCTAATTCATGTTTTTCACAGCTTATAAGGCAACAAATCTGAGTCCACCCAAGGATTTTGGCCACAGCGTGGTAGCCAAATCTGTCAAAAAAGTTGAGCGCATTATAGAAATAAGAATCAGTTGACAGTAATGCGTAAAACGATAGTCCTAATCAAAAAATGAGAAAGGTTTCTTCTCGCTGTAAAAATTTTAAGTTCGCATTAAAACAACAATCATCCCTTACTTCTTACCTGAATCTTCAGACTTAACATATCTAAATATTTGAACTGTATAAGATCTGAGAGTGACAAGGATAAGATTAACCTTAGCATGGGCGTGTCAGTGGGCGGATATTTTCTGTAGTTATTTCTTATTATCCTTTCATTAAAATTGGTTAAATGGTTCAAATTTTATTGTCCTTAAAATGCCTAAATAAAAAAGTAAAAAAAAACACCCCCAAAAGGGGCGTGTGTAAGACTTTTTAGATCCAATTTTCTTTTAAAAAGAATTATTTTTTTTTATTTCAAAGGTTTTTTTTTTTTTATTTTCACCCATAAAACGAAGTACAAAGTTTAAGGTTTACGTAAATTTGTTGTTTTCGTCTGGTTTTTTAGAAGTGTTCCATTTCTATCGATTATGGAATTATTTTTTTTTCCTTGTAGGTATCTACTCCAAATTTTACATATTCGATAGGAATGTAAAACTTTTGAAATTCAACCTAAAAGAAAAATAATTGGACAATTTTGTCGACGATATTTCATTTTTTTTTTAATGGGCGTGGTTGTGGGCGGAAATAAATTGTATTGCTTTCTTATCCCATTCTTTATCAAGCTTGAAATTTTCATCAAAATCAATTTTATTGATTTTTTTCCGATTTCTCATCTGTACACCACTGTGTGGTTTGATGGGAATTGGGTTTGATTGTCATGCTGCTGGACAATGGACATGACAATTAAATTTCAGAGTAGCAGCTGAGCTGTTTGTTTTAAAAACCTTTCTAAAACCTGAAATTTTGTGCTCAATTAAAAGTTGTTAAAAGTAAATATTTATTGCAACATATAAAATATATTCAAAACTTCAATTTCAATCCATAAATTTTGTATTTTTGAATTTTATTGTTATGGTGCTAAAAATGAGTGGAATATATTCGAAACTATTTTGTTTAACGAAAGCGTTAACAAAAGATCCATTTAATCCAATCCTTGTTTACAATGACCTTTCATGTGTGCATTACATTAAAATCAAACACAAAAGCAAAAAGCTAATGGCAACAACCATTTCCATTTCATCATCATCAGTGTGTCTTAAAAAGTTTTTATTATTTACAAAACCGATAACAATAGCTTTTTACTAAATGAAACTTTAGAATCAAAAATTTTAAAAAAGAAGAAAGAAAAAAAAAACCCACGAACTGTAAAGTGAAACACGTTTGGGTTTCTCTCAAGTATTATGTTACACTTATTTTTAACTACAATATTAGACCATCAAATTCGCATTCAGATTACGAGGAAGCTATACTATATGGCACATTTGCTTAGAGATGTTTTTTTTTTTTTTTGGTTTTGTTTGTTTATTTATTATTCACTTTGCTTAAACAAATTTCAAAACGCAAATCCACTTTATATCTTCATTGTATATTATAGTACCTATTTGATGTTATATTATTTTTATGTGTGTGTTTGTTGTTGACAAAAATTTACCCAGTCAGCCAAACAAAAATCACATAAAAATTGTTATGGCGGTCCTTGAGGATTTCGGATTATTCAAATTTATATATAACTTTATATGTATGTAAAAAAAAAAAAAATAAACTCAAGGAAAATATTATGACATAAACTAAAACATTCCATTGAATATTATGTATATGTATATTGTATAGGGGAATGTGTGGCAATTTTGGATAATATTAGGTTTTCATATATAATTTTGTAACTGAAAATATTTCATATCTAAAAATTTTACATTTTATGTATGTTACATAATATTTGTCATATATTTTTTTGAAATTTAATTGTGCTTAAAACTTAGTTTACAGTTTCCATGCGAAAAATAAAATCATAGGTATGCAAAAAGAAAAAAAAATATTAATTCATCGTAATTCCATCGAAATTTATGTGCACACATGTATAGCCATGTAGGTACCTACTAATAATGTGCACGTTAACAATAAATGTCACTTTACTACACAATTTTGTTTGCATGCAAAAAAATTGACCGGTAATATTATTTTGCATGCGCCGCCAAGTCACGCATTTTGGCTTTGGACATTTTACAATACAAAGCATAAAATAGGTGAACATTTTTTGTTTAATTTTATTTATTTATTCGCATGCGATCAACTAGGCTTAAAACTGAATTTTTAAAAAAATCTTTTTTTCGAAAATGCGAGGGGTTTGAAAATTTTGTATTAAAAAAAAATTGGGAATTTATAGGTTACGAAAGGTTAGGAATTTTGAACTTTGGGCTTTAGGATTTAAATGTTATTAATTTAAAAAGTCACAAATATTGAATCACCTTTTTTTTTAACTTGGTACCTAGAGGTTTAAAAACCTTCTCACGACACATTTACAATTTTTTTTTTACTAAAAATAATGGTACTTGCCATACAAATTTTCTAAGCAAAAAAATTCTTATTGATAATCTTTGTTTTCCAATGAACGAGAATTAACGGTACCTCCCTATTTCTCCTATCACATTTTTGTTTATTTTAATTTGTTTTATTTTGTTGTTACTTTTCGAAAACTGCTTAACCAATTTTGATAATTTTTTTATGCTGACGCACAATATGACAAAGTGAGCCATAAGTTGGCAATAATTTAAAACAAAAAATTGAGATAATTTATAACTAACGCAGCCTAGTTTTAGCTTGATTGCTTCTTAGTTGAACTAGAAGCAAAATTGGGGCTCATGAGAAGACCTCATAATTCACAAAATCCAAATTTAACTGGAGCTCATTTTCAATTTTTTTTGTTTAGTTTTGGATTTACGATTAGTTTATTGTAATACAAAATTTTTGGCACAAAACATTTGTATGTGACTTCCTAGAATGGAAGTTTCGAAAAATGCGTTTTAGGTTTTTGTAAGAAAAAAACGTTTTTCGAGAATAGAAATGTAATGAATATAGGGATACAATTTAATACAACACTGATTTAAAATGGAAAATGGATAAAAATGGCAACACTTACGATATTATGTTAAAGCATTTTTTAAAACTCAGACAAATTCAGTTTTCGTAATTTTTTAGGAACTTTTTTCAAACAAAATTGGAACAATTTTTTGTCCATAATTAGAAAAAAATTTTATCTAAAATTAGAACAATTTTTTTTTCCAAAAATAGAACAATTTTTTTTTCCAAAATTAGAACAATTTTTTTTCCAAAATTAGAACAATTTTTTCCAAAATTTGTTAAATTTTTTTCCAAAGCTGGAACAAAGCTAGAATTATTTTTTTCAAAGATTAGAACATTTTTTCCAAAATTATAACATTGTTTTTTCAAAATTATAACATTGTTTTTTCAAAATTCGATTTTTTGTTCTCCAAAATAAGAATTTTTTTTAAATTAGAAATATTTTTTTTCCTAAATTGGAAGAATTGGTTTTCCCAAAATTAGAACAAATTTTTGATTTTAAATCCTTTTTTCAAAAATATTATGAAAAAAGGCCAAGGATAATATTCCCGTTTTTTATTTTAATATTATTTTATCAATTTTTATTTCATGTTTAAAGAAATGTCCGCTCAAAATTGTGGGGGGGGGGGGGAGGAAATATTGACAGTACCAAAACAGTTCGTAGACATAGAAAAATAGATTAATAAAAAAGTGGGCGTTTAAATTGGCGTGTTGACAGGTGTGTTAAGAACAATATCTACACAAATATCGTTTGCAGGGGTAATTGTGGGTCTATAGCGACTGAATTAATACCAACTTTTAAGGCATTCTGCACAATTTCCCAAAATAAATTTAATTTTGAAATCTTAATAATTCGAAAAATACTCAGTCGATTTAACAAAAAAAACTTTAAACAGACTTTTTAAACAAAAATAACGATATCTATCGTTTAAATGCCAAAAAAAATAATATCGATACATTTTTTTTTTTTTTTACAAAAATTAAACAGCGATACATTTTATCTCAAATATGTTAGTTTTAGTTGAAAATTGTCTATTTTTATGTTACATTATTATAAGAGCCAATAAACATTACATATTTAGGTATAGAAAAAAACGTTGATTTAAGACTTAAAAAAATTTTCAAAATAGAGTTCTAAAAACGGTACCCAATAGTGGTTAGCCTAATGATCCCTATAATCGAACAAAACTCCACTACTCCCTAAGGGATAAGAACAAAAAAATAATAACGACTAAATTATTAGGAAGGTATACTATACGTATTCTTTTTTCCATAAAAAAAAATATTATCTAAATAATGTAATAGAAAAGCTTTATTCCACGTTTACTGAAATACATATAAAAAAAAAACCTCACCACATCATATTGCATGTTATAGCAAAATTAATAAAATTTATAGATACTAATTTACATATTATAGGTACACAAGAAATTTTACGATGGTAAAACAAAATAAATTTTAATTAGTAAACGCACTGTCATTTTTTATTGGTATATACATACATATATATACGAGTATAGTAGGATGTTTGTCTGTCGAATAAGGATTAATGTTCGCGTAATACGTGCGTAAATAATCATTTGCAAGACAAATGACTGTGACCTACCCTCTCTGAGTTGAATATATTATTAGGTAGATATATAATTTCTAACCTAATAGTACTTAAACATTCATTTACATACTCGTATATACAATACAAGTATATTTGCAAAACGTGAAGTTTTAACGCGTTGTTTTTTTTATTATTTTTTTTTTGCTGCAACAATGTGATGTTTTTATATAGAACCACCCAGACAACAACCTTTAATTTGATGGCAATATAATCCTTATCCTTAAATCCTATATACACCCAAGGGTAATAACTATTTTGAAATGAACACTCGCGTAGTATTGTTTTGTGGAACAGTTGGACAAGAGTTTTACAATAAAAATATCTGAGCATGACACCACCACACTTTTTGTTGGATTTTTTTTTTATTATAAAAATATTTTATCAAAAAATTTCAAACAATAATGTTTTATTTTTTTCATTTTTCACAATGTCTAGAAATGAAATATTTCATATAGAAAGCTTTGTTTTTAGGTTTGACATACAATTTAAAGGGAATTTATAAAACAACAAAATTTTAGTAGTAAGCTGTTTTGAACAACAAACTAAATTATACTTACATATATGTAATCATAAATGTATACATATACGTTAGTTATTAAACCCTTGAAAATCTTGAAGCCTCAAAAGTTAAATGGGAAAATAATTTAGTGGCGCGACAACTTGTCGAGAAACGAGGGGTCGTTACTTTCCCAACCGTTTCTTGGTTTGGGTGTTGGGTAGGTGTTGTTAGTCGAATCCGAATAGCTAAGATGAGCGATTCTTTTATCATGACAAGATAGGTAAATTTTAAGGGGATTTAGGGGATTACTTCGATTCAAGATGCAGTACCCCTGAAAAAAAATAAAATCAAAATCTTTAGCCTACTTCAAGGCTGAATTCGAAATAACCCATTCTGATAATCCAGCGCATCAAAACCGTTACGCCAAATGTTACTTATCCAATTCTTTAAATGGGGATTATTCTCCCCTAATACTTAATTTCGAATACTTTTCAACCAATCTACAAACAATTAGCATATACTGTATGTGAATGACCATGTATAATTTTGCTTTAAAAAGGTTATTAAGCTAGTTGGCTGCATATAAAGGGTGGGTCAAGTATAAGTTTCTTTTTAAAAATGCAATAAAATGAACAAAATTATGGCTTTATTAGTAAGAGCAAACATTCCCATTAATTATGGAACACAACGTCGTCGTCGTCGTCCAAGTGGCTGGCTTCGCAGTAGCGCATTCTGTCACTCCAATTTTCCAAGAACTGGTTCATGGTTTCGGGTTGTAGCTCACAGATTGCTTGGATGATATTGGCCGTAAGTGCTTGAAGCGTTTCCGGATTCTTGGCATAACTCGGCCCTTCACGGTTCCCCCAAAAAAAATTCCAAAGGGAATCGCAGCTCCGAGGCGGCCAATTGACATCACCAAGACGGCTGATAACACGATTTGGGAATTTAGTGCGCAAAAGATCGATTGTGGTATGGGCTGTCTGACATGGCGCGCCATCCTGCATGTACCAGCGGTCATCCAAATCCATGTCTTCAATTTCAGTACAAAAAAAAAGAAGAAAGTCGGTTAACATGGTTCTGTAACGTCCGCCGTTGACCGAAACGTTGTTCCCAGCCCCATTTTCGAAGAAAAATGGTCCAATGATGCCACCACTCCACAATCCGCACCAAACTGTCACTCTCTGTGCATGCATTGGCTTCTCGAGAATAATGTGCTGGTTTTCCGAGCCCCAGATGCGGCAATTTTGTTTGTTAACGTAGCCGCCGAGATGAAAATGCGCCTCTTTAAAAAAAAAAAAAAAACGCGCTACACAGCACTCACTTTGTAAATAAGTTTTCAATATTTCCCAACATTGTTCAAGCGTAAAGCGACTCATTTCGTTTCCGCGGAGGTATGATACTGACTTTCTGGCAAGATTTCTAGCAGAAAACAGCTGTCAGTATCAAAATAACCTATGATTTAAAAAGAAACCACTATACATGGCCCACCCGTTATGATGAAAACATTTTACGAACCTCCTTATAATATAGAAGGAGAAGTCTATATTATTATTAATTATTCTGACATACTATATAATAAAGTAATTTAAATACGTATCTATTTTAAATTAACAATGACAGCACAAATTAATATCATAACAGAAAAATGAATCCATAAAGCAATGGGTGCACGCACGCAAGCAGCACGCATAACTAAATACATATTCTTCTATACTACTCGTCGTGCGTTATTGTAGACACAATTTCAAAGCTCAATATCAGTATACCATATAATAATCTTGATTACGATTTCAATTAAACAGCTATCCATCTCAATTATTATTGATGACAATTTATTAATAAGTTTTGCGTGCGTCTATATTAAATTCTTTAACCAGAAAAATAAATAAAAAGATTTACTTTACTTGCATTTTTTGTTATAATAGAGTGCTTTAACCTTTTATATTTATATCTCAAGGATGTTATATACTCAATCAATGTTTTTTCTGTTTTGTCATAATTTTAGGTCTGAAGAAATAAATAGATAATTAGATGGGTACTGATAAACAGATTTATATTATTTATAGTGATGAACTATTTATACAATAATTTTACATAATTTATCAGTTGACAGATGACTGATGACCGCTACTTTATAGATTTTTAAAATCGAGCCCAAGAGCCAAAGATAACGCATGATAATGAAATAATAAAATAGAATTAAGTTGGTATCCTGGTTCGGCTTTCATATTTACTTAAAAAAATATAAATTTTTTTCCCAACCTTAAACATTGAAAGCATTGAAGGTGTTGTGGGAAAAAGGACCCAAAGAGGCAGTTAAAATCCTTGGAATCTGCAAAGCGGGCCACCCAAGTTACTCTTTTCCAAAGTAATGCTGGCCTAGATCATATACCTATTTATATGTAAAAGAAGAAATACGTTTAAAAGTGACATAATGCCATAAAGTTTTTTTTTTCCATGGGTTAAAACTTTCAAAAGGCTCTATCAGGACCGAAAAAAGCGTGCTCATAGGATTGTGAGGTTCTTACTTCACTAAAAACAACGGAATTATCACAATGGGCCAACAATTGGTCTAAGTGTGTCGGTTCTCCGCCGACAGCCACTTCAACTTAAAACCACCTCCTCCTCCCGATTGCAACTAAGTTGAAACTTATCTAGCAATTTATTTTTAACGAAGTTATACAACGTGTTGCAGGTAACTTTTCGGTGTAAGTTCCTGCGTATACCGCGATTTTTAAAGCGGTTTCTCGTTTACCGCACCAAGTCAGAAGGTTTTGTCCTTCGCAAGCTGCGCGGCGCACTAAATTAATCTCGTCAAGAATGAATTTCGATAATCGTACTATTAGCGTGTTCTAAAACCCGTGTTCTGTTTCGCGAAAAAGAATTTATTTCATTTCGTACCGTGGGGATTCCAAGATCCCTGTGTAGATAAATTACTATCGCGAGTACAACCCCAGAGTTGTATACCAAAGGTCCAGACAGGCTTAAGTACCTCTCTGTATAAAATCAGCTTTTTTTCTAAATTAAGTTTAAGAGTGTTTACCGAGTAACCAGTACATTTCTCTGAGTTTAATGTTTAATTCTTCGCATTTCTTTTTTACATGCGGCTTCGATTTTAATTTCGCATCTAGAGTCATTCCGAGATATTTTGCATAATTTGCAAAAATGGAATTCGAGTTGTATTTACAAATACAGGTAATTTATCGATTTTCTTAAAATCCACGTGGACTGATTTTGTTTCTTTGAGCGCTATCCGCCATGTTTTTGTCCATTCATTGAAATTATTAAGTGCGTTTTGTAATTTTATTGTAGCTTCGTTGATTGTTTTGCCCACTGCTTGTATTGCAGTGTCGTCAACAAACTTGGCTACAATAGTTTCTTCTGTTTGAGGTATATGGCGTGTGAATAAAAGGTACAAAATTGGACCTAGAACACTTCCTTGTGGTACCCCCGCTACTATTTCTGTGAAATTAGAATACTCATTTCTATGTCTCACACGAAAGAGTCTATTCTCCAAATATTGCTTGAAAATCGTATAAAGTCCATCAAGTAGAACTTGTCTTAATTTGAATTTGAGGCCTTCGTGTAAGACCTTATCAAAGGCTTGCGACACGTCTAAGAAGACTGCCGAACAAATTTTCTTTTTTTCAAAAGCTTTCTCGATGACGTCGGTTATTCTATGCACTTGGTCAATGCACTTGGTCAATTGTCGAGAACTTACTTCTAAAACTGAACTGATATTCAGGTATTAAGCTATTATTGGCTGTAGACGCAGTAGTAATATTCTCTCAAAAACTTTAGATATTGCAGGAAGAAGTGAAATGGGTCTATGATATTTCTTTTCATGCGATGGTTTACCTGGTTTCAGAACCATTATAACTTCAGCAACTTTCCATTGTCTCGGGACGTACTCAAGCCTTAGAGCGGCATTTATTATATAAAGGAGGTTTATTATTCCTTTACGAGGAAGCATTTTAAGAATTTCTATGCCGTAATTAGATCATATCCCGGAGCCTTCTTGGACTTCAGCTTTTTTATTTCTCTGTTTAACTCACTAAACGTAACATTTCTTGTTATGTACTTTTCACTTGGGGTAACATTCACATTAATATTTTCATTGAGTGTTTGTCCATCGAATGGCTTAAAATGCCATAAAGGTGTAATGTCACTTTAGAAAAAAGACAAGAGGCCATATTCACGAATATGGCCTTATTTCACTTAGTTAAAGTGTCATTTTAAAATATGGCCTTATAGCACTGTATTTAATTAATTTATGTATCATGATGATGCCTTTTTTTCTAGACAGCGAAGCACAAAATAGTAAAGAATGCCAAAAGAAAGTACCTACCAAAATTTGGAACGATGAATAGTGTGGATAAAAGAGCTTCGAGAAGGAGAAAAGCATTTTTCAGAGTTTTTTTTTTATATGGTTCAAGTCGAAGGTATTTTGATCATTTGCTAAACCAAGCATTGTAGTTGAAGGAGTTCATTTACACTAAACCGAATAAATTTCGTCAGTAGGTTAAGTATCTTTTCTGAAGACTATAGTACAATGAGAGCCATTGGCCTGATTGCAAATAAGAAAAATGTTCTAAATTAATTTAAAGATATTTATAAAGTTGACATTTTTATTGTCTCAGCTGCAGATACATACATATGTATATCGACATGCGTATACCTATATATACCCACACTTAAGCTTTTCCATCATGACTAAATTCAGTTTGCGTAAAATAACACTATTAATCACACATTCAATCCAGAGAGATTAGATTGTATCGCTGTCACATACCTTACACACATATCTCTGACAAATTTATGTTGACTCATTTTGTTGTTGATGTTTATCCTGTTTGTTCATTTGTGCTCCAATTTTTTCATTCTCTAAAGAATTTTCATATAAAACAAAAAAAAAAAAAACAAAAAAACTTTGCAGGCTTTACAATATTATTCCACTGTGTCACTATAGGCCAATCAGCATTTTCAAATGAGCAAATATGAAGCGAACAAATTAGCTGCTGGTATATACATATATGTAAGTATTTACAATGAGTTATGATATTGTCCTATACAAATATACATTCAACATATATGTATGTTCATTCTTAATACTCCTCCCGTACCTGACTTCCTTTTATGTTTCAAACTCTTTAGGGACACACAGTGCTGGACTATATCTATAGACTAAAACGGACCATACACAAAAGACACATGTGTTGAATGTTCATTGAAGAGCAACGAACAACAAGTTGTAGAAATAATAAAATTCTACACCCCGACTACATTCAACTTTTACCAAAACGAACAATTTTGCGTTAGAAAATGTGTCGTATCTATGCGGGCGTCCTTAAGGGACTCTATACTGTATACGTAGCCTAATCCGATCCTGTAGACCCACACTCACGAAATGGTGCTTCAGGGATACTACTTGAAGCCGAAACAAAAAGTAAAAGGGAAAATGTGACACTAAGGCGGAAAACCACTTGACATTTATTTGGATTAAAACACCATCTGTCGGGTCGCTTGCTTTAATGTTTTGGTTATTGGGTCGCCTGAAAGAAGAAACTCCTTGGGTACTTTTTATTTGTATTTGCCACCTCCTGATTGCATACAAATACAATGTGTGTGTGTACGTGTGCACTCTGATGGACATAAATTACTGAGATAAAATCGTCAAAACTTGAAGAAATAAAAAAAAATAAAAAAAAAGGAAATACAACCGAATATGGAGGCGAGTGTTTTTTGTTCAGTTTTTTTTTTTTTTTTTTTTTTGTATTAGCCGTTGGCGATTTAGATTTCCGAAGAAGTTGTATATGTCTTGATGGCTTTTCAACGAAAAACAAGTTGCTGTATTCCTAAAATGTATCTCTATTTTATGTTCGCCCTCAAGAATAATGTTGTCATCTTCTTCGTTGTCCTCATCGCCTTGGCATGACATGAAAACGAAAAAGTTTAATGAAACTTCGTAAACACTTTGTTATCCATTAACACGTAATTAAAAACATTCAATAGCACACACAAAAATCATCTTCAAATCGATTGCTGAAAGAAGGAATTAGGGTGGGTTTTTTGGGGTACATTAAAGTTTTTTTCCTCACCTTTTTATCGCATTCGTGTGTTGTATTAGAGACGAAATAATATTCTTTTGGAAAAGTTCAAAACGATTATGCAGCGATAATATCTGTGTTTTTTTAATTTTCATTTTTTTCTTCCATCTTAAATTTTTCATATGAGCGACAGCGATTTTGGGTATATTTTTATGAATTCGTTTTGTTTTCTTTCACATGATGATGGGCACGCAGTTTAGGTATTTTTTTTTTATTCTTCCTAAATATGGGAGTTTATCTTAGAGTTGGATCAAGTTAAAGCCAGGCAAGACAATTAATAATGTTAGTTTTTATCAGAAGACCAATCTTATGCCTTCAAATTCTTCATCTAAAAAACACATCAACGACGTTTAAATATCTCTAAAATAAAAAAAGAAATGACCAGAAGTCAGCTCTCCGAGTGTAATGACCTTTAAAATTATCTTGAACTGATTTTGATGGGTATAAAGGGTTTAGTGATTTCTTGAGATTTTTTTTTTAAGTTTTTTAAGTTGTAATGGATGCATATAGATATGCAGTTATCTGATATTATATGCATTCAAAAACGATGATGAGAAGATAGCTTATTTTAAATCTTAAAACTCCTTTAAATTAGTCCCAGGAAATTATGGTAAATTAAATATTGGAAATAATATATATAGAGCGTTAATTCATTCGTAAAAAAAATTAAATTAATTTTTTATGTAAATAGATGCTGAAAGTATCAATTGCAGCTTGACTTTAACGTTCTTACAAAACTCAAGTTTCCCATGGATAAACAGTAAAAAGTTTACCGATTATAAATTTGTGCAATTTAGAAAACTGGGTCGACTATAATCTTAAAAAAAGTATAAAACAAGTGTTAACTAAGTAAAAAAGTAATTCGTGAACTTTCGAAACTTCCAAAACACCAAAAAAATTAATATTATTAAATATACATATAGGTAAGTCACCGACATTTTATGATTGGAATTGATCGTCTCTGAGTCATCACAGCGAGGCTGCTAATGTTATGTTTTAGAAGCCATTTTGAAAAACGAGTTCTTACAAATAACTCGAGGAGGACTCATCATATAAAAAAAATTATTAAATTCTTTCTGATGGGAAATTTAATTATCTCTTTTTTGTACATATACAACAATTTTTTCTAGAATTTATATTTTTATAGTTATAGCAATAATTATGAAGAAAAAAAAAAAAAACTTAAAAGCATACTTTTAGGCGCTTTAAATCTGAAAATGTAAATCCTATAAAAAATTGCATTAAGAACAAAAAAAAAAAGACAATTAAATTTCCTCTAAGAAAGGTTTTGTCAATTTTTTTTGTGAGATGAGTCGTTCTTGGGATATTGCTCAAGATGTGATCAGCCATCAGCTCATGGGGCTTGATTCTTCTATGTCTCCGAACCTTGTCTAGAACATTTAAAACAGTCTCTCTTTTGGGATTAAAATGATTTTGAAGTCGGTGATTCCCAACTAACAATTTAACTTGTTGTAGGGTTAATGCAAGCTATTTTCTGGCTTGTATAGTAATAAAAGAAGGCCTTATACAAAACATTTTGGCGCACATTACAGAAGCTATTTAACTCCCTTAAGACCTTTAATCACAAGTGTTATGCAATTAAATAACTTTCCGCGAACAGTTTTATGAATGCCTTATGAAGGACAAATAGACTCCGATAAGACCTTCACTTGCGGGTACTATGCAAAGAAAAATAGCTTGCATTGGATGTTTCATTAAGGCCTTATACCAACTATAAAATGAAGTTGTATTAGAAAAAAGAAAAGTGTTTGCCCTTCCAAATTAATTTTTATTATTTATATTTTATCTATATTTTTCTATTTCCTAGGGGGATTTTGGACTGCTTTTTATTTATTCTGAAATATATAGAATTTAAATTAATTTTAAAAAAACCTACTTTTACTTACATGATTTTTCGAGATTTGAACTCACGTCCCTCTGATTACTGGTCCAGCACTCAACCAACTACGCCAATCCACAACTCAAATGGGGAGTGGAAAATTGGTAATCAGTTGAATCTTAAGGTATTTGCTTTAGAAACATATGCTTTGAAGTAATACATTCAAAATTGTAGCATATTTTAAAATAGTTTGTCTCATTCTCTCTCTAATTGAATGAGCTTTACAAACAAATATACCTAGGCATATGTTATAGTAAATGGTAACAAAATGCACGAGCTAAACACTTATAAGTTTGCTATTGACAAAATGCACAAGCTATATCTACGCACTTGTGTAAGTTTACTATTAACAAAATACGCAAGCTAAACCTACACTTGTGTAAGTTTGCTATTAACAAAATACACAAGCTATATCTACGAAATTGTGTCAGTTTGCTATTAACAAAATACGCAAGCTATACCTACACTTGTGTAAGTTTGCTATTAACAAAATACACAAGCTATATCTACGCACTTGTGTAAGTTTGCTATTAACAAAATACGCAAGCTAAACCTACACTTGTGTAAGTTTGCTATTGACAAAATACACAAGCTATATCTACGCACTTGTGTAAGTTTGCTATTAACAAAATACGCAAGCTATACCTACACTTGTGTAAGTTTGCTATTAACAAAATGTGCAAGCTATACCTAACATTTGTGAAAGTTTGGTTTGAACAAAATGCAAATGATATTTAGACTAGATTTTAGATAAAGACAATTTAATATATAAGTTCGCTAAAAAAATATTAATGCAGCTTTACATTGTTACATTTTTCATCAGTAAAGATTCGGTTCTCCGAAATTATGTAGGTAATAATAATGTCAGCTTTTCATGAGTCGATTTTTGACTTGCAGCAAGTCGCCCCTTTGAATCATGCTACTCGGTGCGGCGCACAGCTACAGCATTTACCACAATATCTTTTGATGATTAAAATCGCACCGACAAAAACCATCAATTTATTACATAAACAATATTCAAATTAAAAAGAAAAAATCCGCACGGCAAAAATCGACTCGTGAAAAGCCGGCAAATCACAGACTAAAATCGAAATTTTCATACATATGGCTTTATTAAGTAAGTCATATAGAAGATGTTTGTTATGACTTTCAGCTAAATGCTTTATGTAAGCTATTAATTTTTTCTAACTTCGGGAGGCTTTTAACAGGTCTTAAGTAAGCTCCATCGGAATAGTTTTCTATAGAACTAATTTTTGAAGGTCCTAAACAAGCTATTTAAATTGCTTTGCATAATAAAGCATAATAAAAATACTATGCGAGCTATAGCTTTCCAAATTTTAAAAACTGGACCTACTACAAGTTAAATTGTTAGTTGGGTTGTGTGATACAACGTGTTTTCTAAACACTTCTGTAACCATTTCTGTTTTTAGTTCTTAGGTCATTATGTAAGTCGCTATTTCTTATATACCAAGGGGTATTTATTATTCGACTAAGGACTTGATTTGGGAATTTTTGCCTAACAGTTAAATGCCTTAAGTCCAAACAAGTACTTGGGTGTATATAGCATTATTTTGTTCTGGATAATATAGCCCAGTTGTTCTTACTAAATAACCAATACCTATGTCTATATTTCCGAATTGTTTTTTTTCTTTTCTTTTTGATGTTCTCTTTCCATTTTAGCTTGACATCCAAAGTTATTCCCAGGTTTTTGTTTTTGGCAGGTTTGACGTAAGGAACAAATTTACTGTTGATAAGAATTAGAATTAATAATCTTTTTGTTTGTAAAGTTTATATATGAGTTTATTTTGTTTAATTAAGTTTGATAAGCAATTGTTGCGTCCAATCGCTTACTTTATCGGTTGCATTTTTGCATTTTTTCTGTACCTTTAACAATGCATTAAAATGACAGTATATTATCTGCAAAGGTGGCCATGATAGCAGGTCAACAGTCCAATGGAATATAACTATGTTATAAGAAATACAGTATTGGTTCTAGGACACTTCCTTGTGGTGCTTCAATTTTATTAAGTTCCAAATACTTATGCTCGCACCGCGTACTCTAAAGAGTTAGTCGTTAATGATCGGAACTGTCTTGAAGAATCGTTTTAGTTTATACTCAAGTCCTTTAAGTATGGGTATTAATGCCGATACAAAAAGACAATAACTCCCGCGGGTCTTAATGATTTTTTGTGGTGGGTCTTATTGCCACTCCAAAAAGAAAAAAAGCCCACAGGTGTTATTTCACCTTAAAACCCACGGGCTTTATTTCCGCGGGTATTATTATATTACACTGCACCGTATTTTTATGTGGCAAATTGCCTCTAAAATAAGTTTGTAGAACGAATTTTTCTCTAAAACAAACGATTAGCATGACCTTTGACCTAGACTATCTGTAACAGACTCAGCGGTCATCAGATTGGGGTGAAGAACCCTCTCAGCTTAGAAAGATTCAAATTTCCAATATTCATGCACTTAATTTCAGCACTAAACTTATTTATTCCTTGTAAAAAAAATCACGAGCAAATTAATTGAAACTTAAGAAGAAGTATTCAAGAAAATACGAGTATTTTGTGATAGGTTCCCAATTAAAAACATTTTTAGTCGATTAGAGCTTATTTTAATGTGAGCCCGGTCCAGTTTCTGCATTTGATTAAAAAGTATACATATAGTGCAACCTTTCTATAAACAAAACACCTATAAACTTGTATGAGATGTAACGAGGGATAACATAGTTAAAAGTTTTAAATAAAAATAAACACACAAAATACAATTTTATTTTAATTTTATTTTAAGCCCAATTTAACAGTCCCACCACTCTTTATTTTATATTCAGCCAAATAATGGCTCATAAAAAATACATAACGGAATTCTTACCATCTAATATCTTCATAAAAAGAAAAAGAAAAAGAAAAAAAGAAACAAGCGAAAAAATATAAACCAACGAAAATAAATAAATGCCGTCGTCCTTATTTTTAGGATATATACTCAAATATGGTTTATGCTCACGATGTGATTATTTTAATAATAAAAACCAAACGGTAGCTAAGATAATGACTAAAAATATAATTTTGTTTTTAAATATTTTAAAATGAATTTGAACTTTGCTCAATAAAATTGCAGAAACTGTTACGACGCACGACTTAAAGCTTACTATGGAATTCATAGTGGAAATGTAAATCCATTGCGAGTTTTTCATTCCCCGACTTACTGCCTTAACACAATAGAATCCTGCAACTGGAACTGGAGTTGCAGCTGCTACAGCTGTGAAAAAGTGTCGTACGTGCTATTATTTTACGTGCCCATAATGCAGCTATACAACTTTTTGTATATTTTAAAGAAAACAAAAACAATCACGAGCTTATTATCCACTTTTTTACTTTCGATATTTTTCTTATAATTAATTTTTTTCTTAATACAAATTGAAACGTGAAAAGTACTGCACGTGAAAAGTTAAAAGTTGGTGAATTCTTGCATCAGCAGCTCCGTTTGCAGCTGAGTTTCGTTGTGTTCATAACATTGACTTTGTGTGTATTAAATATTTTGACAGCTATTTCAGCTGCAGTTCCGTTTCCATTCTGTTCAGGCAGTTAGTTTCAAACAAATAAGTCAAAATAAGAGCTGTATTTTAATAAAGCTCTTTTTGTATATTTCTCGTATACAGGGTGGGCCAAGTACTTCTTTTTATAAATTAAATTTTTTTCATGTACATATTACGGTTTTATTAGTAATAGTAAACATTTCCATGAATTATGGAACACAACGTCGTTCAAGTGGCTGCCTCGGCTGGTTTAGCAATCGCGCATTCTGTCACTCCAATTTTTCAAGACCTCGTTGATGGTTTAGGGCTGTAGCTCACGGATTAGTTGGATGATATTGACCTTAAGTGCTTGAATCGTTTCCAGATTGTTGGCATAACATCGGTCCTTCACGGTTCCTCACAAAAAAAGTCCAAATGGGTCAAATCGCAGCTCCGAGGCGGCCAATTGACATTACCAAGACGGCTGATAACACGATTTGGGAATTTGGTGCGCAAAAGATCGATTGTGGCATGGGGCACCATCATGCATGAACCAGAGGTCGTCCAAATCCATGTGTTCAATTTCAGTAAAAGTTGGTTAACATGGCTCTGTAATGCCCACCGTTGACTGAAACGTTTTCGAAGAAAAATGGCTCAAACGTTTTTTTTTACATTTAAAGAAACATTCATTCAATTGTTTTTTTTTTTAAGAGATTTATTTTATTTATTATTGATATACATAGTTACCAATTATATTTAATACAACCTTATAATAGAACTCGACACATTTTTATCTCTAATTCATTTTGTTTAGATTACAATTAAAAATGTACAATTATTAAAATAAATTTATGATGTGTTATAATTTTGTTATATTAATTCATTTTATTTATAAATATTAAAAACTTTAAGACTGTATTTTTGAAACCAAGTTTGCTGCTTTTGTTTGATTTAAAAAATAAATAAATACAATTTATTGTTCAAAAAAAAAAAAACTTTAACAAAAACTATGCAAGATTATCCAAGCCCAAAATATTTACAAGCTTACTCCAAACCTTATTTTGTTATTCTATACTAATTACAAAATTGTTACTTATTTCTTTTCAGATAATTTTTCTGATTCAATTTGCTGATTTATATAGCTTTACCTCCTGGAAATTCAAGGTTTGTATTTTCCGAATATGTATTGTATTATTTTTTTTTTAATATTCCATGCTACTCCTGTGTATCCTGTTCTTGTACATTATAATATGTTAAACAAAATTAAATTATTATAAAAGGATTTCAAGCTTTGTGTAGCATGTTAATTCATTTTTTTTGCATTTATACTGGTTCATGCGTAGGTATACAATAGAATTGTTCAAGTAAATGTAGGTAGGTACATATAGTCATGTGACTCTTATAACGTTAATAATTTCAAAGTTCTATTAATAGAATCCTTAAAGTAATTACCCTAATTAATTATTTTCCAATGAAATTTTGTAGGGTGTTTTTTTATCTCTTTTTTTTAATATTTTATTTATGAAATACATAATTGATTCAAAATTTCGCGATAGTAATAAAAAAAAATATTTAAATAAAAATTATAGAGAATATTGCGAAGTGAAAATGAATTTAGTTATAACGGGTGATTTTTTAGTTGGTTTGGTTTTGGCAACACTGGTTTTGACAGCTGACGTGTGTTTAGTACCTTGTGTCACTGTCAAACAGCTTCAGTTTGGTTTGCAATTTAACCATGGATCGTCTTACAAATGAACAACGCTTGCAAATTATTGAATTTTACTATCAAAATTCGTGCTCGGTTCGAAATGTTCATCGCGCGCTGCTTCCATTTTATGGTCGGCTCATTTTTGGTTGAATGGGTACGTAAATAAGCAAAATTGCCGCATTTGGAGTGAAGATCAGCCAGAAGCATTGCAACAGCTACCAATGCATCCCGAAAAAGCCACTGTTTGGTGCGGTTTATGGGCCGGCGGCATTATTGGGCCATATTTCTTCAAAGATGATGCGAATCGCAGCGTTACTGTCAATGGTGAACGCTACCGAGCGATGATAACAAACTTTTTTTTGCCCGAAATGGAAGTTCTTGACTTGCGTGATATGTGGTTTCAACAAGACGGTGCCACATGCCACACAGCACGCGAAACAATGGCGCAATTGCGAGGCGAGTTTGGTGAACAGTTAATTTCACGTTTCGGGCCGGTCAATTGGCCGCCTAGATCGTGCGATTTGACACTATTAGATTATTTTTTGTGGGGGTATGTCAAGGCTAATGTCTATAGGGACAAGCCCGCTTCGATTGACGCACTGGAAGCCAACATCCATGCATTCATTCGTGAGATACCGGCCGATATGTGTGAAAGAGTATGCCAAAATTGGACTCAGCGGATGGGCTACCTGAGACGCAGCCGCGGTCAACATTTGCATGAAATTATCTTTAAACATTAAATTGCAAGGTTCAAACTATCGATTCAAATAAATATTTCATTCATTTTTTCGAACTTTTTGTGTTTTTTTTTTTTTTAAAGTTCTAAACCTCTTAAAAAATCACCCATTATTAAATGACCAAATGTTTACTTCCTATTTTAAGTATCGTACTTACTCTATATACTACGATATTTTTTTTTTTTATGAATTATAAAAAAGGCTTACTGTAACTGTTTTAGGATTGTTTAGTTAAGGTTTATTATAAGAAAATAATTTTTCGAGATTTTTGTTTTATAGATTTTGTCGTAGATCCTTTTAAAAAACATATGGTCTTATTAATAAACGTTGTCTAAATTTAAACAACTGTCCAAAATTAGAAAATGTGTTCAAAAACCTCGTTTATTGCTATCCTAACTTAGACACAAGAGTAGCTTGTCTTAACCGTGAATAATGTGATATTTATTTTTATTAAATAAAGCCTATTTTACACCAATTTGAAAATAGTTAGACAGTGTCTAAGTAGAAAAAAATCTAATAAAAACGACTGATAATGTATAAGTATTGTATTGTTTCTATCATAAATGTCCTTTATGCAGGTAAAGCTTATTTTTGAGAAAAATTAAAGCTATATGAATAGGAAATTTGAAAAAAATCGATTTCCCTTGTATGATACTTCAAGTTCGTCCTTAAAATATTAAAAAAATTTCAAAAAAAAAAAAAACAGAATTTTCAAATTTGGATACTATTTTTGTGTTTATCCTAATTCACCCTACACTTACATGTAAATATAGCTAAATTTTGAAAAATATCTAACGCTTACCCTAGTGATTCCGAAGCTCTCAAATAATTGCCTTTCAAATAGAAAAAAAAAATTTTTAAAATCGACCAATTTTTTTGTTACCACTTATTACCCTATAAATACCTTGGCGCAAAATTTTAAACGATTTAGTAAGATGTTAAGGCATTTTTTATCATATTAAAAATGCTTTAACATCTTACTAAATCGTTTAAAATTTTGCGCCCTTAATTTTAACTCCCGTTTTTTTTCTCAGAATTTTTCTGAAGAATTTTGTTCGTGTGATAACTGAGAATGCTGGGAAAGAAAATTTGAAATTTGATGTTTTTTGCCTATTTTACCCTAGGTAGGTATATGAATTTAATTTTAAAAATATCCTCAAAGTCTATCCTCTAAATATCATTTTTCAAAAACAAACAAAATGTATACAAATTGTATTTTTTTACCCCATTTCACCTTATATATGGGACAATTTTTAAATATGTTCATTGAGTCATAAAACCATCCCAAGTAAAACATTTTAAACACAAAAATATTTTTTTTAATCGAAATAGATTTTTGTTTTCCCCAATTTTACCCTATAAAAAGTTGAATTATTTCTTTCCTCATTATTTAAAAAAAAAAGAATCCATCATCGTATAGTGTTCATTTTATTTAAAATTTTTTTTAAGTTATGATTCTTAGCAAGTTGAACTAGCCATAGTCGTGCTTTTTATTTTTCAATCATATGCAAAGTGTGTTTTGCCGCAATTCTTTTAGTGTTTTGCGCTTTGTTGTGATTCAAAAAGGAAAAAAAAAAAAGATTACAATAATTGTCTCAAGTTTTCTCACGGTAGATTTCAAGAATCCTGGCAGACATACAAATTATATGTACGTCCATTTAAAACACCGTTAAAACGATAAAAACCAAGATGATTTCTTCCATCATTCCGAACATATGTCTTATCTTCGAGGAAAAAAAAATGTCTGTTCTTACGTATAACAATTTGTATACTTTAAATTTATGTCCCTGTTCCAAATAATGCAAGAAAAATTTATGAATTAAAAAAATAAATTGTGCCATTTGTTTGGTTTCTTTGTGTGATGAATATTGCAAGCGTGTCATGCAAGCAAATCATAAAGCAAACGCATACATTGCATGGCAAATAGATTTATTTTTTTTTTTGTCAAACTGTTCTTTTTTCCATATACCTACCTATGTATGTAGGTACATAGTATAAATGTCATGTTGAAGAATAAATCCAGGGACAAAAATGTCCTTGTTTCATGTGCATGTGTGCATTTAAATGAATATGAAATATAATATTTGAATGCAATTCAAAACGTGTAAGAATTTATTACTGAGATAAAGTGTAAATAGTTGTACATATTAAGTAAATTATTAATTACAGTTGAAAACAGCAATGTCCGTGGATGATGATTTAAATTTTTCATTTAAAGCTTTTAGGTTTGTTTTCAATGTGTATTTTCATATTTAAAATAAAAAATCAAAACAAGACACGAAGTAAACAAAGTTATATCGAAAACTTGGGTAAATCCAGCAAATTCAAGTAGGTATCAAAAATCTTCGGAAGAGTATAGCTTGATTTAAATTTTGTTCCCCTCTGTGTTATTAATTTCTTACTTCAAATTGTTGTTTTAATGATTAGTCCAGTAATTGAAACAATTGAACTTCAAAAAAGTCGCCTACGATATGAACTCTGAGAAGAATTTCAGAAAGGGGACAAAAACCCCGAAAACGGTTTTTTCTGAAAATCTCCTCAATGGACACTTTTACAAAAAAAATTGAAATCAGTTTTTGTAGCTTGAAAAATTTTCTACAAACAATATCTTAAATATTTTTTCGGTAAATGCAACAGGTGTCGAGATAATTTAGTTTTACAATTTACAATAAATGACATAGAATGGGTAATGTTAAACAAAAATCCTTTCTCTCCCGGAACTTGGTAAAATCATCGCATTTATTGTAGTATTTAAAAAGTCCATATTCCAAATCTAGAATTTTTTGTAAGACAGAAATTTTTTACAAGAAGGCTTCCTCGGATCTTCATACAGGGTCATTCATTTTTCGATTTCGAAAGTAAAGCTAAATTAAACACACATAGCGATACATTTTTTTATGAAATTTGATTTTACTATAAAGTTTGAACTTTGCCATGCCATTAAGTGTGAAAAACAATATCATTCAAATGGCCGCCACGGGAATATTCGTAGCATGCGATTATTTTGAGGTAATTTTTAACCACTTTTCCACACATTTGGCGATATCTACGCCATAACTTGAGTAATGTTGGTTTTTAATGCGCCTAGAGTTCGGGGATTATTCGCGTAAACACGGTCTTTTGCATAGCCCCAAAGAAAAACATCTAACGGTGTCAAATCGCATGATCCAATTGACGTCTCCAAAACGTGAAATTACGCGACCAGGAAACTTCTCACGCAATAAAGCCATAATTGGCCGTGTTGTGTGGCTTGTTGCTCTGTCTTGTTAGAACCACATATCGTCCAAGTCATGATCTTTAATCGCCGGCCAAAAAAAATCGGTTATCATTCGAGCATATCGCTCCGAATTGACTAACCATCTGCTTGCGATTGCTTGCGTAGTGGGTCGATTATGACGACCATAATCATCGCGTGATGCGCGAAAAGTCGCTACGTTTGAATCACCACTTTTGTAGTAAGTTTTAATAATTTTAACGTGTTGTTCGATTTTTAAGCGATGCATTATCGTAAATGGCAAACATTCAACTAATATTATGACACTTCAAATGACAGCTAAATTTGACAGGTATCAAATGCCAGCTTGAAACCACGAAATGAATGACTCGTTACTTCTAATTCAATCAAGCTTTGTTACTTCTGCTGCTGTCATAAGAAGCGTTTTCATCTCAAATGGCTTTGCTTTTTTTTGGAATTTTTAACTGCCTTACTTACTTCTTCGACATGTATCATAAGTTGAAGTTATTTGGAAAATATAGCCGGAAAAACTATTGTTTAAATTCCGTCACAGTAAAATTATCATTAATTTTTGAGCAAATTACAAAAAAAGTTATGTACATTAATAATGTTTTCGACGGCACTGGTGCAGTATGAAGTGCAGTGGTTGTTTGGTGCATTACACTACTTTAACTTGGAAAGGACTATTAATATTTCGGAATGTTGCCATTATTAATTGGAAACCCTATACTTCATCGATCAAACTTAAGTTTTTGACAAATTCGAGGGTAGGCAAATACAGTAGATTAATATCTTTAATACATTTAAAAAAAATTATTCGCTTTATGTTTTTGTTTAATTTTCGGTAAGAGAATAGACCAAGATAAATTTTAAAACTCCCATTTCTTTACTTAAAGGCTTTTCAATATTTGGCATTTCACGAAATTCCTAACTTTTCAATTTGAAAAACAAAAATTATAGATTTTATACACAAATAGACGTAGTCGACAAATTTCTTGGAATATAGGTATACATTTATATAAATTTATGTAGGTACATTTTGACAGCTTGCTTAACGGATACTAAAGTCTATTGTCTAGACACATTGTCCACTGGTTTGGTCGTTGTCGCCAACGACGAAAATAACAACAACATCGACGACAACAACGACGACGACGACGATGGCATCAGCAATATGGTGAGGTAAAAAATAATGTCGCATGCCAATGATTTTATAGTTTTCTTGTGGCTTGAACCCCTATATGTGGTACCTTCATATATGTATGTATATTGCAGCATAGTAAGTTAACCACATTAGTGGCAGTGGGTGCAGTGTACTGGTACTCCAACATCATCATCCAATGCGGACGGTTACAAACGAGACAACCAAGACCATACCAACGAATAAAATATGAAATTCCATTAGAACAAAATATTGTGGCAGAGCACCTTTAACCAACCAAACAGTCAAAGTGATTCTCTGGTTAGTATAATGTTCGTCTATAGGTACGATATCAAGAAGCATCCCTGCCCTGCCGACCGCCTCGCCTCTTAGAAAAGGTTCATACTCATATATTATTATAATCTTGCAGCACAAATAGTCCACACGTCGCGTCGTCATCGTCATCGTCGTCGTGTTGTCGTATCAAATAACAAACACACTTACAATATGGACCACATTAAATGTGAGTTGTGATGTTTCTTCAATCCGGGTTGAAAAAAGCATCTAATCATTCTGGAGGAGAACGAGTGTTGTAGATTAATATTATTATTATTATTTTCTGCATCCAAAGGCAGTTAGGATCATCCTAGCATTAGATGAAAGATTTTCTTGCGCAATTCTGAAAAGTAGCTGTGTAACTCGACTGACGCTGCTGTAATAATCTGCAGAGGACTGTAAAATAAATAAAATGCACAACTAAATCACACGAATTTACTCTTGTGTTTTAAGACTTAACTTGGCTTAATATTGAGGACATTAAATAGTTTAAATAGTTACATTATTTATGGAAAAGTGTGAATAGTAAAAAAAATAGTACAAAATGTATAGAAAAGTAAATAAAATTAAAAAAAATAAATAAATTCCTGTCGCTGTCCCATTAGTCTAAGTGAAAATTTGTAAGCTTATTTTAGAGACACATCAATATTTATAAGACACGGACTTATCGCCCAAAGATTTCTCGGGCATCTTCGTCCTGCTAAGAAGCGATCTTAACCAGCTCGAATGCCCTACTACTTAATTTTTTTTTGTTTAACTAACTAAAATCTATTGTTTTTAATATAAGCACCCCGAAGAATTTATGGAAATACGGACCACCAAAATTCTACAAATTCCAATCACGGCACTCGAATGATGGCACTAAAAATTCGAATAAAGTTTTCAGTAGCAGTTTATAGATTCAATTGGTCGCCATTTGGCCAACACATTTTTTTTTAAGTATGTTAACTAAAATGTTTTAATGTAGTAAACTGTATATATAAAGATAAAATACAAAAAGTGGGCGTGGTAATAGGTGGATTTTTATTAAAAAAAACTAAATATATCATGGTTTTGCCTCAAGAGAGATTTACTATAAATTTTCAGCCTTCTAAGAATTATATATATGTAATCATAAGGATAAATTTGTAATAAAAAAAGTGGGCGTGGTAGTAGGCGGGACAAAAAAACTATGTTGTTGTTTTTTTTCCGTGGGTTTATGTTAAAACCTTCAAAAGGCTCTATGTGGACCGAAAATGGCGTGCTAATAGGAGTTTGAGATTCTTACTTCACTAATGGGCCAACAATTGGTCTAAGTGTGTCGGTTCTCGTCGACAGCCACTTCAACCTAAAACCACCTCCTCCTCCCGATTGCAACTAAGTTGAAACTTATTTAGCAATTTATTTTTAATGAAGTTATACAACGTGTTGCAGTTAACTTTCCGCTGGTAGTTCCTGCGTATACCGCGAATTTTAAAGCGGTTTCCCGTTTACCGCACCAAGTCAGAAGGTTTTGTCCTTCGCAAGCGGCGGCGCATTAAATTTGTCTCGTCAGGAATTTCGATAATCGTACTATTCTATTCGTATTCTAAAATCCGTGTTCTATGCTTTTGCGCAAAAAAATTTATTTCATTTCGTGCCGTGGGGATTCATAGATCCCTGTGTAGATCTTTGTTTCTAATATACCACGGCGCATTAACAAATGATCTAAGCAATTTATTTTCAGACGTTTGTAAGATATTTAAATTACTATCTACTACAATAAAATCAGCTTGTTTTCTAAATTAAGTTTAAGAGTGTTTACCGAGTAACCAGTACATTTCTCTGAGTTTAATGTTTAATTACTCGCATTTCTATTTTACATGCGGCTTCCATTTTAATTTCGCATCTAGAGTCATTCCGAGATATTTTGCATCATTTGCAAAAATGGAATTCGAGTTGTATTTACAAATACAGGTAATTTATCGATTTTCTTAAAGTCCACGTGGACTGATTTTGTTTCGCTGAGCGCTATCCGCCATGTTTTTGTCCATTCATTGAAATTATTAAGTGCGTTTTGTAATTTTATTGTAGCTTCGTTGATTGTTTTGCCCACTGCTTGTATTGCAGTGTCGTCAACAAACTTGGCTACAATAGTTTCTTCTGTTTGAGGTATATTGTGTGTGAATAAAAGGTACAAAATTAGACCTAGAACACTTCCTTGTGGTACCCTCGCCACTATTTCTTTGAAATCAGAATACTCATTTCCATGTCTCACACCAAAGAGTCTATTCTCCAAATATTGCTTGAAAATCGTGTATAAAGTCCAACAGGCAGAACTTGTCTTAATTTGATTTTGAGGCCTTCGTGTCAGACCTTATCAAAGGCTTGCAACACGTCTAAGAAGACTGCCGAACATATTTTTCTTTTCTTTAAAAGCTTTCTCGATGACGTCGGTGATTCTATGCACTTGGTCAATTGTCGAGTGCTTACTACTAAAACTGAACTGATGTTCAGGTATTAAGCATTTTTCTTCTATTGTTGGCTGTAGACATCAATGTTTTATGTTGAATTAAGCTAAAATAAAAAAATTTAATCTAATCTAATTAGGTTCAAAAAGGAAAACATTAAAATATGCGAAAGAAGTGGGCGTTTCTGTGGGCGGATTTTATTCAAATCACTTTTTAAACCATCTCGTCTTACTAATAAAGGAAACATTTTAAAATTTCATCGAAATTGGTTCAGTAATTTTCGAGTCTGACAAGCATTCACTCGTATAAATAGATAACACGAACATTTATTTTTATTTTTTAGCTTTAAAACAGAAAATAGAAAAAGAAAACGAATAGATATGTGAGTAGGTACATAAATCAATCGGTCTTCATTTAATGAGTTTGTACTTAGCTGGAGCTGGTATGAGGAAATGAAGGGTTGTTGCAAAACTAGAGAACTCCATTGCGCCGATAAATCCACATTATAATTATGTACATTTGCACATAAATGATACAGGATGAAAATTAATTTCAAATCTGATGGTTTTTCTTCGTCCTCACTCATGAGTCATGACATTACGCCTGCAAGTAATGCTATGCGAATTCAATTGAATAAATTTCTCTGGCTGACGAAAGTTTCTAACGCCAGCCGAGATGATTGTGATTATGTGATGTTACATTGTCTACCTATAGATATATAGATATATATGTAGATATGTTTATCTCCCAAGCATATATATAGTCGAACCGTTTTGCATTAATCGGGTGTATGCTCTTCTGATGGCCTGGCCTGTGTCTGAGCTAAACGTCAAGTCCATATTAAGAGAAACATTTTGTAAATGCCAGAAGGCAAGAAGGCGGTCAATTTAAATTAATTCTCTCTGACTGATTTTCGTAGTTTTATATGTACCTACATCACAAACGTATAGGTAGATACATCCATCCATATAATAAGAGTGCATTTTGAAGAACGAAAATCTTTACTAATTCTCCAGAGATATTATAATTTTATGTTCAAAAGTTATTTTAGAAAAATAATTGAATTTTGTATTCAATTATAATATGGTTTGCTAGATACTTATTGTGCATGTATAGATACAATACACATATACAATATAATAAAATTTCTAATTTAAAATTTGTTTGAAATAAAACATATTCCCAAACAAAGTGAATATAACTTTTGTTTGTTTGTTTGTTTTGGATATATTTTTGTTTTTAATTCTTTTTTGCATTAACTTTAACTTTATTGCAATTTTTTTATTTTTATTACTAATGTAGCTATAAAAACTACAAAGAATGATGAGAGTATATATATACGACCTCATTTTGCTTAGATAAATTGCTAAGCAATATGAAATAGTTTCCTCACTAATTGTTGGAAATATTTGGTAGATAATTATTGTAGGTTCTCTCTCCATTCCTGCAAAACTTTAACAACATGAATGGTTGAGAGTTTTAATTCACTATAGGTCCTGGTTCTCCACGAGCTGTTTGTTGTTCTATTGATTTTTTTTTAAGTCGATTAAAGAAGTTAATTATTATATAATTGACGTTTTTTTTTTAAGTCAACTTATACGAACATTTTCTGACTGCATTAACCTCTGATTTCAAAACATTATAGATTTCTTTCCAACATTTCTCACATTAAAGCTGAGTAAATGTTAATATTTTTGTGAAGCGGTGATAAAGAGAGCTTTCAAAATGTCGGGAACGATTTTCAAACAGATTGGACTACTTTTTAAAAATCAAAAACTATATTCGACTAGAGTCACCATATAGCCAATTATATATTTTTTTAAATTTTTAAAAATCACAATGCAAAAAAAAATTAAATGTTTGTTAAATAAAATGCACGCTTTGGTCGCATGAACCTGCTCTTATGTTTTAAAGTCCAAATATTTGAAAAAAACTTTTCGACTGATAAAAGATATAAATTAGATATGGGAGTCTATAACTACGCAATCTACAACATCTGATTTTTTTTTTTCAATAAATCCCAATAAATGAGAACAAAATTAAAAAAAAAACGTTTTTTTTTTAAATATTTTTTTTTTATAAATAAAATTTTGAAAATATTTTCGAGGAAAACAATAGGCACGCCACTTTATAGTATTTGTTAATGCGAAGTTGAAAAATTATTTTGAAAAAAAAAAAAATACCAATTTTCGAAATATAAAATTAAAACTTTTTTTTTTTTTTAAATCCAAATTTTATTTTTTTTTAAACTTTTGATATGAAATATCAAATGTATAAAACTTTTTTTTAAAATAAACAAAATGTAATTTTGGTATAAAGACTAAAACTTTTTGAAACATTCTCTATAAAAAAAAAAATCAAAATCAGTTGAACCGCTTTTGAGAAAATCAAGGGAAAAAAACGTTTCTATAAAATGTTAGCCTTTTTGTAAAAAGAATTACTGTATTTTTTATAAATTTTGAGAAAGTAAGATTTTCATTAATTGCTCAAAAATTGTACGAAAGGTACCGTTATTTCTGGTATTTAAAAAAAAAAACGTGCCCCAACAAACGCTTGGAACCAAGTTTTAAGAAAAAAGTGGGTCTCGTAATTCTGTCTGTCTGTCTGTCCGGCTGTAGCCTAAACGGGTGGATCGATTGTCTTTAAACTTGGTAACTAGCGTTTTTCGGGCATTCCCCCCAAACGTTTTTTTTTTTAAGACCAAAAATAATGGTTTTTTGATTGTCTCAAAAACGGTTCAACTGATTTTGATCAATTTTTTTTTACAATCATTTTATTATAAATAAAATATTAAAAATAAAATTAAAAAAAAAATTCTTTTTGAATTTAAAAAAATATTCTTTTTGAATTAAAAAAAAATTCTTTTTGAATTTAAAAAAAATTCTTTTTGAATTTAAAAAAAAATTCTTTTTGAATTTAAAAAAAATTTTTTTTTTGAATTTAAAAAAAAAATAAATTTTTTTTTTTTTGAGAACTTAATAATTCGAAAACGACTTGGTCGACTTTTATTAAACTGAGCACCCAGCAGTTTTTTGACATTATTATCTAGCAGATTTTAAATAAAATCTTTTCTTATAACCAAAAATAAAGGTACATTTGTTTAAAAACCGGTTTGGAAATCTCTTTTTTCTCAAAAAACGGCTCCTACGATTTTGATTAAATTTTTGTGTGAACTAATATCAGAATGATCTACGTTTAAAAATGGTACCTCTCATAGAACCATTTTTTGGGATTTTGACTGTCTCATTATCTGTTGAACCAATTTTAATTATTTTTTTTTTTACACAAAAGCCACTAATAAATTTGAATAATATTGCATATCCAAATTTTTAAAAAATCAAATTTTGGATTTAAAAAAAAAATTCAAACATTTTTATTTTTAAATTCGATATTTTGAAAATGCTTTATTCGTCCTATAAATTGCCTTCTATTCTTTGAATCTTGCTATATCTATTACCAGCAGAGTACCAGCCATCAAGAACAGAAAAGATATTGAATAATTTGATGATTTTCGTGAAATTTTTCATTTGTTTACAAAATTCTAGATAAAAATAATATAGACTTGAAATATTTGATTAATTTATAGGTTATCAATATGGTTTACCAACATTTGTTGCCTTTAAAGCACGTGTTTCAAGAGGTAAAGTAAGAGTTTGCACATTAATGAATCTCGCCGAAGCTTAAAAAAAATTAGAAGTATTTTCTGTGCCCTTTGTTTGTCTTGTTTTGTTTTAGTTTAAGAACTGCTAGAATGGTTTGGCTGCTCTGGTAATTTATCTTGACATTGGAATCACAGCGGACTAAGTCATATTTTATATAGAAAAATGTAAATAATTGTTGTACTTGAATTTGTTACACAAAAGTCATCCCCCCATCGTGGAAAGCTATCCACTGCACTAAGAAGAACTATGACAAAAGACACAAAATAAATAAATTTTTTTTTTTTTTTGTAGAATTTGTATCTTTGCAAAATCCTTTGTTTAGTTGTCTTTCGAACATTGTAATCAGTTTTTTTTTTTTTTTTTAATATAAATCGATCTCATGATCAATTTAAATTACAGTTAGCCCATAAAAAAAATAGTTCAATGAAAAACCTATTATAGACCTAGTATAGACATATCAATATTGGGTTTTATCTCAATATACCCACAGACATTTAGTCTCACATTTCCAATAATAACTTTTCTACTAAAATAATAAAACAATTCATTATACCTAATAACAAGTGTGAACCGGCAAGATATCATATTTCCTATAATTTATATTCTAAGACTTACAGTTGCACAGGATTAAGAAAAACTTTTCTGGTTCGTCTTATAAAAAATGATAAATCTCTTATTATATGTACTTGTTTGAAAGCTGATATTTTTGACGTCACCGATTTACAAATAATTTCACATAAAATACTAAATACACGTGTAATATGAAATATGTATTTATACACGAAGAATTCAATTCAATAAGCTTTATCCCTTTATGCGACATCCATATGCGATTCGTGTACAGTGACCTGGCGTGTTTCAAATGATACGAATATTGGAAAAAAATGTTAGCGGCAGATTGATTCGCTTGTGTCTTGTTGAAATATTTTTATAAAACACGCGTCAGATCATGTCGATATAAATATGAATAAAGCAATTGAT
Source organism: Epistrophe eligans (assembly GCA_951394125.1). Lineage (NCBI taxonomy): Eukaryota > Metazoa > Arthropoda > Insecta > Diptera > Syrphidae > Epistrophe > Epistrophe eligans. Next base: position 64,540,253 of record OX596029.1, on the reverse strand, counting down.
ATCTATATTGTTTATTTAATTCTTGGTGTGCGTCACACCCGTCGAACGCGACTCAATATTTGTGTAGCCTTACAAATGTATAGAACAATTAGTGTAACACGTATAGACTGTATATAACACTTGAAACTTTCGTACTCGTGTACAGAACACGTGTACTCATGTAATTAGAGGCCTCGGGCCGATTCTGGTTCCGTGAAAAAGTGAATCGAATAGCTTTTCACTCTTTTACTCTTAAATGCGATTCTCGTTCTGTGAAAATGTGAAACCACCTCTCAAAATCATTCACATGAATATTTTGCTTTCACACGCCGTCATTTGGAAGTGAATCTTTGAAAACAAAGGGTGAATACGAACAAACGATGATGCTCAATTCAGCCACATCTTCTTCTCTGTCCTATTCATGAAGAACAAAAATATTTCTATCTCATGCATTTATCTTCAAAAAATAAAAGAAAAAATGAGAGAATTGCGCTGACTGCGCATGCGCTTCAGGGGAAATGATAAGGTGGTTCGGGCGGGATCGAAGTTTGTCGGAGAATTTTTATTTCATTTATTTATTGTATAATTATACTCTGTAAGATAAAATATCTTATAAACTAGAAGAAGAAGACTAGAGAATTTTATTCACTGAACCAGAATCGCTTATTATCACCAAGTGGATCGAAAAAGTGAAAGCAAAATGCATGAGATCGAATGTGAAAACTATTTATTCGATTCACTTTTTTAACAGAACCAGTATACTAGTACCTACTTGTATTTAAAACTTCGAAATACGATTTGTACTTCAGTAAAAAACAACTCAAGGTCAAATTAAAATATCAAAATATCAAAATGCGGACATCAAGCTTTTGAAATGTATCTATCTCCTCACACGGCAATTAATAATATAAGTTGTCCTTGAGAGCAAAGTCGGTGGCGATTGGCGTGTAATCTATTCGTCACATTAATAGCCGAGCGACGCACTTAAGGGCAGAATGCCCTTAAAGTTGGCATTAAATCAACCAGCAAAGATATCAACCTGAAATTTGGCATGATTACTCTTGGTACCAATGTTAATACATTTTCGAAGTTAGTTATGGCCACGCCCACTAAAACGCCCAAAAAAATTGTTTTTATGCATATGACATTATTAAAAATAACGACGTATTAAAAATAACTTCAAACAGTAACTTTCAGACTATATAAGCGATCACCAACTGAAATGAATTCTGTGTGTGTGCTGAAGCACTATTCGAACATAACATTGTAATTGTTGTTTTAGGTTTATATAACTGCATAAGGAAGTGGAGTTTTTCCTGGTGTGTTCGTATATATTTATTATGTCTTTTCAAATACGAAATGTAATGCGTTTGTTTTTTGTTGTTTTTCTCCTTATTTTTCTTTGAATATATGGACCTTAAGTGTTCAAACGTTGAAAAGAAGATGATTCTAGACAAACATTGTTTCATATAGGTATATAGTTTATTTTTGTTTGTGTAAATATACAAAAACAACAAAAAAACACCTCCTTTAGCTTCAATATATCCATCTGTTGTAAAAACACTTTACTCTCTACATTTATGATGTTATGTATATTTCATATTACGTGGCTTCTTTCGATTAAAATTGCCGGGAAACCTTTAAAAAACATCTGTAAAAATAAACACTTCACTATATTGTTAAACAGTAAAATCTCTCATTTAAACGGATATCTAAATTTTCATGCTCCATATTGACGACAGTTCCTTTTTTCGAACTTGACTATCTAATATCCCAGGGAAAAAGTGAAAATAAAAAAAAATCTGCCAAAAAATTATAAGCGAACATTCTTATCTTCTGTATGAAATTTCTATAAAAAGTTATTCAAGGTCAAATGTCAAAAGTATTTATTTTTTGAATAAAACTTGGCCAATTTTGAAATCGCAATAACTTGTAACTATGTTTCCTATGGAAAAAGTTATATTATATTGTTTATATTGAATATGTATTATAATCTATTTATTTGGAAAACTTCGGCTTTAAAAAGTAAATAACAAAAAACCGGTATTTTTAACTTTGATCAATTTTTTGAAACAATGATATTTTTTTAAATGAGAGAATGATGGTACTGCAAACAAGAAAAAGAGAGAATGTGCAGAGTGTGTGAAGGTGAGCAAGAGACGTGGGAACATGTAATAGATAGATGCAGATCAGGCGGAGATGAAGGAAAATCAATAGGGGAAAAAATGAGGGATATAATGGACGACGGAGGGCGGGGGGAAGAGTGGATAAAGGTTGTGAGAAGGAGTAAAGAGAGGGGGATGGGAAGAGAGGAGAGTGTGGTGGAAGACCCTTAGGGGAAACAATAAAATACAATACGAATACGAGTACGATATTTTTTTAAATTAAAACTAAAAAAAAAACATATTAATTCCTTTTTATAATAGGTCAAATAATTTACAAATTTATAAATTATTTTTTCACAACATCCACATGAAGAACAAAAAACCAGTATTTTTGCTTTTAAACAAATTTTTGAAATAATGAAATCTTCTAAATGATAATTCTTAGATAAAGAATGTTAATGTTTTCTTGTAGAGAGTCACTTAATGTATAAACTTGACACGGACATTTTTTGATAAAACTTAATATTTAGGAGTAATACGACAAAAACTGGCATTTTCTACATTTGCCTTCTTCTTTTTTTTTTTCTAAATGGTGATATCTTCTAAACAATCAGCTGGAGAAAGAAAAATGTTAAAACGGTTATTTTATATACTAAGTGGTGCATAACTAAATTTATGATTTATTTAATAAATATAAAATTTTTCTTTCTGATTTGATTTATTTCATTTACTTATTTTCTTTATTTTATTTTATTTTATTTTATTTTATTTTATTTTATTTTATTCTATTTTATTTTATTTTATTTTATTTTATTTTATTTTATTTTATTTTATTTTATTTATTAAAATTAAGATTATGATTTAAAAATTTGTTCACATTATGTTTTAAAATTAATATCTCTCAAATGATGAAGATTGCTTGTTTCGAGCTAACGTGCTCTTTACCAAGTTTTTCAAAGATATTTTTAAAAAAAATATATATAACCAAAAATATTATTCAATAATTAAATTATAACGTTACTTATGTGCCACCCTGTTGAACTCATTAATCTTCAAGTTTTTGATGAAGTATCTACTTTCCGGGAGCGTTTATCGTTTAAAAGTTATAAGCTATAAAGCGATATTTGACCTTCAATGAGGCTTTTTTACGTATAAGATTTCGCAATGTAGTTTTTTGACAGTATTTTTCATGATATAAAATAAAGATTATTGCGATTTAAAATCTTCAATAAATCCATTCCTAATAAAAGTATACATTTTAATTTATACTTTCAAAGTTAAAGCGTCGAAAAATATGTTTGTTTTTTTTTCTAAGTATTTGCCATTTTGGTTTGTGACATAATTAAATTTATTTAAAAAAAATGAGTGCTGTTAATTTTTTTGAATTAAACATTTTTCTTATTTTCTTCTATAAAATTATAAGTATACAAAAACTTTTAAACCCACAAAATGTCACTAAGAAAAAAATAATTAAAAAATTTAATTTATTAGAGAATTCATAAATAATATTATTATCTTTTTTAAAAAGTCAAATTTGGTTCGGCAGCGCACACTTACATAGAGATTTCACTGTATCACAGGATATAACATTAGAAGATTTTTTTTTTTTTTAACTTATTCAACCCTTTCGATATGGTTTACCACGCACAAAAATCAAAATGTCTTACAAAACTACGGCATGTCTGGAATTTTCATTAATGTAAAAGGGCTGCGTGTCGTATCCTTAAAAAAAAAAAATAAAAATACGAACCCCCTCTTATACAATGCCAGAGGCGAAAGTAATAATATCCAAGAAATGAAAGGGCACTGGATGGTCGGGTCGGGTTCTATCTAGTGTCCCACACCATGATTAAATAAAAAAAAAAAAACCTGAAATAATCATTGACTTGAGATGGGTCGATCGGTTAACGTGTCAAGTAATGAGCCTTAAAATCCATCCATATAGACAGACCCCTTCCTCAAGTATAAAATACTCTTTGTCTTTTGAAATTTCTTCTGCTCCCTCGTTGTCGGTTAAGTGTAAACAATTAAATTGCTTTCATTGCTTTGACCCTCCTAAAATTAAAAAAAAAAAAGATAAAAACAAAAACAAAAGAAATATGCGGGTATCGACATTCAAATTCATTCAAAATCAAAATGAATATTTCGAATTTTTAATTCCATTGCGGCAAATGATTTTATTGGCCATGTCCCGAATATGAAAAGTATATATGTTTACAGTGGAGCAACATATAAGGCAATGCAGGACATTTTTGTGAATTAATTTACCAGAATGAGTTATCAAGCATTTACTGTTATAAAGGAAGTAATCAAAGCAAGAAGGATTTTTATGAAATGTTATGAATTTTGTAAAAAAAAGTTCGAATTAAAGATTTTGACCAATCATGATGATGACACTTATTTACTAAATGGGCTTCTGCGAAGAATCCTGGCCAGAGACACGATAGCTTTTTATATACTCACTCTGCTTCCAGTCAAGTAGACTAAACGCTTTGGCATCTTTTGTCGCGGCGAAATTGAGAGCTGTGATTCGAAGGCTGTAGCTCATAAATAGAAAATATCATTTTTTTCGCAGTCTTATTTTAGCGGACAAGAAATGCGTTTTTAAACTTATAACTCTATATAAAACATGATCCATAAAGTTTAAAAAAAATGCTTACAAAATTATCATTATTCTGAAATTAAACCCTTATTTATTTTTTAAAACTATAATTATGTAGAAGATAAACAAATTGTTTTTAGAACCAAAAACACGAGTGTATAAAAAAAAACGCTAAGAAAAGTCTTATTTTAAATGAAAACCAGTTCCTACGATTTTAATAATTGTTCCAGTGAGTAAAATTAATCATTTAGTAAAAAATTATGTAACCAAAAAGCGTTATTCAGTGAGTATTTAAATTTTTTAAATTGTTTTTAACGAAATGGGTCGGTCAATTTTCTTTAATCTTGGTATCTAGCGTTAGTTGTGCATTCCCCGGTCATGTTTTTTTCATTTTTTTAAGACCATAAATAAGGGTACTTGACGTACCAATTTTTTATCAGTTCATGAAAATATTATATTTCTCAAAAAAATGCCCAGAATTTTTTGTTTTATTAAGTAATTTTTTTTACAAAAAGGCTACCTTCTAGAACCATTTTTTTGAATTATCTCAAAACTGATTCAAATGATTTTGATAAATTTTTTATGGACATTATTTTAAAAAGTTTTGCGTATCAAAATTTTCTAAATTTTATTTTTGGATTTTTAAAAAAATGTTTCAAAATTTTATTTTGAAATCTAAATAATGCAAAAACGACTTGATCGATTTTTATTAAACTATTATTTTTTTTTTAATATTATATGTATGTATAGCAGATTTTAAATAAAAATGCTAACCAAAAATAACGGAACCTACCGTACAAGTGTTTAAAAACGGTTGAGGAAAATCTCATTTTTCTCAAAAACGACTCCTACTATTTTGATTAAAATTCGTATGATCTACCATATTATTAAAAAACAAAATTTATTTATTTATTATTAACGGTATCTCTTATAGAACTTTTTTTTGTTTGGTTTTCGTATAACTCATTATTTGTTGAACCGATTTTAATGAAATTATTGACATAAGGTTCTATTTAATAAGTTTAAATAATATTAGGTAGGTACTTATACAAATTTTCAAAAAAATAAGTTTTTCATTTAAAAGAAAAACTCAAAATTATTCGATATTTCGAAAATGGGAAGATGATTTTTTTAAATGAATTTTTAACTCAGTATTAATAAATATGTATAAATAAATCGCGTACCAATTTTTTTTCTTAAAAATCTTTACAAATTATGAATTTTTTTTTCTCACAAATTGAGATTTTCTGTACATTGCGTAGTTTTAGGCTCCTATAACTAATTTATTTCAAATGTTGAACAATTTCAGAAGTTATTGCATAAATTATAAATTTCTATAATTATGTTAAATTTTAACCAATTTTCCAGGTTAAATTCTAATAACCATGCATTTACATAGGCAGGGTAGGTATTATTCATTTTTATGTCCGCATATGAATGAAACCAAACATAAGAGCAAGTAGGAGTAACCCAGATGTGCATCTTTATTTTTTTAATATTTTGAGAAAGTGTAATAAAAATAATCTGAGAATTATTATGTCAAATCTCACAATATACATAAATTCTCAATTACCTATAATATTTGTTTAAATTAAAAAAAAAAAAGATGCTAGTTTTTAATTAATTTTGTGCCACTGTATATAAAACGGTCAAATCATCATGTCGGCATGTCAGTACAGTACCACGGTGGTCGTGTGTGAGAACGGATGACGCCACTCAAACTAAATCAAGTGGCGTGGAAGAAATGCACTTAGATTATTGGAAATGTTGCCCTCGAAATGACTATAATATTCCTATGTGTGGATAAAGATGTTAAGTGATTCAATATCCGTTCTTATAATTTATAAATATATATACAAAAAAAAATTATAGTTTGGTAATTCAAAAATTTGGATTGAAACGGAAGAGGATTATAAGTGGAATTATTACATTTTGGTGTTTATTACCATAGCATGGTATTTGAATTTCGAATATAATATGTGCTAATGAAATATTTTGACTTGAAAAACAAACGAACCCCATCAACCAAACAACAAAAAGGAAAGTTTATCGGATTGGTTTTTAAGATTTTCAGTTTTGATTTGAAGCATCAAAAAGAGATTATGTTCATTGATGTGAAGCTCTTAAGATGGATGATGAAAATCTGTATTGATTGACAACTAATTAGGAGCCACATTCATATACATATACATATATGTATAAAGGAAGTATATGTATAATGAATATGTCTATAGATAGAAATAAACTTTTCACATACCCAGATTAGCTTTGTGTTTTATGGTTGATATTGCCACATGACCTACATACATATGTAACTACATATATAAAGCATTATGATGCAATGGATTTTTGTTTTATTTTTTTTTTTTTTTATTCTGATTACCTTTTTATATTTGTTGAATAATTGCGAGTGTATTGTGAAATGTATATCGTTTTTTGTTGACGAAGTCATAATCTGTTTAGAAGAGATTAACTCCAACGTCAGTGCTTAACTATTGCTGATGAGCTGTCTGTGAGATTCCCTGGATTGACATCAGAAAATGTTTAAAAAAAAAAAACTCCTTATTTTGGAGCTTAGAATGTGGATGGAATACGTAAAATTTTCTCAAATATTTGTTTGACAGGTCACAGCTCGATTTATAATCTCCTTGCACTGGAAATGCTCTATTCCAATTTGATTCTTATAGTCTTTCTATTTTTATAAAGACGTATATTACTTCAACTTTAAAATCGGTTCATTTATCAATTATCAAATACGAAGATGGCGCTGTTTTTCAAAAAGTTTAGATATAAAAATAATAAGGGTATTCATGCAACGTCTTCGTAAGTTTACAAATTGTGTAAAATAATCATGTCGATTATGGAATCTGCAATACTGGATCCACAGTGATTCGCAGTGCAGGACTCTCTCTTCTCTTTACTCATTTGTCGTGAAAAGAAAAGAGAACACTGTACTGCGAATCACTGCGGATCCAGTATTGCAGATTCCATAATCGACATGAATAAGTTTACACAAAAGTTTGCATGAACGCCATTTTTAATTCATTTGGTTAAAGGCTGTGTAATTGAATCAAGCCTGATTCACAATGCGACAAGGGAACGAGACGAGAGCTTGACGTGAAGTCATTGCAATTGTCAAACCAATTTCAATCAATGAAAGTATACCAGAGTATACAAAATAAAGCGTGTCTCGTCGTCACGCGACCCAAAGAGTTTGAAAAATTGAAAAAAAAATACGCGACTTTCTTCATTTGACAAATTAGTGACAGAGAAAGAAAACAAAAACAAAGAAGATCACTGATCACTAATTCAATCAAATATAAAAATCAAAATTGAAGGAACATAAAAGTGTTTTCTTTTATGATTTGTTATTTTCTTTTTTCATTATTCTCTTCAAAATATTTTCTTTAACTAAAAAACTTTCTTTTCGCACATTGTACTCAAAGCAAACAAAACGAATAAATTTATGCTGTCAAAAAAACTCGTCAAGAAACTCGTCGCATTGTGAATTGTAGAACGATTTTATAACGAGAAAGAGATGACAGCGTTTCACGTCACGCTCTCGTCTTGTTTCCTCGTCGCATTGTGAATCAGTCTCCATAGCTGTTCGTTAAACGTCAAATATTAATTTTCAAAATGTATACAAATAAGCAATTTCAGATTTCGAAATGGATTTTTAAATGGAGAACCTCTTCCAAACCAACTTGAAATCGCGTAGCCGAATGTTACGAAATGGAAAAAAAAATCACTTTTTTTTTTTAAGCCCGACGGGAATTTGATGAGAAAACGATTTCGGAGATAAATGTAGACTTGTAATTGTCGCAAACTCACGGCAGTGATCGAAAAAAAATAAGCGAATACAAGATAAATTATATGGCACGCCACATAATGATAGACATCTACTTTTCCTTCAGTTCGTTTTCGTTAATGAAAGTTAATAAATGGTTCCTTTCCTTTGACTTCGATGACAATTCGGAAAGCATAACAAATACAAGTAATAAAGCATTTACTTTTGTTTATCCATGTGGCCCATTATATGGATTTGTGTAAATAAAAAATTCTGATCAATAGAAAATGTAAACGTTATTTCTTTTCTATAAACTATGTTTTTATTCACAACTTTTACCGCGAAGTAATCTCGATGCGATAGTTACAGAACACGGGCAGAGTTTTTCTCGTAAGTTCTCTGAGATAACAAATACAGTAGAATCTCGAAAAGATGAACAGATATAAAACAGGACACGTTCATCTTTCCGAATTTATCATCTTTTCGAGCATTAACATTTCGTTGAGAAAAAAGCATTCATCTTTTCGGGTACAAAATTTCAACTCGCTCATCTTTTTGAGCACTGAAGAGTGAAAATATTTCGTTCATCTTTCCGAACTGTTCATCTTTTAGAACCGTTCGTCTTTCCGAGATTCTACTGTATATCATATTTTTGAACACCCCTAATTCAAAAAATCACAATAACGTTTGGTTAAGTTTACCAAAAACATTTGGTTAATTTTCCGCAGCAAAATCCTTGGAGAATTTTAACCAAATTGTAGAAATCATTTCTTATACAAAATTTGACAGTTCATTAACCAAATGGTAAACTTATCCAGGGGTGGAATCGTGTATGGTGATAAGTGAGAATCAAACAGTCAACCAATTTAATCTGTGTATATCGCCTTTGATAGCTAAAGAGCTATCACAGAAAAAATGTGATTGTCATTTTCCAACAAATTTGACATTTCTGCCACCGTGTGACTAGAGTTACCACTAGCCTACAAAAATTCTACAACTTTTTTTTAGTTCTTTTTTTTTTAACCATTCATATAAATAAAAATAAATATTCGTGTGACCAAAAAAGTTTAGTACTTTCCAGAAGATAAAGAAAATATAAGAATTTTATCGCAAAAACGGAAATCCGTTCCATAATTTCGAAAGCTTATTACAAAAAATATTTAAAAAAATCACATCATTTTTTTTGACAAATGTCAATGGAAAGTATTTAACTGAATTAAATTGAGTTGAAACACCTGATACCAAGACGGAAAAGTCAATAATGACAATCACTTATCACCTTAGCTGATTCCACCCCAGTGTTTTACATCATTGCGCGAATATTACATATTTTGAATATTGCAATTTTTGCAATAAATTATTTTGCTCTATAAAACCATATTTACTCAACTATTTTTATGTCTAAATCTGTATATTTATAAAAAGTGTATTAATTGGCTAATAAAACTCTAAAAATGTCCATCACCATGCTAAAAACATTGCATGCATGAAAAAAGAAGAAGTATAAACCAAAGTCACTTTACGACCTATTTCATAAATGTATTATGAATCATTATATAGATTTCTAGGTTTATGCGAAAGTGATTCTTAAATTTCCTTAAAAGGCTCATTTTGACCTGGTGCGTGCAGAAATCATCAAAATGCTGACTTAAGCTATCAAGATAATTGCTTTATGTATATAAATTTCACACCATGACTCGCCGAAATGTGAATTTTTGTAATTAAAAAGAAAAAATTAAGTTCTTTTGACCTTCATGTCAATTTATGTTAACATTAAAAATTTTATTTTATTTTTGTTGGTAATGTTATGACTGACGGAAGTGTGCAATTTGGTTAGTAAGTGCCGTGTCGCAAATCTCAAAGTTTTTTATGCTTAAAAAAAAAAATAAATAAACTGTTTTACTTACGTTATGATCGCATAACCGTGACAGATTTTTATATTATGTACTTTGGAATGCTTTAACAATTTGTTGATATCTATATAGGTTAGGTAGATAGGATACCTATATTCTTAAAAACTAGAATTTTCGTCCGCCGAATTCGCAAATTGGGACGAATTTCAGAGGTTTTTAACGTCTGAAAGGCTATAATAGGAAAATAAAATTGATTTTTTTTTTTTTTTGATATGGTTGTTATGTTTTGCAGCTCCCTGAACATTAAAGAACATTATAATAAAAAAATTAGTGTATGTTTATTTTATACTAAATTTTCAGAAAAAAAATATCCTTAATTTAGTGCACGACGTTTTAAGAGTCACTTAAGGAATATTTTAATGTCATCTTGTCTCCATAATCATTATACATTATTTTTTTTTTGTTATTTTCAGGAAGTATTTATGTATGTGCTGGTGTTTTTACATCTATGTAGGTACTTTTATAAAACAAGTCTATAGGTTCTCGCATATCATAGAAGAACTAGACTTTCACTTGGAACAAATTTCGAACTGCTGCTGGAATTTTTATAAAGAGCTTTATTTTTATTTGTTACTAGCTGGACCACCCGGCTTCGCACGGAATTTCATAAATTTTATATTTTTTTAAAATAAATGAAAATAAAAACTATATGGGCTCAAAACAAACTTTTACAATGAAGTTTTTTTTTGCATCTCTCCAATAATTTGTATACACAAATGTAGTCTGAAGGCGTAACGCCCATTTTCATAATGGACAAAATTATCTGATTTTGTAAATTCCGTAGTGTTTGTCATTCCTTAGCACCACGTATATAGACACCTTCTATCCCTGAAAATATGCAGTTTAGGTTTTTACAATTTTCAGACTTTTCCTGTCAAAATTTCCAGTTGTATGTTTAATTGTTCTAACGAATCCCTAAAAATTCAAATCGGATGAAATTCAACCGAGTTCTGTGACCTAAGTTGGTACGTGTATTTGATGGCATTTTGAAAATCTAACTGCGATGAACTTTCTCAAAAAACTCACAAAATAAACTGAAAACTGTATAAACGTTCGGATCGAATCGACCGTGCAGTGTGCACTATAACAAATGAATAAATGACAGATTCTGGATTTGGGGAAATCATTTTATAAAAAACCTACTTTTTTTTCAAAATTCTGAAAATTGTTATCTTTTGTATAATAAAAAAATAAATAAAATAAATAAAAAAATAGTTATTAATTTTTCTGAAATTAACCAATTTTTAACGCAATTTTCTTAATTTTTCTTTTCGAAAGGACCTTTTACTAAAGTATTAGAAAACTTAAAAAAAAAAAGAAATGAAATCGGTAAAGTCGTTCTCAAGTTATGGCGTGACCAAGGGTAACAGGGATTCATTTTTATATAAATAGATTTGAAATAAGAGCTTTTGATTTTGTGTTGTGAAAGGGAAAAAGATTTAAGATTGATCAAGTTGTGTTCACGAAAGAGTTGAGGGGTAAGGGTATGAGTATTTTAAATTAAAATTTAAGCCACTTTTTAGAAAATGCTTAAGATCATAAAATAAAGATTTTAGCTAAATCGGAATTTTTTTTAAAGTTTGACCTATTAATAAAAATTTTCGTGGGGTATCAAGATATAAAAAAAAGGGATTTGGGGTCAGAATTCCAAACACCGCAATATCCCAAAAAGCCAAAATTCAAAAAACCGAAAATACAGAATTCCCAAATTTTTTTTAAATCCACAATGCAGAAAATCTAAAATCTCAAAAATCCAAAAGGCCAAAATTATCTCGAAACCTAAATCCCGAAAAATTATACTTAATTAAAAAAAAAAATTCTGTACAGAATGCCGAGCAAAAATCCTGAAAACCCATTATCTCGAAAAATTGTATGAAATTTGAGAAATTCGGCTCAGAATGTCAAAAATACAAAATTCTGAAAATTCAAATTTTCAAAAACACACTTTGCCGAAAAATATAAATCCCGAAAAACAGGATTTAAAAAATCAGGTCAGAAACCCAGAACAAAATTCTGAAAACCTATTATCCCGAAAATTTTGCACCGATAGATATTTAAACCTAGAAAAATTTTTATTAAATTTTATTAATAATTGTGAATGAAAAGATTTAACTGAACTAAAATTTATAACATCGTACTTTATATTTTAATATGATTTAATTAACAATAATTTATTTAAACTTCTTGACTTCTTTATTCGAAGTTTTTCTTTTGTTATTATTTTTTTTTAATGATTATTATATTTTTGTGAAAAAAAAGTTTTACAAAAAGACGATTTTATTATTTAACTGTTTATTTATTTAACTATTTAAAATATTTCTTTTTCAGGGTTTTAATTACGGCCTTTGGGATTTTGAGCTTTTAAGATTTAGGTTTTCTCGATTCTGCGCTCTTTGGATAATGAATTTTAGAAATAATAATTTTTCGGGCTTTTGGGTTTTCTTGATTTTGGTTTTTCATGTTTTTGTGTTTTCTGAATTGTGGATTTTGCTGAATTTAAAATTTTTCATGATTTTGTGTTTTCTGAATTTCAAATTTTCTGAATTCTGGTATTTCTCGATTTTTTTTTTCAAGACAGTTGGTTTTTGGAATGTTCTAAATTTTGATTTTTCATTATTTTGGATTTTCTGCATTATGTCTTTCGGAATTCTGTTCGACTTATTGAAAAAAAAGTCTTTTATTCGAATCCGCCTTAATAAATAAAAAAAAAAAAATCTCCTATAAGTGTTGTTCTTTTTCTGGTTCTTTTTAAAACTTCTTCACAAAAAATTGTGTATTTCTTAAGTTTAAGACTCTGCATTATTCTCCTAATAATTTTTGCCTTTCGTTAGGGAAGCCATTTTAACAGAAAACCTTGTTGTTTTATTTATTCTCTTGGAGGCATTACGATTTCTTTGCAAAATATTTAGATACCTACCTACATATATCCTCATTGCTTTTATATCGATAAAACATAACTTAACATCATCAATTACTGATTTACTACCCAAAATAAAAGACAACCTTGGCTCTATACATATAAATATAAGACGACACCAAAAAAAAAAAAAAAAAAATGAATTAATGACACAACCTACAATACCATAGTCACTATATTCCTGAGGGGAAATGTCAAAAGGTATTTTAACGTCCAGGTGCGCCCAAAAGTGTCATAGATACACTTGAAACAAAAAAAAAAAAAAAAAAATCACAATATCCTCATGCGCTTCCACTTGATTGCGGAAATGTTCATTGAGCTAATTTAATTTCTTATTTCCATCGAGTTCGGAAAAAAAAGTTCATTACATTGACTTCGAAGTTCGACCGCTCTCCCTATTCAATATTTTAGATACCTATACAAAGTTAAATGAAACCACATAAGGAAGCCTTATTATGCGATTAACATTGATCCAGGGATGTGTATTTTTGTGATACACAAACACAAAATAACAGCAGCCTTGAAGAAGGCTTAAGTATCGTATATCAGGAGGTCAGAGGTCCCTTTGATCAATTCTCACGCATTGGGTGTAGGAATATTCCTACACACATACCATACCATCGCATTATGCGTTGGTCATCGGTCGTCGTTAGGCTAACATTTTTGTAGGAAGGTATCAGTCAGTCAAGTAGTTCGGCACTTAATTATCGTTATTTCGGTGAACATGTATAAGCAGACAACTCTTAGCAAATTGATTTGACTCAGCTAGTATAGGTATGGGTTAGATATGTACATAATATACATACCTACTTAAATTCAAAGAGTTATGTTACGAAGTGGATTGCTCATACAAAGGGTAATATTATATAAAAAGCTATATTTGGTTATTAAGGGTCAGGAGTAAAAACAACAACAACGCACAAACAAAAAATCGAATTTCTAATCAATTTTAATTTTCCCTTATACCATCATATTTTTCAATGTTAAACTGAAGGACCTAAATAAACAATATAAGCCCTCGCATATACCCTTATTCTTTCAAACCAATTAGTTTTCAATTAAAAGTAAAAGGTCAATATCCATAGACATTTGTTTACGTTTTATTCTAAAAAAATACAAAAACCATCCCCCAACTTTGTTTTTCGTCCCGACCGAGGCCGACAATGTCGACATTGGTACACAAAATTTAAAAAAAAGAAGGTGAGTGAATTAAATGTTTGTTAAGGATTTGAATGTGGTAAACAAGGACGTAGGTAGCCAATATTTTGAGAGTTGTTAGAGGGGGGAGAGGGTCAATTTTTAATAATTTAATGAATCCAAAATATTGAAGTCAAACCCACATACAGTTTTTTTGATCGAAATAATATCTGTCGTATTTAAGGAGATCATTTTTAAAGATAGGACAAGGGTAATTTTTTTTTTTATCTAAGTACAGAATTTTTGTATAAACAAGAGGATGATTTTGTTTTATTTTTATTTACTAGCACATCAATTAAAAATAAGTTTCTCTTAAATTCATAAGTTATTAATGTCCGTATTTGCGTATTTTACTATATGTCGATTTTTATTTAACTACATATGTTTACATATTTGTGTAGTTAATTAATTGATAGTGCATTATTAAAACTTAGAGCAGTATTTGGTGGTATTTATTTGATAATTCAGTGAGAAAATAAATAATTTCGTACAAATTTGGTTCAGAAGGAGGTAGGTACCTAAATGTCACACACGTAACAAAAATGTCACCAAAGTGTAACATATGTACGTAACATTTTTGTTACGTTTGTGACACTTAGGTACCTACCTCCTTCTTATGTTGAATAACTATAAAAACGATTAAATTGGTATTTCTAAGAAGTAAAAAGAATACTGGGATTTAAAGCACAGAAATCTCATTTAAATTCTTCTCAAGAATTAATTCCGAAAAATTATTCAAAATGCCAAA
Organism: Epistrophe eligans; assembly: GCA_951394125.1. Classification (NCBI taxonomy): domain Eukaryota; kingdom Metazoa; phylum Arthropoda; class Insecta; order Diptera; family Syrphidae; genus Epistrophe; species Epistrophe eligans. The sequence goes on along the minus strand of OX596029.1, from coordinate 64,525,005 downwards.
AATATCGGTTTTCACATATAACTTATAAATTATAAACGCATCTTTAAAAATGACGATGGTTTCGAAAAATATAATTAATGATCAATTTATAGACTGAAAATATTTTCTAGAAAAAAGATTATAACATTTTTTTCCATCCAAGGGATTAGTTATAAGATATTGCTACTTCAAATATAGGTTTTTTGCACGCAGTTGCAGTTGGCTGGGTAAATTTTATGCATTTGTTTTGTCTAATTTTGTTTAGATTAATCGGCCTTTTATGATATCTTATATGTTTTTTTCTTTAAACTACATATCATTCAAAAGATATCAATATTTCCAAAAATTTGGCAACTGACAAAAATACCGGTTTTTTTAAATTAAAAAAATGTTTTTTTTTTGACAAAAATGTCGTCTTTTTGACAAAAATGTCGTCTTTTTGACAAAAAAATGCCGGATTTTGGTAAACAAATAACGTTTTTTATAAATAAATACCTTTTTTTTTTTTGGAAAAATACCGTTTTTTTGGTAAAATACCGGTTTTCGGTAAAATACCGGTTTTCGGTAAAATACCGGTTTTTGGTATATATCGGTCTTTGGTAAAAATACCGGTTTTTTGTAAATAAATACCGGATTTTAGTAAAAAAAAAATACCGGCATTTTAACTCTTAAATGTTGAAGTTGTCGAAAAATAATTCATACTTTATAGGTTATAATATTTGCTTAACATTTTTAATATTTTCAATGTTACGATTTTAAAAACAGAGTCAAATGTTTAAGTTATATTTACTTGTAGACTTTTTGAGACATTATTTCTTATCCCAAAATAAAGATTTTTGTATTTAATAAAACTTCACTTGGATTTTTCCCGCAGTAAAAATATATTCTGACTGAAATATTTAAAATGGGGGTTTCCTTCACTCCTGGAGACTCACACATTAACGATTGAGAGTTTTAAATCACTAGTGACCTGTTTTTCCATGAGTTGTCGTGCCACCAATTTTGTTTTGATTTTTATTCTTTAAAAATCACACTTAGTCACACCTATAACATTAACTATAGTCACACCCGTAGTATTCCGTGGCGTAATGGTTAGATGCAAAAGACTGTTATGCCGAAAATCTTGGTTCTTCGTTTTCATCCTATGCCACATAACAAAAACAGAAATCTTATTTCACGAATAACTGCCTCTTGCGAGGAAATGACAAATCCTCCAAGAATATCTCTTTTCATGAAAAGATGCTCCTCACCGTTCGGATTTGGCAGAAAATTGTAGGTCCCCTCTATTCCTTACAATAACACGCACACAAGAATCATTGAGAGTTGTGAGGTCCTGTTTCTGCCCAAGCTGTCGCGCCACATAATTTATTTATTTTAACCGTAACATTAACTTGTCACAGCCTTTACAATTTCAAACTTAAATGTTGCCCAATTCTTCATAGATTTGTTTCTCCATTCATATTCCTAAATTTTTATTGAAATTTCACTTAAAACCAAATGTTCCAAAAAAGAATGAAAATATAACTATTTCATCCCAATTGGCTAATCAAATATTACCAAAAATCATATATGTATCGAATGTATATTATATAGGTATATGTTTGTGACAACAAATAAAAATCTTGTGACTTCTGACCTATTGAAATATTAAAAAATTTAATAAAAGGTACAGAATGATCTTCGACCATTTGAGCATAATAAAAAAGACTAACGGCCATATTATTATTCACTCCATTTATCCAGATTAAAGTTTAAATCCGGATGTATCTAAATCATAGAAATTCAATATAAATACATCCGGATTTAAGTTTTAATCTGGATGTATCGAGTGAATAATATGGCCGTAAACAATAAAATATATCATATTTAAATAGTCTATCACAAAAAAAAAAAAAAAAAAAAATCACACTTTGTGATGAAAGTTTTACTCAAAGGACACACCTTCCTAACTACGAACTTGGAACTCCTATAAAACCTCTACATAGTGGTAAATTCTCTTTCTTTGTATGTTCGTGTTTGTTTTACGTAAAGGTATGTACATATGTATATATTTCTGTAAGTGGTCGTTTTGTTGTAAAATGGGCTTAAACCTCAAATTTATTACCTCTCACGTTCGATGATATGTTGTTTTTTTTTTTTTTTATCAGCCAGATGTTTATTTCAAAATATGAAAATAAAGGAATATTTTTATTTTTATTTTTTGCAGACGTGAATTTGTAAAATAAAAAAAAAATATTTTGTGGTTACTGATATTATTGACGAACTTATTTTATCCACCTACTTTTCTACAGTCTTACCTTAAGTCTATACATCAGTTAAAAAAAAAAATTGCATTTAGTATTGAAATTGTACAAGTTTGATAATTAAGTATATATTCAAAATTTCTTAAGGACAACCCATATCAAAATTCATACGAGCATACCTACATGGATGTCTCTTAAAAACTTAAACAAATGTCATAATCATGTCAATCATCATCTTGCTGATAAACTGGATTTTAAGAATGACTCTTTTTTAGGGTTTTCTTTTAATTTTAATGTAACATCATATTTATTTCAGATTCGGCGAATCCATTTTAGTAAGACGCACTAAGCGCCAATTGTTTAAACGTGCGGTTTAGTTTCAGATCAAGATTTAAACCTACCAATTTTATCGGATTAACTGAGGTCCAAAAAGGGTTCAACTATATGTGATTAATTTTTGAGTTGGGGTTCAACCAGGGTTAAACTGGTTGAATCTCAGTATATCCTCCTTAATCGACGTGATAAAATCTTGATCCGAGAATGATGAATGTAAACAAAGCTCTCTATATACAAAAAAAAAAAAATATGTTGCCCCAAAACTTTTGACTAAGACTGTAAATATACGTAAATTGTTTTTCAATTTATGTAAATTCTTTTTCGAATCAATTTCGTATATTTGTTTTTGATTTTTATTTTATTTTTTGTGTTGGAAAGTTATTTTTTGTTTATACTACATAATTGTCAGCGGGTAGTATTCCCTTTATTGATTTACTTATTAATAACCATCATAACGTCAATAATTACCTTTTATAAAAAAAATTAAAAAAAAAAAAAGAAACTTTTTCCAAGATAAATAATTACCGTTTATAAAACAAAAATAAATTGGATTCAACACTGTATGTATAATATTCGGATAAAGGAAAAATATTTACCATCATAAAGTTACAATTTAACATCAATTAAAACTTAACAAATTATTATGCGCGGTAATTGAAGTTTAAAACTGAATTGGAAAATGTTGTTGTTGTAACCGTTCAATCGAAAAAAAAAATCCATTTAATTATTGAAGGAAATTTTTAAGTATGTTTTTGTTGTGCGTTTTTATGGGAATCAAAGAAAAACACCACATCAAAGCTTACCAACGTCATATCTTCAGTTGTGCGGCAAACATGCAAAACAAAAGCAAATTTGCATAGTTAAAATAACTATAACTTTTTTTTTATTTTTGATCTCTTGGTAAAAATATATTTATGTATAAACCAAAATTGTATAGAATTTTCGACAAAATTGAGATAGAATTATTTTTGTGGAACCTATGATTCTCTAGATATTGCCATATTGGATTGTATATAACTTATAAACCGTAATCTCCGGAGCAAATAATTTTGTGTGAAGCTTGTAAATTATGCGATTGCTACAAAACATGTTTTGACACTTTTCTTCCTGTGACTTATCGTTTAAGAGATATGGCCAATTAAAAAATGTTAAAAATGTTGGTTTTTATCGTTCCTAAACGATGAGTGTTTTCTAAAACATGGTGAAGCTAAATTTGTATTATTTTATAAAAGAAAACTTTAAACATTTTTTTTCTTAACAGCAATTATTTAAAGGATATCATTATTTCTTTAAAAAGAATTGGTAAAAAAATACTGGTTTTCGATCTTTACTCTTCATTGTTCAAGAGTGAAGTTCTAAAACCAGTATTTTACACAAAGCATTTTACAAAAGATATTTAATACTTTTTTACCATACGAACAATCAGTTATAAGATATTAATAATTACTTCAAAAAGGTTGAGTATCGAAAATATAGTTTTTTTGGATACAAAACTTAAAGAGAAAGTTTAAGTTGATTTGAACCTCTATAAGAAAGCATTAACATGTTTTTTTTTTTGTCGTGAAGCTATAATTTAAAATGTTATTACTTAAAAAAAAAAAAAATTGGTCAAAGTTAAAATTTTTTTATTTCTTATTTCTATTTTCTCTTAAATGTATATATGTTAAAAAATGAGATAAAATTTCTTGTATAAATATTTTAATCAATATAACAAGTATAAATATGTACAATATTTTGAAAAAAATCATTTGATAGTTAAAAACGAAAAACCGGTATTTTTGACCAATTTTGTTTAATAATGATTTCTTTTAAATGATATCACGGAAAATGTGTTGCTGTATTTTTGAACAGAATTAACAACTTTTTAAAGAAAAGACATAAGATACCTATAGTTTAAGAAAAAAAACATATATTTTCGATACTTTGCCTTTTGAAGTAACAATTTCTTGTAACAATTCGCTAGTATGTAAAAAAATGTCATAATATTTTTTTTTTAGAAAATATTTTAGTCTATTTATTAATTACCAACATTAATTAATTTACAATAATTTCATCATTTATGAGTAAAATTAGGAAAACCAGTATTTTTGACTTTCGTCCAATTTTTTTATAATAATGATATTTTTTTTGAAAAATATAAAATAAAGCAAAATAAAATCATTTTATCGAGTTGCAAAATAACTTTTCTAAACATTTATTTATTTTGTAAAGATTATTACTTTCGAATGTTGATCGTAACTGCGATTAATAATGTCCATTCTGAAGTTCCAATCTTTGATTTTCTCTTAATATTAGCTTTATAACAAATAAAGGTCCAAAATATTTTATCGCATTCTTTTTATCATTTTGTAATTAAATTAATTAAATAACATAATTTGGAAAGTGAAAATGAACAGGTGCACTTCATACTTGTACTTTAATAATAAAACAAAAACATTATAGTTTTTTATTTGTTAAGAATTCTGTTAGAAAAAAAAATGTCTACACTTCTCCCTTCTTACATGTTTATATTATTGTTTTCTTTTTCATGCCTAATGATGCAAATCGTATCCCACTTAGGACTTCGACCAACCATGAAAATATTTCCTCTCTTATACTTACTAACCTAACCTATACTATTTCCCTTTATTGTGCTCTTAAAAAAATTTACATCTCGAATTTGAAATCTGAAAACAATTTTCTTTTACTTATCTAAGTTTCTGGTTTAATAAGCACAATGATACAGTTGTTGTTTTGTTTTAATTATGTTTTCTTAAGGAATATTATATTTTACCGTTTCTTTAAAAAAAATAAAATTGAATAAAAAAGTCAATTATTATTATTTTTTTTCCAAAACAATCAACTTAAAATGTCTTTTTTTGTGGCGTGATACATGCGGTGTTTTGAAGAAACTTCGAGCGTGAAATAGACAAATACATTTTTGTAATCGGTTTTAAACGTATTATAATAATACTTCGTTTACACATGCATGGACTAGTACTCATCGACCTACGATGACGACACGCCAGTACTTGCGTAAGTAAGACTTCGTGCAAGACGAAACTTACAGCGAGGCAAATAAAATTTTAATGAAGCATTTGAGAGGGTCATTACGGAGTTACCCATGCAAGTTTTATCTTGCGACTGTATAAGTGTATACATCATGTTTTTTTTGACAAAATTAAGCGTAGGTATATTTATATTTCTTTGACTTATTTTATAGAATATTTTTGTGCTTAGTGCAAGTTTGCTTAATTTTTGATTAAATCAGTCTAATAATTAACTACCTATATATGCGTACTACATCGCATAAACTTATATACTTATACATATATCTACATATACATATGTACTATACTTTGGATAGTTTTGTTCAAAAACTCCTGCGAAAATCACCAAAAGAGGTCCAAGTAGGTATGTTACGATTATGTTAACAAATGTTTGGCAAGTATCTACATATCCGCTTTTGTATGGCGTTTTTTGACTTATAGTTATACATATATTTATGCTTTAGATAAAGTAATGCCAACAATGCCACCTGTTTTCAAAGAAGGGTACCTATTGATCAACCCTCCTTAAAGCATACCAAAACTTATCGGTAAACTTTAAATATGTAACGTCACAATTAAAGGGAAATATTTTAAATTAAATTCCAACGGAAACGGTGGGCAGCCTTTGTTCGTGATTACAGGACGTGCGTGTGAATGAAATGTTTTTTATATGTCTATTTGGTGATTTTATATAAAACTACCCTCAACTAAAAAAGAAAAAAACACTAAATATGACTTAAATAAAAAAAAAAACATACAATATTAAAAAAAAAATAAAACACTTTTGAATTTTGGTTTGGTTTGATTAAATTTCGTTTTTTCATCTAAATTGACACCTGTCAAACTCAGCTGTCATTTGAAGTGTCATAATATTAGTTGAATGTTTGCCATTTACGATAATGAATCGCTTAAGAATCAAACAAAGCATTAAAATTATTAAAACTTACTGCAAAAGTGGTGATTGAAACGTCGTGATTTTTCACTCTTTACGCGATGATTATGGTCGTCATAATCAACCGACTACGCAAGCAACTGGTAAAATTGTGAAGAAATTTGAAGAGAGTTGAAGCGTTACTGAAAATATTGCTGCTGAAAGTGCAAGTGTTGCTATACTCTGTCCAACAAAAATTGGCAGTACACGTCTTATGGGAAAGCTTTTTCAAAATCAGTAGCGTGCCATATTTTTGCACCATATTAAATTGAAATAACTTCTCCACAAAAAATGTTTGCCCGCCCGTGAATTTACAATAGCATTTGACATAGACCCAATGTCTTATTCAAGGCACATCTGAGTGTGCACTGAATTGCTGTGGCCAATAGCGATTGGCTGCTGCTTGAAATGCATTCAGAGTTACCCGTGTGCATTTGGTAATTCGTTCAGCTTTTTTTCCTTGAGTTTCTGTTAAGGTGTTTTTGATTTTCGAGCTTTAAGAAAAAGTTTTTAATGATGAGTGTTATCGTGGACACTACGACAACCCTGTGAAAGCTTTAATGAAGGACAGATTTATGCAATCCACTGTAGCCAGAATGAGAGGCAAACGTCCTATCTTGCCCACACTGCCAATTTTTGTTGGACAGAGTATAATGATCTGAATTTATCAATATCCTGGCGTTGCGTTGGTAGCAATTGAACTTGTCGTACTATGGCGTAGTTTGCATTTGGATTCATCCTTATAAAGTTCAAATTACCCAACAATTAAAACTTGTTGAGCCACACAACACGACCAATTATAGATTTATTGCGTGAGAAGTTTTATGGTCGCGTAATTTCACGTTTTGGCGACGTCAATTGGCCATCATGCGATTTGACACCGTTAATTCTGTGGTGCTACCCTAAACACCGTGTTTACTAGAAAAATCCCCGAACTCTAGAGTCTAGACGCATTAAAAACCAACATTACTCAAGTTATGGCCGGGATAACACCCGAAATATGCGAAAAAGTGGTTAAAAATTACCTCAAAAGAATCGCATGCTGCAAATCTTCCGGAGGCGGCCATTTGAATGATATTGTTTTCCACACTTAATGGCATGGCAAAGTCCAAACTTTATAATGAAATAAAATTCTCAACGAAAATGTATCGCTGTGTGTTTTATTTAGCTTTACTTTCGAAACCGAAAAATTAAAAACTATAATGCAAGAAAATCTGCCAAAAATAATACAGGGACATTCATTTTTTTATTTTAATTGAATTTTTTACAAACCCCATCAATATTTAGTAAAATTTTTTCCGAGTCGAAAGCATTGTTTGTTTTCGAGATATACAGGCAACAAAAATTTGTAAGAATTTTTAGTAGTTTTGTTTTGCAATTTTGTTGCTTTAAACAAAAAGCTATCAATTGAATGTTTTTACAAATCTTATCATTTATTGACTACGTCATTGTGTTAAGAATAAAATTAGCCCGGTTTCGAAATCATTCAACATTCGAGCCGTTTTTCAACTATTTTTTAGTATTTCCTTGTTTTTTGCTTTAAAAATCATATCAGTAGGTAATCAAATATGGCATTGTGTATGGAACAAAATTAGCCCGAAGTCAATATCATTGTTTGTTCTCAAAATATTAAAGCCGAAAATAGTTTTAGCATGTTTAGCAATTTTATACTAATATTTTGGATTGTTTTTTTTTTTTTTACAAACTGCAGATTAACCTTCAGACATCAAGACTGAAAGCCTTGCATGATGACAAATCGATGCTTAAAATTAGAATAGGTCTGTTAGTATCAAAAAGGAAACAGTTTACACTTTAGATTTTATAGTCCCTATAAAGTCCAAATCAAATAATAGAGAAATTGGCGTACACCCCTCCTCAAAACTTCACAACTATTTTAACACTTTTTTTCTTAAATAAATCAATTTATTTTGGAGTCACGGAGAATAAGCTTGTTAGGTGTGTGTTTTGTTGAGCTGACTAAGCCATATAATCACTGAAGAGCAAATGAAGTTAGTAGAATTTGCATGTGAAAAATTGGCTTAATTTTTAACATTTCATAGTTTGCACATTTTATAGAAGCTCAATAAAACAAAAATCCAAGCAATCTGCTACTGTCATACGTCTCAAATAATTCCTCTGACACCAACTTTTTTTTTTAACATAAAATAACGCTCTGTCAGTTTAATTTTTTCCAGCAGTGCTGGACTTGAATAGGCATTGGAAATGTCACAAATTCTAAAGGACTAATTGCTACAGCGCCAGCGTATGCCGTATCGAACACTGATATAAATTTAATGTATTTTTTCTATTATTCTTAGAAATAGATAGAAATTGCTGTTTTTTTTTTTATTCTTGTATTCCTTCAAATAAAAATCAATTGAACAGATTTCACATGAAATGTTTATCACTTTCTACTTATACTCTAGAAAGAACGAAAAGTGACAAAGCAGCTTTAAATCGAATTAAATGACTCGATATGCAAGCACAGCTGAATAACAAAACTGAAAAACGAAACTCTTTTTCTGCTGAAGGGATAATTTAAAAAAAAATTACATTTCAACATTAACAGTATAATGACTCGCAAGTCGCAATATGAACAAACTATAACCATGAAAAAATACATACACATTTAAAAAAAAAAAACTGAACCCTCTACGAATTAATGTAACTTCAAATTTCAAAAAAAATGATAAAATCTATAAAAGGTAATAATAATTATAATGATTCCAAATGAGACCACAGATTTTTTTTTGTATTTTTTGTAATTCCATTAAACGTAACCAATAAACTGAACGAGTGAAAAAAACCGTTAAATTGTGGATGAGTGATTGAACATTTTGATATCATCGACCACCACAAAAAAGTGGTTTGTTTATCTCAACCGAAACAACAAACAAACAAATGAGTTGTCTACACAAATTATTCGATATTTCCGTTAATATTATGTAGGTATGTATATTAAATTCTAAAGGTGTGGTCGAAGTCGGTGTTTTCAAATGCAGGGAATATTACGATGTGATCCATAAAAAAAAAAGAAAACAGGAGAGGGGATACTACAAGGTTTATTTTCTATCTTATGTGCAGTCGATAGAAGAATAAAAAAAATAAATAAACCGTCTCGCATTAGCGAAGCGATTCTTATACAAATATTGTCTTAACGACACTAAATGAGGGACAGGTTGAATGACTAGTATATCAGCTAAATTGTATTAATAAATATCATATATTTGACAAGGAAAGGTTTAGAGTTTAGCTATATTTTATACGAAAATAATTTTACAACTAAAAAAAAAAAACAAATGCCCCTTATAGACACGGGATTTTATGTAATTTGATCTAATTTCTTAAGTGTATACATACTACCTACATATATACACTGCAGGCCAAAAGTTTGAGTCCACTCTCATTTTTCGAAGGAAAACCAAATTCTAGCACCGAAAAAAACTTTCTAGTAAAAAATGAGTATGTAGAATATATGAGGAACATAAATAAAGGGTAAATAAGGAGAAAAATATTTTCATTTTGTTGTTTACAAATAGGAATTTATTTAAAAAAATAAAAAATGACTTAAACCGATTTTTCGTCGAAAAAGCCTCCTTTACATTCGATTACTTTTTTTACAATTCTTGGCAATCTAGCTATAAGTTTTTGAATTTGATCATGTGTTATATTGTTCCAGCAATCCTGTAATGTATTCCACAACGCAGATTCCGATGAAGGGCATTGACCCCTATAGGGTTTATATCCGGTGATTGCGGCGGCCATGTCATGACTTTTAAAATTTCTTCATCTTCTCTCTGTTTAAGGTACTACTGGCAAAGTCTGGACGTGTGTTTAGGGTCGTTGTCCTGTTGGAATACGAATCCTTCACCAATCAATCTTAGTCCAGAGATCAAAGCGTTTTCTTCCAGTATCTTCTTATACGCCTCCTAGTTCATTTTTCCAATAACTCGAGTCAAATCTCCCACTCCACTTGAAGAGAAACATCCCCAGACCATCACCGAACCACCTCCATGCTTGACGGTAGGAACCATACAGTCGGGTAGCATCTTTTGTTCCGCGCTGCGTCTAACGAAAACCCTTCGTTTTGTGCCAAATACTTCGAACTTGGATTCATCGCTCCATAAAACTCTGTTAAAATCTTCAGCTTGTTTTGTGGTCGAAGAAGGGATTTTCGAACAGCAACTCGTCCAAATAGTCCAGCATCTCTTAACCTCCGTTTGACCGTTGTCAAGGACAGTGGCTTATTCCGTGTTGTATTAATTTCGGCACGTATTTCCGGTGCTGTTTTTCGCCTATTTCGTTTGCTTGTTGTTACTATAAGCAGATCCTCGTATTTCGTTGTAGATCTAGGCCGTCCTGACCGTGGTTTATCCTCAAGAAGTCCGGTTTGAGCGTGCCGCTCAATGGCACGTTGAACGCAGCCCTTCGATATCTTCAACTACGAAGCAACTTCCCGCTGCGATTTGCTTCTTTAATTAGAGTGATGATTGCAGAACGTTTTTCAATCGTGGTTTCCGCAACTTTTCCCATTTTAAACCACTTATTTACTCAAAAGATAGAGAATATCAAATAAATGCTTATGACTTAAAACCGTGGGTTTTATATAAAAAACTTGCAATCCAGGTCTAAAATTTTTCGGTTTTGAAAACCTTTTTTATGTTCGGCCTCATAAAAAAGTGCTGAATCAACAACCAAAAGTCATAAAAATTTATAATTGTAAAAAACCCAAATACGTCTCAATAATCCATATAATCGGTTTTTCCACATTTATAAAAAAAAAAAACCTTTTTTTAAAAAATCTGGATTAAAAATCAAATTTTTACTACCTAAACATGTGGTTCAGGTAAAAAAAAAATAAAAAAACCCAATCTTTAATTCAAAAAATCAACCCCCAGGCGTGAATGAAGTCAGTTGACTACGTTGGACTCAAACTTTTGGCCTGCAGTGTATGTAAATATGTACCTATACCAAAATATGATATTTGTATTTATTTGATTAATAGCGCAAAATAAACAGTATATCAGACTGGGATATTCGCATAATGCTACTTAATTTTTTTTAGCTTTAGGGTATTTTACTATCATTTTAATTTTTTAACTTCCTATCGTGCTTAAAAATGTTGTTTTTTGAAACACTTCAGACTGAAAATTTGTTAAAAAATCAATTTAATTACAAATACATAAATAGATTAAACATAGAATAAACAAGAAGACAAGACAAGAAGAACGCAATGAGAGAGAATTTATGAGAAAAAGATTTGAAAAATCGTTTGAGCGTTGTTTTTTTAATTAATTTTTTTTTTATAAAATTTTGAAAATATTTTTAAGAAAAAAAATTGGTACGCCATTTTTTAGAACTTATTAATGCGAAGTTAAAAAATTAATTTTGGAAAAAAAATTAACCACCCTTTTTCGAAATATCGAATTTTCAAAAATTAATTTTGAAATCTTATCAGAAATTCATGTGATGTTAAAAATTTCATTAAAATTGCTTGAACAGATAATGAGATAGTCGAAAACCAAAGGAATGGAGTCCCGGCAGTCATACTTTTTTTTATTTTTGTTAAGCTCTGCGCATCTGTCATATCAACTCTGGCGAGTTCAAAATAAGATTTCTTCGTTTTCAGCGTGCTTACAATCTTTTTCCGGTCTGTAATTTTTTTGTCGGTTATATTTGAAGCTAGAAATTTTCCATCACTATATTATAATTTCTCTCCTTAAAATGCATTGAAACATCTGAAAGTTATAAACAATATTTCTCTCGAAAATTCATTTTAAATATTTACAATCTGTTTTTTTTTTCTTCAAAGAATCTTATTTGATACATATGTATGTATTTCTTTTCGCCTAAAGCTATTCATACATTTCTTTTGAATGAAAAAATAATGGTTGTGAGAAAAAACAATTTTTGGTCAAACAAATTTTTTTACCGTTGCGTCGCGTCGCGTCGTTAGCTTGCAATTATTTTTTTGTTTCTAATAAAAACTTCTAAAAGAGAAAAGCATATTGAAAAGCAAAAGAGACAAGTCCTATTAAAAAGCAAGCACAAATGTCAAACTTTAGTTGTCAATTACCCCTATTACACGCCGCGGAACAGTGTATCGATCGGTAAGGTTTTATGGTCGTGTGAAATGGAGATATACCGACCCAGTATTTCGAGTAGTATTGCACCGGTATAGTATGCCGCGTGGTGTGTAAAAATGGATGGAAAGCTTTACCGATGCGATTTGATTTTTTTTTTTTTTAAGTTTGCCAGTTGCTTTTGTTTTGAAGTGATTTTGTTTAATTATCTAAGTGAAATTAAAGGATAATTCACTATGGTAGAAACCGACAAATGTATCTGGCTTCATTCCGAAGTGAATGTTTTATTAGAAATAATAAAAGATAAGAAAATTGCTGTCCAAATGGAAATTTTTGACAATTGACTTTTGACAGCCCCACACCAACATATGGGTGTGTAAATTCCCACACAAAATCGGATTGCTTTATCGGTAAAGTGTTTTGATGCTGGCATGCAATACGGGAAAATGCCAGTGATATTATGTGCGTTCCTCTTTACGTTAAGGGTAAAAAATCACAGAGTTAAAAAAATAAAGAAAAGTAAATATTATTTTCGGCAAACAAAATTCGTCGAGTATATGAATATTTTGGCTTAGACTTAGTTTGGTTCACAGTTCGTTTGGCTTAAGTTGTTGTTGCGCTCAAATGTAGATATTTAAGGTATGTTCTGTTTTTTACTATCCTCTTTTCACTCGCAGAAAATCATTATTTAAGATTTGAATGAAACAACAACAATTGGGTAAGTTACCACCAAGATTTTATAGGCTGGAGTTATAGCTTTTTCACGATTGCCAGGCCGATCATCAGACTCCTTTTAGTGGTGCTTGGTCATTGTTCCCCAGCTGGGGATCGAATAAAGAATCATTAAACAAATAAATTTTGCTTCAATTTCACAAAAGGCTCTTTATTTATCATGAATTTTTTATTTACACAAGTTATTAAGTTGTATTTCACTTTCCAGCACGTGACGTGTAACTAAATACATGTCCAGAACTCTAGCATAAGGTAAACAACTAAAACATTAATTAGAAGAAATTTTTTTAACCTAAAAAAAAATGTTTGCGCCTACTGCTAGTCTAGATCTCTGACTTGGGCCAAAGAATATTATACTCTTAATATTAGGTATCTGAATTAGTACTATCTAAAAATACATCAACCAACAACAAATTAAAAACACAACCCGCGAAGCTCTCATCCTTTGTCATAGTCATATTTGCCAAAATAATAAATACTTATAACATCCATAAACTACCTAAATCCTACGTACATACGTACCTACATATTTTTATTTTATTTTTGAAAGTTAAAAAATATCCTTTCTTATTTCACGAATAATGAATTACTTACAAAAGACAGCATCATCTTCTGTTTTGAGGTTAAATTACTTACATTTCTTACTTTCTTTTGAAAAAAAAAAAAAAAAAAAAAAAATACAAAAATGTATATTCTCTTATCATTCATTCGGAATATAAATCATAGCCTTTCCGTCTAAATGCGAAGCTTTATAGCATCCACACACACAATCCGGACATTAGCACTCCATTTCCACTATAACATGCACGCTATACACTTAAATAATATTACCGAGCGCAAATTCCCCCACAAGAAAAGATTCTCTACTCACTGTCGTGTCAGCCTCAGCACTTCACCAGCTATAATACATACAATCGTTCGTAATAATATCTCCACCAGCACCATCTATATAATGTAACCAAGAAAGGACGGCCTGCGGGCGGGCGTAGCCCACATTATGTATCGGATTATGAATTCGTCGCCGCCGACATTCTTTCTATTCGATTTCATTTCGAATCATTCATGTTCTATAATTTCATTGAATTTACAAAAAAAAAAAATACGTACATATATAACTCCCCCATCTTAAAAGTGAAATATCGACAAAAAAAAAAAGCTCTGAGATACTTTCGGTGTCAGCTTCCTTAACTCCGTCACACGAGATATGGGAGAGAAGACAATCTTGAAATATGCGAACATAGAAAATGAAATAAAAAAAAGCGTAACAAAAACTATCTGTTCAAACCCATCATCCATGTACAAGCAAAACATTTATACAACATTCATCTGCCACAGGGGTGAATGGGCGGCTTAAAACGCCATTCGTTTGGCTCTTCAGTATGATTGATTTATTGTTTCGCTTCGTTTTGGTCTTATATTATGTAAGGACTTGGATAGAATAACATTGGATGCCACTGTCAAACACCATCAGTATTTGGTTTTGGTTGGTGTGTTGCTTTCTAATGCCCACTCGTCCACCACAAAGTCCTCAAAGCCTGAGGCATCACATTAACATAGACAAGTGATGACATTGCGAATGAAATTGTATTGCATTTGATTTTCAACAAGGTACTGTTTTAATACTTCACTTTGAATATGAGTAGGTTATAGATATTTTTCATAAAATGATGCTGTTCTGAATGTATTCAACTCGAATGAGTTGATAAGAGTGATGATTGACACATTTCTAATCGTTTGTGGCTTAAATTTGTGAAAAGTAATTGATGAGATGGATTTAATGAATCTGTTCTGCATAGAAAAAAATTAGAAAAGTACAGGAATGTGTGCTAGACATTGTGACTTTGTCCGAAACAATTTAGTACGATATTACTCTGTTCATTTATTTCCTAAAATTGCAAATGTCTACCAATTTCTGTTGAAAGTTTCATCAAATTTAATATAAAAAAGGAAACGAACAGGATTTCGAACGAACATGATGACGTCTTAAATGACATTTAAAATTCTGACAATTGACAACTGTAAATAACAACTGTTAAATTGCCAATATTTATCAAACAGTTGAAAAAATGGGCGCATTCACTAATGTAGTGACTACGTAGTCGAAATTCAACTAGCTTTGTGAATGCAAAATTGCACTACAAATGTAGTCAATTCTGAACTGTCATATTAATGACAGATGTAAACACACACGAAATAAGAAACATTTGTGTTTTGATAACTTTAAGTAATCTTTTCTTTTGAAATTAAATGATATCATATATAAGATATAATATGAGTGATTCGGAAGAAGATAAAGTCATAATTATTCAAAATAATTTAATTGTGGTCAAGTTTCATTTTGAATAGTTTGAATCTTTTGTATTTTAACCGAACAGCTGATTGTGAAACGTCAAAATCATTCTCCACTAACTTTGAAGCCGAAATTTTTACACTACGTCGGAGGGGAAATTTCAACTTATTTTGTAGTTGTATGTAGCCAATCAGAATGACTTGACTACGTAGTGACTACATTAGTGAATGCGCCCAATAACTCATAACTCAATAAATTGATGGGCCAAAATCGTAAATCTTACATAGAATTTGAAATAGCAGTCTGTCAGAATTTTTAATCTCTGACCTCAGTTAGGCCTTCTGCTACATCTCATCATAGACGCATACTACGATTGTTTGTGGCTTGGGTGCAGCTTGTGAGTAGCTCAAATGTGTTTCAATAGACAACCGCACACGAAGCGTAAGTTATTCTTCGCAGCACATAAGCTACAAATCGCTTGCCGTACAGCAGTGTCAGTCGGCAGGCTTATTTGCTGATCATTTTTGCGAAAATTCAATGCCAACTTTCAATACATGCCAAAATTGTATGGATATGTTCAGTGTTTTATCTATGATGTATGCAGAACTCTAAGCCCATGTCGAATCTTACACGCATCTATGAAGAGGCGATTCGTGTGCAGAAGGCCTTAAGCCGGAGCCACACCTATTTTGCGCAGTGTCTTATGAAGTGATGTGATGTTTTCTGTCGCTGACTGTACACAATAATCAGAATTTTGTTATGGAAAATTTTATTTTTCGTTTCGCTTTTTACTTATTCTCTTCCCCGAACACTCTCTCATCTTTCCCACTGAAAAATATGTCTCCGACACAGCGTGGTATGGCGCAATCGGTAAAAGATTGTTTCCGACACAACACACTACACCACACCACATCACGCAAGACAAATATAGCTCTACGCATATGAAATACATTGAAGCGATAGCGAAACACGACTCCACAACACACCACATGAGATAAGTGTGGATCTGGCTTTAGTCTTCCTCTTAAGACCAAAACCTTTTGGCTCTTGATTCAATTCAAGAAACCAGTTTTTTTTAATTCCTTAAGTTCAATCAAATTTCCTGAAATATAAAACTGACAATACAAAAAACAAATTGACTTATTAGTAGCATTCAGAAAAAAATAAATAATTTTAACCCGAATCGTCTTCTTTAGTACGTTTGAAAATATCAAAACTATCAACACTGGCGCATATATGTGAGTAGCAATAGCAACTACCCATTTACCCAGCCACCTCAAACGCATACAACTTTTCCAAAATAATGAATAAATATTGCGTCGTAGCCCTATTCGTTATGGTTATCCTGTTTTATCGCCACCCACCACAACTCTCACCGCAAGTGTACTTATCGTAAATCCCCTAGTTGTGCGCATGGAGTAGCATATCGTATAGTTTATATTTTGTATTCCTTTATTTTTCTTATATACTCTTTATACTGATTAATGTCCTCTTTTTTGTTTAATCGCATTTTATAGAGTGTGTGATGTGCATCAGTTTCAGCAGTGTCTGCAAAAGGAGACATTACCAAGCAGCAGAAGCCTGAAGTGCATTTTTTATGTCTACAAATACAGCCAACACAATGAATACCGATGGCATTTGAGTATCCCTGAGCTGGAACTACTCGTTTTTCATATCCATCAGCATCCGATATATTGTCTGTCTTATCGCAATATTGGGCTCCTGTGACACACAGTTTTGAAGAGACTGACTCTATAATTGAACTCATGAACATTGAGTAACTGGAGAAACTTCAAGCACTCGTCATATTGCACTTTTCAGAAAAGTGATATGTATCCATCAGCGAAATTTTCCGCTCGGCCTCCATCGCCGCAATTTGTAAATTTCTCACCACCGTCCGATTATCCATCTGCGGTGGCGGCAGCAGCATCAGCTTCGTCATCTACGTTAGCTCCTCACCATCATTCAATGTCGATGCGACATCCTAAATCGTCATCTAAAGGTATGATGATGGGCAGTGATGGAGATAGCATTTCCAGCGGTGGCGGCGGCGGCAGCGGAGGAGGTAGAATGGTCTCGTCAAACACTATAAGTGGACGAGGTGATTTAATATTTCCCGATGACATCGAAAGCATAGAGTTTTGCATGCCACCATCAAATGATATGATGCGAGCCGCCTCCAATGCCTGCCATGGTGACTCGTTTTCAGAACGACGAAGAAGAGGACATAGTAGAAGAAGCAATCAAAAAATTGACACAGAAAAACAGGTGAGTTTTTGTTTGTCATTCGCGAATTAGCTCTTAATCTAAAACGATTTTTCTTTCAGGTTAAATGGTCAAGAAAAAATCTAGCGGCGGCGACAATGGATAGGTTCGAAACGAATCAGCCTTTGGAATATGGTTTTGCTGCTGGAGTTGTAGCGCCAAACATGCCATTGGCAATGACTCCATCAACATCTGCAATGACCCCACTTCACCAGTCAATGCCAGGAACGCCACAACAACAGCAGCAAGCACCCATTAATCACGTATACTCGTATGCATACTACGAGCCCGGTGCTGCAAAATGCCATACGAATATACCTCATAAAGATAGACTTTCACCAATTCTGCCAATTCCTGGCCCTTCAAAGAGCCCACCGAGAAACTCCATCCGAGCCCTATTAGCGAAAAGTTTCCGTTCGAAAGCCTTTAATGCAGCCCATTCATCCGAAGAACGACATACATACACCACCAGATATGGAACCACTGAAAATCTTTACGAAGAGGTAAATGAGCAGAAAATTCGCAAAGTCTTATCGGATAATCGAATAGGCTCAGCTAATACTGGTGCTGTGAAAGAAGAACTTCGTCGCGTGCAGCATAACCATTTTCGTGTCCTTGATGAACTTAATTTGTCGCTAGAAGCACTAATTATGCCGCCAACTCCACCTGATATAAGTCCAACCCAAGAGGAGAAGCAACCACCAGTGATGTCCCATACCAGTTTGGAAAATCTGTCCAGCACTTTGAACTCGATTGAACTGAAGGACCATACCTGCATCAATCCGGAATTCGATGAGGGAGACCTGGATAGCGGATTCAGTGGCAGTGGTAGTAGTAGTGGTGCTAGTTATAATGAAAGCCTTAGATATTACAAAACAGGTACACAATCTGTGATGCATACAACAACTCTGCCACATAATCTAAGAAGTTGTCGGTCGTCAACAGCCTCTGGTACATCAACATCAAAGAGCAGCATGAATTCATCAGAGGATCAGGGTATTGGCATGCTAACAGCAACAACAACATCTTCCTCTCCATTCAATTACAATAATCGTAGATGCTCAGATGCCCAACGGTCATCGGCGAGGTCTGCCTCAGCATCAACTGGTACAAAACCGAAGAAAAACTTTTGGACGATAAAACCGTGATGCTATTATACGGCCATAAGAAAATTCTGTCGCAAATGGAGTATTGTGGTGGTAAGTTGATATTCTTTCTTTTTTTTTTTTCAATAATTGAGATTTCAAATTTCGATATTGTGATATTTTAGAATTTCTCCTCATAAGTTGTATATTTTTTTTTTATTTATTTCAATGCAATTAATTTAATTATGATTTGGAATGTAGGGTGTTGTTTATCAACCCCTATTTGTCTTCAAGTCTGTGAATCAATTGTACCCTGTTCATTGTCGTCAGTATAAAAGATTTACAAAAAGAAACGGCTAATGACAACGCAAACGATTCTCCAAAGCTTACAATTTATAATTTCAAAAGGGATGTTTGCATTGGTTGAATACTTTTCTTTTATCGCAGTACATTTTGCTTTGTTTATATTTAATTTAAATTCACAATAATTGAAACGATGACGCAAAATCGATTTAGTCCTAGACCCTTCATATCTTAGATTAAGTATTGGAATGGAAGTAAATGCTTTTATGCTAATTGAATCGAATTCAATGTTTGATGATTTACTTATTCACTTCTTGAACTTAACAAAATAATAATTTAAAGAAAGGTATTGAGAACTATTTCGATTTATTTATTGTTGATAATATTGTTTTAGTAGAGTATGATATTTTTTTTGTTCTTCTAGTAGAAGGTTTCGTCTCAAGACTTTAATATTTCCACATTCCAACCATTGATAATATGAATCGTCTTAATGTCTTCCATTCTTCAGGTCTATACCATTTTCACTTAAATATTATTTTCTTGCCTAACCTATAAAATAACTAAGAAGTAAAAAAGGATTTATTCAAACTTTTCAAACAGATGTTAAGATTTCTCATGAAGATGATAAAATAAAAGAAGATTATTATATAAATAAAAAAAAAAAAGATTTAAGAAATCAATTAAACATCCAAAAAGCAGGGTAAGACTTTTCGTGTCATCATCAATTGAGCATATAAGATATATTATAACAATCCGTAAACCAAATACCCTCATAAGTATTTCCATTTGACTGGTCATAATAGCCGCCCTCACCCTCGCCCTCATTTTTGAATATAGTTCAATCGTGATGTGATATCTTCACTATGAATTCATTTATTTCCTTTGGCGAACATTATCCGTGCATTGCGCTAATCCTACAAAATCGTCTTATACGAGATGCGAGCACAGCAAATGTGCTTCTTCTACTTTACCAAAAAAAAGAAGAAAATAAAGGGGAAAAGAAATTGATCCGACCGAGTAATAAATATGTCAATTTGCCTTTAGAGATGCTGTGTGTTGTAATAAAAATCTTCACCAAATCTTTTCCCTGTTGACTAACTATGTAGTATAACCCCCATTGTATGTTGAGAACTTCTCCTCATCGGTATCAGCTCAGTACTATTTGGGATAAACATGAGGGTATAAAATACGGTTCCTTCGAAAAATTTGCCTTTCGCCCCATATCGGTGTCGGATTAAATGTACTATCGCATAAAAAAAAGAAACGCACTCGCAATACGTAATTCGGATTCGGAAAGATGTCGCCCCAGATCTGCGACGCCGTATCTTTGCGTAAATCATGATGGAATTTCTCTTCTCTCCGTTTTTTTTTTTTTTTTGCCAGACTGAATTAATTCTTATCTTTACAGTCGGTTGTCGGTCGGTATTCGTATAGACGTAGTCGTTTTTGACTTTATTCCATGCCATTCTGGATGAGAAGGGTGCTCAGCTTGAGTTGTAATATGGGGTTGGTTGATTGTATCGATTTTTATCAGCGAAATTGTGGGATGTTATGGGATGTCTGTCTGCTTACAATTCGAAAATATTAAAATGTACTATGCTCCTGGAGTTCGAATGGGTTTGGGTGGGAGTGGGTGTGACGTCTGTGTATATATGCGTGGGCAAACTCACCGCGACAGGCGATCATTCTGAAAAGGACACACACAAATAATGGCCAGGAATCCAATTTAAATTATTTTGGGCACAATGTGTAATAGACAGACTCTTATTCTTTTGTCAGCGATTTTAATTGACTTTGTGGTTTAATCTCTTTAGTGAAATTCGATTTTTTTTTTTAAGAAGTTAAAGTAGGAATTGAATTACATATTTTATTGGTTTGTTTTTTTTTTTTTTTTAATTTTATTTTTACAAAACGAGTTTACATTAATTTGATGATTTGACTATTTTTATTTTTAAGAAAAAGTTATCTTAAGTGTCGTTTGAGTTTGTCGTTTAAGTATATCCTTTTGACATTTTAAGAAAACAGTTATTCTTTTCTAAAAGTTAATTTTTTTTATCGTTCCTTCAAACTTTTTCTTTTAATTAAACAATACAAATGTTCATAGATTGGAAAATAACAAAGGATAAATAACCCATCACTACCATCCTACTGATATGTTTTTATTTTTCTATAGCTGAAAAGTATAAGTTGTTTAATATATCTATTCACATTATCAAACAATATTACTTTGTTTACAAATTTAGATGAAATTGTAAACATTTTAGGAAAGAAGTGAAAGGATTTGGAAAAATTGTGCCATTAAATACGAAAAGTTTTTCTTTTGTCGTCACTTAGTCCAAGAGTTCAAATCAATGGTAACTTAAATTAATCTGTTGTTAAGCTTATGTCAGTGTACCTACTCATTTTTTTATCTATGCTTTTTTTAAATTAAGAAATACTTTTGCAATGTTACTATTTAAAGGCAAGCAAATTTTTAAGAAGTGAAAAGTGTTTTCTTTTTAAACTTAAGATTTGTGTCTTTTAAAATTTTTAAAACAATTTTCCTTCTATTATATGAATTAGGCATGTTAATTGCATAATAAATTTATAAGGGCAAAACTGTCTGGTTGGCATAATAAACCTTTATATTGCTGTAAATTAAGGGCGATCTGAATTCAAATGGTCATGCTACATAATTAGCTTTAGATGCTGTTAGTGTTGTACTTATGTTTTAATTCACATACAAAGTAACTTGGTTAGAAATATTAGCTTTATATTTATTAATACATTTCATCTTAACCTATAAATCTGTAAAACTAAAGTTTAGCAAACGGTGAATAGCCTGCTGTTGTTGCTGCAATTGTCTTCGCCAGTTAGAATCATCATTTTTTTTGTATTTCAAAAAAAAAAAAAAAATTCTAAGAACAAGACTACTTGTTCAACCACTCAGCTCATTACGAAGCGTAGAAGATTACTTATATTTATAAAGGGTGTCCCAAAACTCACACAAGATTTGAATTTCACGCCGTTTAGCGGTAGGTTGTTGCCCAAGGAAAAAAAAAATACAGCTTGACAGCTGACAGTTGAGGGTTATTAAAAATGTAGCGCTACACGAAAGAACAAAGCGTTCCCATTGTTGAAATTAATAAGAGTATAAAAAATTATAACCCAAGTTAGAAATTAATAAATTTTGAAAAAAAAAAAAATTATTTTAAGTTTTTTTCGGATTTTATTTTTAAGAATTTGGGTTTGAAAAAAAAATTATTTAACAGCTAAGCACTAAAATAACTTAATTTAAAAATATAATAATTAAAGAGTTAGTTTGTTAGTGTTGCCGTTGTCTTTTAATATTAATTTTCTATTTTATGTTATTGTTTTTAAATTTTCTCCTCCCACCTAAAGTGGCGGACATATAAAGTGGCACAATATATGTATTTTTGAAATCATTTTCATATAGTGACCCAACAATGAAAATAAACTTGATTATTTTATCGCAAAATGCACAATTTTTTATAACAAAGCCGACCTACTATATAGAAAGATAACATCTATAACAATACCGATTGGTTTATTTCGAAAACGGTTACTTTCATCGGCGTTTTTTCTTTTTTAGTTCAGAGCAGATTCTGAACTGTCAAAAAATATCGTTTTTCTTTTTAGCCCAGAGCGTTCAGAGCTCCAATTTTGTGTTTATTTTTTCGTTCTGAGCGCTCTCTATGAGCTCAGAATAAATTGATAGAGCAGACCGAGTTAAATAGCTGAACACAAATTTGACAAATGACAGCTGGTGTTTCTTTAAATAAATCTGAACTCTCAGAGCAGAGCACGCTCAGTTAAGAGATCACTCAGAGTATGTTCGGAGTGTTCGTTTTTTTTTTTAAGACTTTTAAGACCAAAAATAACGGTACCTGCCGTACAAATTTTTTCACCAAATTATTAAAATCTTATTTTTCTCAAAAACTCGCCCACAACTTTTTTTTTTTAATTAAGTAATTTTTTTTACAAAAAGTCTACCATTCTCGGAAAAATGGTTATAAGTGGTACCTCCCATAGAACCACTTTTTTATTTTCGATTTTCTCAAAAACGGCTCAACTGATTTTGACCAATTTTTATTATAGAAAATCTTTCTTTTCAAAAATTTTATTTTCGGATTTTTAAAAAAGTTTCAATTTTTTTTTTTTTTGAAAACTTTATAATTCGAAAATGACTTGGTCGATTTTGATTAAACTTGGCATCTAGCATTTTTTTGACATTATCTAGCAGATTTTAAATACAAATTATTCTTATATCCGAAAATAACGGTACCTCCCATACCAATGTTATAAAACCGGTATGGAAAACCTAATTTTTCTCAAAAACGACTCCTACGATTTTGATTAAAATTTTTATGTGAGCTAATATCAGTACGGTCTTCTATATTCTTGGAAAAAAAATTATCTGTCCATTAAAAGTATGGTATTTCTCATAGAACCATTTTTTGGTTTTCGACTATCTTATTATCTGTTAAACCGATTTTAATCAATTTTTTTAACAAAAAAGCTTCTAATAAATTTCAATAATATTGCATATTAAAATTAGCAAAAAAAAATCAAGTATTTATAACTTTTGAACTCTGCATTCATAAATCCTAAAAAAAAAAAATGACATACCAATTTTTTTTCTCATGTAAAAAAATTATTTTTTTTTTCAAAAAAAAAACCGCTCCAACGTTTTTTAATCTGAGATTTGTGTAAGAAATCAGATGAAAACAGTTTCCAGAAGTCGGTTTAATCAATTTATTTCTAATTATATTGATTTTCTTTTAATTTTTCAATCTAAAGTGTAAGTAACATACATACGTTAAAAATACGCACATAAGAGCAAGTTCGTGTGACCCAGTCGTGCATTTTATTTTATTAAGAACACCATCGAACTTTCTGGTGATTTTTTCGTAGGTACTCAAATGTATTTGATGACTGCAATACTACTTTATAAAGAAATAAAGACATTTTTCGATACTTGAATTTTTGTATTAAGCTTGAGTTTAAACACAAACACAAACATATATTTGCCAGTTAAGACCTAGGGTCTTATAAATTAGGCAATGTTAGAAGGAATAGAAGGATAGGATAGATTTTTGTTGGCACAGTGGATTGAGAAATTAGATTTTGATTTTTCTCATTAAATCCCAGAGGTGGTGTTCAGTTGAGGGAATATAGAAAAGAATGCTGCCTAGACTGGGGATCGAACCCACACATCCAAGTTAGCAGTCAAGCACTACTTCCACTGCGCCGGGGCCACCTCCTTTTTAAATAAGAACCAATTGAAACGTAATACTTTAAATATTTTCGTCAGCCATTTGAGAAATAAGAAGCCAGATCTTTTTAATGAAAGGTACATAATACCAAACCAAGTATTTTTACGCACAATTGATTCTTTCCAAGCTGTTATGACTATGTTAAGATGTCCTTTCGTCCTTTTGTGATACTCATTTCAAAAATAAAATCTTATTTGTACAACCACTCCTCTTAAAGATGTCTTTACAATCGACAATACTTTCAATATCCATCTTTAATGATTTTATGTAACCTACCATATACCTACAATATAAATATGGAGATATCCTCACAATCGATACAAATAAACAAAAACAAACCAAGCAGGTAATTTTTCAAAATACCTACCCTATATATATGTAGTATATACATTGAAGACTTAAACATAAACCTATGCCTTGAGTAGTTTTCCTATATAGAAAGATGTTTCTGTTTAATATTTTTCTGCAATAACTATAAGTTTTCTCTAAACTGTCAGTTGTCACCAGTAGCTTTATCATTTTTTTTCTCCATTATATAAATGCCTCAAATACTTTCAACATGCTCAAAAGGACTTGCTATACCTAATATAGGATATAGGAATGGAATAAGGTTTTCAAAATAATAAATGATTGCAATCTATTTTAATAATTCCTTATCTGTCCTTCGTTGTTACATATGCAATACAGGTCATTTGATTGATGATCCTTATATATAGTTTCATCCTTTTTCCACATCTTAAGCTTTTCTTCTTTGTTGGATTTAAATCCTGTCCTCATAGTTTTAATGGCATACATATGTGTGTATGTATGTATATGATTATTATCTGATAAATTGGGCTATGAGTATTACATCCGATAGCAGACAAACAAAATAATAGCTATCCTAGGCATAAACAAAAGCAAAGGTTTCAAAATAGTAAATACAATAACAGTACAGACTCGCTTTTCCGTACTATTACGTTCAGTAATTCGATCATTTTCAAACCCCTCAAATTTAACCAAATTTAATCTAGTTCATTAAGAGACGAATTTGTTTTAAAAAACTCGAGAATCACTTGCAAAGAAGTTATATAAATTATACAGTTTATCAGTGGTGGTCGTGAAAATCGAGTAGGTAATTCAAAAACTTAAAAGAATCAGAATCGGTTCATAACTTAGCTGTCTCTTGTCTTTGAAGCGTTGTTGGTTAGGTCGATATCACTACTGTACACGTACAGCTTGTACAGTTCGTTGCAATATCATCTTCTTCACTCGCCCTTAACTTCATCAAATTAATAGCTGCATAAGGTAAAGTTCTGTTCAAGACAAGTCGTTGGTGTTGAGTATCCTTTCTTGATGTATATAAAGGGTCTTACAATAAGAGGTTTCATTTTGATATTAAAAAAAAAAAGTGTATTTTTTAAGAGAAATCAATGGATGTTTATTTCATTGTAAAGAGGAAATTATGCCATTAACAATGGAAAACGATATCAGCCAAATGGCCGCCACGGCTACCATATTCTTTTCATGAAATTTTCCATGACCAATTCGCTTATTTGCGGCTGTATGTCCTCGATAACTTCACGAATTCCATCTTTAAAGTCTTGAATCGCTTGTGGCCCTAAAGAAAAAGTCTAAAGGGTTAACTCACAAGATCTCGGCAAATTATGTCAAATTATGATCACTTCGAGAAATAAGGTCAGGAAACTTTTCTTGCAAAATTGCGATTGTTTCGTTGCTTGTGTGGCACATAGCTCCGTTTTTATAGTGAATTTTAACAATTTCAATGCGTTTGTTGAAGCGTGTATCGTTCCATTTTTAGTAATGGCGTAGTTTTAACTTGTCAAATGTCAAAAGATGACAGCTTCAAAAGTGACAGCTGCCCAAATAACGGGCTATTCAGAATGAAACCTCTTATTTTAAAACCCTTTACAAATACAAAAGTACTTGGTCTTGCCTTAATTGACCGTTAAACCATTCTCTGTATCTTACATCTCATTACTGACAAAGCTCCACTGATATCACACTGTTATCTTTGGATTACGTCAATATCCCGTCTTTAGGATTTAAACACATCATATTTGGGATATTCGAGAAAATAGTAGATATACGATCTAAAATTGATAAAAAAAAAACAACTATCCACTTTCAGAAATTGGTCAGCCAAAGAAAAATTATAATCAATGGTTAAAGTTTTTCAAGGTTACAAACCTAATTGGTGGGATATTTGCAATAAGGCCATTTGAATGGCAATCATAAAGTCATTGAAAGTCAGTTAACTCGTTTCAATAACTGGATAGACATTAATTTTTGAATTTATAAAGTTAAAGTTTTATTTTTCAAGGTCGTGTAGAGCTTCATTTGTGGGATATTCGAAAAAAAAAAACAAACCAAATATGTACCTGTTTAAAAAAATTCAACAAAAAAAAAAATCTATGGCTGATCAATTATTGAAACTAGTTAAACCTTTATTACGATTAATTGGCCTTTCAGATGCTATTTTTTTCGAATATCCCACAAAAAAGGTCTTAACAATCTTTAAGACCTTAAATTTTTTTTATTAAAAAAAATCGAAAGTTACTGAACCTAAAGTTGACCTTTTAGGACGAATTGGTGACCTATCAAATGATATCTTTGTTTTGGGAATATCCCACAAATAAGTTGCTAATAATCTCTAATGGCCTTGAAAAACTTTAACCATTGATTAAAAATATTCTATGGCTTACCAATTTCTGAAAGTTTTTGGCCTTTTTTGACCAATTACTTTTGATGGCATACTTTTTTTTTTGTGAATATCCCACATATGAGGTATATTAAGATCCCAGGGGCCAATATCTTCAGTGGCGGCCATTACGAGTAATTGCACGAAACTTTAAAAGAAAAAGCCTAAATAGTGATGACTGATGACCTAAGGATTTTGTATGGGGTCATTCATTTCGTGGTTTCAAGTTGATAGCACTGGCATTTGACACCTGTCAAACTTAGCTGTCATTTGATGTATCATAATATTTTTTGAATGTTTGCCATTCTCTTTAAACCTATCATTTCACTTATTCGAACACAGCTGATTCAACTAAAACGAAGTTCTACTGTTAAAACAAGATCCACGCTATCCAAGGCTATTTATTTTTTTTTTTTTTTATAAAAAAAGGGAATTACAATCCCAGTTTTTTGTCCAGGAAAAAATAAAAACGTAACCCTTTTAAACATTCAAAATAAAATAAAAATAAAAATAAAACTAAAACCTCTCTCTTTAGGTGAGTGCTAATATTGTTGGTTGAGGCGATATACAAAAGCCAAATGGAAAATCATGATGCAACCATTTGCCAAACCCGCCAGTAAAGTGGTGTGGTCTTGTACAGCCCACCACAAAAGCTATACAACTCATGGGACATCAGCCATCTAACGTGACAAATCCCATTATAGATCAGGCCACAGATATCACAAATTGCACAGACATATTGTATGTATGTATGTTTGTATATAAGCGAAGGCTCTATAGGTACATATATGCGTTGCGTACTTTTAATGTTGTTTGGTTTATGGGATTTTGGCCACCACGATAGGCTGGATGGTAAGTGCGACAACATTGTTTATAAGGGACGTGGGCAAACAAGTTAAAAAGCAACAGCAATAACAACAACAAAAAAACACCAAGCACCGCAAAAATATTTCAAAAAATAAAAAGGAAAAAAAGGAAGTCGACTTTTGGTTGCCAGTTCCCTTTAAATAAATATACCAGCCAGACACCTAAATCGTTTATGGCAGTAGGTACGTACTGATGGCAATAATGGTGTTGTGGGTGTTATTGTTTCGCCCTTTTATTTTTTGCACATTTTCTGGCGTCCATCAGCCGTGTACCATGTAATTTCTAGGAAAAAGAAATATAAATGTATAGATGAAAAATAAAAAGGGATATCAACATGTACGGCATCACAGTCCACAAAGAATATATTCAAATACATAAATATATTTCGTGCTAACGACATAAGCATTTAGAGGCCGGATTACTTAAGTTAGCAAATCGAAGTTCAATTTTTGTTTTTTTTTTTTTTGCAACAGTTGAAATAAATTGTAACAAAGTGTGGAAGAATCTTAATTATATAAACATAAAATAGACACAGGATCGTGCTTCTTCGCATAAGATTCCACAAAATAGGTGAATGTTGGGTCAAGTCGACAAGTTGTATTCACATTTGTCGTATTTCTTGAAAAAGTCAAATTTAATGGAATGCGTTTTATTCCATTAAATTTTGGTTAATGTCGTTTTCCATTGAATAAAATGTTTAATAATCTAGGGAAAGTTCATTTTCCATTGTTAAAGTTTTATTCAAGAAAGTTTTATTCTATTCTATCAGGTGTCTACATGAAAGATGCCCTCTCTCAAATTTGGGATAAATTTACCCTTAAATAAATGTAGATATACAGGCTCTTTTATCAAACTGAACATATTAATATGAAGGTAAGAAAGCTTGGCAGCCTAACTGGAAGTGTGTCATCCCACAAAAAAAAAACCCTTATAAGTATTATTGATCAGTGATCTGGCCAAAATGGTTTGGTGTTCCACAATGTTGTGATTTCTGTTCAACGATCACAATGTAACAATTTTTGTCTAAACCAATTTTATTTTGGTGAGTGCTCTGAAATGTTCCCCAAATTGCATTTAACTTGATTCTAGACTAAAATAATACACTTTTATATTAACAAAAATAAATTCAATTTTTTTCAACTCCCGTTACAAGTCCAACTCCGCTCCAAAAGCATGAAATTATGACAGTTAATTTTATGCATTCATTTAATTTTTAAAAATATACATTTTATACTCGACGTTTAAGTAAGTTAAAAAGTGACAGTTCATGCAAACAAGTAAGCAAAAATAGACGCTGATTACACGATTCGTTTTTTCGTTCGTTTCGTCTTTCGTCTTTTTGACAGGCGTATCGTCGTGATAACATGGTTTTTTTTTTTACATTCGTGAAGACTATTTTGTTATTTTGATGTTCAGAGACTTTGCGGTGGATTTATTGGAAAATAAATAGAAGTAAAAATTAAAAATGTTTTTTAATCACTTCTTATTCATATGTACCAGCTTATTTAAGTGTGAAAAATTGTTTTACAGCTCGAAATTAAAAGTTTATAAGTTCTTCGCACAATGCTGTGATTTTAGGGATGAGCGATTAAATTTTTCGATGTTAAAATCGGTGCGAAAATTTATCGAACCTGAAACATCGATGTTTTTCAAAATCGATGCAGTTCTTTCTTTTCTTTTTTGATAGCCAAATACGTTATAATATGTAAATTTACATTAAAATGTGTTTTTGATTTAGGGCCGTTTGTTCATAGTAGGTTAAATCTGTAATAAAGGTTCTGATGATTAAAATTTAAAATTAAGGATTCATTTAATCGATTTTCTCCTCTAAGAAATTGCATTTAAATGATCTGTGTCTACATTCTGCAACTCACATCGATAAAATTAGTCGAGAAATGATGAAAATTGAAACACATCATGAGTTTTAATTTATTTTTCAACGTTTCTCGACCAATGTTATCGATGTGGAAATTACAAAACTTGCACTGTAAGATATTTGGAGCAAATCGGTCTACCTGTTTACCTCTATCTCAATGGACCCGTATAGTCCAAAGACGTAGAAATCAACGGACGGTATGGTAAACCTACTTTTTTAGACTTCTCCATGTTTACACGAAACCAATACTTGCCCTATAGAACATGTAAAAAGAAACGAAAATTTCCACACTATACATAATGTTTTATCAAGTACATTTTTAAATTTACGTAGTGTGAACAATTTATCGGGATTAAATAAATGACTTAAATGACCACGTAAATGAATTCTTAATTTTAAAAACGAAAACTGTACACAAAGAGAATTACTTTTTATAAAATATGTACAGGAGAAAAGAGAAAGGAAATAAGATATTAACATGATTTGGAATACCTTATTTGTAACTAGTTCTTAACCACTCCCTTTGCTGAGACCCCACAAAACCCATGGTAGTATGAAAACTGTTCATATTCCTTTCCCATGAAATAATCGATTTCCAAAATCCTTCCAGCCAAAAAAGCGCAAGAAAAATGTACTTTCACATTAAATAGGTATTTAAGAATGATGATTTTTGTAGAAAGCACACATAGTTGAAGTTGCTTTCTTTGCAATTTGATTTACAGAAACCATTTTATTTGTATTTTTCTCTAGTCGATGTATTAATCTTAAAATCCATATCTGAAATCGATGATTTTTCTCTCAACTACGATTTTTGCTGACAACTGGCTATCGCTCATCTTTACCCTGTTGTCAATGTTCAACCAGAAAAAATCTTCAAATTTTCATTCCTGTTTTCGTTACTTCATTCCCCCTACATTTCTACACACTCAACCAAGCTGTCATAAGCACAAAAGACGAAACGAACGAAAAAAAAGACTCGTGTAATCAGCGTCATACCATTTTTAATTGTCAAAGTGACATTTGATGTTAGTATAATACTAAAATGTTAAGAAGATATCACGATGCTAATTCGTTTAAAATTAGGAAAATCTTGTTTTTAACCTAACATCATACTAAAAATGCTTTAACGTCTAAAATTGTGCGCCTTATTTTCTAAGGATGTTAAATATAAAACAAAAGGTCAAACATTAAAGGGGGCCATCTTAAAATTGTGAAAATATTTGACAAAATGTGAAACGAGGTCTGCGGTATCTTGAAAATGATGGTGCTACAAAAGTCATGAATGTAGTTTTATTTACCTATTAAAATCATGTAGGTAAGTCATCAAGTTATATATTATTAAATATTTTACATTCTTCATGTATGAACACGATGAGAGTAAAAATTCGGATTAATATACGCAGTAATGGATTTCAACTACAAATTGCTATATTTAAGTTTAATTTATGAAAAAATATATGTGACAAAACTGAGGTATAAGGAAATCTGGTATGTCTAATTAGGGTTTTTTTTTTAAATATTAAAAATTTTAAGCTATGATTAAGCGGTCAACACGTTAACTATCTGACGTCAAAATGCCTAAAAGCAACAAAATCAAAATTGCTTAGACGAATTTTAATTAATCAAAATAAGGGGTTTTTCTTTTTTAGTTCAGAGATCTGTGATTTAATTATGGAAAACTTTAGCACTGAACTGTCATGACTCATGAGTCACGTATGACATATACTACATATAAGTTTTTTCCTAAATTATTTTACTTTCTCCACAAGAGGGACCAGCTTCTTTCTTTTTAATTCCCGCCTTTTAAATGTCAACTCGGTTGTGTTCAGCATTTTACTCCATTTACTCTGCTATTTTTTGTGAGCTCACAGAGCGCCTTCTGAACGCGCTCAGAACTAAAAGAGATACACACATTTAAAGTTCGAAACGAACAGAGCTAAAAAAAAAACAATTATTTTTTTGACAATTCTGGCTCTGCGCTGAACTATAAAAGAAAAACGCCTAAAGTTGGCATCCTTCAATAGCATATTTGACAGAGAGGCAACAAACTGTATTTTGGATTAAATATAGAATATGACGTTAAGGATTCATCGATGTTAATTATACTTTAAATTAAAGAGAGCCTCAATTCTTGTTTTTAGCTTTACACGTTAAAAAGTTTTAAAAATGCAGTGATGGAACATGACTTCACAGGTGAGACATAAATCCACAATTAAACTATGGACTTGCGTCTTACCAGAGTGGGACATACATAATTCCTTAATTTAATTATTAATAGTAAATATTATTTTAAGTTAAATATTGTATTTTTATTAGATAAATAAAACATTAGCAAAAATTATAATTACAGAATTAATAATTATAGAAATTGTAAGTTATAATCATAAATTTAATTAAAAACTACATAAGAAAATTATAATAACTCCCTAATTTACTAATAAAAATTATATTAGTGTAAAACTGAATTTATTTGTGCTTCTTCCGAGGCTTCCCCAGCTGGTAGCGACTAAACTCGAAGTCAATCACATTCCATTAGGAATTTGTAGCGGAATCCCCTCACTCGTAATGGGAATAAACATAATTTTGATTTTATAAAATAAAATTATTTAAATTAAATTTATAAATAATGCTTTTTTCGTTTTCAGGAATATAATTCGAAGACTGCTTCATGCCAAGTAATTCAGTATCACTTTTCAAAGAAACCATCAACATTTGGAGATATTGAAGATTGTAGACAGCCATTTGTCTGTAAATAAATCGGTATGTATTTTTTAACATTTTAAAAATTCTTCTAGTTTCATTTAGACTTACAAATCAAAATAATCAAGTTTTTAAAATATTTTACTTTTTTTTTTATTTCAGACGACTACAAAATTAGAAACAAATCGATTTTTGGAATATTTATGCTGAGAAAGTTTATCAAACTTACGTATACAAAAAAAAAAAATATTTAACGCAAAAAATGAGTTTTATTAAAATATAATGAATTGAACCTGAAGTTACAACTGCCTGCAACTTAACACAACAACAAAAACAAAAAACTGGTAAAATTACAAAAAATAATTAAGTAACTAACTAGAAATTATTTTCAACTTATTAAAGAAAATTCTCTTTTTAAGCGTTTAAATATAAAATAAAATATGTATAACAATTAAATTATTAGAAATAATGTATTAATGAATAAGTAAACAATTAATTACATATATTATTAAAAAGAATATTATTTTTTTTAAATATGAAAACTTAAAATACTATTGCTTGATAAAAAAAATTACTTTAAATTTAATGCAAATAGTTATAATTATTATCACTATGTATATTCCTTTCTAAGATGAACATAAAAAGACGTATTTAGTAATTATATATATAATATTTATAGAAATATATTTACCATAATGTAAATCTTCTGTATAAAATGTACAATTTTTAAACAAAACAAAAAAAAAAAACAAACAGTAAACTTCCTAGGGATATAAATTTATATATTATATATAAATAGTATTTTAAATCCAATTTATTATAAATCAAAACATTCAAACTTTTTGGTAATCACGGAGATACATACACACGTTAAATTTAAAATAAGAACTGTTTCATAAAAATATAAAAACTCTGTTGACTTTAAATGCACTTTGTCGTGAAGTAAAATCTCTCTTTTTTGAATTTTTAGCCATCACAAAATTAAAATCCTGAAATTTAAATAAGAATAAAAAAAAAGATAACACAAAAATATAAATGTTTTGAATGTAGTATACAGAAAGTTAAAAGAAAATTATTCATTAACAGAAATTAAACGTTTTAAAAAATTCAAATCTAAGTTATACATAATATGGAGAAATATTGTTTTAGAAATTATTATGAATGGATAAATCCAAAAAGCTTAAAATGTGATATTTTGTAAAACTCGAAGAACATAAAATATTATTAAAGGTTATAATTATTAAAATATCTAAAGAAAAATTGTTTTATTTCTACCGTTAAATGAAGCTGGATGGAAATAAATAATCATAACTTTCAGAAATTATGTTATAATCCAAAGAATCGAATGATTTCGTTGTTCAGAAAAAAATAAAAACCAAGCAATAAACGCAGTGATTGAACAAAAAATTCATGAGTTTATTTTTTATCTAATAAACTAATTGAATTATTATTCCAAAATTTGTAATATACCTAAAGTTGTCGTTAATTCAGTTAAGAAGTGTCATCAGCCTTGTTTTTACAAGAGATTTCAGTGGATAGAAAAGCTTTGGACAAATAAGAATTTAAAAAGATTAATAATTTTAGCTATATTTTCGTTTATCAAGACAAAAACTAGAAAGTGTTTAAAGACAATCTGTTTCCAAAATCGCTCGTAGGTATACTTAGCACAAATAACGTTTTTTGTTTTACTAAAACGACAAAAAATCGACATGGCTCTAATAGCGATAATCAGCGTCCGTCTTCGAAGTAAAACGACTTTTGTTTTTGAAACCCGATGTTTAAGATTTTCTTTCTAGCCTATTGTTGCTTCTAGAGCAATACGGTTAATAAAGGACTTTAACAAAGATGAAACAAAGATGAATGAACCAAACAAAAAAAACTTAGATTATGTTCCAACCAAATTTATGGGCTGAAGTTATATCTTAGGTATTTAACTCCGTTAGAGTGCTTAGTCATTATAATAGAAACACTTTTTCTGTCCCTGGGATGGATTTAAATCTAAAGGGTGGTTAAATTTTAAGGGCCGATGTTGATTTTGAATAAAACACAAATTATTTAGGAAATTATTGTCATTTCTTTTTATTATGATAATATTGGTATGGTTCAATTATGTATGGAACAAAATATAGGCCAAACGGCCGCCGCGACCTCAGCGGCACACCTCCATCCGATGGTCCAAATTTTCGTTAGCTGTGAGGCAAGTGGCACCGTCTTGTTGAAACCACATATCGTCCACATCCATATCTTCCAATTCGAGCCATAAAAAGTTCGTTATCATCTCACAGTAACTGCCTGACCGGCCTCATTTTGGAAAAATGACCGCACCAAACAGTCACTCTTTGTGGGTGCATTGGTTTTTCGACAATCACTCTTGGATTATCATTCACCCAAATGCGGCAATTCTGCTTATTGACGAATCCACTGAGGTGAAAATGTGCCTCATCACTGAAGATGATTTTCTTCGAAAATTGATCATCCACTGTTGCCATTTCTTGCAACCATTCTGACCATTGACGAAGCTTAATTGAGTTAGTCTGAAATTGAGAAATGTCAAATGAAATGCAGAAAAAAAATTGACGTTTAGGTTTATAAAAGCGTTCCCCATTGGAGGAACTGCAGCCAATAACCAACATTTTGTATTCGATATGATTATTCAAACATTTTACGTGATGACGTTTTCTTTTCTGTTTATTTACATAATCAGCCTTATTATGAGTTTCACCCGAAATATATTTCACGTTAAAATTTTTTATTCGCCCGGAATTTTAAAAGCTATTGTGAGTTTCGCCTGAACGAAATTTCGTTCGCATATAAAAAATAAGTGAACATTTAGACTCAATGGCATTACATTCTGCCCGAAATGAATGTATACAATAAGGGGAATTTTTCAAACATGAAATTTTGGTTGAAACTCACAATAGGCGAAAAGTGAAATGTCAAATTTTCCGGGTGGAATTATGTTCAGGCGAAACTCACAATAAGGCTGTGGCCTGATTAGGGAATACGAAGCGAATCGTTTTAGTTGGCGAAAATGAGGTTTGGTATTACGGCTTTCGCTTTCGCCTCTTTCGTTTTAAATTCGCCCTATTTTCGAAAGCGAATGTGAAATGACATTTCCATTAAATTTCCGACAGGTTTTTATTTGCGGATTGGTGATTGTTTTTGTTTGTTTTTTTTTTTTTTTTTTGATAACACCGGGGAACCCTCTGTTTCGGTAAAACTGTGTTTTAGCTTTTCGTTTTTCCTGTGGAGTCATCTTAAAAGTGATCATTTTTGGACACATCAAAACCTTACACAAAAACACTCACAAGAGAAGAAGAAGCACTTCTTAATAATTTTATTGAAACTCGCAAGTGTTAGGCTTCTTAAACTTCAACACGTTCGGCATATAGAAAAAAACATTATAGAATCCATTTTTAATATAAATAATATTTTAATTTTATTCATAAGTTAATGACAACAAATTGTGTTTGCACTTCGCACAAAGATTTTAATTAAAAAACAATAAAACCCTGGAAATCAGCTGTCAATTATCTGGAAGTCTTGAAAATATAATTTACGACTCGCTTCGTATTCGATAATTGATCAAATCGAGGCGAGTCGAAAAAGAGATATCGAATTGAAAACGATTCGCTTCGTATTCTCTAATCAGGCCACTGAATATGTAAGTCATCGGGCCGTTGATAAACTGTATGGCATGTAGGTATGGGTGAAACTTTATTTTTATTTTCAAATTAACGTACATACATTGTTAATTTTTAATTATCGATTCAAGAGGATTGCGCATAATTTCGTATCGGACTTGAGCCACTTATTCTGCGGTGCATGTGCATCGCTGCTGTTGTTGGTGATACTGAAGAATTTTGGCTAAACGTTGTCCTTTCTTGTCAAAACTTTTAAACCCAACCCACTACTAGATAAGTCGCAGTATATAGCAGCTCGGCTCATAAATTACTGAAGGCGAAATTAATTACCTAATTCAACCAACTCATAAACGGAAATTAAACTTAATATAGATTGACACTATTAATCATTGCATTGCTTTGCTATGCCTATAGAATAGTCGAAAACTGAAATAAGGCACGTTATAATAATGAATAACTTACCTTATATTTATGGTCATTTTGTTTTGTTTTATTGTAATTTCCAGACGTTTGTCGGGGATAATGTGTCCTTGAAATTTTATTTCCATATCCACTTTAAATTTTAATTAGCAATTTTTCGTCTGCAGTTAATTCCTTTCGATAGGTATCTATCTACCTACACACATAAAATGATTTCATCACCATAAACCGCTATGCCTTTTTTTTAAATATTTATTGACCGTTTTTTTTTTAAATTAATTTCTGACCTTTATTCATTCTGTTCTCTTTAATAGGTATAATTATTTAAGTACCAATTAGTTTGTTAAACGCAAATCAACAAAATTATCTTTGTGTTTATGTATATTAAAAATTTAGAACTACCAAAATCTTTCTCAATAACCAACACAAAGTGTCTCGTCATATCGAATCTCATTACACACCATAGGTATGTATATAATAAAAGTCCTTGCCATTGTTAGACCAACCAATTTAGATGCAACAAATGACATAAACAACCCAAAAAGTCAATTTTGTCAAAATACATATACATAAGTGTGAGTGTATATGTACAATATACATAATATATTGAAGCATCTGAAATATTTGTGTAAGCAGTTTTACTTTCATTGAGCCAAATTGTCTATTTGGCTTGAATGAGGATATATCCTTTCTTACTATACATACATATCTATTGTATATACAGGACCAAGATGACAACGTAGAAAAGGGCAAAAAAGGACACATTTGGCCACTTTATTTCTAAGCACCCCAACTGTGCCATCTTGATGCAGGAGATAAAAATTGTGTGCAGTGTATGCAGAGCGCTATAAGAGCCAAGAGGGTAAGGTAAGGTAGGGTTTAGGACAAGAAAACCAAAATAAGAAAATATTTTCTTGGCCATTATGTAAATTTAATTCAACAGAAGCTGTATCCTATGCGGGGTCGACAAAAGGTGATGGCACTGTGTGTGCATGGACAACGAAAACACTGTGGGTAAAAGGAATTTTCCTGTTCATATTTCACCCCCCTCTGTTTTACTTGTCACTTTGTCAGGTACGTAGCCATGATAGCGGCTAGGAATTAATTTAATTTAATATTAAATTAGATCCGTTAGAATATGTATATGATATGGAAGCATTTAGTTAGCATACACCTTCTCATAGTCTGCGTTACATGTTCGATACATTGGGCGGGTTCAAGAGATCTGAATTTTCAGATTTTTGAATCTATGTCGTTGAACGCAAAAAAAAAATCTGAAATTTCAGTCAAAAGTCGTTCTGTCAAATTCTGGAATTTACCTATAAGATTTACATTGAATGAATCCAAATAAAATAGAACTTTAATTATATTTGTAAATTAAACATTAATGCGTGAGTAGTTGTGGTGCTGAATGCCATAAAATATTTTGTTTAGTTTTTCAAATATTTTTATTGAGATGTATGATGGCCAACAAAATATAGCAAAACTATCCAAATTTCAATATAAAAATTGTTCCACAATAATCATCTGGGAAATTCAGGAAGATTTTTTTAAAACTCACTAAACAATAAACAAAAATATTGAATTTTCATTACCAAACTTAACAAATCAAACACCTACCATAGTGAAAATTATAAAGTTCAACTTTATGTGTAGTACTTCAGCTGCTTTGACATTTCCTCCCACCACAAATAACTTTCATCTGAAATTTCAGAAGAGAATTTCATGTCTGAAAATTCACATGAAACTTAACTAAACGTAACTAAAAGTCATCTAACTTTTTATGACAGCTGGCCAATCAAAAGCTCTAAAAATTCAGAATTCAGATGACAAACGTAATGAATTGAACGCCCCCATTAGGCTTGTTCAAACAAATGAGATCTCGGAGATCTCAGCAATCTCAGTTACATGAACAGGATTCCTCAGCAATATTTCTCAGTTTTGCTGTCAAAACTCTGAGAAAAAAAAATCTTGGATTCGCTTGCTCATCTTTTGAGTGAGAAAAATCTCTGAGATCACATTTTTCTGAACCCATAAATTATGTACATACAAGGTGGCGCCTAATGTTAATTCTACTTTAACATTTGTGAAGAAATTGAATTGAATTTCATTGAGACTTTAGAGATGGCCAATGGCTACTGCGGATATAAACTATTGCCTGCATTATCTATTACATGTTTGATATTGTCTCTTGGCTGTCAGTTGAATAGAGTGAATATTACTCTTGCTCAGGAGCTGTGAAGTAACATTTTCATCATGGAAAAGTACACGAAGGAGCAACGTCTGCAAATTATAAAAATTTCTTACCGAAATTCCAATTTTCGGTCGTAAATGACAAAGCTTGTTTTTGGCTCAATGGTATCGTCAATAAGCAAAATATGCGTTAATATGTTTGGTGCGGTATGCATGCCATGCCGGCGGCGTTATTGGGCCATATTTTTTCGTCGACGATAACGATCGTCATGTTATTGTGAATGGCCAGCGTTATCGCGCCATGATTACCGATTATTTTTATTAGGATGGTGCCACACAGCACACCTTACAATCGATTTATTGAAGAATGAAGAGTAAGTTTGATGAGCGTGTTATCTCAAGAAAAGGGCCAGTCGGTTGGCCGCCTCGTTCGTGCGATTTAACGCCTCTAGACTATTTTCTTTGGGGCTACGTTAAGTCATTGGTTTATGCCAACAAGCCGACGACGTTGGAAGAGCTCAGAGCCAACATTGAACGCGAAATAGCGACGGTTTCAGCCGAAATGAATGTGTGACCGAGTCATCGAAAATTAGGTCCAACTAATCGACCTCTGCAAACGTGCCCGCGGTGGCCATGTCAACGAAGTCGAGTTCCATTCATAAATTTTTTGATTGTATTTCAAGCCGATAATAAAGTTTTTGAAATATCTCAAATGGTTTGCGTTTTATTTAAAAAAAAGTTGTCAAGTCCTTATTGGAAAACCCTTATAAACAAATCGAAAAATTGAAAATGAAACGCGAACGAAAACGGTAATAATTTCGCTCTCATTGAACTCAAGAACATGGCTCAACAACATGCATGACAATTTGATCATTAAAACACAATAAACATAAGCTTGACACACCATCTTGTAGGAGTTTCAATTTTTGGTTTCTTTCAAGCCATTTTGTCGAGCATGCTATTCCATGTTAACCCTTATAAACAATTGAATTTTAATTTATTAATAATAATTAAGACTAATTTCTTGAGGAAACCAAGATGGAAGAACAATTGAATCCCGTCCTAGCTACGGCTATGACCATATCAAGTCAAGCTATATTTACTACTTTGAAAGTATTTTGCTGTAGAGTCCTTTGTCGTTAAGTTTCATTGCATCGACCATTGACTTGTGATTTTGCAATATGCAGTCTCTAGCACCTTCTTCTCTGTGGATGGCCTTAAGTTGGTCATATACATATAGAAAAAGCAATATGTTTGCTTAGAATTTTTACTGCAGATAAACAAATTTAGTGTTTTGCATCCTCACGAAACAATCTTCAAGCTGTGCTATAATATATTTTGTTTATACAATGCTAAGGGGATAGATAGCCACGTACTTTGTACATGCAGAAGATGGAATTCAAAAGGAATAACAATTGGGATGGAGTGGCAGTGGCGGCGTCGGCGGTGGTAAACCCTGTAGCTGTACCCATTCTTTTTCTCCAATGATATAGAGATGCAAAAAAGCTTAACACAATCCAAATGGCTATATGGCTAGGCTACTGAATTCCTTTTCGTTGTTGTCCTGTCCTTCGGGAGAAAAACTTTGATTCCACGTTTTTGTTTGCGTGACATATATACCTATATATATGTTTATATTCCCATTATGAATCTTTATGTATTATAGAGTAAAAAGGATTCCACAGGCGCACGTGTTTAAAATAAAGACTTACATAACGTATTTTGCTTTGCATTTTAAATTGTTTCCTTTTTTTTATATTGTTATGTTTCTTTCGCTTTAAAGCAGTGGGCTTAAAGAAGTTCTTAAAGAAGTCCTTTCTGTTTTTTTTTTTTTTTAGAATGTCAGTTATAAGGAATCTGTAAGCAGGGCCGGACCAACCATATGTGCAAGATGTGCAAATGCACAGGGCGCAAAATTCTGGGGGCGCATTACCAGGAGCAAGAAAATATAATCTGATACTGCGCAAACAAATATGTACTGCCATTTGCATTTTAACCACAAACATTCTTCAAACAATCCCAAAATAACATCCATCACAACTGTGCTAAGTTATTTCTTGCACACTAACTAACATCACTTTCATTGTTGTATTCAAGGAGAATTTAACTCAAGATATCGTCAAATTAAAGATTCCACTAGACCCATGACAAATAAATCCTACCTGCCTTATTTCAAAATATTTCACCCTGTTCGTACAATACAAAAAAAAAATTAAAAAATCTCAACAAAAAAAAGTTCTATGCTACCCCATATGTGCAAGTTTTATTTCATACACACTGAGTCCCAAAATTAACATGGAGAAAGAAAAATACAAAGACAAAGAAAAATACTTATTCATACTGAATCATGTGGGCTAGAACGTGCAGGTTTTGTATTATGCACCTAGTACAGGCAATGGAGAATAATCTGAGAAAAGTTTTGAAGTGGTCCAAGTTTGAATGCAGTTTTATGGGGGGGTTGATTCTGAGTATAAATCTGAGTTTGCGGGAAATTCGGCTTTGTGGGGGTCCCGTTATCTTAAAAATAAGACTTTTTTGGTTTTCTGCGTTTTTCTCCGTTTTAATACTTTTTATGAAAAATGTATCGAGAACTTTTTTGTTCCAATTCATATTATCTACAAATCCCTATACAACATTTATTTTTTCATCAAGTAACTTAGAAGTTATAAGCGAAAAACGAGTGAAAATTTGGCCATGATCAACTTTATTTGCGATTTTCTCGGAAACCGTTACATTTAAGAAAAAAAGTATTAAGTATTTTTATTAAGACAATATTCTAACGAACGAAATGGTATATTCAAAATAGCTTTTTACGGCCTTTAGTCCACAAAAATTTTTTTAGGCGTTTCGTCCCGGCGATCTCACTTGGACTCATCAGTTGACTAGTGAGGACCTTGTCAATACGCAATTTTTGTTAAGTTCAGTATATGGTATATTGTTTATGGAATTCCGATAATATTTAACCTAACTACGAAGATTTGAAGTCCAGCAAAAATATTTTTTATTAAAAAAGGCGAGTAATTTCAGATGCAATATTTGGGGAGAGTATGATAAATGTGGCGCCAAGAAATGATAACGGTTTTTTGTAGAACACTTTAATACAAGCATTTTTTACTATGGGAGGGGGGGTCTATCTCCCCCCGTTTTGGCGGCAGGGGCAATTTCGTGAAAAAAGTACTAAAAATGGAAAAATAAATATTAAAAAATGACGGTAATATCTACAATTAACCGTACCTCTGTATGTGACTTCTCATCTACGAAAAAAAAAAACAGCAAAAAAATGTCTCCGAAAAAGAGACAAGGTAGGTAGCTGTGCTACCTACTACTAAAAATGTATGTGTAACACACTGAGTATCGAAACTAATATTGGAAAATTAATATTTAAAAAAAAAACTTATTTATACAGAATCATATGGGTCAGGCGTGCAGGTTTTCTTATTGCACACTGTACCTGTGTAAGGGGGTTAAGTGTCTGTTTACACAGGAGATGGAAATTTTAATAGAGCGAAAAAATGAAAACTACGAGGGATGAATTTATGTATAATCGAAAACAAAAACCAGAGCCAAAATTTTGCAAAAGCTAAGGCCAGAAAAGTAAGTTTCCAAAAAAAAAAACGTTTCCCCTCTGCCCATTTCTTCGCTGCGTTCTAGTTTATGGTATATTATGGTATGCATATATGATACCTCAATAAAAAAAAGCATTGATAGTCTACCTTTTGGGTAATGTGGAAAAGTCTTATGCATGTGTAACAGTGCATAAAACGTCTTTTAGTTTTTTAAGATCTTTCCAAAACTGAAAACCAAAAAATTTTACGTATGTACGTGTGAAAATATAAAAAAGGGGCGCTTTCTACAAATCTTGCACAGGGCGCAAGTTTGGCTGGGGCCGGCCCTGTGTAAGGACAACTGGTTTGATATTTGCTAAGCTATATAATGTATTCTAACAGTGAAACAAATATAATCAAAACCTAAATAAAATAAGGATTTATTGCACAAGATTGAGTCTGACATTGATTTGGCAATATGCTAAGATCCCTTAATGTAAAGAAATTAAGGCAATTTCAAGGTATAAATTTAAAGATAAATTAAATTAAAAAAATAAGGGTCTATCGAAAATAAAATTAATTGTGTTTTTATAATATTTATTAGTGGTTTTCAGTGAACAGAAGATTCATCGAAGTAAATATACTAAAATTTATAAGTCATATGAATTATACTTATTTCTTACACTTGAGCTTTTCTTGCAATAAAATAAAAAGATAGGAACATTGGATGTGCGCGACATCTCGTGTAGAACCAGGGACTATAGTGACTGGCCGAATTCTAAACGCAAAACTTGCACAAATTATGCAAAGCAGACAGTTTCAAAATGCA
This sequence comes from Epistrophe eligans, assembly GCA_951394125.1. Taxonomy (NCBI): domain Eukaryota; kingdom Metazoa; phylum Arthropoda; class Insecta; order Diptera; family Syrphidae; genus Epistrophe; species Epistrophe eligans. The sequence continues at coordinate 64,481,678 of OX596029.1, read as the reverse complement.
AACGTTAACATTCCTGCAAAGCAGATTGTTCCAAAATGTACTAGATTTTTGTTTTGTAAAAAATATCTTGCTTTTTCCATTTGCTTTGCATGTGTTTTGCTTTGCAAATTTGCGTTTAGGAATTTAGCCACTTACAACTCTCAACCATTCATGGGGGCGTGTTGTTGGCAGGAATGGAGGTGACCAACATTTTTCTGCCGAATCCGAATGACTAAGGCGAGAAATTTTTTCATTATATAAGAGATACTTTTGGAGGCCATAATCCATGAAAAACATTACTGTGTTTTCAGGTGACATATAGAATGGGAATTGAACCGAAGGCCTTCGGGGCAACAGTCCTAAATCTTGTTAGATTTTTAATAAGTTATAATTGGTAAAGGGACTTTATAAATTATTTCCATCAATTGATGCTGGGACAATTAAAATTGATGAAAATACAAATGGCAAAGTGCCGGTATATACCTATAGGCAATGCTTGCTTTTGCCTTTGACTAACTCAACGGGAGATCTTATCACGCTTCTGGACTACAATTGGTTTTTATATCTTTTATCATATCTATGTGATATAGATTCAAGAATCTAAAAACAAAATTTCTTAAGAAAACACGAACATAAACAACGCTTTTTGGGACGCCCTAGGTATTACAAGTTTGCGAGTGTAGGTAAACCTCCTTGTCAGGGCCGTAGCGTCCATTGGGGCAACCCGGGCAATGCTCCGGGACCCCCGAAAAGAGGGGAGGCTCTAACGGAGAACTCATCATGTACATTTCCAATCAGTTTTAACCTTGTAAGGTTAGCTTCGTTCAGCTCAATCTTACTTTCTTAGTTATTTCAACTCAACTTCAACTGACAAAAAAAAATCTAACCCTTCACTAATCCAACTCTATTTTTAAATCCTACATACGAGTATAATAAACTGAGCATGTAAAGGGTTTTCCAATAGGAACGGGTTGATTTTGACACCTCATGGCGGCCATATTGTTTCTTTTACTTTCTGACAAAATATCGGCTTTTAATCAATTACTAAAGACAAATTATCATGGCAAGTTACAGCGTCGAGCAACACGTGCAAATGATAAAACTTTTTATTCAATTCAATTCAATTTAATTCGACCCGCCCTTAATGGAAAACCCTTTAGAAAATTTAATTAAAGGTGTATTGCACCGTTTTGAACTGTGTCCACTCATATTAATCTTATTCAAGTAGGTATTTGTGTTTTCGTTTTGTGTCCATTTCACGAATGAAATGTTCATAATTTGTGTTAGATTTTAGTTTTCTTCACTTGTGTTTGTAAATGTCAGAAATAATCAGCCCAACCAAACCACACACATAAAATTTGATTCCAGATTCCAGTGGAAAGATTCTATAGTCACACAGTACACACACAAACTCTTAGACTGTCTGCTGTGCCTAGTATGCGGCTCGTGTTTTTGTTAACGATTTCCAGCAACTGAAATCTGCAAATAATTTTTAATTCATGAACTTGAACGATCTGATGTTTGTTTTGTTATAAATATACCAATTTATAAGGATAGAAGTACTGTGCATAAATATTTCAAGTCGCAAAAATGAAACAAGTTTACCCGAGTGGTGCTCAGAAGAGGCAGAAAAAAAAAACTTAAATCAAAAGAATTGATGAAAAACTACTTGCGAAGCACAACGGAACAGGAAAGACTCAGCAATTTATCATTGATATCTATTGAAAATCGAAGAACACGGTAAATAGATTTTAGTAAAGTATTTGATGAGTTCGCTTCATGTCAAGGCAAACAAAAATAAGTAGATATTATTTTGTCAACTAAACAAATACAAACATTATAAGAAATTTTTGTTGTTGAAATTCATTTAATCATTAGATATTTAGGAAGTAATTGAAAAATAGGGCCCCAAATTTTATCTTGCCTCGGAGCCCCACCACCTCAAGCTACGGCCCTGCTCCTTGTGCTCAAGTATAAGAACTCTGTTCTTACTACAACACTCTTGTACAAAGGAATAACCCGACATAATTCAAATTGAAATATGTTCAATTCACTAATTTTGCCATTTTCGAAATGTATCCAATATGATTTTACTGAATTTGGATTCAAACATACACAAATTTTGGATTGCGATATTTCCGCAATCGAACCTAAGTAAGTGCTTGCAGTTTTCAGTGCTGATGTTTAAAATTTGACGAATTTACATTCATGTCTAATGGGTTTTTGGAGAAAATCATGGACTAACCCTTTCCTAAAAAATTGATTTTATTTTAGAGAGTTCATCAGACACTTGAGAAATTAGAAAATGCTTAAAACTATAAAAAAGAGAATTTCGCTATACTAGCATTTATAACAACAATAACTTTAAAGACTGAAAAATATTCAATCTTGAAAAAAGAAGTACATATCAAAATTTCTAGCGGCCCTCAAGCCCTCAAATACATAATATTCCAAAAGAAACTGTTAAGTCTCGTCTCCCCTCTTTATATTGATATCTGTAAAAATAATGAACACAATGACGACATCCCCTTTAGTTTCTTATACGCTTTCGCTTAAACTCACTCAACGCCACTTTAAGGAAAGCATATCAGGTACATTATTTTCGTCATATATCTTATATTTTATTAATCCATTTGAGAAGCGCTTTAACTATCCTTCAATAAAGATCCAAAATATAGGGGAGAATTATCGCAAACTTCTTAAAGAACAGTGTTGCCGTATAGTGCCAGATTTCAAAATGATTAAAACAAAACAAACAATAAATTTTAGTCTTAGTACCTAATAGTGGCAATTTTTTGGTGAAAGTTTATAGAAAAAATTGTACACTCAAACAATAACAAATCATTTTTTGTTTTGTAAACAAACAATAACAATTTATTTATAATCTTTTTTTTTTGTTATAAATTATGTTGTAAATTTTAGTGCTGCTGCTATTCACTTTTTCAAAAAAACACACAATTAAAAAAGTGAACATTTTGTTTAGTTTTTATCTAAACAAAATGTTCACTTTTATATATAAATCAAATATTTGTCTAGTTCTAGAAATATTCAGGTAATTCTACAATGGTTTTTACTTGAATACCTACATATTTAGGTCAACATTTCAAAAAATTAATATTTTGCACCTCGAAATGGACATTTACTAATTTAAATAAAATTAATAATTTTGTATTTATTCCGAAATCATAATATTATAAACAAGTTAAGCCAATAGGCCGCCCAATTTTATTATTTTTAACCGTTTTTATTAAAAATAAAAAAGGAAAATAAGAAATTTCCGCGCGAAGTCTTTTATAATTTTGAGTTTTTTTGAAAACAGTTTTTCCAGGCGCCGCGCCGCCATTTTAAATATTGATGAACTTTTTATATTAATTTAAAATACAAAAGTGAAAATATTTGACAAATGCATTCTATATTTAATTTAATATGTCATTTCCGTATCCGAAGTGTCATTCCCACGTATATCAAGAAAAAACATCGAAATGACGCCGAAAAGAATATTTTTTAAATAAATCTGAAATTTATTGAAAATTTTGTGTGAAACTCATTTTATTATTTAATACCATAAAAAAGGGATGCGTTGGAAAACAAATTGCATTTTATAATTATATTATAACAACAACAAAAAACACATACCACGGTAATGACAAATTTGGGGAACGAAAACTTGAAACGACTTTACTACATGAAAGAAAATGTACTACTGTTATTTTGTGTTCTTTACTTTTTGCAAACAATTCTGAAAACAAAACAACCAACAGATCTCTTTATTGAGGTTACCTCAACAGTGAAATCTGCCACCGTTAATTCAATTTTTTAACTATTTCTATTTTGTCATATAAATGACTATTTTGCATTTTGTAATAAATGTAATATTTTTTTTTTACAAGTTCCCGTTAAAGGAGTTTAGGAAGAAGAGTTTTTCGATAAAATATTAAAAAAATAATGTTTCATAAATTATATAAGCCTTAAGCACGTGACCGCAGAGTATTATTATTTTGAAATAAGTTGACCCATTTATAAATTTTGATAAGTTTGTCAAAAGTTTGCAAGGTATGTAAATGATCGCTTTACAAATTCATATTGTTATAACTAGTGAAGCTTTCAAAATGTTAAGACGTGAGTTATGGTTCGACGATTGTGAAGACGCGGTTATAACAAGAAATTATAGAGATCGAATTAATTTTTCGGGACTACAAAACTTTAATATTAAAGAGTGCTTTCGTACGAATCAAATTCAAGTTGATTTCCTTTTAAATAAAATTGGAGAAAAATTACAGCGGATCATGCTTTGTAGGCTGAAAATCAACTGCTACTGTGCTTGCATTGGCTCGAAAATGGTTGCCAGTACCATGGAGTTGCAGCTATGCATGGTGTTGCAAAATCAACAGTTTGCAGAACCATCCATAGACATAGACCATCATCCTTATAACTGTAGCGAGAAAAAAAATGTGTACGTTAGCAAGAGAATTCCACTATTCAAATTTTAATAACGGCATAGTTCAAGATAATAGATAGTGTATGATTGAAATGTTTGGCAAATTTAATAATAATTACAAATGATTGGTATCAATTTTAGTAGCATTAATGATTTGAATGAATTTAAATGTGAATATTTGAAATGAATGTTTTAGATGTAAAATTTTACAATTTAAATGAAAGTTAAAAAATAGGATTAAAGCTTAAGTCATTTAACTAAAGAAATAAAGTGATGATGATTCCCGAACAGCAATGCAAAGTGAAAAGTGATAAGACAGAACACTTTGCACCCTCACTTTGCAGGAGAGCGCAAAGACTTTACAAAGTGCAAAGTCTTTGCAAAAATTAGCTTAGTGCAAAGTGAGATTTGCAAAGAATATTGTGTAACAAAAACACTTAACACTTTGCCATAATATGCAATTGGATATGTGCAAAGTGAAAAGTTGATAAGTTCTTTTGTGGAATAGGGCCCTGGTTTGCAAAATGTTTGTTTCAGATATCACCCGTATCTCACGAACTGACGTAACTGTTTTTTTAGTCGAAAGTCGAAAAATTTGGCATTTTTTCACAAAAGAAATATTTCTTTGGCCAAAAATTGACAGTTCAGCAAAATCTTATTTTGAGAGTAAGTAAATATTAAAGTTTTAAGAAAACTATATGCTTTGTTCATTTTTTCGGGAAAAAATGATTTACTTAAAATAATAATAAAAACGAATTCTTTGAAATGATTGACCTATAATTTCTTCTAAAAAAAAATAAAATGTTTTCAGTGAAATATTCTTTCAAAACTTGTATGTAAAAATTTATTTAGGGTTTTAACTGATGTTTGGATAGAAAAGTATTAAATTTTAGACCCCAATTTTATCTTTAAACATCAACTAAAACCTTGCTTAATATAAGACCGTTTTAGAGAATATTCATATAACAGAAAACAGCTGTTCTATAAAAAAAAATATTTATTTAACCATTTCATGGAATTTCTTTTTATTTTATTATTTCAAGGGATCCAATCAGATAAAATGAATTCTTTTCTTTGTAGATAAATCATTTATTCCCAAAAATTTCCCTATTTTGATTTTTATTTTCACAAAGCCAAAGTTCACTGAACATGCAAGAATTATAGAATCTGTTGAAATTTATCTGGACAATTAATGTGCCGAACTATTTCGTGTACTAAATTTTGACAGATAAGTTATGTACAATAGATAATTAATATTAATCAATAGATTTTTTAAGAGCTACCAAAATGGTTGGCTAAATTTTTGAGGGAATTTTGTATGAAAGCTAAAATTCAGCGCGATCTGATGAAACGTATCCTACCAAATTAATATAATATAAGTTCCCATTTCTTAGTTTATATTAGGAGAAATACAATGAGCCAAATAGACGAACTGATTCAAAAAGGCTTTTGAAGAAGAAGATTTCAGAAAGTATTTACATATTTAATTAGTTCCTGCTAATATAATTTGCCCTAGAAATATAAAGACTTTTTTTTTTTAATTTCCATTCAAACCCCATAAATTAGTCGAAAAGTTAAATATTTTGATTGTTATTTTTAAAGCTGTTTATGTTAATGTAATATTTCTAAAAGAAATTAAAAACATACGCCAATGTTCTGCTTATATTTCACTTATATTGTGAATTCACATGACAAAGTGAATTTATGTGTTCCATATAATTCGATTGAATTTCTAATTGTGAATTAGAACTTCGCAAATGAAAATTGATGTTTTGAATTTTTTTTTAAGCTTTGAGAATTGTTTTTCAAATTGTTTTTTATTTGTAAACATCTATGCCGGCGGCGTTAGGGTAAACTAAAAACTTGGAAATTTTAGTAGCACATTAGGTTTTGCTGTTACATGTTACGATACGTTTATGTATATTGGATACGTTCAATATTGGGTAGGTACGTTCCTACGTAGCTCAAACTATATCAAAAAGTCGAATTGAGTTTCAGTTGAAATTTGGTTGACATGACAGTTCGAACTCGCCGCGTTCTGTGATGTAAAACCAGCACTTGAATATTTAATTTGATGTTTACACATCTTTACCGTGAGTTCCCGCACTTACACTTTTTTTTTGTTGCAAAATGTAAGTAAACTTAATATTTTTTATTCTTTTTAGTATTTTTTTTACTGGCCATGTTTTTTGAAAAGTGATTAGCTAGCTCAACTAATTTTAACCACAAATCGATTGTTATTTTTTGTATTAAACAATAGCAAAATGTTTTATAACCACTTTTGTCTGTTAAATGTTTGCTGAAGTGGGTGTTAAATTTTTCAAAAAACACCGTTATTACTATTTAATTAAAAAACCTACGAAACATGCGACCGTCCACAAGACCGCCTAAACGTGAATGGCCCCCTAAAGACTTCACCTTATTTATTCTTCGTATTTACTATTTTTTGAATATTGAAAATTTTTTCAATAGGTGGCGCTGCGGAGCCTGGTTAAGCTTTAACAATTATTATGTATAGACCCGGTCTTAATGATGATATACAACTTAACTAGTATTTAATTCCCCAATAAAGACACAAATAATTTTCCTTATTTTCAAGTAGGTATAAACCAAATAACCTGGCAACCCCGTATCATAACAAAAAAAAAATAAATTACACAAATAGCGTATTTTAAAGATGTATTTATAAGATCTTCTTTTGTTCATTTATTAGTATGTCCATAAAAATTCTCAAAAGACTATATTCAATGCAACAATGTCAAGGAACAAAAGAAAATAATATTCTCAATCTACAAAATTATGGCCTTTTGACATTTACCAGAAAATGGCAGGTTCGTCATACCACCCGATTCATGTTTGATTTTTCGATATTTCTAATCCGACCGACCAATAACATCATAGCCTCCTGGGAGCTCATTATAGTTGAAAAATGATTCAGTGCAATGTTATCTTTATACTTTCAACCAAAACTTATTTATAGAAGGTAGGTATACCTCCATATACATATAATATGGCAATAATAAATATACCTTCGATTGAAAGGTTTTTCGGTTTGTTAGCCTCGTTTTTGGCAGGGCTCTAACCATTATCGTCACCGAAAGTGTCATTTGATGATAAGAATAGAAGGGCGGTCAACCCATATCAATAAACATGCTAGATATAAACATTTTCAAACAATCCTATTTTCCTATATCTATGTATGTATGTGGCAAAGGGTATATATTCTCGTATATATATGTATATTGAAAAGAATACTTTATTGTCACCGATTTGAAGCTGACGATTTATTACGCAAAAAACGTCGTTACAAAACACATGAATGGCGTTTTCCTTTTTAAAGGGATGTTTTTTTTTTTTATTGGTATGGACCCTTGACTTGCCTTGAATTAGTATTCCCCTAATCTTACCATTTGGCATGTCCTTTCGTTAGTTTCTGATAACTTTATAACTTGAGCCATTTGATTCATTGATGTAGTTATAACTTTATATCGAACATTAAAACTTTCCTAATGGGTTGTTCTTGAAAAAAAAAGAAAGAAATGAAGTGAAGTGAATTTAACTTGATTTCAATTTGAAAGGTTCTTTCTGTCGAGATTAATTTTAATAATACTAATTACTGATTTACTTAAACAAACAAATAAATGAAAAAAAAAATTGGTTGCTTTATCGCCCATTCCCCCCCCCCTCCCCCTTTAAAAAAAAAAACAAGAGTATCAAATTTTCATTTTCAAAATAACTAAATTAGCCATGGGAGTATGTATATATTTTATGCCAACTATATGAATACATAAATATGGACAATATAGCACCATGCTGCACATAATATGCATAGAACTAACAGTTTAATCTGAAAATGTTTATAAAAATAATTAGAAATAAATTTATCAGGCCAAAAACATAAAATGTTAAAAAATGAGCCAAGTTCTTCAGTACAAAAACCTGCATGTAACAATTCATATAATTGATCGCAATTCTGAGAAAGTGGGCGGATACCAAGCCCCCCGAATGGAAAACCTGAAATTTTCGATTTTTTCCTTTGTATGCAACACAAGACCTATACAGTTACGGTTTTTGCTATTTTTGGAGTCTTATATCTCAGGAACCACTTAAGCTAAAGAGTTGAAATTTGGTAAGGCGCTTTATCAGCTTAGCAAATATTTTAAATTTTAAGTTTTTGACTTTATTGGTACGGAAGTTAGAGGGGGTCGAAAATCCCTGAGTTTGTTCCTGTAAAAAGGTGCTAGAACTTGGCTGGGTACTACCGTGTCCTTTGATTAAACAAATTCCGAACTTATTTCAACACCAACGCGATATCCACCATTCACCATCTTACACAAATTTCAATTTATGAGAAAAAAAATTCTAAACATCGTTGGAAGGATTTAAAAAAAATGATTTTTTAAACATAAATAATTGAAAACATTTTTAAGAAAAAAAAATTACCCCATTTTTTAGTATTTATTAATGCAGAGTTAAAATAAATTAATTTTGGAAAAAAACATCTACCTACTCATTTTTAAAATGTCGAATTTTAATTTTAAAAGAAATTTGATTGATTTTTTGAAAGTTTTAAGAAGCAATTTTATTTAAACTTATAAGATAGAAGCTTGTGTACAAAATTTCATTAAAATCGGTTCAACATGATAATGAGATATTTGAAACCCAAAAAAAAAAAAAAAATAGTTCTATGAGAGATACCTACCGTTAATAACACAACTTAACAAAATGAAAAAAAATTTCTTGTCCTAAAATTCATTTTACGATTTTTCTATTCACTATGCACCAAAATGAATAAATAATATCAAAATTCATTTAAAAGTTTGCTTTTGTAACGGTTACAGCAATAAATGTTTACATGGTTTTTGCCTTTGAAATTAGTGCATGCAATCCCCATAAGCTTGGATAATGGGTATGTTCACTTTTACAGTCACCCACGATCAAGAAACAGTAAATATATTCAGACATACCGTAGAAAAAGGAGTACATACATTACATGCGCTCAGTACTTAGATGACGAGAATTAGTTGAAACCATGTTGAGGAATTTTAAAACAATGGGTTGCAGGATTTCTTTAAAAGTACATATGCTACATTCTCATATAGATAAATTTCAAAATAACATGGGAGGATTCTCAGAAGAACAAGGAGAACGTTTTCATCAAGATATTATGGACTTCGAACGCCGTTATCAAGGATAATAATTACAATGAAAATATAATGGGAGACTACATTTGGGGTTTAATACGAGAAAGCACTTATGAACATGAAAGAAAGAGTACCAGGGTTCACTTTTAAATTATTATTTTTCACACTTTTGTTAATTTATAATATTTAAACAATAAAGGATGTATTTTTGCAAATCTATTTGTTTTGATTTGATTATTAAATTTAAATATATTTTTAAACCGTTCTCTTTGCTACAAAAGCAAACTTTTTTTGTATTGTAAGTACCGTTATTTTTGGTAAGAAGAATAATTTTTGGTTTAAAATCTGCTGGAGAATATAAAAAAAACTGCTGAGTGCCAAATTTAAAAAAAAATCAACCAATTTTTATTAATTATATTTATCGAATTAGCTTTAATGTTTTCAAAAAAAAAATAATATTTTTTAAAAATCAAAAAAATAAATTTTGGTATAGAACACTTTTAAAACTTTTTAAAATAATCTCCATAAAAAAATTATCAAAATGGTATTAGGTAATAGGTTGGAACAGTGAGACACTTTTTTTTTTTAAACAATTATATCTCCGAAAGCTTTTGTGCTATCAAAATGTTTTTTTTTTTGTCTTACCTTATGGAATTTTGGCATCAAAAGTTTAGTGAATAAATAAAAAAATTACTTTATCATAAGTTAAACGTTGAAGAAGGTCAAACTATCTCACTATTCGTCAGGGGTTCGAACAATGAGACAGCGAAGGCCGAACAATAACTTTAATAAAAAATCGACTTTAACAATTTGTTTTTATCAAAAAACACATACATACATAATATATTCTTAAACATATTATTTATTAATTCAAAGAACGAAACGAACAAAAAACATATTCATGTAAGATAAAAAAAAATAAATATATGTATATCACATTTGAATTCATATTGTTTTTTAAAACAGTTTTTAAAATTTTTTCATTTGTTTTTAATGATAATCTATATAACAATAAAAATAAAAATTGAATAAAAAGAAACAAATAGATAAATAAAAATCACATTTCAATTTAAGGTATTTGACATGTCTCATCTGTTCGATCTTTGCTTCTGTCTTAGTGTTTGATTTTTATTATTTCTTAGAAAAAAAATTTTTGAATAAAAAAGTGACGAAGCTTCCTTATTTTATAATGAAAGAACAAGTAATACTAAGCAAATAAGACAAAAAACAAGGTTCACTAACATGATTATTTGATGTTTCTAAACAAATTTTAAAAACACACCAAAAATCACTTTTGACCTTTTTTTTTGGTCTCTAACTCTCTGAGAACACATCCGCAACTTACTTTTGTTCTGAATAGAATTAAAAGTTGCGGAATGGAAAACAAACGTTATTTCTTCATCGGCATGTCTGTGAGTATTTCTAGGAGGCAAAAAATGGAATGTTTCACTGTTCGGACTGTCTCATTGTTCCAACATTTCCCCTACCTGTTATTTTTAGTATTTACAAACATTTTAAAAAACATGTGCAAGGAATGCGGAATGTGTGGGAATGTGGTGACAAGACCAAAATGAACAACCTTCAAAAAATGTTTAGCTACCTAAATAAAATAGCATTATTCAAGATCAATTAAGTTAATAGCAATTTTATGCGGTCTATTTGTGCATATTCATTTGTCATACTAAACAGTTATTTCTGTTTTATTGTTTTGGACAGGCAAATAAAATTATGTAGACAAATTTCCTTAATGCTGTAGACTGTCAAATTTGGATGAAATTAAACAAATAATTAATTCTGTTTTCCAACAGTAACCCAACCAAACGAATATTTCCATTTACCTTAATATTTTGTTTGCATACTATTTTAGTTTTAACACGGGAAGTTCAAAATATGCAGAGACACCGACATCACCACTATACAGAATTCGGGTGTTAAAATGACAGTTTTTGAGTTGTGGAGATTTTATGCCAGGCCGATTACAAAACATTACAAAAATTAGGTTAATTTTTAAATTAATTTGCTTCATTTTTAAGCGTTTTTAAATATTATTCTTTTGCTAGGTAGGTAATCTAGTTATTTTTTTTAGAAAAACACAAAGTAATCTGTCAGGATATTCAATTAGAAATTCCAATTGATATGCGTATAAAAATAACATACCTACATATAAAACGAAGCTACGTAGGTATATAGCCAAGTCTACATTGTAAAAGTTGTTTTTTTTTCCTCTTTAAATGTATAACATCAATCTTTACTTCCCTAGAGAATGTAGAGAATGTATGGCACTTCCCAAATCAATGATGAACGATTGCACACATTCAATACACATGTATAATTGTATAGTTGATGTTAAAAACTATACATAACAACAACGGTACTGCCTTTCAACAATTGGCTATGGATCATCAATTACCTACATTCAACCATCATTGACGTTGTCCATAGGCAGGCAGGACATCATGGTCTTCTAATTTGGTCTTCAAAAGATTCAATATTTGCTTATATACTGATTCCAAAAAGGAACTTTAGTTTCCTTAAAGTAAAAGTAACAAAAGAGTCGAATAATTGCATTCACGCATCTACCCCAAGCCCCAATGGGAATTGTCATCTTCATCACATTTTGACTGACTGCAAAAAAAAAATAATGTGCATGCCCATCCACAAGTCTTTGCAGGGGTGGATTTGAAAATGTTAATCCTATATTTTTAACGACCAAATATTAAAACTAAGGAAGATCTTGGAAAAAATCCAGAAACTTCAAATCAATATAAGACACTTTTTTTCGATATCAAGGCCACATCGTCGTCAAAGACGACGGAGAACACACGCTGCTCCATCAAGGCCAGCAAGGACCGCAACGTCCGCCGATATACCCTTGACATGAAATACGATTTACGCTGTTGCTCCATTGCGCATTTGCAATATTTTAGGCAATGACAATTTCAATGGCAAGAATAATTTATTGCCTGAGTGGATATTTCATTGCCATTCAGCAAATTCAGTTTTTAATTCTTTTTTAACTGGGCTGTCAAAAATAAATTCTGTTTTTTTCTATACCTCAGACAAATCAAAGCACATAAGTCTTGTTTCTTTTTTCCATCGAAACTAGCTCGGAGCATGCTCTGTATGCTCAGAATAAAATGACCGAGCAAAGGAGCAAAACGCTGAGCGAAGTCAACTTCACTTTTATTTTATATGTGATTTGACAGACATGACATGGAAAAAAAATTAACGCCATAAATTAAAAATGGATTCCAATTCAGGTAAACAAAAATTTATTATTTTAGTATGAAATGAGAGTTCATTGATCAAGTGTGTTTCATAATTAAATAAATTTGAGGGCTCTGATCATAATCTCCTCAGAGCTTTGCTCTGATAGCTCAGCCCCTTCTCGGAGCTTTGCTCAGAGTCAAAAAAGAAAAACGCCAAATGCATCTCCATTGTCAGCTTGCATTTTATCTCCAGTCACGTGGCTTCTATATTGTAGTGCAAAAGTTTGTCAACTAAACTGGGACTAAAGTCACCAAATTACTTGCATATACGCTGAAGATATTGACATAAGCCGGAAGAACAAAGCGTTTGTGAGTATTGAGCCGGAAGCGAAGAGAATGTAGCTTACCAATAAACCCACGCTTTTTGAACGTCAACATGACAATGACAATAAACTTAAGTACCTTCTGTCATGAAACGTGAAAAAAACGATTAATGAAACAAACGAAAAGTGTAAATGTCATCCATATTAGGTTCAGCATTGGACGTGAAAACGAGAAGTCGGCGTGACGAGATTTCTTCACAGTAGTTCTGTTCTCTCTTAAAAACTAATTTTAAACTGTAAAATAATAAAGAATGGCGACGCACGGTCGCTTTTTTTTCTTCATTTTTTTAAACCTTATGTCGCTACGTGAGTCCATAATTATTTTATTGTGTATTATTTCATTGTTTTAAATTCTTCGTTAAGAGAGAAAAACCACAGAGAGATCTCTTTACACTGACGTCTCGTTTTTACTGAGAACGAAATTTTTCGTTTATTATTTCGTTGTTTCAATTTTTATATGAAAATTTTCGTTTCCCTTCAGCTGCATACTATGCTTTATTGTGAGTTTCGCACGAAAAATATTTTCTTCGCTCCAAATTTTAAAAGCTATTGTGAGTTTCGCCCGATCGAAATTGCGTGTTCGCCTACTTAAAATAAGTGAACATTTAGGCTGTAAATGGCATAACATTCTGCCCGAAATGAAAGTTCACAATAAGAGGCATTTTTCGAACATGAAATTTATGGTGAAACTCACAATAGTAAAATGTCAAATTTTTCCGGTATAGAATGTTATTCGGGTGAAACTTACAATAAGGCTGGCAATATAAAAATGTGGCCCAATTCAAATAATGGATCTCACAACAAAAAAATCCACACCGTCATCGTGTACATATATACATTTTGGTGTAAAAGAGAAATATATGAAAAGTGTGGAAAGAGAAAGCGTTCATAGAATTAATTATTCCGGTCGAATTTTATTCAAAGCAAACCCATTTACCAGATTTTCTACGGACATTATTTCGATGAGGGATGCACTATATAGTTATATATAGTGACAGAAGCAGCAGCAAGCAGGAATTTGAAGTCCTGAGATTTGCATTTACAAAGTGTGTGTACATATACTTTGAACAAGGGTGGAATACTCCCTTGGGAAGAATCAAAATTAACACTTGGGGCTATTTTCGAAACAAAAAGCTGGCCAAGCCAAGTATTCTTATTGTTTTTTTTTTTTTATATAAAACGAGGAGAAAATGGAAGCTAGTGTTGGAGTCCATTGAAAAGTTCATGATAAGGAAAGTATGTACATACATAGGTAGATATGTATGTACATGATATACATTTGTATAGATATCACTTTTATTGTAAAATCCAATCCACATATAGGTACCTGTGAAGAGTTAAAAAGAGTTGAGAATTAAGAATTTGGGTCAAGTAGGTAGGTACTACAAAATTAAAACATAAAAAAAGAATAATAGGGTAGATTTGACTCATCAGGCCGATTTTTGTTATATCAACCATACTGAACAATCTGGCATTACAAAAGGTTCGTGGTCAAGTGCTGAAGGCAAAAGGAAAAACAACGGAAAATTCGCTTAAAGATTGCTTTATGTGAATATGGTTTTAAAGTAAAAAAATTTAAAAGCATCTATTTTATTCGAAAGTGAAGGCAAAAAATGTATTAAATTCTGACATGAAATTCGTGTCTTGTAATCAAGTGTCATCTCTTCTCTTTAATTTGCTTTTTCGGTATGTTATGTACCTAACATGTATAATTTTAAGCTAAGTACAGACAATTGTAAGATCTTACAATATTGTCAGATCTGTCAGTGAAAAAAAACTGTCCCAAATGTCTTACAATCGTCTGAACACACAGTTTTGTCTTAGAATATTGTCAGAAACGTCATTGTCTATTGTCAGGTAATTTTCAGACGACAATCTAACAAAAAAATTGTCAGGTATCTTACAATCGTCTAAACACACAATTTTGATCATTGTCAGACGATTAAGACATTGTCAGATTCATTGGACAATTGCTGACAATTTCTTCATTGTCCGAAATATCAATGAAACCCATCGGTTGGAGTCGAGTTAGTTAAAGAGAGATAAAAAAAAAACATTTGTGTTGGGAATTTGTAGTAACTCAAAAAGAAAATGTCTATGAAGCAAGGGCCTCAACTTCAGTTATATTTTACATCAATTCCTTGTGTTTTGTAGTTTAATTGGAATTAATTAAACAAACCATTGAAATACGTCAAAATACTAGTTTTGCTTAAGTGCTAAGTAATTATTATATTTCTGTGCAAATATGTACTTGATTAAGGAGTTTTTATAGCAAAATGACTTCCACCGGACTTCTGATTGTTTCCAATGTTAAACGCATTCAAAAATACTTGAATAATTTGTATATTCATTCACTTCACCTAAACAACCCATCAACTAAAATTAAAACTGTTCCATCATGGATCAAAAGTATCTCTCGCATCTATTCTGTGGCTCTTACTGGCGCACTACATAATAATTTGAAAATTCTTATTATTGTCTTCCATTTCCCATTTCCCAATTTTCTTTTTTCTTTTTTCTTTTTTAATTATTTTTCGCACACAAAAAATTGCAACACAACCACGAAATTTTTTTTAAAAGATGTAATTAATCAATAAATTTTGTGTATAGATTTGCCAACCGTTTGAGCAGAAAATTTTCAAGCTGACAACTTTGCCAGATTTATTATTGTCCGAAAATTTTAAGACAAGAGCTGACAATCAAATTGTTAGACTTTGGCGCGAAATCTACCAACCATGTGAACGGACAATTTTTCATAGCATAAGAAATATGTCAATTGTCAGCTATTGTCAAACCATTGACAGTTCTGACAATATTGTAAGATCTGACAATCATCTATAGGTACTTTGCTTTAGTTTTATTTTTATGTTATGCACCTACTTTGCCTTTAATTCTAATTCACTTGACTCCCACTGAAATCAAGTTCATCATCATGCATGACGATGTATGACATTTTTCTCTTCGTTATACCTGAACCCAATAAAACAAATATTGAAAGTCTAAAGTAAATCATTTAAATCATAAAGTTTGTAACAACAATGGCGAAAAATTTTAAACAGCTAAATATACGATGTTAAAGCATTTTATAGTATGATGCTAGGGTACTGTGGCAGACTAAGCTTTTTAGAGGCCTGGGACGGCAATGCTTAATGGGGCCCCTTATGTGATCAGGTATTTTTGTAGTTTCTATAACGTCAGCTTTTACGACAAAACAAAAAAACATCAATCATATTAGTTATAATACACATACGGGTTGAGAAAGAATGCACATCAGTATATCAGCAAAGCGACCAACTGGTAGAGTGCAAAAAAATAATGAATAGGAAACAAAATAAGAGCTTTTATTAAATAGAATCGATCCACCTCCGGCGTTGTAAGGAAGCACTTTACTTTAACCAAAAAACACAGGATTTTAAGTTGGGCTTGTCTCAAGATTGCGTGAAAATTGCATCAAAATCGGTCACGTCGTTTTGGAGTTTATACGGAACATATATACTAGATACCTATATAAATCCACTTAAACTAAGTATAACTCCTGATTTTTTTTTTTTTTGAAAATCCATGTACAATGTTCATTTATTTTGTGTGCTTAGAAGTTTAAAATTTTGTTTGTAGGTATGTACTTAAAATATTAATGTAAAAATTTATTGTAAAAATTTGTTAAAAATCCGATCATTTTTTTAACTTGAGTATTTATTACCTTATTTAACTATCCAAGCTGAAATATCTTTAACCTGAAACGTAACAATGTGTAGAAATAAACTAATTTGGAAATTATATTTCTGTTACGCAAACTTGAATTTTTTTCATTTTCAACAACTACCTCAAGAAGTATGTAACTGGAAATGTACAACAAAGATATTTGTATAGCTTAGGGCATACATTACATGCAGATTTAAGACGCTGAAAGATATGCTTTTTTTTATACTTTATCAAACCATTATGAATGAAACAAACAGTGAAAGATTGCATACTTATCGGCTTTTAGAAATGAAAGTGTTGGTATACATTATGTGTATGCGTTGGTATATGTACATATATATAACTTAGATATATCAAAATAACAGAAAACTTCTATTTACCTATCAATAATTAATTTTTAATTTAAACATTGAAAAAGTTTATAGGGTCGTTTTGAGAAAATTGTGGTATACATATTACCAAAATGATTAAATGAACAAAATGAATTCCAGAGATGAAAAATTGTTGGTTGGTGTTACCATACCAAAGAAATTATAAAAACGATTATATTATGATGAACAAAAAAAGACGAGCGATGAATACCAGCCAGCGTTCCTAAGGTAATGTACATGAGAAAGGGAAATTTAAAATTCACCATCTCAGAAAGAAAAACAATTGAGTGAAGGAACTTCTCAAAAAACGTATGAACAGCGTTGCCGCGCAAAAAAAATTTGCCAAAACGTGCCATTTTCCTGTCATATGAAAAAAACGAAAATTCTTGTATACAAAAAAAAACTTAGAAGAAATAATATGCTATATTCGTGTATTGTCAAAAACTAAATAAATTCTGTAAGTTTTTTTTTACTCTATTTGAAACAAATTTCCTAAAATTTCTTCAAAATTCGCTTTATTTGAAGTAAAAATTGAAATAAGAAAAACGTGCCGTATTGATTTTTTCGTACCACCTACTACGATGAAATTTTCGTGTCAAAAAAACACGATCGCGCCACTTCGGCAACGCCGGACTGTACGTACGTCAAACATATACATATATAAATATAAAATTAATATAGGATAGGAGGCTTGGTAGTTTAAGTTTTTGGTATATTTACGAAGATTTTTTTTCCTATGTCAATGTTTTATTTAACCAGTTCAGGTTTCTCAGACTCACTGAGATTACTGAGATCTCAGCAATCTCAGATATCTGAACGTAATTCATCAGTGAGATTCGCCACTTTTTCTGTCAAAAAGCTGAGACTGATGTATTATGGATTCGCTTGCTCAATTATTTTTTGTCGCAGATCATAAAATTAAAAAAAGAGATGAAGAGTGCTTTTGATTTCTAGCGGATACTTCCAGTCATCTTATTAATACAAAATTGATCAATAATTTCATCACGGAGAAAAAAAGAAAGCAAAACGAGTGGTATAGGTATTGGTCCACCATATTTTATGCATTTTGTTTACCTCTACCTAAAACAAAATTTGAAATTTACATATAATATTGTTTACATTCTTTTTTTTTTTTTTTTTTTTGCAGAAATGAAAATGCAGAAGAATTTTGTATACCTACCTACATATGTACATACATAAGTCCCTCAAAAATAGTTGATTTGTGTGATTGGTTTTCTTTGTAGGTATCTAAATATTTCTAACCCTTCTTAACACAATAATCTTATAAATAATTCCCAAAAATAAGTCGACATATTGTATGAATCTTCTCGTTTTTTCTCTTCTCTTCAGCTGATAGGCTGAAAAAAATATAAAATACAAAAAAGCAGTTATTAATCATTTTGGATTAAGATCTCGAAGTCCTGCTGAGAAGAATAATGAAACAGTCGAAAAATAAAAATACATTTATACCTAACCGTATATATACGAAGTTTTGGTGCAAAGGACCTCCTACCAGGGAGCACTTACATTTTTTGTATCTTTTTTGTAATTTAATTAAATTTTATTTCTCCTGATATTCATTTTTAAATTAAAAAAAAAAAAAAAAAAAAAAAAAAAAACTTCTTAATTGCTCTTTTCATCCTTTGTATCAATGAAGCTAAGTCAACGTGTATCTGTATAATAGAGAATTTAACAAAGTATTATACAGCTATTTCATAGGAAAATACCAACATTTTTATTTCGAAAGAAACTTAATTAATTAAGTAATGTTCGAATCCAGTAATGAGTGTAATTAGAGGCCAATAAGTGTGAGTTTTATTAATTTTTTCCATTGCAATTTACTTTAATTGGAAGTAGGTGGATATAGGTACATTAGATTTATTCTACAATGATGGAGCAAGAAAAACAATTATACTCAACAATACAATTCATTTTTCATCCCCTGGTTCTGTGTCTTATAAGAGTGAAGTAAGAAATACAATAAAAAAAAAAGTGGCTTCAAAATAGGGCTTTAATTAAACTCGTGGGCACTTTATTGGTTGCATTGAATTTCAATCTTAACTGAGTTAATGGTTTAGTTTTATTATGGTAATCAAAAATAAATTGTAACACAAGTTGAATCTACCCCTATATAGAAACTCATCATACATCGAAAAGATACGTCCTAGAATATTTTTAAAGAAGTGTTTTCGGGATTCTCTGGCATATCCACAACCTAAGACTAATATTTTGAAGGTGTTTCGTACGAAAATGTGATCTTTTCAAATGCAACTGTGAAGTAAATGTTTTCACAATTAAAGCTTTTTTAGGGTTTTTGAAAAAAATTATATCCTTTTATGACATCATTGTACACAAATATGTACATGGTATTTGTTCGGCACAGAGTTGGCCAATAGTTTATCCTCAAAAGACTTACCTACGGACAAGTTGAACTGCGCACAAGCAGCCTCGGTAGCAAAAACTCCAACAGCAGCAACAACTTTCACCGTCCTTCATCGACCAATCCGACTTGCAATTTTTGTCCCGAAAAAAAGAATAGGCACGTCTGTGTTTTTTTTTTCTTTTAATTTCATTTGTAGGATGATAAATTATAATTTAAGTTTTTTGTACTTTTAAAAACAAAAGAATGAACTTATCTTTGAATTAAAAAGAATGATTAAATTAATTTCGAGGGATTTTAGAATGAATGGAAATTTTTTCAAATGTCAATTGACAATTTAAAGGCCTCCACAAAAGAAAGCACAAAAAACCAGTATTCTGAAATACTGGGTTGCATTCGTTGTGGAGGAAGCACAATGCGTTTAGAGCTGTTCGCGCACATTGTGGCTATCCGCGCAATGGATTGACTCCGCGTTGCGCTGAATCGAGCACTGAGTGGCGGACAATCACAATACGCGTGAACAATATTTCTGTAAGGCAGGATGAAAACTGAGTATATAGCGAGGAAAATTAAATTTTGTTTGATAAATTTTACATAAATGTTGTTAAAGCTTTATTAAATAAAATGAATGACTGATCCAGTACCGTAATCAATACATTTTTGTTAATTAACGTTGTAGAAAATAAAAATAATTTAGGGTTAGGTATGTAAATGTATCAGTATTACGTACCTGTGACGAATATGGAAGTGCAATCTAACGATCGAGACACCATGTTCAATGGTGGGTAGGGTCCTGCACCCCACAAACTCGAAACCGATAACACGATTCACTGGTGTATATTCTATTTAATATGCGAAAAGGTTCTCTTGAACCCTCCACCTAAATGTACTCTGTTTAATAAAAATTGTTAGTTTCAAAGTAGGTACAGGGCAGATAGGACGTTTGCGTCTCACCGGTAATTTCTAAATTTCTGCGTTAAACCAGAGTTTATTAATCCTGTAAATAATTTGAACCCGAGTTAACTCAGGAGCAGATTTTTCGGTGTAGGATTAACTAGAAGTATAACTTATTGGCCTTGAGCCGCAAGAGTAAGCTCGTGAGATTTAGTCGTGCAATTTATTTTTTCCTCATTCTCGATTGTGCACTATATATATAATGTTTTGTTTACATTTGTATACCATCAGGAAGATAAATAAAGACGGTGGAACTTGTATATCACTTTATTTAAGAAGATCCTCATATCAACTTACTACGTAATTTTATCTATTTATGTAATGTATTAATGCAGAAAGCCTTTTATAAGCTAAATTTTCTTAACCTACATTTAAACCTAAGTCTATAAGAGAAGAAGATCCAGTTGTTGTTGTTGTCGCTTCTGTTGTAGTGGTTGTTGTTGTAGCTTCCGTTGTAGTAGTTGTTGTTGTTGGTGTTGTAGCTTCTGTTGTAGTAGTAGTTGTTGTAGGTGTTGTAGTTGTTGTAGCTTCTGTAGTAGTGGTTGTTGTTGTTGGTGTTGTTGCTTCTGTTGTAGTGGTGGTTGTTGTTGGTGTTGTTGCTTCTGTAGATGAAGTTGGTGAGCCTCCTAAACCTAAATCAACATCTATTAGAGATGAAGAAGTCGTTGTGGTTGTAGTAGGAGTAGTAGTAGTAGTTGCTTCAGTAGTAGTAGTTGTTGTAGGTGTAGTTGTTGTTGTCGCCTCTGTTGTAGTGGTTGTTGTTGTTGGTGTTGTTGCTTCTGTTGTAGTGCTTGTTGTTGTTGGTGTAGTAGCTTCTGTTGTAGTAGTTGTTGTTGTTGGTGTTGTAGCTTCCGTTGTAGTAGTTGTTGTTGTAGGTGTTGTCGCCTCTGTTGTAGTGGTTGTTGTTGTAGGTGTTGTAGCTTCTGTTGTAGTGCTTGTTGTTGTTGGTGTTGTAGCTTCTGTTGTAGTAGTTGTTGTTGTAGGTGTAGTTGTTGTTGTCGCCTCTGTTGTAGTGGTTGTTGTTGTAGGTGTTGTAGCTTCCGTTGTAGTAGTTGTTGTTGTAGGTGTTGTTGCTTCTGTTGTAGTGGTGGTTGTTGTTGGTGTTGTAGCTTCTGTTGTAGTGGTTGTTGTTGTAGGTGTTGTAGCTTCTGTTGTAGTAGTTGTTGTTGTAGGTGTTGTTGCTTCTGTTGTAGTGGTGGTTGTTGTTGGTGTTGTTGCTTCTGTAGATGAAGTTGGTGAGCCTCCTAAACCTAAATCAACATCTATTAGAGATGAAGAAGTCGTTGTGGTTGTAGTAGGAGTAGTAGTAGTAGTTGCTTCAGTTGTAGTAGTTGTTGTAGGTGTAGTTGTTGTTGTCGCCTCTGTTGTAGTGGTTGTTGTTGTTGGTGTTGTAGCTTCTGTTGTAGTAGTTGTTGTTGTAGGTGTAGTTGTTGTTGTCGCCTCTGTTGTAGTGGTTGTTGTTGTTGGTGTTGTAGCTTCTGTTGTAGTAGTAGTTGTTGTAGGTGTTGTAGTTGTTGTAGCTTCTGTAGTAGTGGTTGTTGTTGTTGGTGTTGTTGCTTCTGTTGTAGTGGTGGTTGTTGTTGGTGTTGTTGCTTCTGTAGATGAAGTTGGTGAGCCTCCTAAACCTAAATCAACATCTATTAGAGATGAAGAAGTCGTTGTGGTTGTAGTAGGAGTAGTAGTAGTAGTTGCTTCAGTTGTAGTAGTTGTTGTAGGTGTAGTTGTTGTTGTCGCCTCTGTTGTAGTGGTTGTTGTTGTTGGTGTTGTAGCTTCTGTTGTAGTAGTTGTTGTTGTAGGTGTTGTTGTTGTTGTCGCTTCTGTTGTAGTGGTTGTTGTTGTTGGTGTTGTAGCTTCCGTTGTAGTAGTTGTTGTTGTAGGTGTTGTTGTTGTTGTCGCTTCTGTTGTAGTGGTTGTTGTTGTAGGTGTTGTAGCTTCCGTTGTAGTAGTTGTTGTTGTAGGTGTTGTCGCCTCTGTTGTAGTGGTTGTTGTTGTAGGTGTTGTTGCTTCTGTTGTAGTAGTTGTTGTTGTAGGTGTTGTAGCTTCTGTTGTAGTGCTTGTTGTTGTTGGTGTTGTCGCCTCTGTTGTAGTGGTTGTTGTTGTAGGTGTTGTTGCTTCTGTTGTAGTAGTTGTTGTTGTAGGTGTTGTCGCCTCTGTTGTAGTGCTTGCTGTTGTTGGTGTAGTAGCTTCTGTTGTAGTAGTTGTTGTTGTAGGTGTAGTTGTTGTTGTCGCCTCTGTTGTAGTGGTTGTTGTTGTAGGTGTTGTAGCTTCCGTTGTAGTGGTTGTTGTTGTAGGTGTTGTTGCTTCTGTTGTAGTAGTTGTTGTTGTAGGTGTTGTTGTTGTTGTCGCTTCTGTTGTAGTGGTTGTTGTTGTTGGTGTTGTAGCTTCCGTTGTAGTAGTTGTTGTTGTAGGTGTTGTTGTTGTTGTCGCTTCTGTTGTAGTGGTTGTTGTTGTAGGTGTTGTAGCTTCCGTTGTAGTAGTTGTTGTTGTTGGTGTTGTCGCCTCTGTTGTAGTGGTTGTTGTTGTAGGTGTTGTTGCTTCTGTTGTAGTAGTTGTTGTTGTAGGTGTTGTCGCCTCTGTTGTAGTGCTTGCTGTTGTTGGTGTAGTAGCTTCCGTTGTAGTAGTTGTTGTTGAAGGTGTTGTTGTTGTTGTCGCTTCTGTTGTAGTGGTTGTTGTTGTTGGTGTTGTAGCTTCTGTTGTAGTGGTTGTTGTTGTAGGTGTTGTAGCTTCTGTTGTAGTAGTTGTTGTTGTAGGTGTTGTAGCTTCTGTTGTAGTAGTTGTTGTTGTAGGTGTTGTTGTTGTTGTCGCTTCTGTTGTAGTGGTGGTTGTAGTTGGTGTTGTTGCTTCTGTAGATGAAGTTGGTGAGCCTCCTAAACCTAAATCAATATCTATTAGAGATGAAGAAGTCGTTGTGGTTGTTGTAGGAGTAGTAGTTGATTCAGTTGTAGTAGGTGTAGTTGTTGTTGTCGCTTCTGTTGTCGTGGTTGTTGTTGTAGCTTCCGTTGTAGTAGTTGTTGTTGTTGGTGTTGTAGCTTCTGTTGTAGTGGTTGTTGTTGTAGGTGTTGTTGTTGTTGTCGCTTCTGTTGTAGAGGTTGTCGTTGTTGTTGTTGCTTCTGTTGTAGTGCTTGTTGTTGTTGGTGTTGTAGCTTCTGTTGTAGTAGTTGTTGTTGTAGGTGTTGTTGTTGTTGTCGCTTCTGTTGTAGTGGTTGTTGTTGGTGTAGTAGCTTCAGTTGTAGTAGTTGTTGTTGTAGGTGTTGTTGTTGTTGTCGCTTCTGTTGTAGTGGTTGTTGTTGGTGTAGTAGCTTCAGTTGTAGTAGTTGTTGTTGTAGGTGTTGTTGTTGTTGGTGTAGTAGCTTCCGTTGTAGTAGTTGTTGTTGTAGGTGTTGTAGCTTCTGTTGTAGTAGTTGTTGTTGTAGGTGTTGTTGTTGTTGTCGCTTCTGTTGTAGTGGTTGTTGTTGAAGGTGTTGTAGCTTCTGTTGTAGTAGTTGTTGTTGTAGGTGTTGTTGTTGTTGTCGCTTCTGTTGTAGTGGTTGTTGTTGTTGGTGTAGTAGCTTCTGTTGTAGTGGTTGTTGTTGTTGGTGTTGTAGCTTCTGTTGTAGTAGTTGTTGTTGTTGGTGTTGTAGCTTCTGTTGTAGTAGTTGTTGTTGTTGGTGTTGTAGCTTCTGTTGTAGTAGTTGTTGTTGTAGGTGTTGTTGTTGTTGTAGTAGCTTCTGTTGAAGTGGTTGTTGTTGTTGGTGTAGTTGCTTCTGTTGTAGTGGTTGCTGTTGTTGGTGTTGTAGCTTCTGTTGTAGTAGTTGTTGTTGTAGGTGTTGTTGTTGTCGCTTCTGTTGTTGTGGTTGTTGTTGTAGGTGTTGTTGTTGTTGTCGCTTCTGTTGTAGTGGTTGTTGTTGTTGGTGTAGTAGCTTCTGTTGTAGTGGTTGTTGTTGTTGGTGTTGTAGCTTCCGTTGTAGTAGTTGTTGTTGTAGGTGTTGTTGTTGTTGTCGCCTCTGTTGTAGTGGTTGTCGTTGTTGCTTCTGTTGTAGATGTTGTGGTCGAGCCTAAATTTATGGTTACATCAATAAGAGGTGTGGAAGTCGCGGTTGTTGATGTTGTAGCCTCTGTTGTAGTGGTTGTTGTTGTTGTTGGTGTAGTAGCTTCTGTTGTAGTAGTTGTTGTTGTAGGTGTTGTTGTTGTTGTCGCTTCTGTTGTAGTGGTTGTTGTTGTAGGTGTTGTAGCTTCTGTTGTAGTAGTTGTTGTTGTAGGTGTTGTTGTTGTTGTCGCTTCTGTTGTAGTGGTTGTTGTTGAAGGTGTTGTAGCTTCTGTTGTAGTAGTTGTTGTTGTAGGTGTTGTTGTTGTTGTCGCCTCTGTTGTAGTGGTTGTCGTTGTTGCTTCTGTTGTAGATGTTGTGGTCGAGCCTAAATTTATGGTTACGTCAATAAGAGGTGTGGATGTCGCGGTTGTTGATGTTGTAGCCTCTGTTGTAGTGGTTGTTGTTGTTGTTGGTGTAGTAGCTTCTGTTGTAGTGGTTGTTGTTGTTGGTGTTGTAGCTTCCGTTGTAGTAGTTGTTGTTGTAGGTGTTGTAGCTTCTGTTGTAGTAGTTGTTGTTGTAGGTGTTGTTGTTGTTGTCGCTTCTGTTGTAGTGGTTGTTGTTGTTGGTGTAGTAGCTTCTGTTGTAGTGGTTGTTGTTGTTGGTGTTGTAGCTTCTGTTGTAGTAGTTGTTGTTGTTGGTGTTGTAGCTTCTGTTGTAGTAGTTGTTGTTGTTGGTGTAGTAGCTTCTGTTGTAGTAGTTGTTGTTGTAGGTGTTGTTGTTGTTGTCGCTTCTGTTGTAGTGGTTGTTGTTGTAGGTGTTGTAGCTTCTGTTGTAGTAGTTGTTGTTGTAGGTGTTGTTGTTGTTGTCGCTTCTGTTGTAGTGGTTGTTGTTGAAGGTGTTGTAGCTTCTGTTGTAGTAGTTGTTGTTGTAGGTGTTGTTGTTGTTGTCGCCTCTGTTGTAGTGGTTGTCGTTGTTGCTTCTGTTGTAGATGTTGTGGTCGAGCCTAAATGTATGGTTACGTCAATAAGAGGTGTGGATGTCGCGGTTGTTGATGTTGTAGCCTCTGTTGTAGTGGTTGTTGTTGTTGTTGGTGTAGTAGCTTCTGTTGTAGTGGTTGTTGTTGTTGGTGTTGTAGCTTCCGTTGTAGTAGTTGTTGTTGTAGGTGTTGTAGCTTCTGTTGTAGTAGTTGTTGTTGTAGGTGTTGTTGTTGTTGTCGCTTCTGTTGTAGTGGTTGTTGTTGTTGGTGTAGTAGCTTCTGTTGTAGTGGTTGTTGTTGTTGGTGTTGTAGCTTCTGTTGTAGTAGTTGTTGTTGTTGGTGTTGTAGCTTCTGTTGTAGTAGTTGTTGTTGTTGGTGTTGTAGCTTCTGTTGTAGTAGTTGTTGTTGTAGGTGTTGTTGTTGTTGTAGTAGCTTCTGTTGAAGTGGTTGTTGTTGTTGGTGTAGTTGCTTCTGTTGTAGTGGTTGCTGTTGTTGGTGTTGTAGCTTCTGTTGTAGTAGTTGTTGTTGTAGGTGTTGTTGTTGTCGCTTCTGTTGTTGTGGTTGTTGTTGTAGGTGTTGTTGTTGTTGTCGCTTCTGTTGTAGTGGTTGTTGTTGTTGGTGTAGTAGCTTCTGTTGTAGTGGTTGTTGTTGTTGGTGTAGTAGCTTCTGTTGTAGTGGTTGTTGTTGTTGGTGTTGTAGCTTCTGTTGTAGTAGTTGTTGTTGTAGGTGTTGTTGTTGTTGTCGCTTCTGTTGTAGTGGTTGTTGTTGTTGGTGTAGTAGCTTCTGTTGTAGTGGTTGTTGTTGTTGGTGTAGTTGCTTCTGTTGTAGTGGTTGTTGTTGTTGGTGTTGTAGCTTCTGTTGTAGTAGTTGTTGTTGTAGGTGTTGTTGTTGTTGTAGTAGCTTCTGTTGTAGTGGTTGTTGTTGTAGGTGTTGTTGTTGTTGTCGCTTCTGTTGTAGTGGTTGTTGTTGTTGGTGTTGTAGCTTCTGTTGTAGTAGTTGTTGTTGTAGGTGTTGTTGTTGTTGTCGCTTCTGTTGTAGTGGTTGTTGTTGTTGGTGTAGTAGCTTCTGTTGTAGTGGTTGTTGTTGTTGGTGTTGTAGCTTCTGTTGTAGTGGTTGTTGTTGTTGGTGTTGTAGCTTGTGTTGTAGTAGTTGTTGTAGTAGGTGTTGTAGCTTCTGTTGTAGTAGTTGTTGTTGTAGGTGTTGTTGTTGTTGTCGCTTCTGTTGTAGTGGTTGTTGTTGTTGGTGTAGTAGCTTCTGTTGTAGTGGTTGTTGTTGTTGGTGTTGTAGCTTCTGTTGTAGTAGTTGTTGTTGTAGGTGTTGTTGTTGTTGTCGCTTCTGTTGTAGTGGTTGTTGTTGTTGGTGTAGTAGCTTCTGTTGTAGTGATTGTTGTTGTTGGTGTTGTAGCTTCCGTTGTAGTAGTTGTTGTTATTGGTGTTGTAGCTTGTGTTGTAGTGGTTGTTGTTGTAGGTGTTGTAGCTTCTGTTGTAGTGGTTGTTGTGGTTGGTGTTGTAGTTGTTGTAGCTTCTGTTGTAGTAGTTGTTGTTGTAGGTGTTGTTGTTGTTGTCGCCTCTGTTGTAGTGGTTGTTGCTTCTGTTGTTGATGAAGTAGATAATACTGTCGGTGTCGTCGTTGTTGCTGATTCTGTTGTTGATAAAGTAGATAATACTGTCGTGGTTGATAAATTCGGTGCTACAGAAGAAACATCATTTGGAGTAGCTGGTTCACCTTGTTCCCCTGTTGGGCCCTTTTGCCCATCATATCCAACAGATCCTTTTTCTCCTCTACTTCCTTTCACGCCTTTCTTTCCCATTTTTCCTTTTAAGCCTTTGGAACCTTTTTGTCCCTTTTCTCCTTTATATCCTTCGTTTCCCTGTCTGCCTTGAAATCCCCTGATTCCTGGATCTCCTTTGACACCTTTGTTTCCAGTTATTCCTGTATTTCCTTCGAAACCATCATCTCCTTTTTTTCCATTTATTCCTGGTCTTCCTGTTATCCCAGGTGAACCAGTTAGACCTGGTGGTCCTGGTTGACCAGGTATGCATATGCATTCATTATTTGGTGGATAATAGGGTTGGACTGTTGCAATGGGGTTTTTAGTATTGGGATAGTACTTTTGAATATAAGGTCGAATTTCACTTGGTGTTTTCCATATTATTTGTGATGAAGGTCGTTTCGTAGCAGGTGTTTTCTTCTTAAATATTCCAAATGTTTTTCCTTCTTTTTGTGCAGTAGCGCCAAACAGAGCTAAAGCTGGAATTTTAAATAAATAAATCAATCAAATAATTGTGGTCTTTCGAATAGATTTAATTTCAAAATCTTACCTAAAATTATCAAACTGATCGGTTTCTTCATTCTATTTGTTCTGCGCGCGAAGTGCCAGAGAACTTCTTTTATATTAATATATTTATATTTTTTTTTGTCTTCTGAATCATGCAAATACGAACTTTTTGATCTTATTATTAATGACAACAAACGAATAAGCTTAGACGACAAGGTTTGCTGATACTATCACTAACGGTTGTTTCTACTCATCAATTACCTACAAAATGCTAAATAAGCTATATATAATTTCGAAGATCTGACCTGAATTATGTTAAATTATGCGATTTAGTTACACTTCTATCTATATTTTATGCAGAAGTATGTTTTTTTTTTTTTAACTTGAACTGGTTACTTATTACTACGCTTCCTTCTTGGTATTGCTTCTAAAACCTTTGTTTTTTTTTTGGTACAACCCAGCCAGGTAATGGATTTAAATTGAGACTCTAAGCCAGATGAATGTTTGCCTAAATTAAATGATTTTATTTTAATTTTTTTTTTTTAAATATAAATTCTACAGATAAACCCCATCTTGCAATAACAACTATTTTTAAGGTTTTGCGTCTTTATTTAAATAAATAATATCTGTCTGCTGCGGATATAAATATAAAAAAATCGTTTTTATACTATCTTACCACCAAGATGCTTTAAATCTAGTTTATTCGTATTTTATTATATAATAGAAATCACTTTTACACTTAAATTATAAAGATCCATTGGTTTTGAATTGAAATTAATCTCACTATGATGATACGATCCGTATATATTAGTTTACGTGCAATAAGAAATAATGTGCCAAATGGCGCCCTACAGGGTTCATAAACTGCCGAATCCGTCACTCTTTCGAGAATTTTTATAGGAATTTAAGAAAATTTCTGGGCCAGATGTTTATCTCTTTGGACCTTCAAAATTCTCGAACGATTATTTAATAAATATTATTTCAGGTAGTTTCGCAGAAATAAAATCACACGGTGTCGAGTCAGAGGAGCTGGCGGCTAAATTGAGATAATTTCTTAGCGAAATGACACTCTCGGTAAATTCCCCTCTAAAAAATAAAGTTTCGTCTCGTTAAACCTACTTTTCTCGTCTTGTGGTAAGTCCTCCATCTTTTTTAAACAAAAAATTGTCTTACTTTGAGGATATTATACCCGTATATCTCGATATTAATAAAATTTAACAAAAAGTAGTCTCTTTTTCAATAAAACCTACTGAAAATGTGAATTCCTGACAAATTAAGGAATATATATAAAAATTTACCTACTACTGTTAAAGTTTTGATAAACATTTTCAGTCGTATTTATTAGATTTTTGTCTACTTAAACACTGTCTAACTATTTTTAAATTGGTGGATATATGCTTTAGTTAATAAAAATAAATATCACATTATTAACGGTTAAGACAATCTACTCTTGTGTCTAAGTTTGACAGCTATACGACAACAATAAATAAAGTTTTTGAACACATTTTCCAAAGTTGGACAGTTGTCTAAAGTTAGACAACGTTTATAAAAAAGACCATTTGTGTAGATATATTAAATTGTATGAATGGTATGCAGTTTGATTTATTTATCAAAAACTGTTATTAAGGCGGTACCTCGAAAATAATATTTTTTTGATTTTAAACTGGCTTCGCCGGATGCCGATTCCAATTACAAAGTCGAAATAATATTGCATTTAAAAATATACAAAAATCAATATCAATCAATTATTATCAATTATCATTATCTTGAAAATGAATACATTTCAATTTGATATTTTATCTAGCTAAGTATATAATTAAAGAGCGGTTAGATGTCGTTTTGATGATCATTTGTTTCTAAAAATTGATTTTAAGTCGTTAATTCTCAGAACAAAGGTGAATAACAAGTAATAATTTATGAATAATAAAAAAACAATAACAATAGAAAAATAAACTTAATTCGGTCGAGGTTCCATATTTTTGTTTTACTTTCAGTTCAAACGTCAAATTGTCAAATGAAAGCATCCAAACAAAATTAAATGCGTTTTCTGCTCAATTAATCTGACATTTGGGATACGTTTAGATGAGCATAACTTTGTTATCACTTTCTCTTTTGACTTTCTGAACTCATGATTTTGTATCAATAATACGCATCTGATGTGTTTTTTAGAACTCAGCAATGTTATGACAATTATGACAGTCTGAAAGTGTGACAGTGGGAAAATGTGTAACAAACAATTCAAAAATCTGAAATTTCAAAGGATGATGGAAATTATTTACTCGATTTAATGAATGTATGTAAGATTAACATCACGTAGCGTTGATCCCGGAAAATTAGGTATCAGCTGATCTTGAGTACATGAGTTTTTAATAGATTGTAGCTAACTTAAATATAAGTTAAGTTCATTGAGGAGATACTGTTTTTGTTAACAATCAAAAATAGCTACAAGTTCTTTGAAGTACATGAGTGCAGAGTGCAGTTGGTTGACTTATATAACAAACAAATTAAACATATTATAAGACATCATAAAGCTGTAAAAGAAGTTGCGGTTGGTTCTTCTGTTAAGAACGAACCACTTACCCTTAAAAAAACGTTATCTTTGTTTCGGTAAAGATTTTATTAACATTTTAAAATATAAATCAAAAATAATGGTAACGTTACTAATATTTGTCATAGATTTTTGGCAATTTATCATGCTCACTACGACAATTCTTTAACAGCTTTTAAGTAGCGACATCTTATTAAAATCCATTTAGACGCTGCACTGTTTAGATTCGGATAATTAATTGAGTCCGTTATCACGGCAGTTCGTATAGGTAATAGAAGGGTGGGACTCATGATGTTGTTTTAATGTGTGGAATTGAAATTACGATTACATCAGCGGTCAATGCCAATTTGAAATTGTTGCTGTTTCGTTGTATTTTGAAAAACACAATGACACCTGTGAAAAAGTGCCGTACGTGCTATTTTTTATGTGCCCACAATGTATAGCTGTACAGCTTTTTGTATATTTTAGAGAAAAAAAAACAATCACGGGCATATTATTCAGTTATTTTTCTTTCCGATAATTTTCTTTTAATTACAAATATTTTTTCGCGAAACAAATAACCACAAAAAGCTTCAATATTTTTTTGCGACTCTTTTTTTCTTCATACAAATTGAAACGTCAAAAGTGCTGCACGTGAAAAGTTAAAAGTTGGTGAACTCTTGCAGCACCGAGTGCAGTTGCGTTGTATTGTGTTCGCAACATTGAATTATTGTGTATTGAATATTTTAACAGCAGTTATTCCAGCTGCAGTTCCAGTTGCAACTCCGTATCCATTGTGTGAAGGCAGTTAGACTGCTTTTAAACGAAGCAATTACCGCTGGCGATTTTTAAGCCCACAGGCGGCGGGGCCCATATGTATATGGGGCCGGAGTACAAATTGCTGAGGTTGGAAAATTGCAGAAAATTGAGAGATTAAAAGTCACTGTTGTCTGTCTAAAAGTAGTCTTAAGCTAAGTACAGACGATTGTCAGATCTTACAATATTGTCAGAACTGTCAGTGGTCTGACAATAGCTGACAATTAGCTGACAATTGACATATTTCTTACAATGAAAAATTGTCCGTTCACACGGTTGGTAGATTTCATCCCAAAGTCTAACAATTTGATTTTCAGCTCTTGTCTGACAATTTTCGGACAATAATATACATATGTATCTGACAAAATTGTCAGCTTAAAAATTTTCTGTTCAAACGGTTGGCGGTCTATACAAAAAATTGATCGATTGTTTACATCTTTTGGGGGAGCCATAATTACTTGCGGGAGGTTCTGCAGCATTCCCATCGATTTCCTCTGCATTTAATAAAAAAGCTTTTTCTTCTGTGAAGAAGAAATGGTGAATTTCCGTTTTTTCGACCATTGATACCTCCATTGTTAGATTTTTTTATCTGACAATGACCAATGAGTCTGACAATGTCCTAATCGTTTGACAATGATAAAAATTTTGTGTTCGGACGATTGTAAGATACCTGATAATTTTTTGTCAGATTGTCGTCTGACAATGACGTTTGTGACAATATTTTCACATATGTAAAATTGTGTGTTCAGACGATTGTAATACATTTTGGGACAGTTTTTTCAATGACAGATCTGACAATATTGTAAGATCTGACAATTGTCTGAACTTACATAGCTTTAGTAATTTTTTGTCTGCTTCCAACAAATTGGCATTGACCGTTGATTTAATCGTAATTGAAAACTTGTTGCGAATTCTGAAAAAAAAAAATTATATCACATCATAGATTCCATAGATTCCGTAGTGAAAAATCTTATAACTACAAATTAACATTCCGAACAGATGCGGTAGTAGTTTTTTTCGGGATTCGGAAAAATTTCCGATTAAGATGGAACGCATTTGAAATTGAAATTTCTCTTTATTTCTTTTTGCTCGCTTATAGAACTGCGAAACATCACGAATGGGTAATGCTGCCGAAGTGCCGAACAACTTCTACGCTTTAGTCGCCAAACCTTCTTCCTAAATTTACTTCAAACTTAAAGTAAAGAAATTTAAAACAAATTGTCTAAAATATTAGAAAGGTAAAAATAACTTTATTATTTTGGCGAAATATTAGGTTAACAAGTTAAATAATAAATTTGTCCATCTCAAACCGTAACTATGAATATTAACATAATATAAGAATCAAATATTCCATGATTTTAAAGTATACTAAAATTATATTTGATCTTATGAAACCAAAAACCAATAGGACATAATGACTCTATAAAGAAAAATCATAGTCCTTTTTAGATGAAGAAAATAGAATGACTGTGTTTTTAGTAAAACAACATAATACTTAATTTGTAGCGAAAGTGAAAACCAAAAACGTCCATATTTGTACATAATTTATATACAAGGTTGAAACGATGCAAGTTTATACCCGTAAAACATAAATTTTGGCATTAGCGTGGTATGCATGGCACAGGGCTTTAAAGTATTTATCGATTATAAATGGTCTTAGTTTTCCTATCATTAAATCCAGCATTAAAAAATAATTGACGTAAACCAACATCTACATTTATAAGAGGTGCAGCAGTCGTTGTTGTAGTAGTTGTTGTTGTTGTAGCTTCTGTTGTAGTGGATGTTGTTGTTGGTGTTGTAGTTGTTGTAGCTTCTGTTGTAGTAGTTGTTGTTGTTGGTGTAGTAGCTTCTGTTGTAGTGGTTGTTGTTGTAGGTGTTGTTGTTGTTGTGGCTTCTGTTGTAGTGGTTGTTGTTGTTGTTGGTGTTGTAGTTGTTGTTGCTTCTGTTGTAGTAGTTGTGGTCGAGCCTAAATTTATGGTTACATCAATAAGAGGTGTAGATGTCGCGGTTGTTGTTGTTGTAGCTTCTGTTGTAGTGGTTGTTGTGGTTGGTGTTGTAGTTGTTGTAGCTTCTGTGGTAGTAGTTGTTGTAGGTGTAGTAGCTTCTGTTGTTGTAGTTGTTGTTGTAGGTGTTGTTGTTGTTGTCGCTTCTGTTGTAGTGGTTGTTGTGGTTGGTGTGGTAGCTTCTGTTGTAGTGGTTGTGGTTGTTGGTGTCGTAGCTTCTGTTGTAGTAGTTGTTGTTGAAGGTGTTGTTGTTGTTGTGGCCTCTGTTGTAGTGGTTGTTGTTGTTGGTGTCGTAGCTTCTGTTGTAGTAGTTGTTGTTGTAGGTGTTGTTGTTGTTGTAGCTTCTGTTGTAGTGGTTGTTGTGGTTGGTGTTGTAGTTGTTGTAGCTTCTGTGGTAGTAGTTGTTGTAGGTGTAGTAGCTTCTGTTGTTGTAGTTGTTGTTGTAGGTGTTGTTGTTGTTGTCGCTTCTGTCGTAGTGGTTGTTGTGGTTGGTGTTGTAGCTTCTGTTGTAGTGGTTGTTGTTGTTGGTGTTGTAGCTTCTGTTGTAGTAGTTGTTGTTGTAGGTGTTGTTGTTGTTGTCGCTTCTGTTGTAGTGGTTGTTGTGGTTGGTGTTGTAGTTGTTGTAGCTTCTGTGGTAGTAGTTGTTGTAGGTGTAGTAGCTTCTGTTGTTGTAGTTGTTGTTGTAGGTGTTGTTGTTGTTGTCGCTTCTGTTGTAGTGGTTGTTGTGGTTGGTGTGGTAGCTTCTGTTGTAGTGGTTGTTGTTGTTGGTGTCGTAGCTTCTGTTGTAGTAGTTGTTGTTGAAGGTGTTGTTGTTGTTGTGGCCTCTGTTGTAGTGGTTGTTGTTGTTGGTGTCGTAGCTTCTGTTGTAGTAGTTGTTGTTGTAGGTGTTGTTGTTGTTGTAGCTTCTGTTGTAGTGGTTGTTGTGGTTGGTGTTGTAGTTGTTGTAGCTTCTGTGGTAGTAGTTGTTGTAGGTGTAGTAGCTTCTGTTGTTGTAGTTGTTGTTGTAGGTGTTGTTGTTGTTGTCGCTTCTGTCGTAGTGGTTGTTGTGGTTGGTGTTGTAGCTTCTGTTGTAGTGGTTGTTGTGGTTGGTGTTGTAGTTGTTGTAGCTTCTGTTGTAGTAGTTGTTGTTGTAGGTGTTGTTGTTGTTGTCGCCTCTGTTGTAGTGGTTGTGGCTTCTGTTGTTGATGAAGTAGATAATACTGTCGGTGTCGTCGTTGTTGCTGCTTCTGTTGTTGATAAAGTAGATAATACTGTCGTCGTTGATAAATTCGGTGCTACAGAAGAAACATCATTTGGAGTAGCTGGTTCACCTTTTTCCCCTGTTGGTCCCTTTTCTCCATCATATCCAACAGGTCCTTTTTCTCCCTTCCTTCCATACATGCCTTTCTTTCCCGTTTTTCCTCTCGTGCCTTTGGAACCTTTTTGTCCCTTTTCTCCTTTATATCCTTCGTTTCCCTGTCTGCCTTGGAATCCCCTGATTCCTGGATCTCCTTTGTAACCTTTGTTTCCAGTTATTCCTGTATTGCCTTCGAAACCATCATCTCCTTTTTTTCCATTTATTCCTGGTCTTCCTGTTGTTCCAGGTGAACCAGTTAGACCTGGTGCTCCTGGTGGACCAGGTATGCATATGCATTCATTATTTGGTTGATAATAGGGAATCTGAGTTTGAATAGGATTTTGAGGATAAGGATAGTAATTTTGAATATAGGGTTGAATAGAAGGTTGAATAGAAGGTTGAATATAAGGTTGAATAGAAGGTTGATTTGGTGCTTTAATTATTATTTGTTGTGAAGGTTTTTTCTTAGATATTCCAAATGTTTTCAAGTCATTTTCCGCAGAAGCAAAAAATATAGCTAAAGCTGAAATTTAATTAATTCAATAAGTACAATAATTATTTTATTTCGAATAAATTTAATTTCAAAATCTTACCTAAAATTACCAAACTGATCAGTTTCTTCATTCTGTTTGTTCTGCGCGCGTTAAGTGCCAAAGAACTTCTTTTTATATTTTTTTTTTTGTTTTCTCAATCATGCAAATATAAGATTAAGTTAAAATAACATAATATAATATTGCCACTAACGGTTTTTTTGTTTGTCATCAATAAACTACACAAAATGCTAAATAGACTAAAGTTTGACGATCTGAACTGAATTATGTAAAATTATGCGATTTTGTTACACTTATACGTATCTGTTTTATTTTTGTATACAATTTATTTATTTTTATAAAACTATATACGCTTATAGAAATTCTTTCTGTTTTTCTTTTTGTTAACCTCTGATTTAATTTTTTGATAAAAATTAGCACATGTTCGAATGATATTTACATATAGAGTGGCAGCCCCGGCCGAAAACACCCGTAAGTATATTTTGTAGTGTCCTTATTTTATCTACGAAATCGATCAGACTTATATTATTTATGATTTCTTTTAAAACCGTTCATTAAAAATCAAGCAGAATAAAATTCAGATATTTATTTGTTCTGTCTATAAATATGTGTTCATGTATATTGTATGTAGGTATGTGTATTTTGCCTGTTATTTAATCAGAGTCTTTTTTTCTTTGATTTTTGACCTTTAATCGTAAAAGAACTATAAAATGTTTATCTAAATTAAAAATTTTTCTTGGAGACAAACTCTACTTCGCTTTGGGCTATTTTGCCTGCCTGTCTGTGGCTTAAATATTTTGCGATTTCTGTCTTCTGACGATACAATGTAAATAAACGAACTTATTTTGTAAGTAATTTCTTCCAACCAACATGCTTTCAATTATATAGCACTATTATAGTAAGGTTCGACAGATTAGGCATTATTAACTAAAATTTTAGACTCGTTATAGAATCGAACATTTTAAATATGCTGTGTTATTATCGGTCTCGTATAACAAATGTAATTTTTGAAGGTACGTTCAGAAAAAAATAAGTCTACAGAAACCATCACTGTGTCACAAATAAAATCTCTGATATAAAAATCTCGAATTTTTAAAATCTAGGATTTGAAAATCTCGCACTATCGGAATCTCAAAAAAATCAAGACCTTGCAAATGCGCCAATATCGGGTTTTCCAATAGGGACTTGACAACTTTGAATTTAATTTGTGAACGCACCCTTTCACTAATCATCGAACTGTCATTGTCAATTTATTCAGTAAACTCAACATTTTCATCATGGTAAAGTACCCGAAGGAGCAACGTCTGCAAATTATAAATTTTTTTTACCGAAATTCGGAGTCGGTGACAGCA
This sequence comes from Epistrophe eligans, assembly GCA_951394125.1. Lineage (NCBI taxonomy): Eukaryota > Metazoa > Arthropoda > Insecta > Diptera > Syrphidae > Epistrophe > Epistrophe eligans. The sequence continues at coordinate 64,445,273 of OX596029.1, read as the reverse complement.
ACTTTAAGAACGTTAACTCCAATTTTCGGTCGTAAATGACGAAGCTCATTTTGGGTTCGTGATTAAGCAAAATATGCGTTAATGGTCGGGTGAAAATCCACATTCCCTTAAAGAATCACCGTTTCATCCACAAAAAATAACTGTTTGGTGCGGTTTGCATGCTGGCAGCGTTATTGGGCCAATTTTTTTTGTCGACGATAACGATCGTCAGGTTATTGTGAATGGCCAGCCTTATCGCGCCATGATTACCGATTATTTTTGGCCAGAATTGGAAGATATGAACTTGGACGACATGTGGTTTCAACAGGATGGTGCCATACAGCACACCTTACAATCGATTTATTGAAGAATGAAGAGTAAGTTTGATGAGCGTGTTATCTCAAGAAAAGGGCCAGTCGATTGGCCGCCTCGTTCGTGCGATTTAACGCCTCTAGACTATTTTCTTTGGGGCTACGTTAAGTCATTGGTTTGTGCCAACAAGCTGACGAGACGTTGGAAGAGCTCAGAGCCAACATTGGACGCGAAATAGCGGCCGTTTCGGCCGAAATGTGTGGCCTAGTCATCGAGAATTGAGTCCAACGAATCGACCGCTGATGCAAACGTGCCCGCGGTGGCCATATGAACGAAGTCGAGTTCCATTCATAAATGTTTTGATTGTACTTCGAGCCGATAATAAAGTCTTTGAAATATCTCAAACGATTTGCGTTTTATTTAAACAAAAAAGTTGTCAAGTCCTTATTGAAAAATCCTTTAGTTCTTTAATCATAAACTTTTCGTGTCAAATTTTTCAAATAAAATCAGTTTTATTTAACCAAGCGAACCGTAGTGTATGTAAATTGTAAATATATGGTTGCTAACGTAAGATCAGTTACTTTTTGAGGCATCTAGGTTAAAAAATCACAGAAGGTGATACACGTTTTATTAGATATTCATTCTTTTACGGTTCACTATACACTATATTTTATTCTAATTAAATCAAATAAATAACTTATTCATTAATAAAATTAAAAAAGAAAAAAAAACGAAGCAGCAAACAGACAGGTATTATGTACATAATATGTTGGTCCATATTAAGACTTTGCAAACTCATATAAACATTTTTGTATATGTATATATTTAAGTTACTGATAATGGATGCTCTGAAATGAAAATTTGTCTTATTGACAATATTAGTAAAATAATAGGTCAATGTACGTGTTATGGAAATTATCGTAAATTTCTGCGTAACGAAATGACATAAAAAATAAAACGTGCCTACATATTATGTAAATTATATTCTTGCGATCTTTTTAGACTAAGGTTCAGTAGGGTTTGAAAAACTTATTATTCATTGCCTCAATGAACCTCAAGAAAAGTCCGTAAGCTTTTTTATAATAAATATCTACGTTAAGGCATAGCTGTATATTAGGTTCAGTGGTTTACATCTGAAGGAAATTTGTATTTGTTTTTATTTTTTATAAAGATTCGATGTAAAAAGCAAAATTTCTTTCATATAAGTCCTTTTTTGAAAGTGGCCCTTTTAAAATATAAAATAATAAATAATAAAATAAATTACAAATTTCTAAAAATTAACGGTCGGTCGGTACAAAAGTGAAATTCCATTCTATTCCTTTAAAAAAAAAGAGACGTTCCATTAAATTGCAATCATGTATTTTTGACATTTAATTTTATAAATTTTATGAACAAAATTTAAATGGATGAACAATGAATGAATGAAAATAATGAATGAAATTATCGTTTATCATTTTTTTCTGATATCTACTTTATGAAAAAACATTTTTAGATTAGAAGATATAAGTACATATAATTTGTTGCGTATACAAAATTCCCAAGAACATGGAATTTTTTAAATGAATGCTAAATCAAAAAAAAAAAAAGGCTGGATGCGACCCACACTGGTTAACTTCCTATTGGTGCCCGTGGCAACTGGACACCCAATGTCATTTTGTTATAAGGAAATTCGTAATTTAAAATCATAAAAGATTCTATCAAATGTTCAATATGCGATCAAGTGAAAACAAAAGTTGGGGCGTATTATATTTTTCAACTATTTAAATTGTATTTTTGGG